>OZ020480.1:50707412-51307412 GCA_963971345.1 Andrena flavipes
AAATTGAGCTTCGCAGTAGGAGAACATGATGTCGAAAGAGGTGGCACAAAGTTAGCGCCTTCGGAGAGAGAATCGAAGACGCAGAACTATTGAACGCAGAGGCGCAAAGTTGTCGAAAGGTTTCTGGCGATGGAATTCAGGATACCTCCTTTCGCTTCATGTTCTCCTGCTGCTTCGCTCCAAAATTTGGTCAAAAATCTCAGTACGCTGTAAAATTGAGCTTCGCAGTAGGAGAACATGATGTCGAAAGAGGTGGCACAAAGTTAGCGCCTTCGGAGAGATAATCGAAGACGCAGAACTATTGAACGCAGAGGCGCAAAGTTGTCGAAAGGTTTCTGGCGATGGAATTCAGGATACCTCCTTTCACTTCATGTTCTCCTGCTCCTTCGCTCCAAAATTGAGCTACAGCGTACTGAGAATTTTGACCAAATTTTGGAGCGAAGCAGCAGGAGAACATGAAGCGAAAAGAGGTATCCTAATTTTCTGCTTCGAAGACGTCACTTTAGTGTAACTACTGCGACTATTTGGATAGGAGTATGTATAAAAGGTATTTCTCAATAATAATAGTCTGTTTCAATTTTTTCCCACTTTATTTGAATAATGACTTTTACAGTGTTACAATAAAGTATAAAATATATAATTTTACTTTGTCAGTTATATAAAATTGCTATTTTCTTGTGTTCATTGTTGAAATTTCCATCATTTGGCCCATATAAAGTTCCTGTCACGGAGAGATATGCCCAAGTTTCACCTGTAAGCAGAAGAAAAGTATTTTAAGTAACCTGACTTGTATATTATAGAAACTACGACGAATGTTATTTCATATGATGAGTATAATGAATTAAATTATCTTCCCAATTTTACGCCATTTAAATAGCGTCCAATTCCACTACCATATCAGTAACGTATTTACATAGTAATATTTGGCAAAACTTCCGAAAACCGGTCAAACCCGATTGGGCTGAAATTTTGTTTCCTACCTTACCGGCATTCTCGACTCTGTCGGTAAGGTAGGAAACGACATTGAAATGGTTAAAAAAAAAATTTCGAGTCGCCAAAAATCCTTCTCGCAAACATTATTTTTATGCAAAATGAACCTATTTGCAAAATTTCAGCCCAATCGGGTTTGATCGGTTTTCGGAAGTATAGCCGCAGTTTTTATACCACCGTTTCTATGGTCTAGTATTCCGTCAATTACAGTATTGTTTAACTTCTGAATTTTGGAAACTCGAGAGAATTGTATGACAATTGTTAAAGGTGAGAGATTAGAAAAGCAATTATATATAATATTAATTTAGTGTAGGAATGTTAGAACAATACTGTAATTGACGGAATACTAGACCATAGAAACAGTGGCATAAAAACTGCTCTCAAGTCATTTTTACGTATATTTCAGGTTGAAATATTTTTAACATAAGGTTAAAACATTTGTAAATAAATATTGAACATTGTCATATAGTTAGAAACCGAAAAAAATACATAATTAATGTGAAAAAAATATGACCCTGTGGGACTTATTAGAAGTTCCGAGGCTCGAACCTACGTCCAAAAAGTTCGCAGCGGTTTAGCAGTCCGACACTTTACAGCTGCGCCATCGCCCCCAGATGAGAATACTTCTTTAAGGCGGTCTGATTGCTTAAAGGACTTATCAAGACTTTTCAAGACTTTCAAGATCTATCAAGACTCTACTCTTTTCAATACTTTCAAGAGTTTTAAGTTTCGAATCATGTTAAAAGTGCTTAAAAGTACTCGCCCGATATTCAAGACAGATTCGAAGTGGTTCGAATCCCATCACTATCCCTGGGACTGTCAGTAACAGCGTGAATTTTTAATACGTTTCGGCGTACGATACGTGAAAGGGTTCTACTACACGCAAAGTAATAATAAACAATGTCATCTTGCATTTTATAGCTTACACGGTCTTTGAAGAAATACCATTTTTGAGTGCAATAGTGTCTTGATCCCTGAAATGGATTTAAGGAGAGAAATCCGCGTGAGTCGTTGACAAGCCGAGCCAAAGCATAGCGTAGCAAAAGCCTGCCTTCAAACAAGTCACACGTATACAAGCACGCACACCGCTTTCAGCATTTCAACATATTTCAGAGTAGTTGGTGAATTGGACGCTGTTTATGAACAGATGACACTACATTCAGTCCTCAAATTATGGGTCGGTAACACAGTTTGGGTGGCGACACGAACATCCATAAGATGATAGGTCTATCCTATACCTCGTCTGTGCTAAAATCAAAGCCACGAAACTTTATTATTTAATACCGTATCGCAAATAAACTGAATAGGGAAAATGTTTCTATTATCGTCTTGTATATGAAATTCATATGATCTGCTCGCGTGTGACACACGGTGTGTCGACAGACATGAAGTTACCGTGACCTTAAGTGAAAGGGTTGGAGAGGGGATCAATACATATAGCAGCATATAAGTTCAATACCCGGGGATTAACCTCTTGACATGACACTAACGTTATATTAATTATCTGCAATTCTATTTATCATACACTAAAAAGTACAAATATTTCTAACAAAAACGTTTTTTTACATGCTACACACGCTTGTAATGAGATCTGCTAAAAGTTGCCAGTGGTCTTAAATGTCCCTACACAAACATGCGTGTCAATACTTTCTCTGCCAGGCAGAGTTAATTTTCATTTCTTAATAAAGTTCAATAAAGTTCTTGCGGTTACAACATCTGTAGAATGATGAATGTATTTAGATGAATATATTCTATGTAGAATGAGATTCGAACGACACGTGCATGTACTTGAATAAAGTTAGATTTTCGTACAGTAGCACGTCCAAATATATATACAACATACGTTAATAATATACACTCGTATATACATTTCAATGCATATAATGTACCTATGTTGAGAAAGTATCTGCATCTATTAAATGAGATGATCAGTCGTAGACGTGAACCACGTGCTTGCCGTTTGTCTTTGTTGGGTGCGATTAAATGCGATCGAAGAAAGGAGAGTCGTTTCACGCGTTGAATAACCAAGACGTGTACGTCGCGACTTGAAGTACTCCAACAAAGATTGCCAGTTGAACGAAGTGAAGAGTCACGATAGTTGTGTACACGTGAGTGAATCGAAAAGTATGCGGTTAGTAATTACTGGCCACGTCAATCGGAGGATCTATTTACATTTGATTAGCCGCCAATGCGACCCGCGTTTCGCATTTACTCATACGAATAAATATACTCGAGGCTCACTCAGCGTGGTGTGAAATTCAGTAAACGCTCTCGGCAATGTACGTGGAGTTGAAACATTTTTTAAATCCCCGAGTGGTGCATTCGACCTGCGTCTACTGTTCACAAATGGCATACGTATGCGCGAATTTTTGAAGGATATCATTGGATATCGTCATATATGATTATGTACTCATTCCGTGAAACGAGTAAGTGATGAATGATTTCGGGATCTGTCTTTGCACGGCGATAAAGATCTGCTACGCTTTCGAGGATCACTGCAACATGTTTACTTTCCTGTTTGAACACGCACACGCTCGTATTCGCAAATGTTAACGTGTCTGTCTTTCTGTTATCAGGAGATACGTAACAAAGATATATTCATAATCTAAGTCATAAAACACACTCCGATCATGGCTTGCATATTTATCATTAAATAATAGATGCGCAGAGTAAGTTGCATGATAAAACATGCAAATACTTGGAAGCTATTTTTAATACCTCGTAGTAAGAAACTTCTCTTTCTTCTTTTAGATTAACAATAACTCTCACAAATAATAAATATTAATACAGAGATATTAAATAAAGACTCACAATTATACAAAGAGAATACAGTTTATTACTTACACAAAAGTTTCGTAGGATTATATTTAATGGATTGGTATAAGAAATTTTGTGGCAAAAGGTAAGGCGGAATAAATGACTTGGAAATATTTAGTTTCGTTTAAATCATTATAATCGAACACCTTAATATTTACTCAGAGTTATCACACCTGTGGACGACGACTTAGAAACTGTTAAAGAGAGAAACGAACGATGGAGAAGCATCTACGCGATCTACTTTACTATGTTCCTCATGTCCCTTGGATTCAGTATTATACTCACTGGAGTATGGCCGTATCTTCAGAATGTAAGTGTAATAAGGAAACGACATATATATATTATCGCAAGGATATAATAATATTCTAACGTTGCAGTTGGATGATTCGATAGGGAAAGAATTCTTGGGATATGTGGTCGCGGCTAATCCTCTGGCACAAATGTTATTCTCTCCTCTCGTAGGATGGTGGGGCGACAAAAGGGGATCAATAAGACTACCCCTTTTAACGACGTTAGCTCTTTTCACATTTGCTTCAGGGTTTTACAGCGTTCTGCAAATCTTGCCTGGCGATAGAAAAATGTATATGGTAGCTGCTAGATTCCTGGTCGGAGTTAGTTCCGGTTAATATTTTACTTGGCTTTGAATTATTACTGAATTATTAATTAATTACTAATTAATTACTAATAATACATCGGTATTTTATTTCCAGCAAATATTGCAGTCGCACGGTCTTACCTTTCTGCAGCTACAAAATTTTCAGAGAGAACGCATGCGGTCTCCATGGTATCCCTTGCGCAGGTACGCAGCAAGATATTTCAGGCTCTTAGAAGCGAACGATATCGATTTTATAACTTGCTTTGAAATTTGTTAGGTACTGGGATTTGTGGTAGGTCCTGGATTACAAGCCGCAGTTACACCCCTCGGACCGAATGGTTTATATTTTATAAATTTACCTGTTAATATGTTTACTATGCCTGGTTGGATAAATGTTATAATGGGAGTTCTTAATTTTGTTTTGTTTCTTCCATGGAATTTCAAGGAGCATAGGATTGCTATACGCGAAGCTATGCGAAGTGAAGGGAAAGAAACAGGTGAGAATTGTCTGTGTTGAATAATGGTAGTACGATAGATTTTAGCGTGCCTGATTACATCATTTATCTGTCAACTACAGAGGAAGAAACGTTAAGGTTTATAAAGCCTGATTATGTAGCATCTTGGACATTAATTTGTGCCTTTTTTGTCTTGGTATTTAATTTCGTTCTCCTCGAAACGTTAGTATAACAATTTCATCAACTTACCACTTTTCTGCGCATCGTATTCAACATTCTTTTATTCTTCTACACAGACTCGGTACCTCTTTAATTATGGATCAATTCGCTTTGTCGAACCAGCAAGCAATGTACTATATGGGCTTGCTGATGAGCATTGGTGCAATTGTGTCTTGTATCACGTTCGTCATGATCGAACCTTTGTGTAAACGGTATGACAATCTTACGGAATCATGTATTGAAAGACGACTCTTCTTTTATTTATTTTTCCAAACATTACTAGATTTAACGAACGAAAAGTTATGTTGTGGGGCGGATTTTTCTTCATGGTAATTGGAAGGATACTGTGCATACCATGGGGCCCCGATCCACCACAAATTGCTTACATAGAACGTAAGTGCTAACATGTGTATAGATTAGAAGTTCTTAGAAGGGAAGATCCCGAACCCCGAGATTCAAAAAATTCTGAAAATTTTATAAATATGCAGGGGAGTTCCTCTTGATTACAACGCAGTTTTTGTTCGTTGCCCAAATTCACTCGAATGGGGTGAAATTAACACCTGAAAAATTTTCCGAATTTGTGTTATAACTCGCGAATAAATGTTTCAAGACAAAAGTTGCGTAGTAATCAGAAGTAAATCCCCTACATATTCACAAAGCTTTAGAATTTTTTGAATTTCCGAGTTCGGGATCTACCCTCGTTAGTTTTACATTTGTCTTACAAAAGCCTTTATTATATTTTACAGAATTCAGTAATGGTACACGCATTTCCAACGGTACGGAGATTCTAGGATGCCCGAGTATTCAAGAGTGGTGCTTATATACTCCTCGAGTTACAGTCACGCAATTTCTTATTGGATACAGTTTCACCACTATCGGCTATCCGTTAGGCGTTACTTTGATACAGACGATTTTTAGTAAAGTATTAGGACCGCGGCCGCAAGGCGTTTGGATGGGTTTCATGACCGGTGCTGGATGCGCGTCACGCGTCTTGGGTCCAGTATTCGTTAGCGTGATTTACACACGCTTTGGAACGTACCATACTTTTGGTGTCACCGGTCTGACATTACTGGTCTCTATGCTGTGGCTGCAACTCGCGGACAAGCGCCTGATCCCGCTCAAGATCGCTTCGAAAGATGAACAGAAAGCTGACGTAGATATTCCGTTGGTTCATCGTAAATCTAATAATACTGCTCAAGACTCTGAAGAGTTAAACGATACATCGAAGACCGATCAAATCACGGAATGTGACAATGCTTAGCAATAGCTTCGAATAGCGATTTTATTTTTTATAATCTTATACATGGGAATATATCTGACTGCCATTTAAAGTAAATTACGAATACAATTATGATGGTGTGTAGTGCAAATATATTTTTTATGAATATTTACAATTTCTAACACATACTTTACATGCCAGGGCACGTAGAGAAGCTATAACCGAGTATACGTACAAATAACCAAAGAATATGGTTAGGGTGATATAGTTTTTAAGTAAAATCGACGGAAATTTTTATAGGGATAAATTTGTGCAATTATTGTTGATCTATTTTTATATCGAAATCCTGTATAAGGAGCGAAATTGCGAAATACTAACGTTAGACTCATTTGTAATGTAATGAAGTGGAGAAAAAAGAGCGATTAAGCACTCTGGCTCAAAAAGATTAGACTTTATTACAAACTCATTATGTTTTAACGATTTACTATAAAAATCTTTTAATTAAAAAGGTGTGTTATCATCTTGAGTACAAAAAATGGTATATACTCAATTAGAGGTAATTATGTAAAAGAAATTATTCGCTAACAATGGAAGATTCCGAACCCGGAAATTAAAAAATTTCGAAACTTTGTGAATATGCAGGGAATTTCCTCCTGATTACAACGCAAATTTTGTTTGCTGCCCAAATTCACTCTAAGGGGTATAATTAACCCCTGAAAATCCCGTTATTTTCCGATTTTGTGTTAAAACTCGCGAACTGTAAAATAATTTGTTTACTAAACGATAGATGCCAATTAAAAGAAGTCTTGGAACTTTTTTCTATCTCTTACAGTTCGCGAGTTATAACACAAAATCGGAAAATAACAGAATTTTCAGGTGTTAATTTCACCCCATTCGAGTGAATTTGGGCAGCAAACAAAAACTGCGTTGCAATCAGGAGGAAATTCCCTACATATTCCTTAAGTTTCAGAATTTTTTTGAATTTTCCCTCGTAAGTTGCTTATATTCGTCGAATTTATACAACTATTGTTTGTTACGATGGTAAAGACTGATATTTAGATGATTTTAACATCGAAGGTCTTCCACTGAATAACCGGAACATGAGAGTACTTACCGTGATCGATTTAGAACCTATAGAATGTTCATTTTACTTGAAGATACTAGCGAGTTGCGTAAATGGAATAACTCGTAAGATTGTAAACTTTAAGAATAATGTTTTAAGAAAGTGGTGTGCGATAAGGGATGCGAATGAAATAAAGCGACATATGTGTAAAACGGAAATTGATCTACAGGAATGTTTGCTCGGAAAATTTACGTTGTCATTTGTACTTCGATAGCTCTAGATAGTAATTGTTAACTTTAAAAGACAATCATGAAACATACTCAGTTTTAATTGCGTCTCTTAGAATTAAACGTTTAATTATCACCTATCGTATTCATCTACACATTGTTGATATAAATATTGTAAAAAATCAAGAATAAAATTAATCGTAAAAAGCTATAAAAAGAATTACTTTAAGTACATATACTTTGCATTGATGTATGCTTTCGTAGCACTGTGTTCGTATGGTCATTACGAAAGTTACGAAAACAAAAAAAAAACTCACTCACGAATATCCTAAAAATAGATGACAGAAATGCTGATATTTTCTATAAATAACACTTACAGTTACAAATTAGTCTTTCTTCTTTGGCTTCTTGGGATTACGTGACCGAGATTTAGCCTTGCAAAGGGGACAGATCGGCGCATTTCTGTGGATCTGTTGATGGCACGATAAACACGACTTCATCGGGGGTGGTTGTTGCCTGAGAGCAGAAAAGAAACATGGAAGAAATAGTGTCTTATTATCCACTTACGTGCATCTAGCTTTATTATTTCCATCGATAAAGTTTCCACGCCGACGATACTAAAGGTCCTCTCACACTAAGCCTCGCCTCGGCGCAATTTCTTTTCGCACTCGCATCTAGGCTCGCGTCGCCTCAGTTTTTCCGGAACTGAAGTTCTCTGAGCTTGCCTCGGTTCATGTGTTCGGTCGGTTGCTCAGAGAACCTCTTCCTGTGCGGTGGGATTGCATCCACTGACACTACGCCTCGCCTCGCTTCCTCAAAATATTCTCGAGGAAGAATCCGCGGCTCGAAGTCGCGCCGAGGCGAGGCGCAGTGCGAGCCAAATTGTCAAACCACAGGAAGAATAAAATGAGCCGAGGCGCGGCACAGTGAGGGGCTTCTTAAATTCTATTAATCTCCCAGCTTGTACGTTATTATTGTTATTATTATAAGTAATCGCATGCAGTGTTATTATAGAAATATACAAAGTTGAGATATACCAGTGGTACCTGAATGTGGGAGCAGGCGGACCTGGCGCCGGGGGTAACGGTCTTGGTTCCGGTTTACTCGGACCCTGAAGAGGTTGAGGAGCAAGGAAAGGTGTGGAACTACCTGGATGACCAGGATGGTGTAAAGTGATTGGAGGTAATAAGTCTTCACCCCGCACGTCCATCCTCCATTCTGCCTTCTGCATGGGCCGATCGAAATAGCTGCGAACAAACCATCTACACGATAAAAGTTTACTTCAACGAAGTCCAAGCTATAGCGCCTAAAGGGATCTTCATAAATTCAGCATGCTTACTCTGGCGAAATCAGATCCGACTCCGTCTCGTACAACTCCGGCAATCTGTCCAGCCCGAGGAACTCTCTGCGCATGCGATCGATGTCGTGCTTCAAAGGCTGATAATCGTTATTATGAATCAGCTTCGCGGTTTCTCTCGCTTTGTTCCTAGCTTCCTCCGCTTGCTTGATAACGGTCTCCATCTAAAACGCAGCTTACGTAAGCGATTACACGTATGATTTACCGAAGTAATGATACAAAGATCGTATGTAATCGTACGGCATTAATATCGGCGTGTATTTGCCGTAATTCCTCGACGTGAGCCATCTTTTCTTGCATAAGAAGATCCATTTCCTGTTTGTACTCTATCAAGCATTTCTCCTCCTGCTCTGTCTGCTCCACCTCGTGCAGGATCCTCTGCTTCATTTTCTCCAGCTGAAGGGTCTTCGTCCTAGGAAAACACAGGCTTCGTTTGAACAAAGGAAAGTTTATTACAGGGAGGATTATCAAGTAGCTAATAGATTGGAAGCGGAGCTTCGGAGACTTCTACGGACTTTACACGGGAGTTTACGAAAGATAAACTGGTATATATACTTGATGTCTTTCAAGGCTTCCAGTTTCGCGAAAATGACCGTGGTCTCCGTGGCTGACATTTTACCCGAGTTCCTGACACTTCGCTTCGGATCAGCGCTGTTAAAAGGAAGCCAAAGTTGTTTGTACGAAATAAATGCAGCGAATTCGGAGTCGGTGTTCCTTTCGTCAAGGCATTGTGGACGAAGTATTTTAGAGGAGAATCGGTGCTATATGTGCGGCAGTATCATTGAGAATCGAAGAGAACTGACGTATTTTTAATTAGGTTCTGAAAAATTAACCAACACCGTTGACGTATAACGGAATGAACACAATTCACACCACCAGACACAATAGCAGCGTCCTCACAGATGGGCGTCAGCCATGACACTGACTGCGCGTCGGTGCGCGCGCCGCTCAGCGACGCGTCGATGAATTAGAGCGGGTAGGGCGGGCTATTTTGAAACGGAACAAGGTACTACAGATTAGAGAATGCTCCAGGAAGATCTTAGAAAGCTGAGACACAGCAGTCTTGAGGGGGGATTGCGCCTTGTTGAGCCGAATAAATAGGTAATTCTTTGTGAATTTTTTGCACTAAAATGGTTCGACAAATTAATTTGAGGTTTGGCAGGCTGATTCATTGTATCTTGAACTATTGTTCTGAATTTTGGTGTGACAGTGAAAAAACAAATATGGCAGATAGGGGAGAGGTGGAATGAAAAGGACACGTATTGAAGGGGACATGGTCATTATCTCGAAGATAAAGGATCTGCCCAGGCCTAAAGTGTTTTTATTTTGTAGCCACATTGTGTAATCAAGCCAAATTTCAAACCGCTATCGTATCTACGACAATAGAACTACACGATTGATTTTTTTTTGAGGTTCAAAGTAAAATTTTTCGTATTTGCTTGAACTGTTTTGTGAACTGCTGTTATCATCGAGTGACATATCGTATAATGTCCGATCTATGAAATGTGCCTTATTTATGAAAGGGACGCTACAAAAATTTATGAAGGGGACGTCTCTTTCATACCTGTCCCCTTCAAAACCTTACTATTCTTCACTTGTTTCAGTGAAAATATACCACCTTAAAAACGTGTTAGGATGCCATTAGACAATTCATTATTTATAGTTATTAAGATCGTTTAGTTACATAAGCTTAAGTGTTGAGGCTTTGATTCCTATTACAAATTAAAATAGCTACTGTGATTTCGGTACCTGTATAAATAATAATTAAAAAAATGATATTAATATTACCTGGTTTTATTACACTGTCCCATTCATAAACACCCATGTCCCTTTCAATACAGCCAATTTATGAAAGGGACAAAACACACGTTTTTAAAAAACGGAAAATATCACACATAAATATAGAGAGAAGATTAATAGGACCGTGTATTGTTATTGCCAGATAACTGGCCTTTCTAATGTTACCAATTGGTTCAATTAGAACTCTAATTAGAACTCGAATGGTCACTTAGTTTTTTTACTATCTGGTCCTAAATAAAAATGTCCCTTCCATCCCATCTCTTCCCTACAAAGAGAGGGTTGAAAAATAATTGGGTGGTGCTGGCATTGACGGAAACAAGTGAAGAATAGTAAGGTTTTGAAGGGGACAGGTATGAAAGAGACGTCCCCTTCATAAATTTTTGTTGCGTCCCTTTCATAAATAAGGCACCAAAATTGAAAACCTAATTCCTACAATTACAATATGAATCAAAATGGATCGGACATTACACGACATCACTCGCTGATAACAGCACTTCACAAAATAGTTCAAGGAAATACGAGAAATTTTACTTTGAATTTCAAAAAAATTCAATCGTGTATTTTTGTCATCGTAGATACGATAGCGACTTGAAATTCTTACACACGAATGAATGTGGCTGCAAAATAAAAACACTTTTGGCCTGGGCAGATCCTTTATCTTTGAGATAATGACCATGGCCCCTTCAATACGTGTCCCTGTCATCCCACCTCTCCCCTACACGATCTTTAATCGAAACTAACATGAAATAACATTAATGGTTTCCTGGACAGAAAGAACGATCAATGGACTCGCTGCGACGCGTCTGGAATCGGTTATCAGCGTCAAGGGGAGGGACGCGTGTACCAAATCCGCGGCTCGTTATCTGCGCGGATTTTAACCGAGCCGAGAAGAGGAGGCCAGCCATGACCAGCAACTCGATCGGGCTGAGGTTTCTCGCGGAAGGAGTGATCGAGATCGGACGGTACCTATCCTCGGGGGCGCTGCGATTACGGGCGCCCGATCCGCGGCGCCTGGGCAGGCCAGTCGTTCGCCCGACATTCACAGTGATCCAGATAACATGGAGAAGAAGGAAGAGAAGGGGAGATAGAAAGAGAGTGCGTGTTGGAAAAACGTCTCTACCCACGACGATGGCCTCTCTTCCTCGCCTCTCTCCCCCAACTTTTCGTCGTTCACAAGACCTAGCCCGGGACGGCTGTGCGTCGTGCCAGTACAACTCCTACTTAGCGGCGGGCACAAACTTGTGCAGTTCGTATGACTAAGCACCGACAAACTTCCCGAGTGCCGTCTCCTCTACTAACCTCCGCCCCGCGAATATAGGACAAAGGAGGCGGCGGAGGAGGAAAGCCTCGACGCAGCGTCAAGCGGCTTCGACGGCTTCCACGACCCGCGGGATCGCGCGCGTAGGGGTCACTTCTCCGGTTCAACGCCGGTGCAGCGGGCAGCTTAGCTACTCCGCCCTTCTTCCTGTCGGCTGGGTTGCAACACGGACGGGGCTCTCCTAGCGCCTGGCGTCATGGGGTCTAGAATTGGGTCCAAGATGGGTTCCAGAATGTGAGTATGAAGTTATGGTTTTACACTCTCGCGACGAGTTACTTGATCGGTTAAAAATGAATCGGCGAAAGAGTGGCATAGAGTTTCGTCACTCAAGGGCCGTTTTCTCTTCAAGAAGATGGCGGATCGGAAACGATTCGCGCGTACGTTTATCAGCTCTGGCAGAGACACTGTTGTTGTTTCTTTCTAATCTCCATGTTGGTGTTTCATTTTCTGCGAGGCATAACTGCGATACAGTTGTCCGCTTAATTGACCACGCGACGCTAATGACTGCATGTTTCGAACGGGAAAACTCACTGATGCATCAGCCTGCTGAGGTCGTTGCCTTTTGTTGGAAAACACTTTCCTGACCGATGATTGCTGATCTTAGAGTGTTCTTGAATGCAATCCGGGGGACGGTTTGATAATATTAGAATAAATTACGGTATTGTATGGGGATAAGTAGTGGCGCACTCAGGGTTTTTTCTTGGGGGAGCCGAAGTTGAAGGATTAAAATATTTTTAATGCATATTTAGTGACATAAAATTATTTATAGAAAAAAATCCAGTTTTCTTTGTTTCTTACAAAGCTTTCGAATTACTTCAGCGGTGGATCTAATATAATATGGTTATTAAAAGTAATATAGAAATTACTTATTTTATCAGAACGAACCGATATGTTCAGAGTTGTATGCTGATTCAGAAAAACTGGTCGATATTTGCTTTAAGACAATATTAATGTAAATCGGGTTGAAAACTGAAGTCATTACATCTGGCCACCTCTCCCGAGGTGCCGGGAGAAATGGTGTTCGTCGTTGGCAGGGACCATTCACATAATTATTCATGGAAAATTAACAAAGGATAAAGCAAAATTATTTATGAGTGGATACAACTAGGGTGACTGTACCTAATATTCCCACCCGCTATATCTCGCAAAGTAAGCTCTAAAATTTATCGGTAATGCACTGAATTAGTACCTAAACATATATAGGAAGACATACTGTACTTGCAGCATCATGTCATCAACAATTACAGAAAGAGAAGTATTTTAGTGAATTTTAATAGTGTAAAAATTTATTACTGCCACAATTTTACATCACATTCGGAGAAGGTAAGTCTAATAACTCCGTGAATGCAAGAATATTTACTAGAAATACCTAATTAATAATGTGCTTCAGGAATGAAATCGATTCAAATATTTTCCGTAATGAAAATAGTGTTTTTCTTTTAGCAATATGGGTGTTCTCAATATCGCCAACAGGAGAACAATGGTTTCGATGTAATGTTTGTTACAGATGGGGTTGCGAAATGTGCTGCGCAATCTAAATAAACTTTATTTGTCCAATATGTACATCGGAACGTAAAAAATAAAATAATTTAAAAATCTATATTTTTAAATTTTTATATTTTACCAATAAAAATGAAATCAAAGATGGATAAAAATACATTTATAGAGCAATAAATAATAAAAGCACACGTGACATTGACTTTCAAAATATTTCTTGAGTTGGCGATATTAGGTACACTTTTTTCAGGATCCGATTTTTGCATGTCTTACGTTTTTTGAGTTCTAATTAAAAATTTGTAGGTTTCAATGATTCTAATTTATGCTACATGAAAGATGAATAATTTCTCTTTACTTTGAAACAAACTGCATGCAAAAATATCAATTATTATTCAATTGACAGCGATTTAACTTTTGCCTGGCGATATTAGGTACAGTCACCCTACAGATTCAGTGATATTTAATTTGCTTACGCAAAACAAGTAATTCCGTGAACACATAAAAAAAAAGTGAACTACCTATTGACATTCAAAAGTGAATAAATAAACTAAATAAACACAAATAATAATACAAAATAAAAAAACACAAATAATTAAAAAATCATAACTCGACCATCTCTCCTTTCTGCAGCGAGAGATGGTCTTCTCGTTAGCTTTGAGAGAAAGAGTTAATATGGTCAAATACTTTGGCAGCATTGTCCCTCAATATTTCTACTATCTTATTATCCCAAACATTAAACGAAAATAAACTTAGAAGTATATTTTAAATACGATTCTGTACACCGCTGTTTGACAAAAGAGATTAAATGTAACCTCAATTTACCTTTTAAAGCGTATAAATCCAGAAAATCACAGAAGGAAGCGAAATGACGTATTCGTTCAACTGTTTGGCTTTTAGAGAAGTAAATGCTCCGCACTTTAACGCGTTTTTGCGTACAGAGTCTGAAATATAGCGACTCGACCAACTCTCCGGCCCGACCGCGTCTCCCGGATTTTCCATAATTTACTTTTCCCTTTTCCTTTGGGGGTGCCAGAGCCCGCGCAAGTGAATATTACCAGAAACTAAAAATGAACGAGATATTCATTCATTTAGATAATAATAATATAATCTCGGACATTCAATGGGGCAGCCGTCGAGGCGTATTTTCCAACAATGAGTAGGTAGTCGAACTTTTAACGACCCGTTAATGTTTCGCCCGCGGATCCCTCGGTAACATTTTCAGTACCCTTCTCATTTGAGCAATTAAAAAAATGGCTTCGGTACATCGTGATGATTAACGAGTATTAATCGACTTCGTTTCTGTTATCGCCCACTTAATAACGCGAGGGCAAACATTATTGATTCGGTTATATTTGCCGCGGTGATTCTCGAGTATTGTAAGAAGGTTAAAAAGCAATAGAAGTAATAATCGAATAGGGATCTCGACTGGATCGCAGCTGTAGTAGAAGCAGGAGGCGCAAAGCTTCCTCTGCAATTGAGGATAACAACAGTAGTTACGCCGAAGCGTGTAAAACAACATCGCGGAGGTGTCGTAAAGAATAGGCATTAATGGGAGATGGTATCACAATGAAAGCGTGCTGATGGGACGACGCAAACACGCAAACTCGACATTGGAAAAGCTAGGACGTGTCTACCCTTTCTGCAATAATACTACAAGCTTACGAAGTGGTTGCTTCTCTCGAAGTCTGTCAAGACATTGAACACTTATCCCTGAAACCACTTCCTTTCCTGCTCTCTGAATGGTCATCCTTGAGGAATCACGTACTTCGTCGTAGTACAGCCCCCACCTTCTGACCCAACACAGTCTCAGGAATATCCCAGATATCATTGAAATCGCAATCCGTAATTCGATATTAATCCCACACTTAAGCCTTCATCTAAGACCTCCTTGAATTATTTGAACACTTTGGGCTCAGAATCACAGAGAGTGATTCTTCCTCAGTCAAGGAACTCTAAAGGGATGTTCGGGGGGCGGATTCGGAGATTTGACATCCCTAGAGTAACAGGTGTCTGCTGCAATTTCCGCGAAATATTATAAAATATTTTAATTTAAAAGGGTCGGGACAGTTTCAGGATTAATTCAACATGGCTACTCACATATCAGTTATTGCTAATAGAAAAAGAAGAGAATTGTTTTTAAAGTTGTTTCAAGCCTCAGTGTTTAAATATTTCCCAATTCTTTTCGCTTAAAATTTGCCGCTTCTCAAAATTTGCAGCTCCCAAATTTGCCGTTCCCTAAAATTTGGCTCTCTCAAATTTTTCTGTCTCTAAAATTT
This sequence comes from Andrena flavipes, assembly GCA_963971345.1. Classification (NCBI taxonomy): domain Eukaryota; kingdom Metazoa; phylum Arthropoda; class Insecta; order Hymenoptera; family Andrenidae; genus Andrena; species Andrena flavipes. The sequence goes on from OZ020480.1 coordinate 50,723,246, forward strand.
GGCTCCCCAAAATTTGACGCCCTATAATTTGACGCTCCTCAAAATTTGTTGCTCCCAAATTTGACGCTTCCAAATTTTTTGATCTCAAAAATTTAAAGAATCCCAAAATTTGACGCTCCCCAATTTTTCGCTCCCAAAAATTTGACGCTTCCTAAATTTTAACGCTCCCAAATTTGACGCTCCCAAGTTTTCGCTCCCAAAAAATTGACGCTTCCAAATTTGACGCTCCCAATTTTTCGCTTCCAAAAATTTGACGCGTCCTAAATTTTAACGCTCCCCAAATTTCCTCTCCCCAATTTTCCGCTCCCAAAAATTTAACGCTCTCCAAAATTTTCCGCTCCCCAAAATTTGCTGTCCTAGTTTGCAGCCTACTTAGCCTATATACCTACAAATCCGTCCCTGGGGATGTTCCACCCCCTGGAATATCTGCCAGGCACAAACAAAGAATCGCGAGGAAGATACTTCGAAGTCAAGTGAAACGGGAGCAGGTGTCCGGTAGTCGGTCGGCGACGTGTCGAGGTCTTTATTTAAAGTTCACGTGCCAGACTTTGTCCCATTGCGTGTAAGTTAGTCACGTTTCCGCGAGGTTGACGCGACTCGCTGCTCGTGATTCGCATTTTCCACTCTTACGGGCTGGGACCTTTCCCAACTCGCAATTTTTCGAGGTGGACGAGGCTCGGCGAGGACGTTTCACGATCTCGTGGCTGGATAGCCATGAGGGTCGAGGAGCGTAGCTGAGAATCGAATGGAAATCGCCCGGCTGTGCTCATTTGCCTCGCTGTTATATCATTGTGACTAATTCGCGACGGGAATCATTAGTGTCACTTCGGTGACAGACCTTCGGAATGTTTGCAGAACTCGATCTGTTTACGGGCGCACTTAGAAGTACTTATGCTTCTCGCGATCGTTGGCGATCGATGTGGTCCGTTCTTAGGACGGCCCCCTCTTCCTCTTTCAAGCGGTCCACTAATTGTAAAATGACCATTAGTCGATGATTCATTAGGGACTCGGAGTCGTAACGAGACGACTCTTAGAGTGGTCAGGGGTCGTGTTTGTGGACGTTTTGGGTGGGAAATTGTAGATAAATAAATAACTTGAGAAGTTAGCGGTAACCTTTTATGCTGGATCCACACTTGAATGAGTATACGCTGAGCAAGGCTGAACGCGTATGAATATTCTGATGTGGACGGGAGAAACTGTAGGGTGGATGTACCAGTAAATGAACACGTACCAGTGAATGGACATTTTCTTATTAAAATATGTAAAATAAGTTATTAAAGTAAGCAACTAATTAATTAGAGACTTATTTTCATTTCTTGCTTCATATCCAAACAATTTTTGCAGTATGTGGAATCAATCGCGCTGCAATCATAATTTTATAATAGTATTTATTTATTAGCCTTAAGTGTACATTTACTGGTGCGTTTACCCTAGACGAGGCCGAATGCTTCTACGTCAGAAATGGTAAGCGTGGACGCATATGGCCTGAGCCGACCGTTGTCGGTTTTCTTCAACACATCAAAGAAAGTTTGGAGTGCATTGCGCTCAGCGTAGAAGATAGAAGCAAATGAATAAAATACTTTTCTGAAATCCTCGATGTCTGGGATTTTCATGATACTATTGAAATATATTGTAGCCCATACGAAATTAGAGAGGGCTAAGTAGGTTCTCATTATTCCAGATTCGAAATTGTTTGAAAAATACAAATTATCAAAAATTCCTGTTTTCGAAGATTTTTACTAAACGACTTCAGAAATGAATTTTAATAAGCTAAATTATTGAAGGCATGAACTTGTCTTTTTTTTTTATCGTGAAGAATGGATTTATGTGAATGAATTTAATCCATTACTCATATTGTCATAAACAGTTAATGAAAAATAAAAAAATTACATTTTTAATAATATAATGCAATTATCATATGATAGACTTTAAAGCTCCATTTTAATGGATAATTTGTCTTTCTTTCCTTCACTACACCCTGTATTGTTCTCAATTCATACAACCTGACCGACTCGCTGTTGTATTAAAAAATCACACGAGATTACTCGCGGGGAACGGAAATACGCTTCGTCGAGGGACGGTGGAAGAAAAGAGGTAGTTCCAGTGTTACCAACCTTAAGGATTTTTTACTTTATCTACGAATCTACGGATTGTAAACTGAAATCTACGGATTTTTTACCTTCTGCATGAGTTAATTGATAAAACAAAAGATTCTGATTCTGATTAAGGAAATCATTTACTGTTTAATTTGACCCATTGATTTTACGATTCAAACTGCCGATTTACTGCGAGTTGCTAAATTCCACTACGCCACAAGAGCTTTTCATCGTGCTTAATCGCTGGAATACAAGCTATTATTTTCTAGTTCTATAACCCTGCATTTTGAACGAGTACAACAGGAATTAGCAAAGTTGATTTCACAACTTCTGCACGTGAACCATTTTCTTAATTTGTGAATTTTTGTTGTGGCAATAATTTTTTTGAGGATCTCAGGGGAGGTTCGAAATATAAGATTTCTAGAAAGGATTTGGGAAAGGACGATTTCCATGAGCAAGGAAATTAGCTTCTTTCATACATGTAATAATTAACACTTATGAAGAAAATCTGTAGATCAAAGGATTTTTCAAAAGGGGATCTACGGAATTCTACAGAATGTTGAACTTTTCTCTAAGCATTTTCAAAAATCTGAGTTGACGACACTGACGGTAGTCCGCTGACTCCGCGTGATTTCGCCTGCGCCGTCCTTTCTTCAAATTAAACACGGATCCCTTATCTCTCGAATATAAAAACGCACTTCAATTTCAATACCTTCGATGCCATCTTTACGACTGCGGAGTGGGCTAAGCTAAGCACAGAATTTGGTGACGAAAGACACATGGCACTTTCGACCTCTCCGCATGCGTCATTCGTGCGCGTTCTGGCTTTAGATGAACGAGTTTCTAATTAGTTCCACTCGTATCTCTATTTCGAGGCATCGATATTATCTTCCTACGGGATTGTCAGTTCGAGATAGGCCTATTTGCTCAACGAAGATTCTTCATTTCGCTTGGAAACCGGCGGATCAACCGCGGCTCGGTGGCAGATCTCTCGAACGATCGACACGTCCCCGTGGATCTTAAACAAATGCGATTTATCGCCGTGCAAACAAACCGCGGTTGGCATAATGAAAGGCGTCTTCGCAACGGCCACGATAAAGTCCACTATCGCCTTGTTTTTCCACTTTTTATTCGGGTCACGAACGCGTTATTCAATTCGACAAACTGGGAGTAGACCACAAACATTTGCGCAGCGAACAATTACCGGCCTCTTTACACAGTTCTCTCTTTCCGTCGTCTCGCGGGCAAACATTCTTCTCCTTCCCATCTATTTGTTATTTATCGTGGCTGCACGGCGGACTCTGCAAGATATTTAAACAATGCCAAGCGGAAAAGTCTCGACGCACGGAACGATAGTTCCGAATGGAGCGAGTTCAATTGCGAAATAGAACTCCTAGCCGTTATCGACGAGTTGACGAATCTTTGATGACTCACGCGGAGGCGTCTCGATACGGCAGATAACTCGCGGCTGTTCGAGAGTACCGCGGTGGTCGTTTTCCGATTAAGAGGCATTTGATGGTTTGAGGAAAACTAGACGTCATCTTGGCCAAAATTCTTTTGCAGTATCTTCGTATGACTTCAATCTAGTGGACCCCAAGAAATACGTAATACTTACCGAGATTTTTATTTTTATTTCAAGAAGAATTTTAAGGTGTTTTTATTTTATTTTGAAATATTTTTAGGTAGGTCCCCTAGTTCTAGGAATAAAATTTGAAAAACTGTCTTTTAAGGAGGCCACATCTCCGTCCACTATAAAAATTTCCTAAGTTTCTTCACGACAATACAAAAATAGGAAATCATAGTGCAAACATAGATTAATATAATTAAAAAGTTTCATCAAGATATATTGTATAGTTATTTAAAAAAAAAATTTAAACATTCTACCATTTTTATGTTCCCCGTCATTCCATTAAGCTATCATCTCGTTTTTTAATCGGTATTTGCGGAAAGAAGTAAGGCAGACGTTGATATCTGTGTATCGATAATGACGCGCAATCTCTGTGATAAAAGTGCACCCAACGGTTGATCATTGTTCCCCGGTGAAGCTGTAAACACCGAAGAAGCCGAAGTAAAAGGCGCGCGGATTATTTGAAAACTGCGTAGGGTAAACCCGGGAGACGCGGTCGACCTAATATAAAATGGCTATTAAAACTAATATAGACATTACTTATTTTATCCGAACAAACCTATGTATTCAGAATTTTATGCTGATTCAGAAAATATGGTCGATATTTGCTTTAAGACAATATTTACTGTAAATCGGGTTGAAAACTGAAGTCATGACATCTGACCACCTCTCCCGAGATGCCGGGAGGAACGGTTTCCGTCGTTGGCAGAGGCCACTGACATAATTATCCATGGAAAATTAACAAACGATAAAGCAGAATTATTTATGAGTGAATACAATTACAAATTTATTGATATTTAATTTGTTTACGCTAAACAAGTAATGAATACATCAAAGAAAATGTGAACTACCTGCTGGCGATTAGCAAGACAAATGAATGCAAAAGTGAAGAAATAAACTAAATAAACAAAAATAATAATAAAATAATAATAAAAAATAAAAAAATAAACAAAAATAATAAAGAAATCATAACTCGGCCATCTCTCCTTTCTGCAGCGAGAGATGGTCTTCTCCTTAGCTTTGAGAGGAAGAGTTAATATGGCCAAATACTTTGGCAGCATTGTCCCTCAATGTCTCTACTATCTTATTATCCCAAATATTAAACGAAAATAAACTTAGAAGTATATTTTAAATACGAGTCTGTACAACCGCTGTTTGACAAAAGAGGTTAAATGTAACCCCAATTTACATTTTAAAGCCTATAAATCAAGAAAAACACAGAAGGAAGCGAAATGACGCTATTCATTCAACTGTTTGGATTCTAGAGAAGGAATTGGTCTGCACTTTAACGCATTTTTACGTACAGAGTCTGAAATATAGCGACTCGACCAACTCTCCGACCCGACCGCGTCTCCCGGGTTTACCCTATCTCCCTTCTTTCCTGTGTTATTGCATTATTCATTTTAATCGCTCGTTTTTTCTCAGACGCGTCATTTATTATTATAAAAAGAAAAGAATGGCATTGGACCTCTAAGATCGATGGTAAATGAAAGAGAACGCACGAAGTTTTCCTTGATTTTTGCATATCGAAATGCGCGAGGATAACAACAGTAACTAAACCTCGTATTAGTTGCAAGTATGCTGTCATATCTGGACTAAGCCGGAACAAACCAGTTTTATTTAATTTTTCACTGGTTGTTTTTGATGAACCGAACGGAGACAAAAATACACTTGCAGGCGTGCCGTGTCGCGTTCACTGTTTCTCCTTATCGGCCCGTATGGCGTTATCTATCACGTTCCATGGTAAATAATATGTTGGCTATTCGTTCTTCCATCGACTACTCGTAAAATTTATATGCGCTGCATTCGGCGACTTCCACAAGGGAACATCCCGAACCCGGAAATTCAAAAAATTCTGAAACTTTGTGAAGATGTAGCGAATTTCCTCCTGATTCCAACGCAATTTTTGTTTGCTGCCCAAATTTACTCTAAGCGGGTGTAATAGGCACCTGAAAATCCGGTTATTTTCCGATTTTGAGTTATAACTCATGAACTGTAAAATAATTTGTTTACCAAGTGATAGATGCCAATTAAAAGAAGTCTTGGAACATTTTTTCTATCTCTAACAGTTCGCGAGTTATACCTAACACAAAATCCGAATTGTCAGGGGTTAATTTCACCCCCTTCGAGTGAATTTGGGCAGCAAACAAAAATTGTGTTGTAATCCAGATGAAATCTCCTGCATACTCACAAGGTTTCAGAATTTTTTTGAATTTTCGGGATCTTCTCTTGTCAGATACAAACTGAAAATCAGCCTCCAGCGTTTGAACCTGTGATCCGGGACGCACAGTAGCGACGAGTAAATCGTCTTCTCGAGATTGGTACTCTTACAGACCTTCTCCAGAAGCGACGTCGCAAAAATGCGCCGCAAAAGATATCGAGGCTACACTCCATCAGCAAAAGTCTCTATCGCTTGCTCAGTGCGCTTTGACTTTCGGAGCGCACTGGGAGGGAATTTCTGGAATTTGAAAAGCTAAGAAGATTGATTGTTTTTGCAGTGACCGATCATTTGTTATGGATGTCACGGATTCTTTTTGTGTAAAGAATTTGCGTAGAAGGATACGTAGCGGCGGAATGAGTCACGGACGCATTCGAAAGTATTCTTCTGCAATGGTAAATTGAATTGAACAGGATACGTGTGGATCGCAGCGGGGTTTTTGGGATGCTGTCGCGGATGCGAGAGAAGAATCCTTTGCAGAGTCTTCTGGAGTAAAAAGAGTTACTCTGGAACGTCATGAAAGTCACCGTGAAGTGGCAGTTAACGCAGTGACCGCATACTCATGGAACGGGGGTACACATAACACTTCTCGTCGGGGATTGAGCAACGCTACGATATTATCAGGCATTAAGTCGTTTAAAAAGCTAAGTACATATAGCGCGCGGAATTTTAGCAAGTATCCGGGACCCAGTAAACCGTGAAGGCATGGTAATATTTTATCATATTTTACGTAACGCCATCGTTTGCTTTCAATAACTGAGGTATCGATAAAAACGCAGCTAACCGCGGTTACCTGGAACTAATAACGGAGCACAAGGACTGAAATAATGCAGATCGTGATAAATTTCGATTCTGCGCCGCAGAATTAACATTCACCTGCACTCACTTCAACTGACTTCCTGTAAACCTTCTAAACTCCAAGTTGCTGGCAGGAACATTTTAAATTCTAACTCTAGTAGTTTTCATAGCTTTCAAAGGCTCGAGACAAATTGCGCCTTTTATTTATAATACATTTACATATTTCCTAATTTCTTTCGCCCAAAATTAGCTGCCACCAAATTTGCCGCTCCCCAAAATTCGCCGTCACCAAATCTTCCCTCAATTCTCATTTCTGTTTCACAGAATTAAGATTCAACCTGCACTCACTTCAACTCACTTCCTGCAAACCTTCTAAACTCCAAGTTCCTGGCACGAACATCTTAAATTTTAACTCCAGTAGTTTTCCCAGCTACCCAAACCAGGCCCGGCTCGAGCAAAATTTCCCCTTTATTTACGATACATTTATTTGAGCCCTTTAACAACATTACCCTGAATTTTTATATACAGCTTAAAAAATAGCTGCATTTTAAAAAATGTCATTTTGCACCCCTCGTCACCCCTACGCAGCTGCCTAATTTACCCACAGGCGGGCCTGCCCAAAAATTCCATCTACCGAATAACTCCGAGAATGAATGCGAGTGTCCACTCGTAATCAGGGAAGCCGCAGCTGTCGGCCAGCATGCGAGTATCTCTCCATCCGGGAAGGCTAGAACTTGAGGAAGACCTTCCCTTCCCACCTCAATCTATTTCCCTCCCCCCACCATTCTTATGGTGATCATCGGGAAACGCAGCGTTCGCGTGTGCCATCGAAGACAGTTGCCGCAGCAACAGAGTACCAGGTCACGGATGATCTCGCGCGTGGCACGCGTCCGTTGATTTTCCTTAACGGTCGGTCCCCTTCGGCCGCCGGGCACATTAACAAGTTACACGCGAGCGGGCCAGCGAGCTGGAAAGATGGCGTAGGCGATTCGTGAAAGTACACCTGGAGCACCTGTTCGCAATCGAGATATCATCCACTGCAAAGCACTGAATCGAAGGTCCAGCAAGCCCCACGATTGCCGTTTCCTGGAAGCTTCGTGTATGTACAATCGCGGCAACTCGCGATCGTTTTCCTCGCACGGTGACCGGAAGTGTCGGTGAGTCCGCGAGTATTTTTAGTATGATCGTTTTGGCCGGCGATCTCCCAGGTGAACGACTCCAGGCAGCGGTGACTTTGTTCAATTAAAAAGCGCGCGATCGCGATGGTCAGTCCTGTAGAATTCTCTGGTTCGAGTCCAAGGTTCCACCGGAGGACCGTCGAGGCAATTGTTCTTTCGGATGGCCAACGGAATTGTTAATGACGGCCCGTGCGCAATTTAAGTGGCGAATTAAGGGAGGCTTGGGTATTAGAGCGTTTAGCTTGATAGGTGCAATTGATCACTTAAGTGGAGTGCGTTTCAAGGTGGGCACGCATTCAGTTACGATCAGCGGTTGTCTTCTCTTTCTTCTTCGATCTCGAATCATTGTGGCGCGGTGACCGAAATCGGTACCGTGTCACGGCGTTCAAGCTTGGGCAACTTGGACTTCGCTCGATCACGGGTGATAATTGGACGTTTTGCCTGAATTTGCTCAGAAGAAGGAAGCACGAGGGGACTGGAGGACGGCAGAGGTAACGCGATACTGTCTGTGTCTTTATTAAAGAATTAGGCAGTCCTCGGCTAGTGGATCGTTTAAGCGTTAAATTTATGTTAATTCGCGAAGCGCGGTTCCAACCAGCTCGCGGCAAGATCGCACGCGAAGGACGTGGCTACCCGCTGGCAGCCGTGCTCCTGTCATTCTATCCGGTTTTGCGGTACCGGACTCGATTTCTGGTATTTTTATGACCTGACGAGAGCCGCGGTGTCGCGTCTCCGCTAATTATCGTGTTATGGCTCTGAGGTGGAAGCTGGGGCAGCGTCGCGACGAGAGGAACGGTCGTCGTAACGAAATGATAAAACGATTAAGGGGTGTCGCGTTTGTAATGTCGAAACGAATTTGGTTTGTAACACAGGTGCACACTATGTTTAATATGATAGAATGTGGGAAGACCTAAAGACTTGAGACTCTATCTGAATAAGGGACAGTGGGGTAATTGCGAACACCTAAGCAAAAAGCAAACAAAACGAGAACTATGTGAGAAATGAATTTGTTTAATATTTATAAACATATTTAAACTATTCATCTATAAAGTACTGTGACGAATTTTTAAATAATTATAATAAAAATCAATTTTGTAGTGAAAAAGCAAAACCCTTGAGTCCTAAATATCGCAGAAGGCGCGACTTCCATTGTGAACCCATAAAAAATGATGCTACAACCTATACCTAATGTATTTTTCAAAAATAATTGCAATTGGTTGGAATATCAAAAAAATTGTAAAGGTTGTTTTTCTGAGCCTGTAATGAAAATTCAAAAATCCCTTTTGTAGATTTAAGTAAATTTTATACATGCTTAAAATTTCATCAAAATTGGTTAACGTTGCTAATCTTGAAGTTTCGAGATTACCCAATCCGATTTGTTCGTCAATACCCCACGACATCAAAAAATAAAAAAGAATTTATTTCTAAGGTTAGAGTCATGATTCAAGCAACGCCTTGGTCATAAAATGTTGGTAAAAAAGTGCTTCATTTCAACTTAAAAACAAAAAAACAACAATTGTATCATTAATTCAACGGTAATTAGGTACATGCAATTGAAAATGGACAAAACATTACTTGAAACATGATGAAAATAATAAATTGTGTTTATCTTGAATAGCATGAGCGTTCTGAATTTAATACTTAATACAACCTAAATTGTTAACAAGTGGAGAGCGAACATCGTTTTTACTTATTAAAGCACCGTAACCATCGCTTTCGTGATTACCCCGCGTTCGTGTTTTGTGTATTTTTCTGCTGCCTAAAAACTTTCGAACGGTAAACTCCGAGTCTCAGCTCATTAAGCCTAGCTAATCCAGATGAACGCGACTATATTCACAAAAAATAAGTAAACAATTTCTTTCTTATAAAATCAAATTTTAAATTTCGGGCGAAGTCGAGTGGTAAGGCTAGTTCTATGTACAAACCCTCAAAAATACAACCCTTAAGATTTTAATTGTTAAAGAAAAGAGCTGTATATTTTATTTCCTGTTATTGTTTTACAATGTTTTACAATAATCGTGTTCTTTAAATCACGATTATTTAATCGTGAGTAGTATAATTAATATTCTTTTTAATTTTCTTGTAGCTTTTGTTTTTTAAGCATAGAATGGAACTATGGCTTTGTAGTTTTGAGTTCTTCTATGGCTCGGTAATATTTTACAAAATAAAGATCGTAAAATTATGAGATTCATATTGCGTTTAACAAATTTTTTGTCTTTTTGAGGGTTGGTAGCTTTCTGCATAACTCAATTATTCTTCTTTGATCCAGCGCACAGGGTTCCAGTATACTACATTCTAGCTGGACATGTTTATTCTTTGGCGTTATTGGGTTTATATGGGGTTCATACCACAGTTTATTATGTCACTAAAAATATTAATAGAATAAAAATATAACTAATTCCTTAAAGGAAAATAACAGTATTATAGTTTAACTATAACTATAAATGTGCCTTATAACTATTAATTTCTTGTTAATTACAATACACGCTAATCTTATTCACTCCTTGAATCATCCGAAGAACACTCAGTAGAATATGATGATATCTCAACATCACCAAGCGGAATGATCCTGGCAACTTCTCTTTGCAGAGCAGTTTTAGTGAAATTATTTGTTAACAACACAATTATTTCTGAGATTAGTGAGTTGAGCTTCTTTTAGGGCATTTACGTGTAGAGTCTGAAATATAATAACCGTGCTATCTCTCCTGCCGAGTGTCGCACTCGAAAACAATTCACAAAACATAGTTTCGCAAAGTTTTGCAGATCAATCATTTGAATAAAAAAAAACTAGAAAGTCTCTACTTTCCGTACGTTCGACGCTTGTTGCGTGGAACCCCGTGGAACATATACTAAAACACTGTTTCAATAATGATGTAGAGAATGCTGATTTCAAAAACCCGGTTCTGAATGTCAAAACTCTGAAATTCCAGGAATAGACATAATGTTATAACTGATAATTATACTTAAAATACAATACTGTCGTTTTGTTCTTTTTCCTTTATCGAATTAGCCATATTTTTATTTTACTGATATTTTTAGTTGGATAATAAACTGTGATACGAATCAGGTTTGTTTTCTAACAATGTAAACCTCATATAAACCCAAACCCGCGGAAAAATAATTTTATCCAGCTAGCATGTATACTCGAACCACTGCGTAGCGACTCAAAAATCTTTTTTAAAAGGTAGAAAAAGAATCGTATACACGGTAGGTAGAACAGAGCGAGAATTAATAATAAATCCATGATTCACGGCAACGTATGAATTTTCCACGGATACCACCGACATCCATCCATACTTATCTCCACTGGACTGAAGGGCAGTGTCGACTCATCTCCGCCTTGAAACGTTAAATAGGCCTCGGGGGACTGTCAAGGCGATTCGCGCGGCGAATGGCATACAAATGAAACGTGCAACAGTTCTGGAATCGTTCGCATCGGAAAGTCAATAGCACTCGATAACAGAAGGCCGACGTGAGCATCGAGGAGATCCGAAAGTCAGATTGCATCGTCCTCCAACCGTCCCTTGTATTCTGAATTCGTCCGATCGATGGGGGTCAGAAATCATCGTAATGATTCAACAACTCTTAACGCATTACCTCGACAAGACACGGGTCATTAATTCCTCTCAATTTCAACAAAACCGCAGTGCATCCTATAACACACGCCGCGTAAAAAGATCTCGCAAGAGAGCGAAGCGAGCGTCTCGACTTACTCCACTCGTGCATTACGAGTGCACCTCCTCGTTTCCACCGAAACCTTTGATTTCCATAACGTCCGAGTGTCGGCAAGCGTACGCGGTTGGTTGACACGTCGTTTCCTCTTCCACCGCGATCGTGCGGCGACTGAACGCGGTCAGTAGAAAAATCGGCATCGGCCGCGAGTAGTTGGCAGTCGCGCGCCAGGACCCGGTCAGCCAGTTCATTATCGCCGTGTCTGCTACTCCGCCGCACCGTCCAGGCACACCTGCTCCACTGGGGCTAGGCTTCCGTTAGTTCCATTGTCGATATCCGGTGTTACATCGTCGACCGTTCGTCGCCGATCACCGTGGTTCCTTTCAGTGATCGCGGGACAACGATGACTGGCCCCGCGAAAGTTTCTCCCGCGGGCGTATCCAGAGTGTCTGCCCGGTTGTTCGGTAAAAGCTCGCGTTCACGTAATGGCAGGCCGCGATGCAACTGCGCCGTTCCCTTTGCGCGATCGAACAGCGATTTGACCTCCCCCCCGGACGCGGGGTCAACGAGGAAACCGTCGCCCCGCGAATCGGCATAATTCTCGAATCTCTGTCTCTGTGTTCGCAGCCTGAGGGAGGACGAGGAAGAAAGCATGAGGCTCTTCTGCTCGAAGCAGGACGACGCGGCGTCGGTGGAGAAGACCAAGGATGGGCCCAGAGGTAACTAACACGAGATATAATCTTACTGGGCATCGAAATTATTTGTAGTCTCGCGCGGGGTGTTTTTTGAATAGCTGAGACACTGGGTATGGGTCTTGTGTGTTAAAAGAGGTTTGTTTCAAGGCGTGTGAGAATATGCAGAGTTCACGGTGAGTTCAAATGTCCCCTGCATCTGCGAGTAGTATGAAGGGTAGTTCTTAAGAGGGGAGAATGGTGTAACTAGCTGAAAATCGAGGCATTTTTTGGGATTTTTTTTAAAGAAAGTATTTAATTCATCTTTCTGGAAATTTAAGGGTATTGTGTTCTTAGATTAAGGTAGATGAAAAAGAATTTATTAAAAGAGAGAGGCAAATAGCAGGGTTATACGGGCTTATGCACAGTCCGTTGGCGACGTAATTGTTCCTTGGCGTTTAGTTTATGAGTGCACGCGCAAACTTAAAAGTTCACTTTTTGAAACGAAATTTTGCCTTAAATGTGTAAAAAAAGGTATTTATTTAAACAGTAGGTATCATTATACCAATAGCTAAGTTCTGTGAAGAAAATGTTCACAAATATCCGTGCACAAGTCAAGTCGATTGGTTGAATATTTTTGGAGTTACATTACTCGCAAATTGTAAAACTGTCGTTTCTAGAGAAACACATTTCAAGTTATCTAGTAACCTCGTGCTCCGTAGCAAAACCGGTAGAATTCGCTTTAATTTTTCAAATTTCCTTTTGCGGCTTTGGGGACATATTATCGTGATGTTCAAGTATTGATTTATGCAAAAAAATTGGTTTCTTTGTCCCGCTACACCAGGCTCCCCCCTTAAATTGCGTAAAAGTAATTTTTGGCGATTTTTTACCCTTTCCCTCCCCGAGTATGATAATTCGTAAGATTTTATATTCCAATCCTCTCCCCTTGTCCTTACGTAATATTTTTTACATTGCATGTTTCAACTTTAAAATTCTTTTAAAGATAAGGTAAGTGCGGGTAATAAGGCCCACCTGAGAATCTATAATTTAAAAAAAAACTTGTACATATTCTTGAAAACTTTTTTTTATAGAAATCTGTGGATATTAAGCCACAAACTGTAACATTTCTAACAATATATAAGCACAACAAATACGAAAATTAATAGGTTTTTAAAAACCTTGTAAACGGGCTTTGTTTCGTGTAGTGCAAGTAATAAGGTCCACGTATTTAGTATGTATAATTCGGGTAAACAAAGACCCAACGCAATCATCGTATATCCAGATGTGACACATGACACACTGTCGCATATCACTCTTGAATGCAGTTCTGCATAATTTGCAAAATCAATCCTCCGCAGAGTTGTCGTCCAAGTTTTCTCTGGAGGTGGATGGTATGGGCTTTTGGTCACACAATCTTGTCATTTTTCTTCTGGATGAAGTGACACGTACTTTGGAGCACTTCTCAATATCGTCCCTGCTTTGGAAGGGATCTCTGGTTACTTCCTGAGCCTTAAAGCCTTAATATTTTGGTGGGCTTTATTATCTGTCTTGTCACTTCCTCATTGCCAAGGTTATACGTTAAGTGTGCACTTTACAAAATCATTATTTTCTGGGAATATGTTGCCAACGTATGTACTTATACATATGTATAGTTGTACAGTAATTGCATAATGAGTACTCCCAATACAAAGACTAGAAACCGACGTAATTCTTATAATTGTAACAACGCTAGTTGCCTCGCGAAACATTTCTTGAATTTACAGCCGACAAATTTTATATTAATCACTCGGAAACTCTTCGAATGACATTTTCCTATGTAATAAAAGCAATAAATGACACTACCAGTATCGTAGATTGACCTACCGAGGATAAATGACAGGTGGGCTTTATTTCCTGTCGGGCCTTATTAGCCGCACTTACCTTATATATAATTCATTTAACTCGGTTTCGTGTGCGCGATGACATATGGTTTCTTAGTTTAAGTACGCGTATCAAGAATTCGATTAAAAAAATATTACGCAAGACGCTACTCAACTTCCTCTTCCCCCCTTGTAAGAAAACGTAAGATATTCGACCCCTTCTCCCTCCAAAAGCCTTACGTAATTGGAGGACTTCCGATTTGAATCAGAGGTATAAACAATTTAATTATTCTGAGTCAATGATCGAGTGTAATAGGCGTAGCTGCAGAACATTTGGACTAGGTACTTATCGCAAGCTTATCTACTTTTGTGAGTATGATACTAAGCGCAATGGCGTACTCATGGAGGTTCCAAGGGGCTCTGGCACCCTCAAAGAAATAGTTTTGTAAAAAGAATAGAAAACTGAACTTTATTCTTCAAATATATTTTCTAATAACCTAATGAATTTACTGAATTTATATTAAAAATATTTTTTCCGTTCAACTCGGCTCCCCCAAGATTAATCCCTCAGCGCGCCACAAACCAAGAGTGAAAGTCTCCGGCCACAAGTTTACTTCGAAGTGTTAAAATTACTAATGCCACAGTGGAACACCCTGTACAGTAATTGAAGCCAAATATGGGCAAAAAATTATTTTAAATCAAAATTTCGTACACAAATTTTTATTTAAAATAATTTTTTGCCCATCTCTGATTGAAGTATTGAAAGAATATCCCACTGACAGCGTCCAAGTGTCAAACGCGACACTGTCTTACCCGTTGATCAATCGTAACTCGAGTTAATCGCCAGATGCCCGATGTCCCGCAACAGTACACGCGGGGGTACCCGACTTCCCATTTCCTACTCTTTCCCATGGAAATCGTTTTCCGTGGCGCGTTATCCAGATCACGCGCGACGCTATTTAGGTGAATCAATCAGCAGCCGGTTTATGATGTAATTCGCTCGGAGAACCACACGACAACCTTCTCGTTTTCGAGTGACCGTCAGCCAGGAAATTATCCAGCTGTGATTACCACGGTTATCCAGGCGATCGTAAAACGGGCCCGTGATTTAAGAGGAAATTATCGATCACGGTTACGTGCACGCAAAGATGGAAGCTTTGTTCTTACTTTTTCCCTTATTCCCGCGGTTGAAATATCGCGTGTCAACGGCGAGCTTCAATCATCGCGGTAGCAATCTGATCGCCGGATTAAGTGGTTTCGCAGATCGACCTGATTTCGCGTCCGCCGCGTCTTATTATCGAATCGTTCCAAGCTCCTCTCCCACCGTGCCCGTGTTCCTCCGTTCTTTTTCTTTCCTTTTTTTCGACGAACGGGACCGCCCCGCGCTTCAGCAATGGAATTTCCTTATCCGCCTGATCGTCGGAAATCTGTCTTTCGCAGGGGAGAAGAGAGGACCGAGCGGGAAGCAGGAAGCGGATCGTTTCGGATATTATCAAATGATTATGTTCTCGATAATCAGCTTGCCTCTGTTCTTGTCAGCAGGATTCACGCTTGCTTACGTGTTCACCGCCGGGGAAGTTAAATACAGGTAGGTGTTTTTTCAGACGGTGCCACGCTGATTCCGAACATTTTTCTTCCCCTCTCCTCCGGCGATTTCTACGTATCCGTTCCCCTTTGTTCCGAGCGCGGCTTCGTTCCGGCGCGTTTGCAGCCTGGTTACGCACCCGTGGCGAGCTCTAAACGCGGTCTCGAACAATACCCGCGACAAGCGGCGAACGGGCGATCAACGAGAACATCCGAACGGCATAATAACTCGGTCGACCGATGAATTATGTAATGAACGCCACGAGTTGATCGGCTGTTTTATTACAAGACCGATTAACCCTTTCGCTACGGTAGCGCGGAGCGTTAGCCACGCTTGTGATCTATTTACGCGTTGCATCATCTAATAATAATATCGGCGTCACGAGCGATTGCACGTGGTGCGAAGGGTGTGAAGTTAAAGACGTCCGAGGCTGGTGTCTTTAGAGCCACGAAGTGTGAAGAAGGAACTCGTGATGCAAGTACACGTGCAGAGCTTGTAGCGGTAAATGGACTACTGTAGAAGATCGAATGCATCGTAGAATTTACGAGCGTTGAATTAAACACAGGACAGTTAAACGAGGCTTCGAAATAATCTATCTGTTAAGAGTTACGACTGATCAAAGTGTCACGAGTGGGTGGCACTAGGAATGTTGCAAGGCGATATCGTTAATGAGTCATAACTTTCGCCAGATGTATTATTTTGCAGTAACTCGATTAAAAGTCCCTCATCGTGGTTAATGTTAGCTTGACAGGCTTTGGGGCAGTTTCCCAATTGGCACACCTTTCAAAGTTCTTTTTGTAGGGTACAGTGTACAATGATTGGCACCCTAAGCCGAAATCTCAATTGGAATGTTTATGGATTTCTTATTAAAATAAAACATCTTGAGTACCTGTTAAGTCTTGTATTTTAAAAATATTCAATGAAGAAGGAAAATTGGCATACAAGTACAATCATTGGCACCCTAAAATTTGAGGTTGTATGGAAAAACATATGTAGTTAAAGACGAAGTTTAAAGTGTTTAAACAGACTATTTCATTCACTATTAAATACCTACAACAATTAGTAAATCTGTATTTGAATCCATTACTTAGTTATAAAGCAACAAAATATTCTTACCTACCCCTTATCAAAATTTTAATAAAACGCCTAAAACTCAGCTCCAAAGGGCTGACAAATCCCACTTTGTGGTGTTTCTAGATATAAAATGTGTTCAACTACTGGGCTTTGCAGTGTTATAGTGAAAGAAAAATAAGAAATTGTAAAGAAGTACTTTCTAAGCTTGTACTTCTTAATATTTGACTTTTTAATCAGGAGTGCCAATGATTAGTAGAGTGCCAAGCATTAATACAGTTTACCCTATTACCACAATTTTCAAGTATAACTGTGCATGTAATTTTTTAACCTAAAAAGTCAGATTGAAAGTAAACAAAATAGAAGCTGAAATTTCAAGTTAATTATTAAAATGTATTTCGCTCTCTTGCTCCTTAAAGTTACCCAAAATCCTCAGTGTCCAGGTTGGGAACCACTGTTTCAGAGCTTAAAATATTTTTGCAAAATTCAGGTGTCAGGTGCCAGAATGCGAAGATCCAAGCAGCACAGTGTTCGACGTGCCATGGGCCGTCAATTCTGTGCCAGACATCTCGGAAGTGTCGAAATGCACCCGGTACGTTGTGAGGAATCATTCTGGCGCGTGCACGAATCAGTCGTTCAGCAACGCGACCCAGAAATGCGACTCTTGGATCTATGATCCATCGGAGAACACAGTGCTCAGCGAGGTAAGCTGGTCTACCTTCGAGCCAGAGGTCTGCGCCAGAGGCCACCGGTGACTCACGACTTTCCTTTGTTTCCTTCCGTCAACAGTGGGGCCTCACCTGCGACGCCAATCGATGGAAGCTCGCGCTGGTGGGCACGATAAATAACGTCGGTCAATTCTTCGGCCTCATCTTCACCGGATACATATCCGACAGGTGAGAAACAACCGCTGGTAGTGGATCTAGGGTCCCTTAATCAGCTTCAACCGCGTCGATGTGGGAAATGGGGATTCATGTGAACTGGGGTGACTTCACGATGAACCGATTCTCAGTAGATTCCCTAGGTGTACATAGAGGGGAGCGTAGAAGTGGAGATCAGAAGATCGCTAAAGCGTGACTGTGTTACGAGGGTGGGTGATAGCCCAGGAAAAGTAATTTCAGTTCGAAGATGACTTAGAAGAGTTTTCCGTGAAAACCACCCCTTAGATTACTAATCAAACGACTAAAAATTCCCGCAAACTCGCGCTCGATGGTTCCCTAGGTCGCCAAGGGTAGATATCCCAGAGAGGATCCCCCCATTTCGCTTTGCTCCCGGGGCCCAGCATCCCGAGATAAACTCCGGTCTCCAGGTCTGAGTGACTCGAAATAGACTTTCGAGTTGATAGCCTAGAATCTCCAATTCGAATTGGCGGGACGCCCTACATTGCACTTTTCGAGGGAAAGTTTGATAGTACCGCGGGGATGATTCGAACTTAGGAATGCATTTCGAGATCCCCGGAAAAGAGACACCGACGGACTTCTGTCGCGCGGGATCCGGGGAGTCTGACAATATATGGCATCGACTCTGTCCGCTGGAGAATAAAATGCGTCGGGACGGTGTCAGTGAGACGGGGGACGGAATAAAAATCAGCCGCGCCAATAAAGCCGGCGCTGCTTATTCATCCACCCCCGCGGTTATTTCCAGATACGGAAGACGTACGATTCTGACGCTCACCACGTTCCTGAGCGGGATCAGCGGCCTGATACATTCCTTCGCCGTGAATTATTGGATGTTTCTCGCGTTCGAATTTATCGACGCGACTGTCGCGGCCGGTATCTACAGCGCTGGATTTATTTTAGGTGAGTTAATAACGCGGGCAAAGTAAGGGAAGATGTTCGGACGTGAATAATGCCGGAATAAATAACGGCCATGTTTCACGCGGCTCGGAATAGAGGCGTTTCGATATCGGAGGCTCGCAAGTGCCCATTACAGCCTCTTCCAGTTGTATTATAATTTGTTTTATACATATACAATTTCTCTCTCAGATCACTGTATGGAAAGTTACTATTTCTTCCCCAAGGAATTCTGGAGAAATGATTTTCGTTTTCAGGGATGGAGATGGTGGGGGTTAAAGGTAGAGTCCTAGCCAGCACCATCATCTGCTGCATGTTCGCGGTGGGTGAGATGTTGCTGGGTTTGATCGCGATGTGGTCGAGATCCTGGCGGCTGCTCCTTCGGATCGTGTACGGTCCTGCGTTGCTCGCCATCTTGATGCCCTTCCTGATCCCGGAATCGGTCAGGTAATATCCGTGACTATTTAATTCGCGTCCCTCGCTAGGTCTCGCTAACGATCCTAAAACGAGCCCTTTAACGACCGTTTCGAGTCGTCATCGGGACATCCGTCCAATTAACTGGCCCTCTCGACGTCACCGCGGCCGTTGATTGGACCCGCCGTTCTAATTAACGCGTCTGCGGGCCGTTTAATATTAGGAGCCATACTGCTTTGACCGCGGTCCAATAACTGTATTCCGTGCAATACAATTAGCTGTAGGAATCGGTGACGTAATATTCCTACGTATTTGGGAACCTCGGAAAAAAGGGCCAGGGTGTCGGGAATCGAACCTGAGCCGCCCGCGTGATGGTCAGCAGCGTTAACCACCACGGCTAACGCCGACTCTCCCGTAGTCCCTCAGTCCCGGCAATCTATTCCCATACAGCACGCTTTCGTTGCAGCAAAGTTGCAGTGCAATGTTGATATATTGCACGCAAACGTTATAGCAATAATTTTACGTTCGCCTCCTGTAACATTTAGATTATTATTAAAAAACGGAGGCTCATTTTGACAAATTCCATTAGGGTTTTGTAACACTACACTAGCGTAGGGTGGTTCGAAAAAGTGGTAACTTTTTTCCGCTACAACTTCCACTCTGTGTCATTCTACACATTAAAAAACACAGGGTGAGTCACTTAACATTTAAGTTTAAAATATCTCCGTTGTTTTTAATGATGCGAGAAAATGTCTCAAGAAAAAAATGATTGCTAGACAAAAAGGACAACATATTATACATGGTTGAATTTGTATTTGTATTGGCTATAACGTTACATTAATGAAAATACGCCATCCCCTTAAAAAAACCATCGATGGTCTTAAAATTTCGGGAAATGTAACCTTGAAAAAAATCGTCTCCATCAGAATAATTGTCTCCATGAAGCAAACATTTTTTTCCTTAGACATTTCCTCGTATCATTAAAAACAAGGCAAATATTTTAGGTTTAAATGGTAGTTTCAGGAACGTTGCAGTAACATTGTGGAAACGTTGCTGCAACGTTGCCGCAAAGGAAGTGTGCTGTATGGATTATAGCATGGTGGTTCCTGATCCCACATAGCAAATTACGTTTTTAAGGTGGCTACTGGCGAACGGGAAACAGGAGAAGGTGGAGAGTATTTACCGTAAAATGGCGCGCATTAACGGACTGCAGGTCTCGGATGAAGCGATCGGTGCATTCAAGGAGTTGAACATGGTGAAGAGCGAGAAGGTACCGGTTCCTCGATAGACGATTAAATTATCGTATTGTTCGCGCACGATCGATCGCAGTTTTATCTCGCAGACAGATAAGCTGTCGCAGAAGAAGAATCCAGTGGTGGAGATTTTGAACTCCTCGGTGATGGTGACTCGATTGGTAGCCTGCTCCTTCTGCTGGCTGACAAATACCTTCGTCTACTACGGGCTGTCGTTGAACTCGGTGGCCTTCGCCGGCGACAAATACGTTAATTTCATACTAGTCGCCGTCGTGGAGATCCCGGCTTACTTCTTAACCTGGTTCCTCACGGATTATGTCGGTCGGAAGGCTACCCTGTCCTCGTCCTTCCTGCTGAGTGGCGCGTTCTGCTTGGCGATACAGTTCGTGCCGACTGGTACAGTATTTTTTTAAACCGTATATTATAACCACTCACTACTTCCATCCCATTTTCAATTCAACGCGAATTTGTCGTAAATCCAATCACCACTCAAGATCGTTTAGTCCATGCTGATTAACTTTTTCTGTCCGGTATTATTAATGACTTCATTAGCAGCTTGCATCTTGGGATTACCAGGTTTTAATCTCTGCCCAAGGCCCCTACGTAGAAGCAACCGCGCGGAACTAATTTAGTCAACTCGATCCCGATTTCCGTAATTCGTAATTACCGTTTAATATGCCATTTTTTCCGCAAATCGATCTGCATCTCTAATGAAACTCGACACTCCCACGGTTTTACTCCGTCTTTGTTAATATTAAGACGGAATCAGGCTAGCTTCTGACTATTCCTTCTTCCAGGCTCGTGGACCTTCCTCCCCTTGATCTTGTACATGGGAGGAAAGTGGTGCATCACGATGTCCTTCTCGACCGTTTACATTTACACGGCGGAGCTGTTCCCCACGAACCTCAGACACTCCCTCCTCGGGATCTGCAGCATGACTGGCCGCATGGGGTCAATATTATCACCGCAAACTCCGCTTTTGGTAAGTCCGCCAGTCTCCGTGAGATTTCCAAAACCTCTTGCTCCTCGAACCCAAAAGTACCGCTTCCAATCTCTATCGCACGCCACTCCAGGCTCGCCCTTTATCGATCCGCCCTGTTTCGAGCGAAGCACCCCTCGAGGTCAAGCTTCAGCCCTTAAATCAGCTCGTTCGAGGAGCAAGACACATAGCGCGCCCTCGTTTACACAGCTACGTGGTTGCGCAGGCACAGATCATGCCGGAGTTGCCGCTGATACTTTTCGGATGCATGGGCTTATCCGCGGGACTTCTGTCGCTGATATTCCCGGAGACGCTGGGAACGAAGCTCCCGGACACGGTGTCGGAGGCGGAGAACATCGGCAAGCCGCAGCTCAAGCGGGACCTGGAGGACTCGCCGTCTTAAGGGGTGGAGCGGTGGTGCACCGCGATACGTTTAGGCCCAGCGCGAAGAAACTGGGGAAATGGAGCGGGCGATGGCTTTCAGAAGTTTCGATCTCGACAGTCTCGAGACAAGCTGAACTCCGGAGGCGAGGAGGAGTTTCGCGCGAGATACCCGAGCTCGACGGCGCTGAATATCGCCTGAAATTTGCCATAAAATCGATCGACTGGGAAACGTGTCGGTGATCGTTCGGTGGAATATGGAGTTACCTCAGTCGTTATTTTCACGCGGGACGGATAAGGCGGCCGCGTTGTTTATCACTTTCTCCCAACCCTCCTCTACTCGTTTAATGAATTTTTCACGGGCTCGGGAGGACAACTACATGTATACTCAGGTACTTGCACAGTATTGCTGCGCCATGCCAGCGAACGTATTAGTCGGTAGCGCCGTATCGGGGCTCGTTTCTTTCTGATAGAACGACTTGTTCCGTCGCGTACCACCCGTGCCATCATAGTGCATCGTCTAGGGAACTGATAGCAATAATCGTATACGTGCATGTATTTATGCTAGCGCGAATTTACCACGTACTGGACGTATAGCGTGCGAAGATTATAGTACAATTATCATTACAATTGTTATTATTGAAACGCAGAGTGCAATGAATGGGAGAGGTAATGCTCATGACGATGGAAATATCCTGATTACGAAAGTACCTACATATGTGTAATGAAATGCCTGTATTGACCGCAGAAATGTTACGAATTAATTAACTAATGGTAAATATCGTTGGATATATTTTGCATTTATGGTAGTTGGTCTGTGTATTTTCCATTTTCACTGATCAAAAGCAGGGGTAATATAGTTTGCATGCGGTGTGAATCATTGAAGATGCTTCCATCGTGATGTAGAATGAAAGATGTACCAACACTTGAAGCTAGTGGCGCGCTCAGGATTTAATCTTGAGGGAAGCTGAGTTCAAGGGATGAAAACATTTTTAATGAAAATTCATTAAAATTCATTGGGTGATTATAAAAATTTATTTAAAGAATAAAATCCAGTTTTTTTCTTTGCTTTTTACAAAGTACCTTCCTTGGGGTGCCAGGCCCCCTGGGCTCACCCCTCTGAGTGCGCCACTGCTTGAAGCAATCGTATAGTTTAAGGATACTTAGAGTGAAGACGTATACAAATCTAAGTTAAATGTTAAGGAAACGAGGAATATAATATAGAATTCTATCAATATACGAGCTATTACAAACTTTTGCCTACTTGTACTTCATTTCCCGTGAAAGATTTACACAAGCTCTCCTTGACTTTCCAAATAATACCAACCTACTCTTAAGGGGTTATGCTTTAATCAGCTTTTGAAAAAGAAAGCAATTTTCGGGAATTTTTTGTGGAATATCTACTGTATATTTTTTTACAATTATTCGCTTATTTTAAAAGTACATATATGGAGAAACTTTCAGTAATTTTAGTATAGAATAACAGCCATTGTCGCGGAAGCTGTTTTGATAAAAGCACTGTGCGGTGAGCAAGTTTTTTCTGAACCGGATTATCTAAAATTAAAAATTCAAAAATATTCTGCTAATATATGATTTCAAGTCGAACACTTTTCGGAGTAACATTTCGGATTTGGGTGCAACTTGGATATGTTGTAGTCTTTAGGGATATATAAACATATCTCGAAGGAGTTTTCAAAATATCAAAAATTGTGGATGTTACAGCTTTGATATATGAATTGTTCCTTTCTCGTTAATTAAAAATAGAGTTTCTGTTAAAATAAAAAATCCTTCCATCATTTACTAGTCTTCGGTATATAAAAGAAGTCTGCAAAAGTTTAAATACCAATCGATACAGCGGTTTCCCAGATAACTTGCTCACCGATATCAAAACAGCTTCCGCTAGAATGGCTGTTATTTCTTCATTTTGTAATATTTTTCTATAATAAAATTACTGAGAGTTGCTGTATATATGAACTTTTAAAATAAGCGAATAATTGTACAAAAATATACAATACATATTCCACAAAAAATTCTCGAAAATCGCGTTCTTTTTCGAAAGCTGACTAGGCGTAACCCCTTAACTAACCACAATAATGAATTCAATGATCTTGCTCTCCCATTCGAAGCCCGATAAAAACAGCAAAGCCCAGTGCATCAATTATTCCCGCACACAGCCAACTTTAAGAACACATTGCAACCGAATAATCCGCGCCAACGCGCCCCTACATCCCCGCGGAAGCAGCCAAATGAAACTACTCCGGCATTATCTGCCCTCATTTAGAGAAAATGGAAGGCGAAGTTGCCTTTTTGCGAGGGCATAAAAGAGTGAGATGAGACGGGGGGCGGTGTCTGCCGACGCGCAATATCAAAGGACTAATGCCGCGTAACGGAGGGTCGGCGGCCTCCGTCTTCGTCCAGCCAGGTGCCGAGGCGAGGCGGAGTGTTTTAATATACACGGGGATTTGGATATTTCATTTTGACAAATTCCCCGGGCCGACGTAGTCAAAGGAAATTGAAGCCCACGCAGCGCGCTTTTGTAACGCGCGCAACAGGGCCACGCTGGCGTGTGCGCGCGCCGAGACTCGCGTTGGTTATTTTATGTTTACGGATGACTCGGTGGCCCCGGTAATAAATATCCCTGTCCCCGGGCTACAAATCTTGCGGAGTGCACATTCGTCCTTGCTCCCCTTTTTTTTACCTTATTCAGCCAAGTACGTCATCCTCGAATATCGCTCTCGACGTCCCGGCCACCGTCATGCACCCTCGGAGACGTCCGAGTCATAAAATTTTAATGCTTCAGACCTTGAGCCTACAGTGTCCTTCGAAATCTCTCCGCTCACTGGTGTCACTGTGAAGTCTACCATGGAATAATGGCCCCGAAGGATGTAAACGATTCTTCGTGGTTAGCTGGCCAAAGCAAAACGGGAAATTCGTGCACCGTTCTGGTTTATTAATATCCATAATGGGTTCCAAGCCGTTGGTGGTTCCGTTCGAGCGGGACGACAAAAGTTCTAAGCCTCCCGTGCCCTTTTCATACCGCGCAAACATCCCCGTAAGAGTAGCCAGCCAAAGGAGAATTTAATTAATGTAATGCACCGAGAGGAGATCCAGGGTGTCCGTTCAGCCTGCTCCGATCTCTCTAGGCCACGGTCCCAAACGCACGGGCGAGTTGGATCCTGCGTTCGGCTGGCAGAGTAAGTCTATAAATCCAGGGATAGATGCGTCAATGCGTCGGACGCATCTTCGTGCCGATGCGGCAGCTCGCTGTGTACCCGCTTCATCCCTCGGATTAACTACACAGCTGGCGGGGGTGGCTCGCTTTCGATCCCGTGCCAGGGTTGAAACGAGGAAACGGACCCGCTTCAGACGTAAATAGTCCTGGGAATGAGGCGCGTCGATACGTCTGCTGATGCAACGGCGCAATGGTAATGCAACGGTAATGCAACGGCGGGTCTCTTTGTCCACGGTATTTTCCGTTTTCGAACGCACGCGGTACTCTCGACCGGCTCGGTCCCTTCGTTTGAGTTACGATACGAGCTACTGCTCGCCGCGGATTTGCCGGCGAGTTATTGATACCCTTTTCAGCGGTAGAGAAAGCGGGTATCCTTTTATCGGGGGAAAGGAAGTTATTCTTTCTTCCCTTTGCTCTCTGCCGGCTGGGTTTCCAGAAAGGAGGTCTCTTTTCTGGCGGCTTGTTGGGCGGAGGCCGTCTTGGATATTATATTAGATGGAAGAGGGATAAGGGGCGAGCTTAAGTCTGAAGAAGAATTTTAGATGCGAGCATCTCGTTAAGAGGTACTTCCTTTTAATCATGACGTGTATACAACGCGAATGTAATAAAGGCGTAATAATATAAGGCACTTAAAAAGTTTCTTCAAGTTCAGTGGCGGATTTGAGGAAAAAGGTCTAGGTGGCAAACATTCTGGGACATCCTGTATACTTAAGTACTAATATAATAAATGCGAAAGCGTGTTTGGATGTTTGTTACTCAATCACGTCACAACTATACAATGGGTCTCTCTGAAATTCTGTTTACACGTAGTCTACTTAGGACCAGGAATAATGTATATAGGATACTTTTTATCCCGAATTTTTAACCGATCTAAACCAAATTTTGCAGAATTACTTTCTAGAACCCTGCAAGAAATATGGACCTCTCCTCCCCATCTGACTTGTTTCATCCCCTTGTCTCTCCGTGACAATCAAAGTTTTATCCGGGCAACGCCAGATGCTTTAAGGGGGAGGCCTGCGTAGAAATTTTCGAAAAATTGATTTTTTGATTTTTATATTTTCTTGTAATAGGTACAACATGTGGAAAATATTCCCCGAAAGTGTCAAGTTAATCCAACCAAAATTGGCAAAGTTATACGCGTGTAAGTAGGTAGGTGTTCCTCAGTGTATTGTCCTCATTAGCATTGCGGAACATCCGAGAAAACTGTAGTTTAATATTTTCATTTGTGCCGTCCTTGTTTTTCGTCATTTAATTTAAAAAATGTAGTCATTATTTCGTAGCAGCTTAATATAATTTTTTGTCATAGGTGTACCGGCATATAATGCATTATTAACGTGGCAATTAATTAAATGTTTCATACAAGATATTTCAACGTAGTAAACAAAGTAAGATAGGATATTTTAATACAGCAAATTTTGTGCAAATTTCGGTACACTTCTTGAATATAATTTTCCTGTTTCAGATGAAAAACTGAAACTATAACCCTCTTTCTTTCGACTCTGCCATATACCACTGTGTTAAATTTTAATTAATCATTTCTCGATAACTAAATGGTAAATGGATTTCAAACTTGGTACAAGAATTTCTTGTATTCGAAATTAGTTTTGAACGAAACTTGAGAGAATTCTTGAATTTAATAGATTATTCAGTAACTACCTTAAATCCGCCAATTGTTCCAATTCCTTACTTCCTTACAATTAGAATAGTTCAATTAATCCCGGCTTAATTGCTGGTGATCAAATAGCTGAATTTTATATTCCCCCTCTGATTTGCATACAGATAACGAGCCACTAACTATAACATATGAACGATCTGTCTAAAACGAATCTCGTGTCCGAAAGATTGAAGACATCCTCCCCTAGCAGCGGGGTCGTCAAAATCTTCCACCCCACCGGGGAGGGTCAGGAGCATATTTTTCAAACTTAGCCGCAAGATGCTGATGCCGAAGGAAGTTTGAATTAATAATATTGCGGGGGTCCCTAGCCCCGCGATATTAGAGGCTCCACCCTCTGGTCTCTCTTCCAGCTACCCTCCGCCTGGAGTCCCGCTACCCCTCTTCGAGGCTTTCTCGTCGAATAAACGACGCAAAAAAAAGAGTCCGCTGCTCTCGCGGCGTTAAAGATTTTATTAGAAACGGTGGAATCTACGATCGCCGCGCGCGTACGTGGATTTCCCGGCGGAAGTGTTTTCTCTCGGCGGTATCGATTAAATCGTCGATAGCAATTTGCCGCAGACGGCGGTGCCCGGTGTTCGTTAACACGAAAATATGATACGGGATTTTATTAGCGCGTGAAATGAAAACGATTCCACCGTACACGCTGGCACACTTCTCCCGTCCCGCCGGCCGCAATTAACGCCCGGCGCGAGCGCGCGCCGCGTTGTTACACGGGGCCGAACATCTGGCCGAAAGGAGTTCAATTTTTGTCGAGCCGGAATGGCAACGATTTAATGAAAACACCGGCGGAATGTTTTGCGAGCGGAGGCAAAAAACGCCTTCGGGCCGCGAGCAATTGCTAACGCCACCTGCCAAACATATGCCACGCTTTGGGTACAAGCGAACGTCGCGCGGAGTTCTACCTACAACGGAGCGGTACCGAGACTCTGGTATGGGAACTCAGTGAAAGCTCCATTCCTGGATACATACTCCAACCGCTTTTAATCCTCCGCGAACGAACAATGCCACGGAAATGGCCACCCATCCGCGGTAAGTAGAATACGCCTGTTATAGTCAGACGAGGGTAGTTTTTACGAAAACTCACTTTAAACTCTCGTTTGGCGCGTCGAGTGTTATCTACCATCTGAATTCTAATCCCTTTTCTCCCTTTAATCCACCGCGTATCGCGGTTCGCGAGGGATCAGCGCGAAAAAAGGGAGCCGCTAGCGAGCTCGCGGCAAGAACCGGTGGCTGTTCATCGTCGGAGATACAGATCGATCGAGTACCCACGGGGTCCTCCGGCATTTCTCAGCAATTACGCCGGAAGAGTGGCGTGCCGTGTCGGCGGATCGGCGCCCAATAAAACCGCGGAGAAACAGGGGGGAAGCACACGCGAAAACACCGATATCCGCAACGCTCCTCTCCTGCGCCCGCCCGCCTCGCGAAAACATTTCTTGATTTATCGTCCGCGCCGCTGCACGCTTAACGCTCGTGTTTATCAGCCGGGGCCCGCTTATCAATCACGCCGGCCGTGAATGATCCCGCGGCGTCATCGTCGTAACCGATTGGCGGTGGAGTGGGTGGAACGAGGAGGGGGGAACTTGCTATCGCGTCTGACCGCGTGGTGGGAAGTCCAAGTGGGGGGGTATTTCTCCCCGGGGGGCGGAGGAGTAAATCAGCTACCACGGGGATGATCCAGGGGATGGAGGGACGGTGACGTTGCGGAACGAAATGATTGGCATGCCGTGGGCCACCGGGGAACGATTCTGCCACGGGGCCAAATGGATCGTACATTTTTTCGCGATCGTCGGCGCGAGACGGCCACTGATTGTTGCCCTTTGGAGATGACGCGGGAGGAACGGGGTTTAGGCGATCTACCTCGCCAGCAAAGTGAAACGGCGTGATTCGTGGGAACGAAGGCTGAGGGTATTTGGTAAGTTTCCAGTGTCAAGATTTCTGCGAGGGTAGTGTATGGTTAATTAGGGGAGAGCTGGTAGGCTAGTTCTTCAGTTTTTGATTTTTAATAAATTATGTGCGCGAAATATCATTAAACCGGTTAGTAGGGTATCTAGATGTCCCTGTTACTGTCAGTGTTCCTATTACTGCCACTTTACTTATTTTGCTTAATAAAACTGTAACGTATAAAGGATAGTGTAAAAAATAATATTAATAATAATAAGAACAGTCCCAATTTAATAATAATATTATTGTTGTACACTATTCTTTATACGTTACAGTTTTATTAAGCAAAGTAAATAAAGTGGCAGTAATAGGGACACTGACAATAATAGGGGCATCTACCCTATATTTGATAGGGCATATATTTGGCTATCTGATTAAATTATTAATGTTGACTCAATTCGATAACGATTAAGGTAATTTGATGTTTTTCTAACACCTTAAAGGCTGGTCAACCAGCCCCATGATCGGGGTTGCTTGACTTATAGTATGGGGTAGGTTGACTGTATGTAGGGGAGACGGAGCAGGTTGTAACACTGGGTAAATTGTAACATAAGTAAAATCTTTTGAACGACAAATCTGGCAACCCACAGCATGCCAGAGCTGCTTAACGATATTACCATCGTCGGTTTTAATGACACAAACGAGCGTTATGTATTCATTTTGTGGTTATAGCTCAGAATTGTAGTATTTAGAGCACGTAAATAACTGTTATCTTAGCACTCTTATTTCAATTA
This sequence comes from Andrena flavipes, assembly GCA_963971345.1. Classification (NCBI taxonomy): domain Eukaryota; kingdom Metazoa; phylum Arthropoda; class Insecta; order Hymenoptera; family Andrenidae; genus Andrena; species Andrena flavipes. Next base: position 50,752,423 of record OZ020480.1, read on the forward strand.
ACGTGGTAAAACGCAAAAATTCAAGCTCGGGGCAAATTGTAACATGTTACTACTTACTCCACTCTAAATGGTGATAAAGCAAGCTATTTGCTGAGTCACCTGGGAAAAGATGCTCTAGACGAACAACAGAACAATTGAGAATCCAAAAAGTAGAAAAAAGTATAATTCAAAAGTAAAGAAAGCGAAGAAGATTTTGATAGAATCTTCAATAACTTATGTATAAACATATATAGAGCGTGAAAAAGTAAAATATTTAAGAAAAAATATTCGACAAACGCTGATAATTGTTCAAAAACGTGCTTTCGTGAGGTCGGGCATAAATGCAGGACATAATAGAAGTGATTCCTTTCTACAAAGAATGTTTCCGCAATAGAGCATACGTCGGTCCAAAGTTATTAACAATTAGTCAACGTACCGCTTCAGACAACCAGCTCCGGTCTCCCCATACTGACTTCTTCCGAGAGGATACCTGGGAACGGTTTAATAATAATGGTCAGGATGGAAAAGTGGCTGCAACGTTTGCTGGAAATTAGTTGAAATCACCGAGTCCGGAATTGTTGGGGAAAGGCTGGCCCCGTTGCACGAGTCGCCGGACCATCGACAAATAAATTAGTCAAAGCTGGGATTCCGGGGATGTCCCGGGTTTCCATTAGGACGAGTCCCGCCGAGACGGTAAAGCGTGCGGGTATTAGTCCGGTTGTCTGCTCCGCTACGGTCCGCCATTCGTCTCGGAAGGAGGACGGTCTGAAAGTAGCTAATTTCGAGGTTCGTAGGTTCCACCGAGGGAACCCGCTGGCGTCCAGGTATTTGCCGGCCGTCATCGGGCGACGTCGTTGGCAACCTGCAGCTGCCCCTCGGAAGAAGGAGGATTTGCAGCTTCCGTTGCTCGTTTCGTCGCGTCTCGTCTAACGAGTCGAGAGTCAAGCTATTCAACTACGTTGGGAGTTAATCCTTGAGCACCAGAACTTGTTCCTTTTATCGATGCGCGATGTAACGACTCCTTAATTAAACGTAGAAAAGAGTCGGAGGAAGACCTCTCAACGAGACCTCTCTCTGATCCACGCAGGGCGCACTTCCTCGCATTCAGAATGCATCTTTATTCGAGTTCATCCCAGCGGACACCACGGCAACCTACTTCTCCCACGCGTGTCCGCTAAATAACTTAGTAGCTCGTTCCGCAGTAATTAGCGGAGACATCGCCGCGAGATCTTCTTCCTAACGACGGATCGATGGACTGTCTACAGAGGGGGAAGAGATAGCTCGATCTTCCTCGATCGAGAGCTGCCACAGTTGTCACTGAGAGTAACCACCGTAACACGGCTGCACAGGAATCAATCAAGGCGCCCTAATAACGTTAAATTACGCCTGACGGTTTCCAGAGCGACGGGCCTTTTATTATCGAAACTGGCCCCGATAAAAGTGATCTCTCATTCGATTGACGCGCCCGGAATTGGCGGGAATGGGTTGATCGCGTGCGCGCGGCCGGATATAAACAAAACGGCGCGTTTAGCGGGCCGCGATGCTTTAATTAACGCCACGTCGGTTCATTACGGGGTTACGTAACGCCCATCTATCTTATTACCAGCAACCGGGTTGCGGTGAAAATATCGACGGCGCCCGTACGGCTAGCGCGCGTATAATTTGCCAAACGAACCGGCGCGCGCGGTGTCATTAATAACGCATCATTCTCGAAACGGGAAGGCCGTGGACGCAGTCCATTGGACACGGCCGACGGTTGGGTATCGATACGATTCTAATCGCTCTTCAGATGACTCCTCTCTACATGGACGCGCCACAGAGGGGCTCTTCCTGTAAAATTCGCAAAAATAGTAAGGGAGAGTGGGGTAAATACGAATGCGATGGTTACGGTGTTTTAACAAAGAAAAATAATGTTCCTTCTCCACTTGTTAACAGTTTAGGTTGTATTACTTTTAAGTAATAAATATAGAACGCTCATGCTATTCAAGATAAACAAAATTTATTATTTTCATCATATTTCAAGTAATATTTTGTCAGTTTTCATATTGTATGTAATTATTGTTGAATTAATGACACAATTGTTTTCTTTTTTAAGTTAAAATGAAGCACTTTTTTACCAACATTTTGTGACCAAAGCATTGCTTGAATTATGATTCTAACCTCTGAAATAAATTATTTTTTATTTTTTGATGAAGTGGGTTAACCGATTTTTATGAAATTTTCAGAATGTATAAAACTTACTTAAATCTACAAAAGGGATTTTTGAATTTTCATTACAGACTCAGAAAAAAGTTTAAAAAACGACTATTACTATTTTTTTCGATATTCCGACCAATTGCATTTTTTTTTAACGCACAAGAAGAGGAATTTGAAAAATACACTAGGTATAGGTTGTAGCAACATTTTTTTATGGGTTGACCATTGAAGTCGCGCTTTCTGTGCGACTTCTGCGATATTTAGCACTCTGTTCGTGATTACCCCAGGGCAGTCGAGTAATCACGAACACCAAGGGTTTTGCTTTGTCCCTATAAACTTGATTTTTATTCTAACTATTCAAAAATTCGTCACATTACTTTATAGATGAATAGTTTAAGTATGTTTGTAAATAATAAACAAATTCATCTCTCGCATAGTTTTCGTTTTGTTTGCACTTTTGCACAAGTGTCCGCAATTACCCCACTCTCCCTTACCTGCCAAAGAAGAAGGAAAACGTCGTTTAATGTAACCTCAACTGAAGTAATCCAAGAGCTTTGTAAAAATAAAAGAAAACCTTATCTTATTCTGTACCTAAATTTTTATAATCACCTAATGAATTGTATTGAATTTGCATTCAAAATATTTTCATCCCTTAAACTCGGCTCCCCGAAGATTAAACCCTGAGTGCCCCACTGTCCAATCAACGTTGCTCTGGGAATCAATTCCTGCGACAGGGCAAAATTGTAACGAGAGACCAGCTATTCGTTCTCTCCCCTGGAGACTTTTTCTACGAATGGAAGCTTGCACGTTTGAAAAGCGAGGCGTCGATAAAGGCGGACCGAGCAATAACGAGAAGCCTTCTCTCGTTTGTCAGGCTTAGCTCCAGGGATTCGTACAAATATGATAAGCCCGTGCACAACGTGCGCGCGTTTAAGAAAGTTATCGTCCCCGGCAGAAGCTGTCACGCCGCGCGAAAACATAAATTTCACCGCGGGTAATCCAGGACACTGTGTCCGAGAGGGGGTGGTTGGGTTACAGCCCCGTGGCCGGGGTGTCTGCGATCTGTCGATTTGAATTCGATTATACAAGACGCCCGGCCCTTTCACGGGGGAATTGTTCACTCCCTATTGGGGGAGTTGGAGAACTTACGAAGACGCGCTTCCGGTTAAACAGCCATCCGGCTATCCAGTCAGCCAGCAAGAATAACGGGCGTTTGTTATTGGATGAAATATCAGCCCGTGCATTATTCAACGTTCAGCGGGGCGGGGGAATATCGGCGTTGCTAATTCAGCCGCGATTCGATGCGCCTTCGCGGATCTCCGGGCGTTGTTGCTGCAGCTAATTAATACGGCGAGGGTGGTCATTATGCCGAACAGTTTATTGGCGTATTTCTAGGGAATCATTGGCGGGTGCAGGGTTTCTATATTCTCTTGAACGAATCCATGTCGATGTAGGTATATAGGTCGTGGAGGGAAGCTGGATAATAGGAAATGTATAGGAAACGAGGAGCAGTTGTAACGTGGACCCTTGGCCAGAAGGCCCTCAGGGCTTCATCTACAAAAAAAATTATGGTAGGTAATCGCGATACTTACAATTAGGAGAGAGTTACCTATATCGTACCACTTAAGATATTTTACGTTATATTTCATATTTGGCTCTAATTTGAAGGCAAATGAATTTTAGGCGCCTACTATTATATGCTTTACCTTTTGTTCAGAACAAATTAATTTGTTATTAATCTTTTTGTCACGTACTGTAAAAGGTACGATTTAGGCAACCGGTCTCCTAAATCGTACCTTCACTAAAAATAGTATCGATAAGAAATAGAGAAGAAAATATTCCACATAAAGTAATGATTATTATATAGTTACGCATACATTTGTATATGGATCACACACAGGCCGCAATAACCTATGAATATAATATATGTACATAATCTATATAAGATACGAGTTGTCAAATCCTACTGATAGGATTGTTGCGGTATGATTTAGGAAATATGATCGATTTATATGATGATAAATATGAATTTAAACTTTATAATGAATGTAATATGTACTTAAAATGAATGTAAAATATTCTACGTTAAACCCGCTTTTATAAAAATACAAAAATACTGGACAAAATTGCATTGTTCGATTATTATCAGCTAAAATAAACTGGTAATCAATCATACCTGATTTTTTTAAATGTTTATTTAAAAGCTCAAAAGGTTTTGTTTCTATGCCTTATTTAGCATTTACTTGATATTTTTATCATCAGATGTTCATTAATTACTGAGAAAATGCTGAGGTACGATTTAAGTGATCAGTACGACATTAAATTTTTAACATTTTTTGATTTCAAAAATACAGTATGCCTGGTGGTTTTTATACTGCTGATTGCGAATCTATAGGCACTTTTACTGACCTAAACGAATGAACACATACCAAAATTCAGAAAACTTTCTTTTAGAGTTACTCATCTTTCTGTTTTTTTTTCTCTTTTTCTCCATGTTTTTATTTATTATTTTTGATATTATTGTTTTGTTTCACGAATTATTTTATTTTATCGTATTTTTGTGCTCCCTCATGTTTTTTGTATTGTAATATTATATATATATATATATATATATATATATATATATATATATACTTCGTTTATAGCATTGTTATTTCCCCATATTCATTTTTAATTTTTGTATTCATACTTTACATCATTTTTAAGTGGCGTGCTTACTCAAAGCCTTACTAAAAAAGGGCTTTGCCGGTCCCCTAAAGGTTAAATCCGCTACTGGGTATACAGAAGTTCTCTTTATAAGGATCTCCTCAAGATCCACGGTAACGTTACTATATCAACTAAAACCCGCGACTGCTGAAAATTCCAAACAGCCAATATTGCAATAAAGGAGAACCCCAACTTCCGTGTCCTACGAACAATACGACTCCAAGTCGCAGCCCCAAACCCAAATAGCCGTTCACTTGTACCCCCCATCCAAAAACGAGTAAAAACTAGAAGCGTGAAATTCATCAAGCCCATTAAACGTATTCCGTTCGGCGATATTGATTAAATTACTTGTGGGAGTGGTGGGGTGGAGGGGGGAGGGGCGGTTGCTTGCTCGATCGGATTAATGCGATCGGATTCGAATACCGAAACGCTGCCTTACTTGACCATGGATTTAATTAAATTTTCTGTTCAACGTGCACGTCCGGCGTTTTCGTTGGATCGGTGCTCGCGAGGCGGCCCATTAGCACCTCCCACCCTCGTTTCCACGATCGCGCACTTGTTTCGAGCGCAATGAACGGTTTCGGTCTAATTTAACAATTTCGCAAATAATTATCCGCGCGGGGAGGGTGTTTCAAGTATCCTCGGGCATTAAGGAGGGGGGGGGGGGGGGTGAGGGGTTCAACTAATTACGAGACACGCCAGTAGCGGCGACGCGAACCCGGTTGCCTCTTAACGTGTCGAAAGACTGGGACTAACAAAGTTCCCGGCTGTTCACGGCTTTCATGTGGCTCACGTTCCGCGCCGTTGCACTTTACGAGTGCAGTAATTGGGTCATTGCGACGGCACCGTCGGATTACCCCCTTAGCAAGTTGGAGTCTGGCAGTGCCGTTACGCAGACGTCGATGTTAACCCCTCGATAATGTTTATATGGACTGGGTGCTTGGCTTCGTCACTCTTTTTACAGCGAGTCCATCTACCATCCGTAGAATTTCGGTCGCTTTGCGGTTAAACAGGATTCTTCGGCTGCAGGGGAGGCATCGCTGGCGACCCTTTGGGACCCAACTAAGAACTGGTCCAAGAAGATACTTCCTGCTCTAGACTTCTGCTAGCCGAAAGGGATTGTTCTGGGGTAGTTTAGCGGCAACGGAATTACGGACTTACTGCAATCCCCATGCGATCCTGAAATTTCTGTAGCACGCGAGGTAATACCTGTCAAACTTCAAGTACGATATTAATCACCCCGAGCAACGTCGCTGAATATTACAAGATTAAAATCAACCAGCTTACGTGATTCCTCGAAAAATGGAGTGGAAGCTCCGTGACGTATACATTTCTACAACGGAGCGCCACGGATCGGTGAGAAACGAGGGGAACGGGGAGGGAGCGTAATGGAAAACAGAGGGAGGAGAATCAGGTTCGGGGGACGTATTAGGGTCACGAGACTCGTTGGATTTTCACCGTGAAATCGCGATGCTGTACAGCTTCCCGTGTCCGTCACACGAAGGGGGAATTTCCTTCTCGCGCGGTGAGAGATTTTGGGGGAAATCCGAGGGGGTACGGGGGAACCAGCGGGCCGACGATTTCGAAGCTCGGAGCGTATGAAATCGACGGAATCGCGTCGGGGAATAAGGGGAGCCGCGGGGGTTGCTGCCCCTCTTGCACGCGACATAAAAGTGTATTACATGTCGCGGGAAGGAAGAAGCATCGCGGGGTGAGTGCCAGCAAATTCTCCCGTGGCGTTTTCGCGTGTGTGCACGAGTTACAGGGTGGCCCATAATTGGCGGGCTGCTAGAGGGGAGATAAAATTCAACACCCCTCGGCGTTCTATTATTTATACTCGTACTCGTTGCAACATCACGCGAACGATGATCCTCCAGTGCCTTTTTTCAGAGAATCTTTCGAAAGATTTCCAAAAGCAACGATTCCAGCTCCAACGGTTTCACTCAAGGATCGTCGCAGCTAAACCCGAGTCTTCCAGTAATCGAGCGGCTCGTGATTTCGCTCGTACATAACTAAGCTTCTGGGAAGGTGCCTTTAAAGCCCCTCAGCACGTGCACGAAATCATAGACCGCAAGTTTAAGCGGGCAATCCCAAAAATGGCACCATAAATAAGCCGAACGCTGTTCGTCTCATTCCTCCACCGAGGGATCACCACCACCCCTTAGGTCCCACACGGATGGGCGCACACAATGACAATTATAGAGTTCGCGCACGTGCAGATATCGGGGGCTAGTCGACTCGCGTAATTTGTCTGCGTTACGTCACGTGGAAGGTCGGGATTCCAGCGGGTTCTTCGCCCCCTCTAATATAAAAAAAGTGCAATCCTTCTCGCGGGATGGTGCACAGCGTCGCGACGCCGCCGCGAGAAATTCGTATTCCTAACGTGACACGCCGGATTACGGGATTTATTGGGGGTTCTAGGTGTAACGGACCCACGAATGGTACGAACATCCCCGTCGACTGATGGCCGACTGAAAGGGCCACTGCATATTTCTTCTCTCCTCCGACGAGCCGTGAGCATCCTTTCATTTGGAATTTATAATCCAGATGGCTTTTAAGAGGAATGGTTTGCTCGCCAGAAGAAAAGGAAATGCCCTTGGTGGTTCCTGTATTCGAATCGATAATTGTTCCCCATTGTAATTAGCTTCCAATTAATTTGGTCCAATTACTTTGATTTGAAATTCGGGGGAATTACGTGACATTAAATTTAGAAAGCTCTAACGGACCCTTGCAGTCGCTTTGGTTCCATTTTCTGTAGCGCCATCGTTAGTGGACACGTCACGGTGAACTACTACGGTAGAAAATTGACTCTTGAAATTCTGTCGCTAACGATCTCCGCCACACTAAAACTTCCGAGAAAGAATACTGCAGCAGGACTATACTTCCAAAGCATCCTGTATAGTCCCCTAACTATTTAATACGAACTGTCACCCCTTTCGACATCCACGCCACAATTCCCCCGCACGCTCACGCGAGACCAGAAAGTTCCCTGACACGAAACTTTCAGCTGGCTTACCTTCCGACCCTCTAAAGTCTCAGCCCCAGAGGCTCTATTCCAAAGGGTTAGCGCGACAACGCACGTTTCGCTGGGGAAAATTCTCCCAAACACGCGACTGTCTCGGCAATTTCGCGGGCACCGACCTTTTTTCAATTGCAAACTACGGGCGTGTAGTTGTCCGACGAGCAGAGAACCTTCGGATTAAACAGAGGGTAGTGTCGTGCGACCCTTGACCGACGTTCGTTTCCGTTCTTCTCTCTGTCCGCTTCTACGGTCCTCACGCGCGAGGAGAAGCTTCTATTGCGAGGCGGCCACCATCGCGAGCCCCTGTTCCAAATGAAATAAACATAGGGTCGTAAGATAGCGTTCGTTCCCTCCGACGATTCGCCGGTCGCCGTTAAATCGCCCCGCGGTCACGTGCGAGCGTGTCGTTCGACAAATAATCCTGCGGAGACGATAGAGCGATAGATCTTCCTCAACGTGTTTGCGCGACGGCGAAGAGGGCCGCGGCTTGAACGAGACCGCCGAGAGGGAATCCGCGAACAACGCGCGTTTCATTTATTTACATCCGTTCCGGCGAACATCCATTTCCATTAGTCATGCTCCACGAAGACCGTTTCGAAATTCTCCAAGGCAGCACGCACTTCAACGATTGAGCTTCTCTCCCTCGTGCGCGGTCGTAAGTTCGTGTTACATTTAACGGCAGCCCGGCAGCAAGCCGGGAAAGAAGTATACTACTTCATAAAGTCCCGCGAACAAGGCGATTCTCTCGTATCCGGCCGCGCGGGGGGGTCGAAAACGACCGGGAAAGAAGACGCCGGCGCGGTAACGTGGAGCGGTGTTTATTCCAGACAAGCAAGCGGGGATGCATTTTCATTTTCGAGCCACGAGGGTTTCGGGCAATTAAGGGAACGCGGTATTCACGGCGAGGGGGCGCGGGGCACGCTTGTATTTGTAAATTGAATGTATGATTATTGAAGTTTGTTTCTTGGCGCACGGGGGAAATTGCTGATGGCTTTTGAATGTAAAGCTGCGCAATATTCGTGTGGTTGTGTGATTGTGTAAAGGCCATCGTGCATTTTGCAGAAAAATTTAGGTATAAACGATTGATTCTCATGGAGCGGCGATAATTTATTAATTAGTAGTAATTTTCTTTGATTGAAAACAGTTTTTTTTAAATGAGCTTGAAAGACTGTTTATCTTGTTCGCGGATTTTTGAAAAATCGGTGCCGTGCAACGGAAACTATAGTTATATAGATTATAAAAAGAAATGAAATTTGATTTCGGGCCTGCGGTTCTTTAGTTACACATTCGACCAGCGAGCGTGGGGGTCTAGGAGATTAATTATTAATATATTAAAATTTATGCATGATTTTTTTTTATTTTTTTTATAGTCTCTTAAGGGGGCATTCTGGTAATCACGCCACAAAATTCGGGAACTTCCAGGGTGTTTTTTTCTCAGAGAATACAATGAATAATAATTTCAAACTTCTTTTTCATTTATTAATCTATTTATAATGTATACGGAACAATTTTTTAAATACACTTTTAATTGTGTTTTTCAATGTAATCTGGAGTTAAAAATTGCGCCTTTGACAAGGCGGGATTTTTTATACCAGATAACATTGGAAAACACAATTAAAAGTGTATTTAAAAAATTGTTCCGTATACATTACAAGTAACCTAATAAATGAAAAAAAAAAGTTTGACACCATTATTCATTCTACATATTCACAGAGAAAAAAAGCATGAATGTTGCCAAATTTTGCAGCGTGATTACCAGAATGACTCCTTAAGGCAGGCCTGCACAACAAGGCTGTGGCGGGCAAGAGCGCTCTCGATTGCTCGTGAGCAAAGCGAAGAGCGGCGCCGTGAGCAGTTCCCCCACCCTGTGGCCAATAGCTGTCGTAGTATGCGTGTAAACTGTAATGTGTGTTGCTGATGTTCCGCGGCACACTTCACTCACGAACACTCCCCACCACGGCCCTCACGGCACTGTCGCTCATAAAGGCGTGGCCTACTGCTTTACGATGCTCTTTCCACACGCGTCCGAAAATTTTTGCCCGGCGAGCATTCAGCTGTGCACGCCTGCCTTAAGGCATTGTACTAAAGGTACGCAATACAAATTTTCTATGATGTAAATTATTCCAGAAAAAATTCTTAAAAACGGCTTACGTTTCCTTCTTAAGGAGTAGGTAGATCGTTTCAGTGGAGTAATCTACGGAAACTCAGCCCGCCGGACTTATATCGCAGCTTTTTTCATTGATCTCCTGTTTTACTAACGAATCCAAAGCTTCTTTTTTCCTACTTCATCCGTCTTCAACTGATCGGCGTATCGTTCAATTTGGTTAAGCGATCGCGATTGTCCGCGGCTGTTACTCAAATCCATGACAAGTGGAGCGAAGAGGGAAAAGAGGAGCAGCCTATTGTAACCCCCAGCTCCGTTAAACGAGAGCGCAATTACAACGTCTCCTGACCCCGATCCCGGCTACGTTTTTCCATTTGGTAACATACTGGCCCATTCTCCAGCCGCTCTGGGGGATTTCGTTAAGTTTTAACGATCGTCAAGCGTAACATCCCGCTCCCGGCTCCTCCGTTAACGATCGTTAAAACGAATCGGCGCGCGTTCGCAATTCCGTCGCGGCGATTTGCGCCTTCCCGTTCATCTCTTGCATTGTCACTCATCTCCCTTCCCTGACGCAGTCTCGTTGCGCGAGATACGTTTCACGTAATGAAAGTGTCTTCCCCTTTTATTCCTCGCAATCTGTGTCTCCTTTGTGCCGCGTGGCGCCGTTCGGAGCAAACGAGAACGCGTCCTCTGTCGCCTGCCCCTTCCTGTTTGGGGAACTGAGCCGATTATCGCGGCAAAGCTCGCGGAGCGTGCAAAAGCCACGTCGATTGATCGGATCTAAACGTTGCGAGCGAATCTCCCGACGAGGATCGCGAGAGGCGTCCTGTGAAAGCGCGGGAACCTGCGACCACCGTGCTGAAATTCAAATTAGACTCGGTTCGAGAGGGATTTAGGAGCTTGTAGCTAAGAGGGGTTCAGCTTCATCTTTACCAACTGCGAGTAAATTGGAAAAACTATGAAATTATTGCTTCGAATTAACATTAAAGAAACAACACTAATTGAAAAATATATATTTTCACGCAATAAGTACCTAGTAGTTGTTGAGTTGATAAGTTTTTATTTCTATTTTTGGCGAAAATATATTCGATACTAAAAATATTAATGTTAATATAAAAATATCAAAAATATTATACAAATATTAATATTACTGTTTTTTAACATGTTTTAATATTTCTTAATATTTCTTAATATTAATATTAGTCAATATTAACATTACTTAATATTAACATTACTTAATATTAATATTAGTCAATATTAACATTACTTAATATTAATATTAGTCAATATTAACATTACTTAATATTAATATTAGTCAATATTAACATTACTTAATATTAATATTAGTCAATATTAACATTACTTAATATTAATATATCTAATATTAATATTTCTTAATATTAATATATCTAATATTACTATTTCTTAATATTAATATTTCTTAATATTTCGAATATTAATATTTCTTAATATTTCGAATATTAATATTTCTTAATATTTCTTAATATATCTAATATTAATATTTCTTAATATTTCGAATATTAATATATCTAATATTAATATTCCTTAATATTTCGAATATTAATATTTCTTAATATTATATTAATATTAATATCAATATTCCCATGTGTATTTATTAGCAATATATCACTCATTTGTTATCGACTTTGCCTCAAACATGCACCAAACGACGTAGAGTTTTGTATCACCTACATTACACCTCTTAACACAAAAACTGTCCAAAATGGATCTGCACGTCCCTCGCTGCAAAGTCCTCAATTCCCAAAGTACTTCGCAATTAAAAGAACTATTCGATTTCCCCCGGGGCATATACTTTCAAACGTTCTGATCCCCAGCGTCCATCATGCAATTAACTTCCCAATCGTCGATTTCCTTCGCGGTCATCCGACGCCACGTTTCCCAAGTTTGCGCTCCAAAGCGAAGATTCAAAAGTGATTTGTCTACCGTGGTCCTATCTGCGCCGGGCATAATTTCGCTTGCATCGCGGGAGTCGGGCGACGCCGGCCCAGAGCCGGCTGATTCAAAGCCTGCTGGCCCTCGGTAATCACCTTGACGCGCCTCCAACGCTAGCGGAAGCGGGCGCACTAATTAGCCAGCTCCGGCCGTGTCTTGATGATATGTGGGCAATTATTTATGCAAATCAATCCGGCGGCGGGCGATCCGTTTTATATCCGTGTCGCGGCCCGGGCGCATTAGTTCAGCGTGAAATAGAGGGACACATTTCGTGGATCGATCGGATCCGCCGGAGCAACGGAGGGGAAACTAACTGGCATTCGCGGTGACGGTGGTGGGTGGTGGAAAGTAGGGTCGGATCAAAGCGGTGCAAATGAGGAGGTTAACGGCCTTCGGGGCTAGTTACGTTTCTCTGTATTCGCCGTGTGTATACGTGTCCCCGGGTGGTCGACCGCGCCGCCTCGTTAATATTAAGCATAAGGTCAATAAGGCGAGCGTTAAATGGAGCGAACGATGCCGACGACGCTTTGACCGACGCTCCGCTCGCGCCTCTGACACGCCGTAGATGATAAAACTGTGCTTCCCCTCGCAGAGCATCTCCTCTGCCCTTCCGGGATCCAGAGTATTGAAAGCGCGAGGCTAACGACTGTTACCTTTCCCTATTTCTCTTTTCACCGGAACACACAGCGCACGGGATTCCTCCAAGATGTCGCCGGGGTATTTACCGGGGCACTACGAAGCTGAAGATTAAGGGAAATGGCTTGATAATCCTTATTCCCTGCGATGGAGATGTTTTAACTGACTGCCCGAATGGCGTTCAACGGCTGCTGGGGTCTACTAATTGTGGAGAGGGACTTATTAATTACTTTCAGTATCGCGGAAAGATTGAAAGTGTAGTTTAGATAACGAGCTCCCCTGCCTCGAACCGCAGAGGGTTTCAGATTTCTAACGAATCTGGGAAGGAGCGGAACACAGTAATCGTTAAAGATTCCTAGTCTGACCGGTGGTGGAGTAAATCTACTGCCTCCGAGAATTTCAAACGGTCCACTAAAGTTCAAGAATTCTGAAGCAAAAAATGCACCTCGGTACTTGTTCCAGCAATATTCAGACTCTTTTTAGACTTTTCAGCTCTGACCCCCATCCTCGCTGCCCCTCTACAAAATAATTCTGCAAGAATTTCCTTCCCTTTTTCCCAGCTCCTGCGAGAACCTCCACCCGACATAAAATCATCCCGGCGAAGTTATACGGTCCGCGAAAAATTCTAAAGAGACCCGATACTCTGAAACGTTCGGCGCAGACCTGGGGGGTTGGTCACGTGAGTCCGCTTCCAGAGGAATCAAATGGCCTCTGAATGGCGCTCCCCCTTAATGAAGCTTCTGAATGCGCTCGCGACTACGGCCAGAAGAGTGATGCACGGGGCCCCGGGTATTAAGAAAATAAACTTCCTTAAGCCAAGTCTTGGAATGCCCTCTCGTTAGTTTCCCCCGATGCCAAAGAGCCCGGGGATCTATATATCCCCGGTTTGAATGCGGCTTCCTGGACTCCCCTGAACCGCCCAGCGTCTTCTTTCAGCCACGGCAAAAAGAGTCGAAAAGTAGTTTACCGTCTACGGACACAGAGGATTCTATGGAATATTCCGATCGATCTTTCTCTACAGAAGGAAGCTTGTACCGTGAGAACGAAAAAGCACAGAGGTGGAGGGGACAGAAAGGGGATCGAAGGGAAGTTGAAAATGATCTGAAATATATGGTTCGACGTTCGCTGTTCCCTGACCGACTTCGCGTGCCCGGTTTCCCCGTCGCCTGGATTAATTATCGTGCCTGGGAGTTGTATTAGTTGATAGCGCCGGGTACGAGGATTTTTAACTCCCCGATTATTCTGGCCCTTTTAATGGGGAGGAGCTTTAACGACCCCTAGCGAAGTTCGCTCTACTTTTATCCCAGCCTGTGGCGCTCTTCGAAACGTATGCCCGAACTCCGACGCGATTAGCAGCGGGATGGAAATTAATTATCGTTTCGCTCCTCGACGAATCTCGCGGGGGTAGTTCTGGATAACACGCGACGCTCTGTCGTGAATACTTCACGATACTAGAGAATGATAATTGACGAATAACGCGGGGAGGGACGGCGGATAAATTATGGTATCGGGATACGCGCAAGGAAAGAACAAAGTGCCCCGAAGGAAGAACAGCTTGTTTGTCGAGAGAACGAAAGGTTAAACGTCTATTGGGAGAGGGTGGATGAGAGAGAAATTAATAGTCCCGCCCTGGTTGCTTGGATGTAAAGACGTCTACCTACTAATTAAAATTTCTGCTCCCCCCGGAAGAAGCTTGCAGATAACTGCACCGCTCAGCGTCCCTTTTCTCAAAGCGATTATCTCACAAAGAGGAGAGCCTTTAATCCGCTCGTGTACCAAGGCATTTAATTATAAAAAATAATACACACTTGAAAAATGATTTCTCCACTTCCGAGCGGAGGCAAGTGCCGCGGAGATTCCTGCTAATTCCCTATTAACGGGTTACGTCGCGCTATGGAATTAGTTATGTCTAATTACAAGGAAGTTAAACTGCGACGTCATGGAATGCAAGCTTCCGAGCGCACTTCCCTTGCCAGGCTTTCTTCACCCTCGACCACTTTCTCCGAGCTGAAGACACCAAAAGGTCTTTTAGATCACAACCCCGTGGGGGTGAAAATTAGTCGTTAGAGGGGCCGAGAGTTGCGGGGTGGTTAGGGGTCTGTAGAACACAGGTCGCTGGATCCGTTGACCCTCGTCCCATTTGAATTTTATTTGACGGCCAGGGAAGCGTTGACAAATTCCATTCCGTTAAGTGGAGGCGCGGCTGACGCGTCGGGCTTCGTTCGCTTCAAGGCTCGGCTCTGTTCGGGCGTAGGGGTGGTAGATCGACGACGTGGTGAGATATACCGAAAGTTTCCCTCGTCTTCCGCCGTGTTCCAGCGTCTTTCCCGACCTCCCTTGCCAGCCTGTTTTCATCCCCCCAGCTTTGCCTCGTCTTACGGGGGAAGCTGCTGAGAGGAGCATCCCTTTTCCTGGACCCCATACTCCGCCGATTCCCCGTGTCTCGCCCTCTCTATCCCCCTTCATCCCTTTCCCCGGCTGGCTTTACTCTCGTTACACTTCACCCCTCGCGCTCAACCCCAAAACGTTACGCTTAGTTTGATTCAGCGCGTGGTACCAGCCACTTGGCCTATCCCCTTCGGTATCTCTTCCATTTCCGTCACCCTCCCACCTTCCGTGTATCCTCCCCTGCACGCTTTCGACACCCTTCGCGAACACTTTTCACGTTCGCCAGCGCGAAGCCCCGTTAATTGCGAGGGAATCCTCGCACGCCGTTCGACCGAGTTTTCGACGACTCCGGTCGATGTTAAGGGTGGCGTCCCCGGTGCTAGAGGATCCATGGAACTTTTCCTGGCGCCAGAAACAGGTAGGCGATCGTCACCCATTGAAACGTCCCTCTTTACACACTTCGGTACAATTATTGGACGACTGGAAGTTTCTCTGGGGTCCTCGACGGACGACTTGATCTCTGGCTGTACTACTTGTGGGACACTTTCGATGAAGCTTCACGGTGATGCGGAAGAGCGGGACAATATTTTGAAATAATCGGAAAAGGGAGACAGAGCGATGGAGCAGTTTTACCATTTCGAACCGTTAGCGAATGATAATGGCGATTATTTCCCAGGGATTGGTCGCAATCAGCTCTGAACGTCGCCTCGCGTTACGAGCGGTATTACTAACTGGGGAATCGTCTAATCCAAAGTTGCCTGGGCCAGATAGCGGAATTAGTTAATATGTAAAGCAGCCGCGGCCAGGAGATTCCAGGAATTCCGTGTCCTCGTGCTACCGACGTGTTCGCTTTGCCCGGAGCCCCACTTTTCCCGTGATTTTGTTTGCATTTTAACGCGATCCAGCCGCTGCCGAAACCGACACGACGGCGGGGTCGTTAAAAATGAAAGTCTGGTTACCCGGGCAAACGTTACAGCCGAGTATTTAGCTACACATTAATCCGCGTGTTCGCGGGACGTTGTACGGTTCGAACCACCTGCATTCCTTCGTTCGTTTAACTGTTTATCGAGGAGGGACTTGCTAGTCACGAGTAGCAAGGACGCATTTGCGTGGATTTAAAGAGAATACAAGTAGCTGAAAGGATCTCGAGGATTCGTCCGTGTGTGAGGGCAGTCCATTGGACCATTTGTATCTGGACTCTTCGTTTCATGAGTCGATAAATACGCCTTCGAGATCGGCTGTAAAAATAATTCATCACGACGGATGTGCCCGCTCAACCTCTCTGATGTGGATGTTTTCGATTAACGGGCTCGTTAATATTGCGATACCGTTCCCGTTTCGCGGCCCGATAAACGTCGACGAGTGACGGCCGACGTCACCGAGCAATATTTTTCGTAATGCACGGGGGCAGAATCATTTGCACCGGCCGATGCACGGTAAACTGATCCGCTTCATGCTCGATTGGACGGAATTGAAATCGCCCCCGAGTGTCTGCACTTTTTAGCCTGGCCGTGCACGCGCGTAACGTTACACGGGGATCATTTTCCCCACCGCTGTGTCTCGTTACCTGCGCGCTCTGATAAAGCAGGGGATAGGGAGAGCGATGATAGAGACGATAAAATTCACGTTCGCTTAATTCCTGGGTTGTTCACAATTTCTCCGACTACGTAGAATTTTAGGTGCATAGTACTGCGCCTTGAATCCAATCAGTACTGCTTTATCACTTCTCATTACACTGACAAATTTCAGGCGTCTTTCTCATACACTTCTGTATCGTTTTATAATTCTTTTTCTGCTAATGTTCGTTCTATTCAATCTACTTGCTCGTTTAAATGTGCTGCCACAATTTTCATTCTTAATCAATATTCAGTATCTGAAATGGTACCATTTCAGTTAAGACCTACGGTCGAAATCTAACTTATAAATTTTTGAATATTCAGTATGTAGGGTAAAGCAACCAGTGAATGACCGAATTGTTGAATTTGTGGACCTTTGAGATTAATACTTGAATATGTTTATGTAGAACAACAAAATAAGTGTTGAAATTGCATTTAACTTTTTCTTGAAATTTCTATAATAATTACTTATTCTTAACGTAATTTAAAAGAAAAACGATTATAAAATACAAAACGTGTAGAAGCCCAGTAAATGATCGCATACTTTTAATAAGAATTATACTTATTAATGTTTGCTTAAAGGGGTATTCTAGTCTAGACACTTGCTTTTGAAGGTGATATTTGGAAATTAATTCTGGAAAACCTATCGCGCCTACAGGACAGGGGTTTTGCACACATATTTAGTAGTGTTCGAACTATAAACACAAAATTTTGGAATGCATCATATTGAAATTTATACAAGTTACACGTCGAAGCGCAGGTCATCTCATCAAAAATCGGCCCCATCGGGCGCACGAATTGCGGTCGTCCTAGTCATCTGAAATGAAAGTACGATCGACTTGCCTGTAAATATACATAGACTCTATGTATGTATATATGTAGATGCAATAAAGACGCAATAATAATAATACAGTTCGCAGGCAATGGAAGCTCCGAATGTCACATTTTTCCTCCCATCGATGTCCCAGAAACTCCACGACCCGAATAAGCGGGTCGACAATCACCCCGGCTGCTTTGCAACCCCGCAGCATCCGTCGCCCGGCATCAGCCCCATCTTCCCAGTGAACACGGTCGACAACTTTCCGCGGCAAACTCTATCCTCCCTCGGCGTATCGTCGGAGATCCACCGTCCCGCGTTAAAGCTTGCTGCTTTGACCCCGCGGACCCTCCGAGGATGGGTGACCGGGAAGCGACGCGGACAATGGCACCCCGAAGTCCCCGCGACCAGAAGGAAGAACAGACTCCCGGCCAGATGGGGGGAAGAAAGAGAGGGACGTCTAAACGCGAGGCGGAAGGAGCGGGGGTTGTGAGAAAGAGAGAGAGAGGAAGGGATGGAGAAACCACACGGGTCGTAGGTCGCGGGTAAGCGGTAAGTTTCTAACGAGAAGCATTAGCGGAGTGGACGAGGCGACATCAAATATGTAGATAGCGCTACGGGGAATTTCTCCGGAGAACAAAGTTGCCGCAACGAAGCCCAGCCACGGAAATAGAAGGAGGCGAATCTGAAGGGATGGCTGGGGGCTGCGGCGGCGGGGGAGGAAACAAGAGGAGAGCCACGGGAGAAACGGTCTTGCGTCGTCCTTGGAAGGCAGCTCGCGGCGTCAGACTCCCTTGTGGTGCGTTCTCCACCCCCGTACGTCGGGATAATAATGGGAAAGGCTGCCTAGGGTTGCTGCACCGTACCCAGGAATTAAGTCTGCGGAAACGCCGCCGCGTCTGGAATTGATTAACCTTCGGGGGCGGCGTTCCCGTCGAGGGGCGCTAGGTGCGTTTGGCACGTCGCGGCTCGCGTCGATTACCGACGATAGACCGCCAGGGGATGAAAGAATTCGCGGCTGCGGGGCAGCTGGCTCGAGGGTGCGGAGAACGATTCTGTCGGCAGAGGTGAGAATTCAGGGATGCTTGGAGTGGTTTGATGTTTGGGAATTTGGATTACACGCCTCGGCATGGAAAAATTGATACCGACTGATGTAGCAAGTTTGTTGAAACAGTGAAAAATAGTAAGATTCCCAAAGTTCCAGCAGAGAGAATGCCACTAGTCGGGGAAGTAAAATACCCCAGTGCTTTGATTTCCTTCAGTTTCACTCCGGCAAGAAAAAGAGGCAAACGCAACGGTGCCTGCGTCCCGCGAAGCGGAATTCCAAGAGGCAAACTGTATCATTCTCTGCACCGTTCTCGGATACGCTATTAAATTTTTCAATTTGCTTCTTCTAACCCGTTCGAATTCTTATTGCCACGGTTCCCATAACCGGGCTCGGCAAGACCGCGCTAAAAAAGGAGATAACTCGGCTGTGCAGTTTCCTCTAGATTTTCATCGTTGTCTACGCGTTATTAGATTATTCAATTCCTTTTTTCCAGCCACCCTCGCGGCTCCGATCCTCGCTGCTCCACTTTATCCCGCGTACAGAGAAATCCATAGCCACCGTGAATTTCGTTATCGAACTATGTCCGTTACACTTTCCCTCGGAACCTTTTCTGTCCTCACTGATATCAGAGCGAGGGAAGAAGATACGCTGGGAAATAAGGTCCATCACCATCCTGTCCACGGAGTTTCGCCCAACACCCTATTTCCGTCGTGGAACCGAGGTTCCTCCATAAACATAGTCACGTTTTCAGCCGGATCGCGACGAGCGTCGGACAAATGCTCTTTATTTTCCGCTCGAATCACCTTCTTCCAGCAACATTCCTATCGAACGCCGCAGCGATGTCGAAGGGTCCCTGCGAAGGACCAGCTTCCGCGGCGATATCGCTGGAAAAAATATTACTCGATACATCTTGCGGCTCCGCGTGACACCTTCGAAAAGAAGTCTCTCAAGTGGTCGCGTAAAAAATGATTCCGACTCGTCAGAATAGCGAGGCAAGTACTAGTTTGCTGAAACTCCTTTCAGAATATTATGAAAATTGCTTTCCCTTCTTCCGGTAAGAAAGCTTCTTAACTCACCCCACGATTCTTTTTGTTATTTGCATTTCATTTGCTCCAGGAAGAGACTCAAGCATCCCCTATGTACTATTTTCGAGTTTTATTTACCGAAGACTTTTACCCGGAGAAAGAAGTTCTTTTAATTCTTGACCAGGAAATATTCTTTACCCAGCCGCAATTTGTCTACCAGAATTTCAATGCGTAGAAGCTGCAACCAGGCTCGCGCCTCCTTTTCTAAATAACGAAACAGGGAATCCTTCACCGAGGCGACAGCCATTTTTCGCGGCGAGACTCGCTCTCCGCCGCCCTCCGGAGCTTTTATCAAGTTCACCCCGCGACGTCTTGAAATTTTACGCAGGCTTCCGCGCGCTTACCGCCCGTAATTCACGCAGCGAATCTCCATAGGGCTCTAAATATCTTAACAAGTTTAATACTTCGGCCTGGCGTGGTAATTTCAGCCAAGGGCCCCCGCGGGACGTGAATTATTTTCAGCCAGGCCGCAGACTGCCGTGATATGATTGCGTTTTTCCACAGAGGCCGATGTTTGCCATTCGATAACGCCACCGACACTATTCGCCTTTGTCAATTTCCCACAAACACCAGGGTTGTAAACGAAGACACGATCCAGAAATTATTAATCAGCTTCCAAAGTTCTCCCAGAGTAAGCCCGTATTTTTGCAAGTTTCGCGGAGTTGTTAATTAGCTCCCTCTCGCGCTGAAAAATGCAGGAGCCGCGCCGCGAAAAATGGAGGTCGGAGAGCCGCGGCTTTCGTCCAGAATTCTGGGACTTTAATTCCGAAACAGCTTCCGTCACGACGGATTAACTTCTTCTCCCGTGCCGAATCCTTCCCATGATGTACCGCGTTTCACGGATTGAATCGGCAGGGTATCGATCATCGCGTTAAGTAGCTTTCACGGTACAGGGGGCCCCGCCGGGATCTGGACACATGTGCGGAACGAATCGCCGCAATTTAGCGATGCGAATCGGTGACACATAAATGGGGAAGACGATCGTGGGGACCGGGTGGGGTGCGGCCGCTGTCGATACGAGCACCTTCCACCCTGCTGTAGCTCCGCTGCCTCGAAACTTCAAATTTTTCGCGGCACACCGAACAATGGAACAGTCAACGTCCATATTCCATGTCGCTCGGTGTCCCTCGTTCGTCCATTCTTCTGGCTCACGTCACATCCATTTATCTAATGGATACACCAATTTCTGCTTTCGTCCATGTCTTTTAACGGGGACCTATCCACCCGTGAATTCATTCATCTTCCAATGGCCCGCGATGGGGACGCTCGGGCGGGAAATTGATCTGGTGAAATTTGATTGCGGCGTCGGCTGTTTTGCTCCATCAAGCGTGATTTTTGTAGAAACTTATGGGACGCGTTGTAGCTAGCCTCGAAGACATCGAAGGGGGCGCAGCTTGTAAGGGTTGTAGACGATTCGAAGGGGCTGTTATTGCGAGCGATCCAAGACAAAGCGATTCCGAATCGATTCAGCGAGTACAAGTGCAGTAAAGATTACAGCAGTGATTACAGCAGATCGTGACACAATTCCACCAATTGTTCCCGAAGAGAAGAGCAAGAGCCTCCTCTCAGGAGAACGTGCTAGCACCCCTCGATCAACGGATGCCAACGGAGCGAAGAAAATTAACGAAGAAAGAGGAGAAGGGTGCAGGGAATCCAGGACGAACGGCATCGAATTTCGCGCGGGGCAATAAAAGCGCGATTTCCAAGGGTGGAAACTGCGAGAGGCAAAGTAGCGGAAACGGGGGTGGCCGTCGGGACGCGGCGTTAAGTAGCGACAATAACAATAGCACGCGGAAAGAACGTGTAATGGGAAAGTAGATAACGCGATAAGAGGAGACGCGATGGTCAGTTATTATCCTCGAAGGCAGCGGGAGCGCACCAATCCCGACTGTCATCTCTTAAAGCCTCGTTCACGTTAGACAAGTTTAACGACTTCAAGTCGCTTGAAATTACTAAACTTGATAATGTGAACCTGTTATTCACTTCACTTGAAATATTCTTTCAAGTTTCAAGCGAAGTAGAGAGTGTTCCAACTTTCCTTGCCTTGAAATGATACAACTTGAATAGTGTGAACGTACGTTCAAGAGTTACGAAGGTAAGCCGACTGTCTATTGTTTTTGAAAATTTTCAATTAAAAATTTTCAAGCGGCTTCCAGTCGCTTGAATTCAAGTATACTGACTTCAAGTTGGTGTTCAGATAGTGTCAGCTGCCTTCAAGTTACTTTCAAGAGCACTTGAAGCTTGAAGCTGAAGAGTGAAGCAAGTAAATTAAGATATCTAAAATGGCGTCGAAGGAGGTGGTATTTGCTGGGTTGTGCATAATACAAAACAAAATTAGGAATGAAGTATTGAAATTTTTTAAAAACAATAGACAGTCGGCTTACCTTCGTGACTCTTGAACGTACGTTCACACTATTCAAGTTGTATCATTTTAAGGCAAGAAAAGTTGGAACACTCTCTACTTCCCTTGAAACTTGAAAGGATATTTCAAGTGAAGTGAATAGCAGGTTCACATTAGTCAAGTTTACTGGTTCAAGTCGCTTGAAGCCAATAAACTTGACTAATGTGAACAAAGCATAAGGTTCTCGATCAACGTCTCGCAATTATCTTCGAGTCATTCGTGCAAAGTATATTAGCGAATACATTGGGCGGATTTCTATGCGGCCCCCTGGAACCCGGAGAAGTTGAAATTGGACCTTCAGCTTATGAATATTTACTCGACGCGTAAGGGGGTTGCTCCGAAGGAATCGTTGCTTCACTCCCGGCGAAAACCGTTCCGAGTTCATTCCCAACCGTGTGTTTCTTTTTACCGTAATTTTCCACAGCGCAAAGTTCCCAAGGAGCGCAAAGTTCGGGATTTAATGCGGCCACTGGGACCCACCGCGCTGCGCCCCACCGGCCGATCGCCGAGCGTATCGCCCGCAAAAGCCGCAGCGTCCGCGCGGAATCACCGTTCGTAACGATTCCGCGTGGCTATTAAATTCTCATTACGCGGAATGGAGTTCGCCGCCGGCCGATTACGGGTACGTGGGGGGTGGATATTTAAGTGTCACCCGGGTTGCTTTAATTGATCGATACTCGTTATCGCGGCGGCTTACACTCTTTGGAGTTATTGTCCGCGAGCGAGGCCGAGCGGCCGCGGGGAGAAGAGCGTAGTGTCGCGCTGCGATCTGCAACAACGGATTTCCTCGGGAAATATGCGTACCGATAGCTTCTCGTTTTAAACAAAGCGCATTATGAAGCGATACAATTAAATCCCGCGGTAACATCCACCCGGGAATGCAATTTGCATGGCGCGGCTTATCGTTCAATATGTGGCAACGAAATGAACTTCTTCTGATTCAGCTGGAATCGGCTGCATTCTCATTAGGGGCCATGCAAATTATCTATTGTTTCCCCCGTGATATTCTCTGTCCCCTTTCTTCTCCCCATTGGCATCGGAACTCCCTAGGGAATAGAGAGTAATGAGTTGGGTTTATGAAGCAAAACGAGTTTAAACGAAACACCTTCGTGCTTTTAGCCACTAATTCTTCTTCCCCCAAGGTGCTTTGTCAGTTTAAACTTGTGTGTCGCATGGTTCTACCGATGAATACAAAGGGAACGCTTATTTCCACAAGCATGGATAGTACCGCAGGCATTAAGTGACACGTCGGTCGCAAAAAAGAGACGTTCCTGCACCCCCTGTGTCACAATGGCCCCCCCGCAGACACGGAAGTGGCGATCGTCCGTGGATCGCGTGGACGCAAGTGGTTCCGCTTAATTAAGTCCGTCGAACCTTCCGCGAGCGTGAATCATTTGGCCGGCGAACGCGTCGAGGTGGCATCGTTCAGCCATCTGTGGCCACTTAACCGTCCACGGGGGTAACCAACCGGTTCGGATTATTATACCTGTGTCACCACTCGGCTGGTGGGGCTCGAAATCGCCCCTTCGTCGGTCATTGTGCGCCCCCGGGCCCCCTCGGCAGGTTGGCTTCCGTTTCGTCCGAATTGCAGTGGTATTTCTCTCCCTTCGCCGCGCGGTTTATGGCTTTTTATTGCAAATGTCCCCCTTTTTCGATGGGTAATAGCCTGGAACCACGGCGTCATGTATCGAAGGGCCCCGAGAACCTTCCTCCCGTTTTGTCTTCTTCGTCGCGAATCATTTCCGCGTCCTTCTTTGGCTCCCTCGTTTCCTGCACGAGCCACTCTGCTTTTAAACGCGCGTGGACGGTTCTTTATATTATAATGTATTTTGGGGACTTCCTTTAAGAGGTGGGAAAATTATTTATTTAAATAAAATTTTAAATAAAGAATAAAAGGTATAAACAATATTTGCCATGTGTTGATTAAAATTAACTCGCGCTTATTTAAATAAAAAATTTCTCACCTCTGCTTTGGTCGAATGAAAATTATAGGTTCATTTAACAATTTTTTTTTTGTTTTAGATAATGCACTCAATGGAAAATCTGATTAATGGTGTTTTTGGTATAATTCTTTGAAGATTAAATAAAATTTCCTAATCCAGATTTTCAATTCAGTTCATTATTCAAAAGAAAAAAATTGCTGAATAAACCTATGATTTTCATGCGTCCAAGATGGCACTCTCTTTTAAAATTGCGATGCTCAAAGACTCTTCAATTATTTAGAAGAGATTCCACTCACTTATTTGACGCGGTGAATTGCTACCGACTTATTAACTCGGAAGAGTTAAAGTCCAAGGGCTTGGAATGGTAATTGTACTTTATAAAGTGTCCCCCGCAAGTTCGAAATGTGTTCTGTCCAGGATCCCGCGTAGAACGCTAGACTGTTATTCTTGCAGAGGGGTGTTATTCAGTTACGTTCCACTGCGATATTGTGCGTGGCATAGAGGAAAAGCGGGTTCATAATTCAATAATAACACGGACCGCAGCTCGCCCTGGCTCATATTATTTCTCCGGGAATTCGATATCTCCGCGGTTTCCCAGGCAAACGGTATTTCGTTACGTGCCCGTGCCCCGCGTGCACGCAATCCACTCCCGACTCGATAAAAGGTATTAATTAAAAATCGTTGCACTCGATGGAGCTGGACGAATCCCCGATAAGTCTGCATATTCGATTGCATTCGGTGGCGGGAAGCTTCAAAACGATAACACGGCGTGTCTAGCGTTACTTTATCTACGCGGAGCAAGACTGTTTTTCCGTTTCCCCTGTGAAAAGCGGGGGAATGAATGGCCCCGTGTGATTTTCATTAGAAAAAGTATTTAACGGAGAAGGGTGCTTAATGCTTCGCTGTTTCGCGGTTTGGAGCTACGAACGGGATTAGATTCGTGAAGGTAGTTCCTCGCTAAATCAAAGTGAGCTTACACTGCACACGTTTGATATTTAAAGCTCGGTTAAAGAAGTGGAGATTTTGAAAGACCGAGGTTAAAAGATACCAACCTCGAGTGCTCTAGGCACTTTCCAACCTGAAAGTTCAACCGAAAGCAAACTCTGACGTCGAGAAATCAAGGTTGCAAAGCTCTGACCCCGAAAAGTCGAAGTTGAAAGGCTCTCACCTTGAAGATCCTACTTCAAATATATACCAACCTCCCATCTCGGTTACTCGATGTCAAAAGGCTTCCAACTCTAAAGCAGAAGACCAAAGAGCGTCGATCTCGGACGTTGAATGCTGAAAAAGTCTGACCCCGAAAGCTCAGCGCTAGAAAGCTTGCCCACAGTGAAACCAAAGTCAAACGTTTCTAATCTTATAAGGTAAATGTCCCAATACCTGGACACATCCCAGATCAACGCTCTTTTTGTATCTGCCATGTTCTTTTTTCAGTGTCACACAAAAATTCAGAACAATAGTTCAAGATACAATAAATAAAACAGCCTAAAAAACTTCAAATTAATTTGTCGAACCGTTTTTGTAGTAAAAATTCACAAAGAATTACCTATTTTCGGCTCAACAAGGCGCAATCCCCCTTAACAATAATTTGCACCCTGCAAATTTGTATTCTTCGTATATTGTCTTAATGATAATATTTAATTTATGTATAAAATTTGTGTGTTACACACGAATTCACAGAACCTTAAAATTAGTCATTCAGTTATAGAATCTTTTTACCTAAGTTTGTTTACTGATTTGAATAAATAACTTATACAGAAGAAATATGCCAAAAGCAAAAACTGTGTTGTTTTTTTTTATTTAATTTCCCTAGAAAACATCCAAACTTCATCACGAATCCAGGTAATGGGACACTAAAACTTGGACCCTGGGACATAATAGTTAACCTGCCCAGGTATTGTAAGCACTATGAATTTTCCAAAATTATTCAATCCTACAATACGCTTTTTTTAATGATAAAGTACACACGATGCCCCATGTAATTACAGAATCGTTTTGATATAAATCGATTTGTATAACTGAAAAATTTTCAAACGTGTGTCCGCTGTACTTTAAATGTCCAAGTATTGAGACATTTACCTTAATTTCTTTTCTATTTTAGAATTCCTCTTCCCCAGCAAAGAGGAATTTGCCCTAAGTTTATCTTGGATAATTCAACGATAACTATAACGGTTTCACGGTTTCACCATGTGGTCGGCGAGGAAGAGACTCGCATTCGCTGACACAGATATCTGAATAAGAACGCAGTGGCGAGGAGCTCGCTGTGTCACCAGTCCATAAACACTTTTAAATCCGTGTCAACGACGAGCCAACCCTGGCAGTGCACCCGGCGGACGATACGTTACGACAGTATCCCTTTCCCGTTTATCGCGATCGTGAATTCGTGACGCCTTTTCTGGATCGCGACTGAAGGTGTATTTCATTTCTCGCCGGCGGCGCGATTACGTCGCATAAAAACGCCCACCATTAGCCTCGCCGGATGCACGGTAACGATTATTGTTTCTTTCGAATTACGACCCGGCTCGCGTTCCAAAAGTCGTACCGACCAGCTCTCCAGGCTCGTAGATCGGCTTCCCTATAATTCTCCGGGACGATTGCGCGAAGTTTTTCGCGTAAACTCCTCATACTCGCCCTCGATCTGGCAAATAAGCGGAGGCAAGCAACGGAAGCAGGCAATCTCGCCGATTTAACTACCCCCTACCTCCACACCACGAGATACTCTATAAAATAACGACGACGGGTGATTAGCTGGCTCTGTAATAGCTAGATGACCGTTGCAATTACGCCGCAGGTACCAGAACCTTCACCTTCACCCTCCACTCTGATTATATTCTCTGTATTCGATGGAATCCTCGGAATGGTACGATCAGGAGATTATTTGTCACAGCTTCCAAACATCGTGGACATCCCAGCTAGCGATGCTGCTGCCAAGGCGCACCCCATCCGCGGAAAAACCGGCAGCCTCCCCTAACCTGGCACGTTCAATTTCACGGCAAATATGGCCGGCCACATCAAACGAGTGGCTCGGTTCTAACAAACCTTGCCTCTGTCGGATAGCATCAAAGTGCTCCGAGGCCAGGTAAGCCCCTGTTCCTCGTGGGATGCGCCACGGTAAACGGGAGTCTTCGAGTGACGTATGTGGAGTCCCATTGAGGCGACCACATCAAACGCGGCCCACGGAGCTTGAGCTTTCCAACGACGAAGCTGGCCATTACCGTGGCTCGTTTCGCGCAACTTTCCTGCCGGGACCATTCTTGCTACCTTCGCCAGCCATTAAGCGAACGCGAAAATTGTCCTACGTAAATCGTTGCGTCTCTGCGGCCAGAAAAGTCACGTCCCCTCCCTCCAGCTCTCCACTCTTACTCCGGGGGTGGCCCACCCTCGGTGGCTGGTCCTACGGATCCTTTCCGTAACAACGACGCGCCGGCTTCTTTTATTTTCAGCCTCTCGAGGAAATTGTGGCTCCCCAGCCACGACCAGCGGAATTCTTGCGGCTCCTCGAGAGCTAAAAGATTTACTTAACCGCGGCTACCCGACCTGTTCTTCGTTTTTAGCTCCGCCTTCTACGCGCTCTTTGTCCCGAGTCCCTCTGCGTCAAGAAGGGATTAGGTCTGCGTTACGACAGGCTCAATAATTACGCGAGAGGGCTTCTTAGAATTCGCAGGATCGTTTCTTTGAGGTGGAGGCTAGCCTTTTTTTAAGGGACCTGTAGGGGTGGAAGGGTGTGAAGATTCACAGAAGGAAAACAGGGACGCACAGAGAAATGGTATCTACTGTGATAAATAGGGGAGATCGGAGGTGGTTGTCTCAAGGTGTAGGTTGACTAATTGTTAATAACTTTACACTGACACGGGCTCCGTAGCGGAAAAATTGACTGTAGAAAGAAGTCACTTTTACTATGCGATCTCGCGATCGATCGTTTTTTTAACAGTTATCAGCGTTTGTCGAAAAATTGAGTACTTAAGTAAATATTTTTTCTTGAAGAGTTTATTTTTTCACGCTCTATATAGTTACAATAGAATAAATGTTAAGGGACTATTTTTAAAGTTTGTTTATTAGACGATCTATTGACATAGTATTTTTTTATACATAAATAATTGAAGGTTATATAGATTTTTGAAATCAAAATAATTGGTCAGGGCTGGTTGACTAATAAGGTTTAAATTGTTATTTTGTTATTCATAAAGCGATTTTTATTTTTTGTTTAAAGGGTCTAGCTGGGTAAGCATAGGGAGAACGGCCCCAGCACCGATTTTAGTATTTATGTGTACTAAATAATGCTCTTTGCCTAAAAAACCGCTGAGAGAAATTTCAGATCTCTACCCCCTTTCGTTAGAGTGATATGAGAGTAACAACCCTAAACTTTACACTGTGTTATAAATATATTATAATTAATGTTGAAGTTGAAAAGAATTCAATTTATTAAAAATGCAAGAAAGAAATTAATATTTTACTATGAAAGAACTCTTGCGACATTGTGTTATTTTAATACCACAGAGAAATTGCTAATAACATTTTAAATATAGTCAACCTACCCCATACTGCAAGTCAATCAACCCCGATCATGGGGCTGTTTGACCAGCACGGAAGGTGTTAGAAAAACATTAAAATACCTTAATGATTATCACACTGAGTAAACTTTAATAATTTAATCAAATAGCCAAATGTATGCCCTATCAAATATACTAACCGGTTTAATCATATTTCTCCCACATAATTTATTAAAAATCCAAAATTTTAAAAATGGCCTCCAGCCTCGATTTCCCCTACTTCACTGAATTTTATCGATACATTCGACCTCTAGATTTTAGATTCTAAACGGAGAAAAGTATCCTTGCAGGATGGAGAGCACCCTCTGAAACGTCGATCACGATCGATTCGCCAGAGATCGAAGGCAGCCTAATATTTCCAAGCACATTGGGGCCATTGATAATCGCGTCGCGTGTCGACCTTCCAAACATCGAAGTGGAATTAATTGGATGGTCCTAGGCCAATTAAAATTCTCCACTTACGGATGACGGGGCACGCGCGCGACTTCCTCCGGCGCGCGTCGGCGCAAATAAAGCAATTACCGTTCGCCGGCCAGGGAGCGCGTTTGTCGCCGGGCATCGGGGATATATAAATTGTTAACTAAAACGTTATGAATTTTTCAACGAGCCGCCGCGGCCCGTGTTCTCGTAAACATTTTTCACCTTTATTCCCTTTGTGACGGTAATTGAAAAGGGCGCCATTACTTTTTCCCCGTCCTCGATGGCCATTAAGCGACGCGCCACTTTGCTACGGCTGGGAATTCGCGTAACATCGAACTTTGTCGCGCGAAACCGTATCAATTGTTCCCCCCTAAAAAGTTCGATTTTGTTGTTTGTTACCTTCTTTCTCGTTTCCTCCATTGTTTACTCCGTCGTGTTTTTTTTTGTCCCGTTTGTTTTGACGTTATCGAAGCGCGTAACACGGCTCGCGAGCGCGCCCGACTGATTCGCGGGGATTTCTCTGCGCGGCCCCCGGAACGCGAGCCCGTGCTTTTGCGATCGTTACCGCCACGTTTTTCAATTATCGAGTGGCCATTTAATTCCAGGGATCCCGCGGATCTTCTAGAAACAAGGCTCCATGTAAAATTCGATTCTCTATGCCTGGGTTTCCAGCGGAATATGTTTGGAGCTGGCGCGAGGAGCGGCCACTTTTCGGCGGTTTAATTAATGCTTCGCGCGTGGCCGGTTACTTTCGGCAGGGGTTGGTCCCGAATATGTAACGAGACACGCTGGAAATGGCGAATTATCGGCGGTATGAAGAGAACCATGCCATTTGCCGCGGAGCTTCTATCGTTTTTGCAAAATGAATTGATATTTTCACGGGCTGGCAAACAACGGCTGTAATATATCACGGTGGCTTTGCAATCTCCGTCGTAAAAACGGCGAATTATCGTAAATTAAAGAGAGGGATACCGTATGCCATGCGTATGCATGAAATTAACTGGTCACGGGATTTTTGCCGCTGTTTCGCGAGCACGGGATCGAATCGGCCGCGTGTTTTTCCATGCCCCAGCGGTCGCTGTGTACCTAAATTAGCGAAGAATTAATATTTAATGCGGAGTGACGTCAGTAAACGTTTCCATCTACAGGCAAACATTATTTCACTTGCCCAGCCAGCGCACGAAATAAAAATAAACCTCCCCGCTGATTGACGTCCCGCTTTATCGTGCACGTTTTTGCTTCTCCCTTTTCCGTAAACAGCATTAATTGTTTACAGTGGAGGCATGGCTGAATCTTCCACCGAGGGCAATATTTATCCAATCTTTTATGGCGCACTTGTTATTTACAGCTCGCGTGTATTCCACTACAATCTTTTTCATCGCTGTGGCTTTAGGTATTGCTTGAAAGGTAGGACAGAAACTTTTTTACGTCCTGGTATGAATTTTACGAGGGTTGAATATTCGTGCGACCGAATATGGGGGATGAAGAGGATTTCGATATGGAAAAAGGGTTCGCATCCCCATCGAGGGAAACTTGGATCAGTCTTTAGGGCATGTTCTTAAATTACGTGAGGCTTTCGAGAGGGGGGAAGGGCGTCGCGAATTTCTTATCTTCCCTTACAGAGGGGGAGTCGGGTAGCATCTTCCGTAATATTGTATAAGGGATTTTCGGGAATTTGTTGTGGAAAATCTAATGTATATTTTTTACTATTATTTGCTTATTTTAAAAGTATACATATTCAGCAACTATCAGTAATTTTGTTATAGAAAAATATTAAAAAATGAATTGATAGGCAATTTTTTTTTACGGTGAGCTCGATTTCTTAGAGCCGGATTATCTGAAATTGAAAAATGATTTTTTTGGTTTTTGATGATAACTCTATTTTTAATTCACGAAAGACGATCAATTCAGACATCGCAAAATCATGATTTTACGTTAAACGGCCGTCATTTTGATTGAAATAATTTTCTTTTAATAATCCTACGCTCACGAATTAGATAAACTCATGTACTATCAGAATCTTCTTCACTTTTCGATTTCAGACGATTCGGCTCTGAGAAATCGTGCTCATCGCAAAAAAAACAGCTTCCGGGAGAGTGGCTGTTATTCGTTCATTTTTAAATATTTTTCTATAATAAAATTAGTGAGAGTTGTTGAATATATGTACTTTTAAAATAAGCAAATAGATGTAAAAAATATACATTAGATTTTCCACAAAAAATTCCCGAAAATCACACCTACCAACTAGGCACGACCCCTTCAGCGGTTATTCCGATTATCACGCCGATAAATTCAACGATTTTCAGGAATTTATTGCGACGAAAATAATTTTAGTAATGGAATAAAACTAGTTTCTTTTATTAAACTATATTTCTACAGTAAATAAAAAATTTAAAAGTAGTAAAGTTATTACGTTTCGAATGCTTTTAGAAGCGGTCTCCATGAAATGTTTAAAAATTCATGCTTCGATCTTGAAGGCAATTTCAGTTGTTAGACTTATCTGAGCGCAGAAATACAAATAGATCAGTATAACTGTCGCTATCGCTCGGATTATAATTAGTGATTTATCTTCAGAATTAGCAAAATGAGAGGGCAAAATGCAAGAGAAATGTTTTTCGGCTTTTTCCTTTGCTATTTTCGATTTTAAAAATAGGTTAGACGCAATGAAAATATACTTGCGCGTAGTCCCTGCGAGACTCATAGGTGTGCAGAATAAGCAGTAAAATTTATAAAGCAATCGGATCGATAGATCTTTGGATTTTATCTTCACGATGTGAAAAATTGACATTTCGAGAAAAACACGTTCACAGTTTTCATCTACAGAGTATGATCTAAAATAATAGTACTTTTTTGAGAATGTATACTTTGGAAAAATGTGTAAAAAAATCGAAATGGCCCCCTAACCCAATCTTCAATAAGCACAAATTCTATGCAACTGAAAAAATGAGAGGTGGAATATAAAATCTTACGAATTCTTACATTGCGGGAGGGATGGTGTAAGAAAATGCCCAAATTATCTTTACGTGATTCAAGGAAGGCCCCTTAGTGCAAAATAGAAAACACAAGACCACCAGAAGACGAGGAATAAACCCGCAACGCTTCGAGCTCGACGATACCATCCTAGCCACAGTTAAATCGCGGCGAAAGTCGTTCTTAGCCGTTCCATAAATTAATAAATGATCATCGATTTATTACCAAAACGACATGGCTGATTTGTGGGACCGCGTGTGCAAGCAACGCCGATTCAGCAAACATCAGAGCGTGCGAATGATTAACTAATCCTGTCGTGGCGGGGGTGTCATGCAAATAGGCATTATGTATTCCTAGTTCATTGGGGAGCGATCATTAATATTTGTGACCCCCGACTCTGCACACCCCTCTGCCCACGCTCACCCTCCCATACGCGGCTTTCAGAGGCACGTATGTTATTACCGATTGTTAATGTGCACGGGGTATTATTTATACGTGCATGTGCGCCCCTGAAATCGATACAGACGAACCACCCCCTACACACGTCGATAGCTTCAGATTATCGTAATCGATTTATCCATCTGTTATCTGGCCATAGAGATTCCGCGACGAATCCCAACACGGGATTGCTTTTTTCAGGGGTGACGTTCATAACAGCTGGGTACGTCACCCTTTCCCTCGACGTCAATGCACTACGCACGATATTAAAATAATTTTACTCACCGTTTACTTGTTCCCCGTGATCCATCGACGTCTCCAAACACCAGGAATTCTCCAGCATCGCAGCAACAGCAAAACAGCTAGCGATGTGATCACGCGAAACGACGGGATCCAGCGGAACACACAACGGCCACTCGCGAGCCTCGCACGCAAAGGTTTCGGAATTAATCCCCGCCGCGCGGAAACCTCGAACTAATTCACCGTCACTGGTTTACCGTGTTATGATGTCCACCGTCCCCACCCCGCGGTGCCCGGAGTTCCACGATTCTTTCGGGAGTGCTCGCCGTTGACAGGCAAACCGCCCGCCGTCCTCTCCTACGTTTAATCTTCAAACTTCCACTCGAGCCAGAAAGCAGACCAGAGACTCTGGTAAAAACGTCCCATCCGGCCCCAATTCGCCGACACGTCATCTCGCCCAGATGAGACGGAGCAAAACAGCCCCTCCTTCCCGGCTCTCTCCTTTTTCGCCGCGGTCGACAGCGTGTCGCGCTGGCAATTTTTTTCCATCCCCCTCGACCTCGGTCGACGAGGAAAGCGCCACGTGAACAGGGGGCTTGCTGGACGAGTTTCCGCTAATTGCCAGTTTATCGGACGCGAGAAGTAGCGACGGCGGCAGGAAAAAGTAACGGAGAAGAGGCGAGGGGGGATGAATTATTTCAGCTTTGTAGCCGTCGGCCCGATCGTTATCCGTTGTGTCGGTATTGATTTCATTAACACGCGGGGACGCCGCACTGCGATCCCCCTGTCGTCTCGTTAAGTCCCCTCCGTTTTAATCTTTCCACTTTTATCCGGTGACGTAGCTACTGGCTGGATAGTGAACGGTATTGGCAAGGACGACGCGTCTAGCCGAGTTACAGGCGGCCCAGGGCCGGTTTAATCTCATTTAGCGGGGAACTGGCTGCGAGGTTCGCGAGACCAGGACAACGCAGGGACCGTCTTTCGGCTCGCCTGCTCTCTGAATATTCCTCGGGACGAAGTTAGTCGCCCGGACGGATATGTGGAGGAACAGGTGCAGCCTGGAAAAGACGGAAGGAGACGCGTTAGAGTAATTGATCGTGACGAGACGAAGTGGGGCGGCGCGAGATGGCCGCGATGTGGGTCCCTGTTGCTTATAGATTGGAAGTTTTTGCGCGAGCTTCCCCCGGGATACGTGTCTCGGAGATAGATTGTGAATTAAGGGGGTGGAAGAGGGTGTACCTTTAAGGGCAACTTCTAATATAAATTCCAACGGCAACGCAGTTAATTAATCCTTTAAGGGCAATACACTATTCTCGGCGGGAAAGAATGATTTCTTGCGATTAGTTAACTGTAAACCGGTCTCAATGTATGCACTTCATCGTTCTTTTCTCAAAAAAGCTAGTCGAAATATGATTTTCTCGATGTGACGTAAGGGAGAGAAGAAGTACAAGAAAATAATTATTTTCTAGTTTTTCAATTCATAATTTTAGGAATTTTCGTGTTGGGTATCTTCGCTTGTGAGGGATGAAAGTTTGAAGGGTGGTAAAAAACTAATCTGGCTGGTGTTTTCCAAACATTTTCATCTAATTAATGATTTATGGACGAACTGCGACTTTTGTCCCGCTAAATTATTAATAAACGGACCACTGTGCGGCGTTAGATACGGTCTAAACTATTATCTAGTGGAGTGGTAACATCGTTTTTATTTATGAAAAAACTGTAACATCGCATTCGCGATTACTCCGCGTTCGTGTTTATCCCACGCTCCCTCATACGTCAAACTGGGCGTGTACGGATTAATAAATCGATTTTTTTTTCATAAATCAAACTTTACAAGCATTATTCTTTTAGTATAACAATTAATTTACACGTATCTACCAAATAAAATGTAAATCAAATTTTTTTACTCTCAACTGTTTAAAGGAAACAAGGGCGACGTTGCAGGTTATAGAAAACATTATTTACAGCGGTAAACGCATCAGTGGCTTGCATCACGGAGTCAGTTAGAGAACTGAACCATTTTGGAATCCAAAATTATCGACTACCGATTTTTTTTATACGCCTGAAATTGATGTAACGTATACGTCACACTGGGAACTAAAGGGTTAAGAGGAGTTACAACTAAGATGCCCAATCCCATATAATTATCCAGCATTGGTGTCCACCGCGCGTTAAATCCAGGCTAAACAAATTTTCGGCGCGGCTTCGAACCCCTTAAATATGGAGGAGGAGATCCCCAGCGGTGACAGCGAAGCTTCCCTGAAATTTTCATAATCCACGGAAGATATTCGCGACGGGACTGGCCGAGGTCGCAGTAAAGGCAGCCTGATTAAGGCTAAAACTCGTATTTGCAATTAAACCGAGGCTGGAAACGGGCAACAATGATTTTATTCGCGGTGCGTCGGTTGTTTTATTAAGCAACCCCCGCCGCCCCCCGGGGCCAGCTGCAGAGGTATAACCGGCCGCGAAATATACACGCGTGTGCCCGCAATTTTAGACATCTGGCGTGGTAATAACTTAAGCGGCATAGCTTATGATAACTGAATTATGTAGCTACAAAACTTGTGTACGTTCCACGCAAAGCCCTGTATAATTCAGGGATTGCGTGCAATTTGTAGGCATTTTGTGCGATGCCGCGCGCCCCCGCCCCGCCGTTCGGTCGGATTTGATACCGTGCCAGTGTCGGCAGCGCCCCGCACTCCCGTCGAACAATAGCTCACAGGTTTCAACGGTGTCACCCTCCCCCCGCGTCGGGTGAATTCAATTTTTCTCCCCACCGTACCGATCGTTGCCGCAGAGAATGATTCTTTAATCCCGGTATCGACTGCAATTTTCACTGTCGATACACGTCTGTTTTTGTTCCAAGTGGGGCGGGGGTAGTAAAAAGGTTTCTTGTGTTTCAAATCGCCGTCCGCGCGCCGACGCATTCTCCCGGCCGTGCCGATTTCCGAGCGCCTCTTCGCGTACAAGAGGAACAACCTCCCTGGCATTTTCAATATCCACGGGTCCTCCCCCGGTGCCCTCTAGAGAAGTCGGGGGAAAAGAGGAGAGGAGAAAAAAAAAAATCGTCTAGCAGCAGCGTCAAATTTCTTTGTCCCCTCTGTGTCTCCGATTCGATCGGAGGCATCGTCCCGTGGCAGCGCGACGAATTTTTAATTCCGCAGTGCCTCACAAAGGGTCCAAAGGACCTGCAGCGGGCCATAGACGTTATTTGCAGATTCGTGCCGTATACGTTTCCGATGACGTGCACAAAGTGGCTTCTAGGCTGCTGCCAAGCGTTCCTTTGACGTTTCTTGTTACCTAGGAGCCGTCACAAGGCGTTCGGTAGACCACCTACGACCGCCTCCAGACTTCCGTCTAGACGTTGGGTAAAATCGAGTAGACTCTACTTCCCCTCTTCTCTCGCTCTCTCTCTCTGTTTGCACGTGTGTGTACGTACAAGTTGTTCCCGCGTTACTAATGTATCCGCTGAGTACACGGTTAATATTTAAGCGTGCGCCTGGATTCCGGTAGCTGGCTACGCCGCCTCCTTCGACTTGACGAAACCCTTGAAGTTCCCTCCCGTGTTGATCGACGCCGCCTCCTAGCGCCAGGTGTTCCCCGGCGGTACGCAAACTGCATCCGGTAATTTCGGAAATTTCGATACTGACGCTCGCGATTAATTAATCACGCCGTCGCGCAGCCCCGTGGATGCTGCGTCTCTGCCACCCCCGCGGATATATCGGGTCATTCGTGGCAATTTCATTCTCGCGGCCGACTTTGGATATTAAAGCGGAAGATATCGCGCTTATTAATCAATGCGCCCGACCACCCCTCGGAGACTTGTTCAGTCGTGGCTATCAATTAGTTTCGAGACGCTTCTCGTCGGGGCTTGAAGTTCGGGACGGGGCCCGAGGTCCGCGCAGACCTCTGCGGCGGCGGAAAGTTCTTGACACGATATTAATCTGAAAGCGAGACACCTCGGAGAGCAAGCCTGACGAGTCGCGCGCCGCAAGAAACGGAAGAACGGATTCCAGGGGAGTATCAAGGGGCGACGACTGAGTCGGGGTGCTCGCGGAACACGGCGCCGGATTCGAGGGTGGTCGACGGGCGAGGGGTGGGCCAGAATCAGGGGGTGGTGTCTAGTAATCTCTGGAGGACTTTGGTTTCGAGACTGATGAAGTTCTGACGTTGTTTGCGAGCCCCCTGATTCGATTATTCTTCGTCGAGGGTTGGCGAAACGCGATCGACACGCGGCGCGGTTAATGCCGCCATCGGTTTTATGGAACATTTCGGACAGAAATTCGCCGAGCCACAGTTCTACGAGGAGCTGGGAACTTTAATAATCAGGAAGCTGGGGAATGTCGCCAGGAATTGGCGATAAATATCACAGCTTACAGGGGCGAGGCGGCGGGGGAAACGGGTCGGATAAAATTACTTGGCCACGCAGGACGCGTAAGAAGCAACGACATGCATGGAATTCAATCGTGATCGCGGATTGCAACGGCCGCTTTTTACGCACCGTCCGCTAAATTGCTCGCGACCCAGAAAACAGTGCTGCCGGGGGCAACCGCACCGCGGACCGCATCTGCGAATACAAAGACGATCGAATTGCGAGCGCACATATCGTTCTATATATCGTTCTATATACCGCCCGTGGTCTTGTGAATTTTTACGCTCGATCCTTTCACCTGCTAACGGTTGCGTCATTAACGGTCAGAAATGAGTAGGGAAAGTAGGGGCATGACGGAGTAGCGAGGTAAGATGGGGTATCTCTCTGAACCCTAATTAAAAGATGCTGGGCACGTGACAAATACAGCATTAGGAAGCCATTGTGTTATAAGGGAGAGTGGAGTAAACACGAACGCGGGGTAATCGCGAATGCGATGGTTATGTCGTTTTAATAAATAAAAACGATGTCCCTTTCCACTAGCAATAGTTGACAATAAGTCGTATCCAACACCGGGAAGAAAGTAATAAATATAGAACGCTCAAGCTAATTAAGATAAACACAATTTATTATTTTCATCATTTTTCAAGTAATATTTTGTCCATTTTCAATTGCATGTAATTACTGTTGAATTAATGATACAATTGGGATTTTTTTTAAGCTGAAATACAGCACTTTTTTATCAACATTGTGTGATCAAGTCGAAGCTTGAATCGCGATTCTAACTCTTGAAATAAATTCCTTTTTATTTTTGATGTCGTGGGGTATTGGTTAACCGATTTTGAAAATATGTCGTTGCAACGACGTGGGAAAATTGAAGACCGTTATAAAAATAATAGCACGTCCCGGTTTTAACCAGGTACACAGTTATGTCCCAATTTCCCCTACAATCATCACTTTATTTGCATTTGTCGTTTGCTTCCCCATTCCCCTTAGCATACCCCCACTTCTCCTATCTCGTCCCTCGTCGACTCGTCGAGAATGACGATTACAAGCGCGAACGTTCGCGTGGTCCTGGCGCTTCATTCCCGAGCAGAGAAATTCAAAGAAACCACGTGAATTCGTTCGCGGGAGTGGCATTCCCGTGCGCGGTGCTCTTGGCTCGCCACGAGGGAATTAATTAGGAAATTTAGCGTTTCATAACTTACGATCGGACAGGACTCGAACGTCGAAAGGGTCTACGGGTATCCTCGAGTGCCTATTGAACCCAGGGGCCAGCGCTGCTCAAACACTTCAACTCTTGAGAGGCAATATCTCGTAATTGGACCATCATAATGGCATGCTCGGCGGCTCGGCTAGGAATCCTTTCGAAATTAAAACACTTTCAGACGGCAGAGCGCCTTCGACCAGTGTCCACGATCGGTGGAGTTTTAATTCGCGCGCGGAATCCCTTTATCGCGACCTATGGAGCTTTCGACGGCTTTCGATTGCTCGTTCTTTCGAAACCCGTTGAATCTTTCTTTTTTTACAATTTCGGTGTCCCTACGCGCGATCCGTGGCCAGTTCAATCGAATTCGAGACAGGGGCACCGGGGATTAAATGCCGGGAGCTCTGAAAATTGTTGTATTTGCTCTTGAATAATGCCTCGTTAACGTTTAATCCCGCTGATCTCGCTAATTAAATCCGCAATGCATCACGTTTCAGTCGTGTTTTGATCGCAAACGCGTAAGAATTACAGCGGCTCGTGTCCGTTACGAATGTCAATGCGTCGTTACGATTAATTACCTGGATTCAGTTCATTAGAACGCCCGCGTGTTTCGAATATGCTTTAATTAATGCATTTTAATGGGCGGCTTGTCGAAAGTGAGTTGTACAAAATTTGGCTAATTACGTTTTGGCTTGTTTTATTCATATAAGACAAAAGATAGAAGAAGGTGTAATGCAGCGAGTAAGAGTCTTGCTATTTTTACATGAAAGTGCATGTCCTTCTGTAGAGATACCTGGACTGTATGTTTCGCTGGAGGTAAAAAGTGAAGAGGAAAGTGTAATGAATTCTTTATCGTTTGCTGCATTCATATAGTCGAGCACTGCTGCTTTTTGGCAGATTGCGCGCTGCGCCAGGAATTGTAAATTTCACGTTGTGCCGTAAGAAAGAGGCGAAAGCCTTTCGGGTAAGAAACAGAAGAAGAAAGTGGAGGAACGAAGGGAATACTGTCGCGTATCCGACTTGCAACAATGGGGACTCCCAAAAGGCTCGCAGCTGTCAAATTAACGCCAACCAGACCGAAAATATTCCTACGTACACTTGGACAATTTGTGCGATTCAAAATTTCACTCTGCTCGTTGCTTGGCAAATGGAATACTTCACGAGCGACAGAAAGGAAGTAGATGATATTCTTAATTCGAGAAAAAGACGAGGTCACCACTAAATTATAACAGAGATAAAAATTTATTCGGATGATTCAAAACTCTGCTCTGGAATCTTTACAACTTCTCCTCTTTAAAATTTTAAACTGCCATATTTGTTGACCTGAGATCTTCAGAAAAATTTGCCTAAATATGTTAGAGCGAAGATTAAGATCTTTCCCTTTACTCAAACCCACGCTCTTAACGACAAGTCTAGCGCATGCCGATACAATAATCAGGATATCCAACCTGGCTAACAAATATAGCTCAGTGTTAGACTTCTTTAAAAGGGGAGTCCTATTTAGGGACGCTAGAAATAACGTGATTCTTGGGAATTTTTTTCTAAGAAACTGTCGATCGGATCTTTTCCAAACTTTCAGGGTATTTTAGTTCACATTCAAACAATGAAAATTAATTTTTTCGTTACAAAGTGATCGGTAGAAATGGAGATATATCGGAGTTGCAAATTGGTGATTGTAATGGTGGCCCCATTTCTTCCCTAAACCCAAACAATCCCGAAAATCTTCACCAGCCCCTCCAACGCACCTCCCACGACCCTCCAACTCCCCTTTCCCATCGATCCCCGCGAATCAAAGAGCCAACGTCCACGAAACGCGATGTTTGCGACCACTTTACCGCGATGCGGGGCCAAAGATACGCGTGTACATAGCTTCTGTATAGGAAGCAGCTGCCCGAAAGCGTTGTCTATACACGGCGTGCTTCTGATCGGCGCATGTTACACCTGTGCCATTCCCCGTGCATGTGCACACGTAATATTTAACACGTGCGTCGGGTCTGCCGTGTCTCCGACAATGGGGCTCGGCAAACAGCTTTTCACGCTGGTTTCCTCTCGCTCGGGCACATTAAGCGCACGCGTGTAAATTTCGTGTACCACCTGATTGTTCGCGTGTTAACGGGGCCCCCACCCTGGCACATACACATACGTATATGTAGCGCGAGAATCTAGCAGAACGTATGTGCCTGCACCGTACATCCATGACAATCGCAGTCCGCTTAAGAGGGACACCGACGGGGCTTGCGTAGTTTCGCGTTGTTCGGGATTATATTCGAAGACGTAACGGCTGACGTGACGGGCCTGTCTGAGCGCGGCAGGGAGGACGTGCTGCAGGCGCGGCTACCGGCAGACGAGCGAACGCTTTTCGGATGTTTCTTCACGGGTCCATCGCGATCAAACGCGGGAGGGGTGAGAGACCTTAAAGCGTTTGGAGCTGCGAGTTCTGGCAGAATGTTCCTTAAATTGAACCCGGGACTTTGCACAGTTATAATTTCACTCGAAATGTCCGTACGTGACTTGGTTTCCGCGCTCAGAGAGGCGCGGAGGAATCGGGTTACCGAACGAAAAGACGTGGGATAGAGCCAGTGAAGCTTGCTCGCGTTCTCTAGCTTCTTGTGTTGCACCCAGTTAGAAGCTGGATCTGGGCTACGGAGGTGGAGTAAGTATTAAGTGGTATCTAGCCGCTGAGGTCTCTAAGCATCCAGGTATCTCGGTTTCCTAGGTGTTCAGCCATCCGAGTCTCAGCTTCCATTAAGTCTGACTTACATAGATAGTTTATGACTGCGCCAGCAATCTATTAATAGATATCAATAATCCGCTAGATTCGAGTTAGCGACGCAAGCGAGCCGGAATCCCTCGCTCCACCTCCGATCGTCCCCGTTGGAAAAACTTTTCCAGTCCCCCGTTGCGGCTCGCGCCGCTCGGAAGATCGTCGATAGTTCCGGGAATCTTTCTGAACTCGGTAATGGACAGCACCCGCGATGGAATTCTTGGACTCTTTGGCTTCGGGTCCCGTGAAAAATTCAGCTTTCTACGCTCCCCGGAAGAAAAAACTTGCCGTCAGGTTTCCTCGTCTCCTTCGTCCACGTCGGGATTGTTTTATTGGATTCGTGCGAGCCCGTGGCAGCACTTCGTTCTTTATCTACCGTGCTCCCTTAATCGATCGAAGGAAACGCCGAAGGGACCGCGACCGTATAAAACCGGGAATTTCTTCTTAATCACGCTGGATGCCGGCTCGGTACGGAATACAGAGCAGAGGGGAGATCCGTGATCATGTAAATAAGGGAGGGAAATGTGGTTTATGCTATGTAGCCAAGACCCAGTTTCAGGTTTCCGGGGAAAACGGTAATGGGGGAGGAAAGAAGACTCGCAGGGAGTGGGGGAACGAGGGTGGTGTACCGTGCAGCTTCCGGTGGGATATTTCCTATTGAAACAAAAGACCGGAATACGGTTTCCCCCAGCAGCGTCTCTGCAAATGTATAATGACGTTCGAATCGATGCAACTTTATGTTAAACATCGTTCAGTCTCCTTCGGTTTCATAATCGCAAAACAACCCCCCTCGTGATATCGCTCCTTCAATCGCGGATCGCTCCGATAATTGTCCCTGCAATTACGCACTTTGGAATGTCTGTCGCTCAGTGCCTCGATATTTCGAGCGCTCATCGTCCTCGGTATCTCCTCGGGGCTCGTCATCCCCGCCGCTGCGATTGCCGCGACACAATGAAATCCATCGATTTCGGTTGGTAATTTTGCGCGACGGAGTATCGAGCACTACGGCGGACAGCGTTTATCTGCGCTACTAATTACGTCTGACATCAAGCCAGAAATACTGGGACGCGAGTTTTTCTCGATTCAGCTTGCCGGGGAGCGCGA
Organism: Andrena flavipes; assembly: GCA_963971345.1. NCBI lineage: Eukaryota > Metazoa > Arthropoda > Insecta > Hymenoptera > Andrenidae > Andrena > Andrena flavipes. The sequence goes on from OZ020480.1 coordinate 50,794,400, forward strand.
CGAACAACCATCCGCCGATGGATAAAAGCGAATTACCATGGATGCAATTCATTAGTATATTAATAGAGAAAACAGTGGCGGGACAGGGGAAATCGGTCGCGATCGCATCGTGGCTCCCTCGTTAACTCGATTGAAAAGATCCCTCTGTTCCACCCCCACCCTCGGTCTGGTAATCAGCGCGCGGTCGTTTTTAATCGGGCCGTGCTCACCAATTAAACATTAAAATGCGCCTGCAATTTCCGGTCCCGCCTGTTTATTACCTCGTCCTCGTAATTTTATATTTAACTCGGATCCCAGCCGGGCTGATTGTTTTTAGCGGCGGCGCGGCTATTAATGCGCCTCGACGGCGGCCGTTGATCGATTAAATTTCTGGTCTCGTGGTTTCTAGAAAAAGGATGCCACCACAAAGAGAAATATCAGTTTCATGCCGTGCCATTATAGATCAGTCCCACGGTATCGTTCAAATATCATCCCCCTCGCGTCTGGCTAATGCTCCCGCGGGACACCCTGTGCACCGGGTACCTACCCTTAAATTTTCATGCCAGCCGCGGTTTCGCGGGCGAATCGTACAGTTGATTTTCCGAGTCAGCGAGCAATCGGGAAGCCGACACGCGACTCTCCCACGCGTTGCCGCGGATTGCTTTTCCATTCTCCGGCGTCGTTTATTTTTCCCGCCGATCAACGGGACCCAGGGATGTAAATTAATCCGCCGCCTGCATATGAGATGCGGCGACGCGCGCGAGCACGCGAACGTATCGAATCCCGTGATTGGAAACAGGTATTACGGTGAAGGGCAGAAGTCCGAGGGGCGAATGAGCCAGGGTGTGCTCGTACTTTGTTCCTGTTTGTCGTTTTCCCAAGCCGCGGGGGTTGTTATCGGAGGCGTTCCACCGAGAAGCTGGAATGGGAGTGCGCTTTTAGCCCGCGGCGGATCTTCCAGCGGCCGGGAATCGGCATGCACGCGCAAGGACTTGATATCAAAATTCCACGTTTGTCTTTCCCCCCTTTTTGTACTCGTTATTGGAAAAGCAGCGACAGGTATCTTCGCGTGCGTGCGAATAACGGCATATGGCGGGGCCAATTTTCCCGGCGACTCGCTCGGTTGTAAATTCACCTCGTACCGGGCGGACCGGTCGCGCGGCAATTACATTTTTCATGGAAATTAAAACGCCGTGCGCGTTTCTCGCTGGAATTCGTAATGGGGGGCCCTGCCAACGACCGCCGTTAAATTTTGACGTCGAAGGGCTGCGCGGCGATTGTCGGCTGCCTTCATAATTTATATTCGAATAGGTGGGGTAGATGTACCGTTTTGTGGCCATTCCACTGTTTTTGGCCATGTGCATAATTATCTTAAATTTGAATTGCTTGCAGATCATTATTAGGGTGAAACTATACAATACGCCTCATCTGACGAAATGCCACATCATTATTTTATGTACACAAACAAGAATGCATCGACGCGATCGTCAGATTCGAACTTGCCTCAGTCGAGCGCAACTGCCGCAGTCATAATACGAGAAAATATTATGGCTTTTATAAAAATATACAAGGATTTATATTTTCTGGCTTTGGATAAATTGGGGTGAGTAGGGGAGGGTTACCTATATCGTACCCCTTAAGACATTTTATGTTATATTTCATATTTGGTACTAATTTGAACGCAAATGACTATTGCGTAATTTATTTATAAATATCAATTTAAACTTCATAATGAATGTAATACGTACTTAAAATAAATGTAAAATATTCCACATTAAACCCGGTTTTAGAAAAATACAAAAATACAGAAGAAAATTGCATTGTTTGATTATTATCAGCTAGAATAAACTGGTAAAAAGTTAATCAATCATACCTGATTTTTTAGGTATTTAGCTTAGTTTCCCGAAAAATGAGCCCCTGCTCAGAAGGCCCCCATAGAATTAAAAAGTAAATTATGATTTTATTCAAGCACTTTTTCTCTATATTTTTCTGTACTTACCCCCTTTTAGTAAACTGCCCCTTCATTTTCTCGAAAAAATGGGCCCCTCAACGTTTGCCACCTGAGCCTTTTTTCTTACATCTCCCACCGAGGGGCGGGTATTGTATAGTTTTACTCTATCTGGAGAATTTCACATCATAACTATTTTGTTTAATATACCGCTAGAAATATAAGGTTACACTCACTGCTTCCACGGAAAAATATATTTTTTAAGAACTGGCAAAAACAGGTACAATACCTTAAAGTGGCCACATATGGTGCATCCACCCTACAGGGAGTTCTGCAGGTGTGCGATTTAATTCTGCGATGGTTACTTTGGTGGTCCGAGGGCGGCCCGCGAAGAGATTCGCGATTACAATGGCGAAGTGCATCGAGGGATGGTTCGATGGCTCGGGGGAACGGAGCGAGTGATGCGGAGGACGATTCGGCGGGCGACAGGTGAATTATAATAGCAAATAAGTATAATTATTTTCGAAATGAAATGGTGGCTCCGAAAGGGTGGGGCTTGCTTATTTACCATTCCGGGTCAAGGGTCCACAAAGGAAGCTGTAATTATGAGATGAAAGCATCCCCCTCGATTCGTCCCGAGAACATCCCCACTCCGCCGTACGGTGTATAGATCCGAAAGAGAGCCGAGCCATTGAAGGTTTTCGGCGTTTCATCCCCGTCCAATTACTCGTTACACACCCCGCACCTTCTTTCTACCGTCCACCCCAATCAATTACTCCTTTCCCAGGGAATTTTTTCCCGTTCACATGTATTTTCAAAGTAAACCACGGTGAATATAGAGGGACCAGCCAAGGGATGGAAAACGCAGGAGGGTCGATAGAGCGTAGAAGAAAAACGGATCGATGAATGAATCTCATTAAGCCGCAGACTCAGCCGGCCGAGGACTCTGTCTTCCGGTGTTATTCGAAGAAACGACTGTTCGGTCGCGTCAATCGATATTTAATTAAGCTCGAATTTGCATTAAAGTTTGCGAGAGGGGAGCGTCCGGGTGGTGGAAAAATAGTGGCATAATTAGGGATAATCTTTTCCCATTTATCTTCTAAGCGGTGTGGATGTACATTGTTAATTACGGCTGACAGTAACGAAGGGAGTTCCACTTAATCGACCAGCAGACTTCGCCCGGCGACGTTGCTCCTTCATTCTTCCCCGACTTTCTTCCCTTTGATCCTTTGTCCGCCCGTCGTTTCTTCAATATTTATCCACGAGACAAGTTTGACTAGAGGATCACCGTTTCCTTTTTTATCGCGGTCGACGGCGCCGCTTCCTAGCCGCGACGCCCGTTCAAACGAACCCCCGCCACGAATTAAGTGGCGACGACAATTGTAACGTAGCGAAAATTAACGACGAGGATATTAGCTTTATTAGGACACTTCCCGGGAATGAATAGGAGTGGGCGTGAATTGAAGACATGTTCTATTCGCAATACACTAATTAAAATCCTCGATTAAGGAAAGCCTCGATCCACAAGCGGAAGAGTCCTTCTTTCCGTCTAAAGCCAAGCAGTCGATAGAAGATTTTAACTGTAAATGATGCAGCAATCTCGTTTGCGGGGGTTTCTTAAGGGGAGGCCCGGCTGGTTACTCTTTAATATCTCGTTACTGTTAACGGGGCGCATTAACAGAAGATGTGCTCGTTAAGCTCGAGTTTACCGAGCGTTACTCCGCTTCCTATAAACGAAAATGTATTGGCCGCTCCGAGTCGAAGTTGCACGTGACCTATTCTGTTTGCCCGGTTATTCGAGCCTCCCTTGTCTAGCCACCCTCCTGCGCCCGGGAAACAGCTAACGCTCCCTGAATACGAGAGGAACCGCAGCGAAACAAAGTTCAAAGTCATGAATGCATGTCGTGGAAAGTAAAACCGAGGATGTGACTTCCAAACGAACCTAAATCCATAGGACAGTCTTTTAAAATTAAACGTCAGCCTCTCCGACATCTGTCGATGGGCAAAAAACTGGAACCCAGCTCGTAAAGTGTGAGGTTGCTTAAATGATTTCAGCGTATCGCTGGCGTGAAAGAGCGAAGGTGGCCCACTCGTTCCGGAAATTGAGATTCCACGGTCGTCTGATCTATTAGAAAATAAGACGGCGGTTTAGGGGATCCGTTTAAAATTGGAACGCTATTTATGTAACAGCGCGGCGAGGCAGCGCGACGTGGGAGGGTGGAAGAAGCACTTTAGACTTAGCTGCCTCCGCCAGGATGGGGATGGGCGGAAAAGAAGCGAGCTCGAGCTTTGCATACTAATTGCGCGCCGCCAGTTTCGCCGCTTGTTCCGCGAGTAAGATTGCACACGGCGTTCCCCCGCGACGGGCAACTCCTGCAACTCGTGCACTCGCCGCGGAAACTCTGCACTCTTACGCGGGCTGCCGGCGTTCCAACCCCCTCCCTCCCGCCGAAACCCGTGTAAATTTCCGAATCCTCTCGTTTGATGGCCGACCAGGAGGACCTGGAATAATTTCGGGAGCGCGTTCGCAACAAGTCGGAATTGCTGGCAACGAATTGCTGGTGGGAAACTCCAGCCCCGAAGAATTCGGCCGCGTAATTCGGCGAGCAGCGCGAAATTGCTGGAAACGGGCGGGGACCGATTAAACTTTCGGCCCGTTTCGCGTGCGCTGCCACGGAGGAGTGAATAGAGTCAACAGATCAGAGATCTGCAAGCCGATTTCCCTATTTCAGCCACTGTTCTTGGGTGTCGATACAAGTTTCATAAAGCTGAATTTCAGTCTGGATAATCTATTCTTCAGTCGAAGGTAATTCAGAAAAACACCATTCTAGTAGTGTCCATTAGCGTAATTGTGGGAGAGTTGCAGCAGGTTATGCAAAATTTTCATTGTGTTTAAATTTTGTAATGGAAATGTTTTCTGAGGAAACATATTATTAGTTCGACATCTTGTAATTCTACTAGCACCCTTAAAAAATTGAAGTTAAAAATTTCCTTTGTTAGGAGAGATGCCGTACATGCGGGAGTGGTGCCGCATTTCAAAAAACGTTTAATTTTACAGTTAAACTTGTTAATTATAACTTTTTATATAAAAGAATAGTAGAAACAAAGTAAAATGAAATATTATTATTTTATACAATTATGAAATTGGAAAATTAAATGGGTACGATAGGTACAGATATTATTTCTGCTTTTCGACATTTAACATTCTTTTTTTTCCCCTCCACATTCGTTACACATAGTATTATAACAGGGTGCATGTTTCATGAAGCCACTTTTTATATTTTGGATGAATAATCCAGTTAGCCTTGGATTTCTTGATATAATAATTCTCCCAACACTCGACACAATTGTTCGCATATATCTCTTCGACTGACGATGAAATGGATTAGAACTTCAACCACTTTCATATGATTAATATAAAAAAAAATGTGAAAGAAGAGTAAATAGTCCACAAATGTGTTTGGATTATAAGATTATTCATTTAAAAATAAATACTTTGTCTTGAAATACTGCGTTAGCTATTTTAAAAAACTTTTTTGGTATTTTACCGTAGCGCGAATTTCTAGGGTCATCGTAATGAAAAATGTACTTTCGTTGCTATCGGTCGTGCTACCTGGGTTGTTCCACTCAAATGCCTATAACTTCGTCTATCTTCCGAATTTTTACATCGCGCTTGATTTACAATATTTTTAAAACATCACTCCATAAATACTATAGGTAAAAAAATCCGATTTTTGACACTTACAAACAGTTATACCCCCTTAAAGACCCATTCTACCTTGTCGACCGAAAAAAGAGTCTATTTCCCCTAATTTTTTTTCACTAACTAGTGCACGGATTTTAATGTTTCTTTTTGTTAAATCTTTATTATTCCTTGCTGCATAAAACACTATTTTTCAAATTTCCAAAATATAATTATATATCCGTGAATTTCAGTCGCAATGTCTGTGCCTCCTTTTCGACCGGCAAAGTAGAATGGTCCGTTAAGAACCCGCCGATTACGAATTCCCAGTGAAACGAAGGCGCGCAAGTGAAACGTGCAAGTGGAACAACACGACATTAAATACACCGACTGCGACCAGCGAGTTCGTCACGTTCCGGCGCGATGAAAGTGAAGCACACCCCCAGAATCATCCTTGGCAGCCTTCCGGAGCATTCTTCCCCCCCAAGAAGCGTTGTGTTAGAAATTCAGCGCGCGGTTTAGCCCATGATCGACGTCGCGCTCTCCGCGCGGGAAGAATGCAGGCTCGCGCTCGAAACACCTGAGAGGCCGGGGGACAGACCGGGTGGGGGCGGTGGGTGAAAGTTAACGGGACGCGCTATAATACCTGCTAATGGACCCTTCTGTTCCCCACGTGTGGTGCACTCTTTTTCGAAACGCTGGTACTCATGCGACGAGGGGGGGAGGGATAGAAGACAGGGCGCCAAGGGGGTGCGAGGGGGTGGGCGAAGGAGAGGGGGTTGTGTACGAGTAGCACAGCCGTTTTGTTCCCAGCGAGGGACATCAATATCGGCCGCGCCGCGCCAAGTATTCAGAATGCCCTTCAAGAATTTTAATGCGACGGAGAAAGAATTTATTGCGACATAGAATGCGCAGTAATGGCGGAAATACGTATAAAAGTCGGGAAAAGGGTGCGCATTGTCGCCGTCTAATGGCCTGCCTCGGGCGTCGCACTGTGGCAACGTGTACACGCACCACCACCCCCCGAACTTCGAACCCCCTCGCGCAGTGCCGTCTTTCTGCGTCCCTTCAAGGGCGCCCCGAGGCGCCCAAGGGTTTTAAGAATTCAACGGGACCGGCGAAAGCTCGTGGGCTCGACCCGCGTGTTTTTTTGAAAAATTTCCACCCCCGTGAATTCTTCACAGCTACGCCCCAGCTCGCGGGATACACGCAGCTCCGTTGACCAGGTTTTTTGTAGGCGGTTTCCAGTTCCTCCGCTACTACCATGGAACGCCAGGTTTACAGAAGTTTCGCATTTGGCGCGTAGTTGCATTTTAAATCACCTTTATGGTATATAAATGCAGCGTTGATTTGATTATATTACGCGTGAAATAAACGGGGAATAATTAATTTCTATCGATCCAAAGTCTAACAATAAGTTTGCGCAACTGTTTCCGGAATGAGATTGAAGTTGCACTGTATTAGGAATTGAAATTGTTATGTACGTTCGTGTTAATTGCGTTTGAAATAAATTAAATTTGGAAGGAATATTATATACCGACGAAATTCGCTGCTATTAAGTCTACCCCTGAATTTTGCGCACCCATTTCTTGATACGGTTCCTTCTGCCCCGTAGGGACACTCTTTCTTACCTTTCAAACAGAATTCTCTGGCTCTCTGAAATTCCTTACCAACAAGTCTTCACCGAGGGTTCCAGGATCGAAGAACCCTGACCTGCATTTAGGGGGATGGCCCTCGTCCTCGGGCCAAGAAATAAGCGTGGATGTACCGCCGCCCCCTCTCCCTTAGCCCTCTTTCCGGCCTTTCTGTTCAGCCCCTCTCGATTCTGCCGTCTCTTAGCATCTCTTTTGAGGCGATTCAAGTGTCTCGCCGAAGTGCGCCATTAAAATAGATCAACTGTGATCTCAATTGGGAGACGTGATGGATAAAAAAGAAAGGGTCGCCGCGAGCTTTCTTACCCGCCCCACCGAGTCGCTTAACGCTTAATATAGCCTTCGCCATTGTGCAGAGTTCTCGCAAAATAAATACACTTTGCCCTGATGGCGAGGGGCCGGGGGTTGGGTGGGGGTGGCGGTATTATTTTTCGGTTGAAAGCCATTCGATCGAGGTTCGTTATCACAATGACGGGAAAAAAACACGGGGTGGAGTTAAACGTCCGAGAAATGCTCGCGCACCCCGTCGATTTCCAATTTTTCAATACGAATTTTGATTTCGAGTTACCATCCCTCGGGAGGGGGCAGGAATATTTCCATATACGCGGCTCGCTGTTTATTCGACTGGCAATTATATCCGGGATAATTAGCCTTTCGATATTGCACGCCCGATTAATTCGTTACCCAGTCAGCGAGCCTTTACTACTCCGAACAAAACGAGTCGACGATTCTAAAAATTGTACCTTTCAACGGAGAGACTTCCTTATAAAAATATAACAACTATTTCTCTGAGCATAAGAGCTAAGAATCTTACAATTATTTAGTCTTGAAACAGGTGGAATAACGAATTCTCTCAATGAAATGTATGCTCGGGAAAGATGCGATGTGTATCGATTCGAAACGTGGACTCCGCTGTACTTAGAGCGATATTTCAGAAGCGAGAAGAACCTGAATTTAGCCACTAGCTGGTAGGTTTTAAGGGCCGTTGTTAAACGCGACGCCGAGGGAACTTTGTTAATAGATCGCGTCTGCGCGAAGTAAGTTACATCACGGTGTCATCGATACGAGGCCTTTGAAGATCGGCCGTGACAACGCTGTCGATGATAAAACAGCTTTCAGAGGCGTGACCATTAGAGAGGCGGCTTTTCATTGAGGGAAGAGTTTACTTTCCCCCGAGCGTGAGCGAATACAGCGCGGGCGCAACTTCCTGACAGCGTCTTATATACATAGGTAACGTTGCATTAGCGGCAAATGGCCGTAAGAACATTGATGGACCATCCTATTTCTGGCCCCGCTAATTATGGTGCGCGCCCGAGAGCTCACGGTCCCGTGGCACGTTCAATTTCGCGCACCGTTGTGACCCATAAATTATGATAATAATTCCCTGCTCCCTGCCTTTATCTCTCTCCGCCCCTGTATTATTATTTTACTGCAAATATCTCGGCATATTTGCGTTTCATTTACCGCGCTCCTAACATTCATTCGATTATCAGGGCGAATTCTCCCTCTCGTAATGAATCAAACTCAACGGGCAAAATGTGCAAATTGGGTTAATGACTGCCCTTGTTGCTGCTAGTTTTATCCCGCTCGCCTTTGAGCCCTTTGCGCGCTATTAATTCGGCAACTATGTCTGGCGTTGGGTGACGCGGCAACACGTATCGATTAAGTGGAAATAGTTCTGGGATAATTAGGGGATGAATACGTTAAGGAATGAATTTCTTAGGGGGTTATATACGTTTCTCAGCGCTAAATTGTGGTGAAGTGATTCAGGGATAAACTATTAATCCGATTGGTTTAATTTTGTTTGTACTTTATAGCTATATGTTTATATACCTGTGGTTATATACCTCAGGTATGAGAATTGGAAATTTTTTAAAAATGTAGGTTTTTCTCGAAACATCAATTGCCCAGACGGTGGGCATGATAACTGCCTCATCGTTCATCCGATTAACTTCATTATATACATAATTATTCTAGATAAGATTCGTTATTGGGTGACGTCGAGCTTTTTGAATTAAATTCAACCATTTTTTAATAACAAGCAAAAACATACGACTTTTATAGAGAAAATCACGACTCTTTTCTTCAAAGTGTTACCATTTCCGCATTTTTTTTTTAAAAAAAAAGGCGACGTCACCCGATAACTATGATCCCAAAGATTAATAAAAAATCGGTGATTTTTGTTTCAGAGCACTCGTACGAGCTGAATCATGCCCACCGTTTTGAGCGACGAAAAAAAAAATTTCCAATTCTCATACCTGTTCTATAATTTATAAACGTATACTTATTAAACACAAAAAGAATTAAACCAATCGGACTAATAGTTTATCCCTGAATTATTCCCAAACATGGACCACATTTCAGCGCCGAGAAACGTATATGACCCCTTAATTTACCGAAGACACTCGAGGGACAGTCATTGGTTATTCTAGGGTTAGCTTTCTTCGCGTCATCAATATTGGGACGAAGACTAAAGAAAACCGGCACAGGAAGATGTATCGGCACAGCTGATTGGAGTACCTCAAAGAGGGTTGTTCCGCTCCCATCGAAGCAGACGCAAAGCTTCATTTCTTTTATTCCTCTAAAAAAAAGAAACTTCTCATCTCCACCCTGACGCCGTTAAACCAGCGGTTTCCCAATCTTCCGAGCGTCCAGTCGATTAAAAATCACCCCCAGCAGAGGGCAGCACGCGATACGCGAGGGGGTGGTGTGCACGTTTCACGCCTCTTCCTGCCCGCCTTTCTATATTCATACCGAAAACTCCACGTGGCCCACCTCGATCCCGGCGTAACATCGAATTGAAGACCTCCCGCAGCAGAATTCTGTCTCGACTTTGATCTCGACGGCCCACCCCCGCGTCCTTTGCACGAATAAACGTGGAAACACATTCGCGCACACGCGTGAACCGATAACGTGTAGCGTTCACATGGCCGCGACCGCGCGACAGTCTCCCCCGTATTTGCATATCAAGCCGCAGCCAGGCATTTGCTAAAAATCCCCGCCAACTGTAAACATTGCTATCAAATTTTGTATTCGTTCCGCTCCACGTAGGCCGAGCGAGGGCTGGCCAGTTTTATAATTTTAATATTAATTTCAGCATAAACGAGCGCGACCAGATTTCCCTTATCTTTGTTTTGTGAAAGACGACGGGGGGTGCATCCAGTGCGCTTTAAACGCTCCACATTTTCTTCTTCAGTGAAGCGAGAGAGGTTGGATTAAGAGTTACTCGATCGCGGCGCGTAATTAAATGATTGCCCAGGGAATGCAAGTTGCGCGCTGTTTGCCAGAGTATCGATTTCAAGCATACGTGGTTGCTAATGGCCACCGCTGGCCGCATTGTTGTAAACAACAATTAATTCCCCGTCTCTGGAATCGCCGATCGGGCCGATAGACTTCTTTATGCTGTTGTTTGCGCCCGAGCTATCATTCCAATGTACAAGGGTCGCAATGTTTCGTTTATAAAATCATCCGTCTGTCGTAATTTCTGCAGCTGGAACCAGCCTCTCTATTTTTTTTTTTTTTTTTTACATAAATATCGAAAGTCCCATATCCCCCCTGTGGAATGCCGCGAGCCTGGAAACTCCGAGTCCGTTTGATCTCGTTGTGAGCGTGGCAGAAAGGAAGACGTAATGCGATGAGGCGCGGTGCGTGACGTAAAACGCGAAAAGCTTTTGAAGTTCGATGGGAGGTTCGGGGCGGATTTGAAGCGATCGGCGCGCCTTCCAGACTGGCGTGCACATATTTCCCTTATTGGCGAGTATCCGCGTGTTACTCGTTAATTAATATCGATACCAACGACGGCAGCTGGAATGAAAAAGTGGCTCAGCCTGCGAGAAAATGAATATTCGCTGGGGTTGTTGGGACTCGGGGTTGGTGTGGGGGGAGAGTTTCAAGGAGATGAAGTGATAGATGAAGACAGCGAAGTCACTGGAAGGTGTCAGTGAAATTCTCCAACAGTGAGAGTTGTACTACTCTTCTTTGCCTTATTTCCTGCGCTAAGGGAGAGTCAGACAATCATGAAAGGTAACGAGGGTAGTTCAGTAATGCGAAATAGCGTCGAACAAAAGGCGAGATATGATTCAGAGGAAAGGATCGGTGGCTCCGTTTAAACTCTGGTACTTGGAGGGATGAACCTGAGACCGTTTTTGCCTCCCCCGTAGACAGGGAGGAAGTCGCGCGAACCGCGCGCACAATCGCGGGGAGGGTTACAATGAGACGCGAGCTGGCGCACCGTGCCGCGTTTCGCCGCGTTACATCTGCGTGTTTAACGTTTAATTAAATTATTTGGGGGTTACCTTCATATTCACTTCCGCGGAATGTGATTAAATTATGTTCCGCGGCTGTTTCTGAAACGTCGTAATTTATTTAGTGTATCCACATGAGCAACAATATTCGCCCGCCGGATAACGAGCCAGCAGAAAGTCCCATGGCCCGAGTCAGAGCAGCTCCAGGGAAAGAGAGGCGAACAGGGAGAGATTGTTCTGGATTAATTTCACGTAAGTTTAACCTCAACGGTTTTCACCGCCTCGCCGCGCCTTTTGTTTCCCGAGCGCGCGGGCCCCGAGCCCGAATTGTTCGCGGATCCGCGACTCGTCGACGCGTGGGCGTCGTCTGCAACGTTCGATGCTCGACAATTCTTCCCGCTCTATTCAATTTCGGCCATTGAATGCCGCGCGGAATAAAGCTGCCCCGGTTTCACTTTATAACAATGCGATCCAAATATCATGCAGGAATCAACGTCCAGCGACGACCAAGAGTGCTAAAGGCTTTTAAAGCAGCGAGGAGGTGGTTCCACGATTTCCCTCCAAACACAGAAATCATCGCGACGACCAGCGGACACCCTGGACAGCCTTTGCCACATCTTCCCGTCGAAGCTCAGCTAGCGAAGTATGGTAAATTCTGGCAGTTAGTTCGAATAGATAAAGGCCACGGTCGATCAGACGTCGAGCTCGTAGACACATAAACTTCTTCGCCAAATCGAGTAATTCCTCCGTGTACCCGGCGCGCGATCAATTCGTCGGAACGTTAGGGTAAATGGCGGGTGAATAGCCCCGCGGCTCGAATCCCATAGAAACGGATTATAGGCATCGACGGGAGCGGCGCTGGCCGTCCTGGCACCGCCTGTAATTGCAATAAATTTTTCATACCGATCCTCGGCGTGTATGCTCTTTCTGTCCTAGACGAGGTGCACGAGGGTGGTGGGTGTTTGAAGCGGCGTGGAACCGAATGGCTGGCACCAGGAGGTCTCTGGAAAAGCGACGGAGAAGCCGTAAAAGGAGGGTAAAACCGCCGGTTGACATTGAAAATATTTACGATTATTTCCCGAGGCATTAAGGGGGTAGCGGGCTGCAGCAGTCGCCGGGGGGAAGAGCTGGACATCGCCCTTTCGCCCTCCGGTCGGCCTCATTTAGACGACGCGGCTGAGAAGAGAGACGACTCGTTTGGCCGGGGCGATACCACCCCCCCCCCCCACGCGGACCACCCTCCGGACGCCATTCTCGCGGCGCACGTCTGAGGAGACCTTTATCTGTTGTGTATTTTCCACTGAATTAAGTTTCTTGCCTTCTGCTGTCCAAGTTTATACGTTCTGCGGAGAGATAGCGGGCCAGCCGTTCATCCCCCGAGGCAAGGGCTGCCAGAGGACTTTTCTTCGCCGCGAGAGCACCAAGCCTCGAAGGGGGATCCGTGGGGCTGGGTGGTTTTTGTTTGCGCCACTGCGCAATATCCAGCCACCGGCTTAACCACCTTTTCCTCCCCTCACCCTCCATCCTTCGTCGTCCGCGGCGTTCACTGTTCACGGGTTCTGGCTCTTCTCATCTTCCCTCCTCGCCCTTTCAAGCGTCTTTCTAGCCGGAGCTTTCGGCATGGGCCAGACGGCGACATTGTTTCAGACCGGTGTCGCTCGCGGGATCTCATTCCGCCGTTATGCTTTCGCACTTCGTCCCAGCCACTCAACATTTTTACGCTCCGCCTTTGTCCCGTATCGCGCCACCTCCTCTCATGGTCACGCTTTTATCACCCCCGCTCTGGCAACCGGATGATGGAACGTCCTCGTCGCGTTAACTTTAAACTACAAATGGATTTTGTTCTTTCGACTTTGGTCGCGTGGTCTAAGTATTTATTTTGCTGGGGGAGGATCGATACGGGTGGAAATGTTTTCCACGATTTTTCACCTAGTAAAGTGCCCATCGAGCTTGGTAGTATGATAACCATGACGAGATTATACTAGCTAGTGTATTGAAAGAAGCATTTGGGGAGTCGATATCATTCAAGGATTGAATTCTGTATTGAATAAATGGATGCAAGTGGTGGTTTTAACACTTCCTTCCAGATTGTTCGTAAATTTTTAAGGTGTCTCAGAGAACAGGAAGCTCGACAAGCCTGTTCCCGAAGTAATATACGTATTACCTCGCGACGAGACGCGGCTCGCTCCGATTTACCCGCGCTTACAGACTCGAGTCGAGGGGTTGGTCTTTGTTTGCGCCAATATTTGCCCGCCGACTAAATTACTTCCTTCTATAACTCTCTCCTCCTCTTTCATGGCCCAGCCCGCGCGACTTCCTCTCGCTCCCGCCGCGAAGGGAACAATCGTCGAAGACTACGGAGCCACTCGAGTCGACGCGAACAACTGCTGGATTCGATTTCATCCCTAACGAGTTTAACTAACGCCGATATATTATTCCGCTCCTAAGGCCTCCTCGGCTGTTTTTCTACCCGTAGGAGACTCGTGCGGGCCGGACCGCTTTGATGTAATACCCCTGGCTCAGCGAGACAGACAGGCCCCCGCTCGTGCTAGGCCCCTTTGAGGGTTTGCCGGCAGACATTTAGACGGGGGATGTTTTTGCGCTCCGCGTGCTACAGACGTCTGTACGTACCAGCCGAGTCGCCATTGTCAAATGCTTTTTGCGGCCTCCTTCGCTTTCCTCTGAATATGGACACACGAGGTATCCAGAAATCGTTATACGAATGTCATCAAGATAGTGTAACCGTCCGGACGAGAAGGGTAAACTGTAAGCCCTAAGGTCGGCAATGAAATGTACTGTGCTTGGCAGGTGGATTTGGGCGTTTTTTAAGATCGAGGACGAACAACCAAACTCATCAAGTAGAGTTACAGCCATGACAGCTGGGGACCCAGAGGAAGAAACTTGGACATTTTCCTTAGTACTTTTTCTTTGAATGGAATCGTAGGAAAACTTTGCATAGAATTGATATCACAAGTGCAAAAAATATCTTTCCGACATGAAAACTAACGAAATCTATGTATGTGCCGCCCTTTTAGATCCATGATTTCGTGATTTACCATTCACCAGCGACATCAATTCTTCAAATGGCCCGCCAACAAGAGAAATAGGAAATTTGGAAACATCAATGTCACCAGTAACAAAGGATGAATCCAGTTTCTGGGCTTCATTTGATAATTATATCGAAGGCAGAAATAGAAACTCATTAGATGGTAATGATGTACAATATTAAGGAATAATGTATATGTACATCATTTATTAATTAAAATTCAAGTATATACGTAGTTCACGATACTGATTCCAACTCCTACTTCATTTGTTATATTATCAAATCATGATTAGTAATAAATACTATTTTCGTGAACTAGTAAATTGCAAACCGGACCCGATACTTTCGTATCAAATAGATATCATAACAGGTTTGCCATCTGATCACAGAATTATCAAATAAATAACGATAATTTCGTACAGTATCAGACAAGTATCGATAATGTCGTAAGTATCAAATAAGTATCGATAATTTCGTGAAGTATCAACCCGGTTTTGATTCGGTATAGTATTGATATGGTATCGGTTGAAGAAGAATCGGTATCGATGATTGATACCAAGTACATAACATTTCGATGCGTATCGATATTGCCTATTGAGTACTTTGGTATCGAATTGATTGAATATCATCAATAGTATTGGAATCAGTCCCATCACTACTTGTATATATACGAACGATTGTTCGGAAGATTTATTCTTCCCCGATAGCTTGATCTCGTATTTATTTAGCTTTGTAACGCACACAACTATTACGCTGACAATGAATAACAGCCAAACAGCTACGTTCAGGCGGAGCCAAGAAACTCCAACTAACAAATCCACGATCGTCACAAGGTGGTGGCTGATTTCTCCTCGATCGCTGTTCGCGAAAACGAATCTACCGGCCAATATACCTGGCCCCGACCTTAGTAAACGAAGTGGAGATCCAGTTCCCTTCATCAAAGATAACAGTCACTCCCAATTCTCACCCCCAGAAACTACCAATGATCGTTCAATACTGCAGGTTTCCATTTCAACCCTTTGTTCCACTTCCCTGCCACACCAATCGCAAGGACGAAGAGGAGCAGACCCAGTGGTTCTGAAAAAAACCGGGTTGATCGAATTTTTCGCGGCACTTTAGTTCATCATCCGCGAGCACCGTGAGCGCAAACTTGCGGAACGACATTGCCGGAAATGTAATACCCATCTTGATTACAGAACGGCCGTGGGGGGTTTCCGTGGTGATGTTTCCACTCCGCCCGGCCCTGCCTACGTAATTTCCATCCCAACTGCGAAACCTCCTTCTTCTGCTGGGCCTGCTGCGCCGCAACCGCCCGCGTACCGCGGAGTTTTCCCTTTATCTTACGACGTGCCAGACGCTGACATTGTCCCGGCTCACTCATTCCCGCTACACGCATCGTCTCTCTACCCCTGAACCCCACGCCGCTACGTGCTTTCACGCCCTCGGCGCTTTCCCTCGCTCTTGCCCACGCTCCGCTTTCCAATTTATCCCTTTCCCGGCCTCTTCAATTCCGAGATATTAAACCGTAGTTCTCCACCTTTGATCCGTGGACGGTACACAATGGCCCATCTTAAGGGCTACTTCGGAAAAGGGGTGACTTATCGCCTGGCTTGGACCACCCTGGTATCCTCCGAGGCTCAAATATAAACCGAACTGCTCGGTTTTATGATGTGGTGCTTTTTTACGTTGTCGGAGGGGAAGTATCCTCATACGTGATGCAGATAGCGAGATAGCGCGGGATCATACTTTAAACTTTCTGCAGGGAGAATGTTCCGAAGCGGGGGGAAGCGAAGTGGCTTTCAAGGTGAGTTTCCTGTTACTGCTTCCTGTCCCTTCTTTTTTTTTTAGACATTTCCATGATTTCCCGTGACTTTTATCGACTCGACGGGTCCCACTTCGAAACGAGCGTGTCTCTTAAGTCTTTGCATGGGAAATAAAAGGGCGGAATGGAACGCAGCCCCCCCGTCCGGAGTTCGCGAGCGACTCGCGTTCATGGATCAAAGATGAATGGCGATGGAGGTACATGTAGATACATACTCCAGACGTCAGGAGCAGCGGCCGGAAGGGAATTGTCTTTACACGGATGCTGGGCATTCAATGAGGGGTAACAAGTCAGCCATGCGATCTGACGTCGCGCCCCTCCTCCAAAGGGGTGAAACCTTTCTTCCTCGGTACACATATGTACGTACGTGGCTCCCGCGTCCTCCTCGACAGTGACACTGACAATGGACACTCGAGCATCCTTGAATTACCTTGGAAACGTTAGCTGCATACGGAACATCGATGCGCGGCAAGGAGCGCATTTCGCGAAGGGCTAACTCAACATTCCTCCCTCGTAACAACCCCCATTGTACAAGGTGCACGATGCAGAAACAAGCCATCCGAGTAGCTGCACTTCAACGCAGCAATAAGAACAGAAGGAAGCACGGGGGAAGGAAAAATCTGAGACGTTCCGAAGCTCCTGGACCCGTAGCGACACCAGAAGTCTCCATCGAAGTGGAACCGCGGTTTTCGCCGTAGGAATCCGTGGGGGAGGAGGGGGAGCACCCCCTCTCGCTGGTCGATATTCGCGGAAAAGCTCGCGATAAGCGTCTGGAGGGCGAGGAGGAGCGACGTCGCTTCGCATTGTCGCGCGCACGTCGACGCGTGACGAACCGTCCGGGATGTATCTCGACAGGCTGCCGACGATGGCGCAGAGGGGGGTGTGGGAGCGTCGGGACGCGTGTCGTTGGCGCCGAGCCACGCCAGCAGGGCCCCGTGTAATTTTCTGCTCGCGAAAAATAATTAGAAGCCACTGTACGCGTATGGGCGGCGGTCCGTTCCGTCTGACCCGAGCGGAGCTTGATTACTCGCAGGAATACGGGACGCCGAAACGGCAATTTAAATTAGTGGACCGGCTGCGCTGCACGAGCGACGTTTGATGCGGCCCGCCTCAAAAAAGAATCCCCAACGAGCGTCTGTTTGCCGAAATTTCCAACGGGCGCTTAATTCCTAATCCTCTCGCTTCGCGTAGCCGTGCACCGGCGCGGCTTCCTCTCACCCCTCGCGACTGTAAACGCGCACCGAGGCCATTGACCCGCGAAACGATGGCCGGTGGTAAAAAGATTGCTTCCTCGAGTCTGCCCGGTAATTTTGCCGATGAGTTTGATTTTTCGAATCCTCGAGGGACGGGCGGGCGCGTCGATGAGGAGTCAGCAGTGTTGGTCGAAGGTACCGCGGCGAGGAGAGAGAAATATACTTCATTTGGAAAAGTAAAGGTGATCTTCGCGGCCCGGGGCCACCGCGGAAACTTCAACTGTAACTTTTATTCAAGAGTTTCTCCTCGGAGTTCTACAGCTTTGGGAATATTAAGATAGAAATGGACTGGGCCTGTATGGACTGTTTAACGAGTGCATATTAAGACGTAGATTCTCGCAATTACTGGTAGGAAAAAGTCACCCTCCTTACTGTTTAACTTAACTTGATTCAGTCTCCCATTGGTGAAACTGAATTAATGAAAATTCTTCAATTGACATCGCGTCACTCTGATTGGCGGTGGAACAATATTCTTCGTGAAAGGACATTTCAACGATCATTATATGTCGCAACTGTCCATGATGAAATGATCACGCCGCAGGGTGGCCAGCGGCGATGGTATCGACTCAGATGAAACCGCACACGTCCAACACACCCTGCACACGCAGGGAACGAGTTCACGACTGTTCCTTCGTCCCTATCTACGTTTCCGACCGTTTTGTCCATCCCCTTTCTGCGGACCGTCTGGTTTTGTAACAGTTAAACAGACTGTCCGGTTGGCGTCGTTCGTTGCACGGAAGAAGAAGAGGAATTAATTAGTCCACCCTGTCCCCTGCATTTTGCATAAGCCCTGGTCGCGTGCGATTCGACAATTTACCACGACCGCGATGCTACACCGAAACCTGGCGTCCATCGTGTTATCTTGCATCGAGCTCGATAATCACGCCTGTGGGCATGCTGCGGACCATGTCAGAAGGATATGTGTTCATTTTCGGCATTGTTTGTGCGGCAACGATCGTGGCCTGATCGGTAATAGCTCGAGGATGGATCTATCACTGGCTGCTAGAGCTGGTAAATTTACAATTGTACTGTTGGATGAGAGAAGGCCCACAGTGTCAAAAGTTCGTTTCGAGAAAAATATCTGTAAGTTTTACGAAGTTAGATGTTTTTTATATACATTAAAGTTGTTGTAAAACTGTCTATGATGTTTAAAATTTTGATGTATCTCCTTTTGAGTTGAATTATTATAATCGGAATTAGGTAATAAATTAATCAGTGAAATTAAAATTAATTAATGTCCTCTCAGGCTCTTCTTGCATAATATGGAGAAATATAGAAAAAAGTGTTGTTGTGTAACATTATTTTTTTCTTACTTATTTAATGTTTGCGTAATAATTAAAAAGAATATAGAATACTGTATTGAAAAAATAAAGTCATAAAAATAGTTATTGATTGTGTAAAGTTCAGGTTGATATATGTTTGGCTTTAGATGCGAGTATGGTCAGTTGTTCAACATTGATTCACGAAATTTAACATACCTCTGTTAAGGGGTCATTCTGGTAAATTTGTTTTCTCGTTGAATACAATGTATAACAATGTCAAACTTTTTTTTCATTTATTAAGCTCCTTGTATTGTATACGGAACAATTTGTTAAATACACATTTATTGTGTTTTTTCAATGTTATTTGGAGTTAAAAATCGCGCCTTTGAAAAAACGGCGGGAGTGATTCCAGCTCACAGACTCATCTGAAACAAAAAGTCCAAACTGATTCTTAATCATTATAAGTACCGCTATCGCGGATGCCAGAATTAGCCATGTAAGTCAAAATTTAACAAAATTGCGCACATTCAAATTTCAAGTAAAAATGGATAATTCCGAGACTTGAAGTTTGAATGCGCGCAATTATGTTAAATTTTGACTTACGTGACTACTTCTGGTACCTGCGATACTTATAATGAATCAGTTTGGTTTCTTGTTTCATATGAGTCTGTGAGCTTAAATCACTATTAATCAATCAATGTTAATCACTATTTAACTCCATATAACAATGAAAAAACACAATTAAAAGTGCCTTTAAAAAATTGTTCCGTATACGTTACAGATAGCTTAATAAATGAAAAGAAAGTTTGACATTGTTATTCATTGTATTCACTGAGAAAACAAAAGATACAGCAATGGAATTTAGGGAGCTTTGTAGAAGAGAATAGTGAATCTAATTCTGCCTTTTATGCACTTTGTGCTGAGTGTCCTAAGGCCATTCTTGGATGTATCAGTACAATTATAAAAATTCAGATCGCGTCTAATTATTCGTCTGTTCACAATTGCCTAATTTGTCTCCATGCCTCGAACGCCTTCGAAAAGATGATTTCGTTTCATCAGTGTAACTTCTCGCTCTCCTTTTTAAATAGCTGAATTGGTTGGTGCGACTCAACTGACAAACTAAGGATCTGCGTTCGAGTGCCCCCACCGATATGATACCAAAGTTGCTCCTCTCTTTCTTTCCCTTTCTCCATTAGACAGATCACCCTCGCCCCCCGCCCGTGTATCGGACGCGTCGATTAAGGGTTTCGGTGATTAATCAACGTCTATGTTAACAGGCACGTCGCTGAGCTCGGCTCCAGACCGAGCGGTGCATCAATTAATCGATGTCTCTATCAACTGACGTCTTGATTAACTCGATCAAGGCCCTGGCCCGGGAGCCAGTCTTTTTCGGCTGTAGCCGCTTCCGGGACTCGAGCCGACTTCCGGCAGGCAACAGCTGCCGGCCCGCAAATCCCCGTATTATCATTCGACGATGAAACCGTGGCGCCGAAAAAATGCCAGTTATGCAAGCTTCATCTTGCTCGGCGGAAGACACTGTCAGCGCGCCAGGAATTCTACGGTCGCCCGGATTCGAGGAAATCGTGGAATCTCAAGATTAAAAGAATAAAACCCTTCCAAAAAGCTCCTTGTAGGTACACCGACGTACCATCCCGAGGATAATCCAGATACCTTCCTCCAGAAACGACGACTTGCCTCAAAAACACATTCTCCGCGAAGCACAGAGGAACAAAGCAGCCCTAAACGCGAGGCGGTTCAAAGAAGCCTGCCACCCTCGCACACCCATAGATCCACAGCTTCAGGGAGGAGGGCAGAATGTATCCATTTGAAAGTGGCGACAGCAGCCGCGCGACTCGAGCAAGGAGACCAGGAAATTAATATCAGTTTCAGCGTGAGCTGAAAGGACGAGGCACCGGGATATCTGGGTGCGGAAGGGTTGCTTTCTCGGGGCCCCTCTCTGTCACGGTTTCGTAGAAATATATAAAAAACACGGCAGAGGGGGAGGGAGGTGGAATAGACTAGGAGGATACGGGCCGCAAGCCGGTAAATAATGAAACTTTACATCGGCGCGAGTTGCTTGCGGTGTTTTTCATCGCATGAAGTGGAACTGTCTAGACGCATTCAGCGCTTCTGCAACACTGCGAGGAACACCTTTATGGGGTGTACCCTGCCTCGCAATTTCCCGCGACTCACCGCCCCCTCTCCCCTTCTGTGCCTCTGTATTTTTTTTTTATCGTCTATTCCTTTTTCCCCGTTTTCGGTTCGCCTTCCTTCGTTTTTCTCTGGCACGGCCCCTTTTCGCCCCGTGGAAGCGGTGCGTTGCACTTGAAAACGGTTACAGGAGGCCACGCGCGCGGGCGTCGACGGACCGTGGATACGTGGCCCGTCTCGATTCAGCCGAGCTACGCGAGGAATTCAGCCTCCTCTCCCTCGCGGCCATCCCCTTACCCGCAGGAAAAACGTTTCTGCTTTATTAAAACCGGGAGACTGGGGGATACGGCGCGAACAGCGAAACGATCGCTTTTCGACGGCCTTGGGTGAGGGCGATTGTTCCATCCGACTGGGCTTTGTTCCTCGGTAGGTTTTTCGCGCTGTTTGCTGTGTCGGCGATGGTCTAGGGGCGCGCGAAGGTGTTCGTGGGTGCGCGCAAGAATCACGGCAGCCCGGAGTGAAATGGCGGGAGGAGTGCGGTAGTGTAGGGTGACTGTACTTAATATCGCCAGGCAAGAGTTAAATCGCTGTCAATTGAATAATAATTGATATTTCTGCATGCAGTTCGTTTCAAAGTAAAGGGTAATTATTCGACTTTCATGTAGCAGTTAGAATCGTTGAAACTTATAAATTTTTAATTAGGACTCAAATAAGAAATATATAAAAAAAATTATGGTAAACGATTTTATTAAAAATGCACTAAAATCTAAAAAATAATTCTTTTCTTGAACTGCAGTTTAAATAAAATCGTGGAGCAGGGTATCTCACAACAAATTCATTTCGACGCTTGATGTTGTATTAAATTGATTCATATTCTGTTATAAAAAATCCTGCTCCACGATTATATTGTATTTAAAGTGAAAAACACCATCGAAATTGCAGTACAAGAGAATAATTAGTTTTTAGTTTTTAGTGCACTTTCAATAAAATCGTTTACCATAATTTTTTTTATATATTTCTTATTTGAGTCCTAACTAAAAATTTATAAGTTTCAACGATTATTTATAAGTTCCAGCTTAAACAGTTTCTTTTTTGTTCCTTTTCGTGAATCGAAGTTAAGGGGAGTCCTTCGGCAGTCAAGTCGCTCTAAAATCAAGTATTTCTTGTGAATTAACTACAGGGAGATGAATATCTACATGTATATATCATCAATTTTTTTTACAGTTTAAGTATTATTAAACATTACCCAATAGTACTAAACCCAATTTGTGTTCATCTCCTTGCACTTAATTCGCAAAAAATACTTGATCTTCAAGCGATCGACTATCTACTTAATCCCCTTAAAAATAAAAGTTTCTTTCGACATATATGTTACCAACTTTCAAACGGGGAAAACAGGGTAATAACTTGCGAAATAGAAGTTGGAGAATTACATCGCGAAAATAACAGTTTCGGGTGGTTAAACGCTTGCAGGGGGTTGCGAAACGTGGATGAAGAACAGGACGCGTAGAAGTTCGGCCGATGAGAATACTTTTGGAAGCGTTCAACCCCCCCGGGTGGAGTATAACCGCGCGACTCGCGGCTCTTTTCGAACCCGTATGAATAATTCGAGGATTTCGCGTTTTAATCCGCGGAAACGCGGCTGGCGTACCCGTAAATATCCAGGCTGCGGAATCCTGGCGTCCGCGGGTGGATCGTCTCTTAGAAAGCGTGCCGATAAAACGTTTTGGCAGCGCGGGCTGCCTTGGTCATCGATCGAAACGATCATCTGAATGCTGATGAACGTTCTTTTCCTTCGGTCGACCCATTTTCCCTGGCTCCTTTGTAACGCTCCTCGGCGACGTGCCACCGACAACAGGAAGGACGTTTTATGGGGATACGTTTTACGACCAAAAGGGGCGCGAAAATGGCGGAGAATAGGGGGTGGACGGGTGGGGAGGGGCTCTTCGACTCTCACGATTTTCTTGTAATTCTTCTCGGAGTCTTGAAACGCCAAGTGCTATAAAGATTGCTTGACGCGAGGAATGCGTATAAAGGAATACTGGGTGCCTTGTAAGTCAAGGCGAAAGCTTGCTGGGAAATTATTCTTGTGTTAAAAAGTAAATTGAAAGGGTGGAGTAAGATTCTCCCCTAAAATTTCTTCTTCCAGTTCCCTGTGTATTCGATTTTGTGTGCGTGGGAAGGTTCCCACCGTATATAAGTGCTGTTAAGTCTTGACTTTTAATCCATTTAATGTCAAGGTAGATCTTTCTTCCAATTTTTGAAAGGATAACATTTCGGATGACGCGTTGTACTTTCTATATGCTGTATATAAATTCCACTTCTCTTTTTCAGTTTATATTTTCTTGCAAAATCACCCTCGTTACGAGACACCCTGTATATTTACTTTCTCTTGCGAAAGAGGCGAGGCAATCTTGCGCTGGCTCGAAGTCCCGACGCGCCAGTTTTTCTTTAATTTTCCGGCAAATGATTTCGAACGATCACGCCCGCTCGAGTTTCCGGCACGATTCGTCTTTTGCCGTCGATGCAAGGTGTTCCGCACAATTTGAGAAACCGTGACGTTTCCTTTCGACGATCAGAACACCGTCCCTCTGCCCGAAATGCACGCATCGATTGTAACAAAGATTCAGCACCGAAACTTCTCTTCAGAAAGCAATTTTACAATCCAGACAGCTAAAATACAGCCCACATAGAAGCAAGTCAGAATCCGCGACAAATTCAATCTCCGCAGGTAGAATTCGAAATTAATTCCAACAGCTAATCGTAGTTATTTAAATTTAAAATCAAGGGAGGGAAAATGAGCCCCCAAAATTTGTGATGGGGTAAACTTCAAACGAGGCTGAAGTGGAAGCTCAATCACGTCGCGATACTATTACCAGAATTTATTATACTCGATTGGAGAGGAACTTACAGCCCCAAGGAGCGGAAAGTCACTATTAATCATCATAAGGGTTGCACGTGGTGCACGCACTTCCGTCTAGGGCGCCTTTTGCCAGCGTTCGGGTAATTGCGGGAAAATTTGCGAGCCCCCCAACGGCAGAACTTATCCGTAGCGGAAGCTAAACTTACTTAGGGCACGAAGTAAAATTTACTTGTGCCAGTAGCAAGGACTTACGCCGCCCGGTAATAGAGTCGCGCGTGTGCCTTTGCATGTAGCGGTTTGTACATGGCTCCGTACACGCCGTCGCGTACTTCTTCCGCATAAAACAATTCCCCTCTGAGCAGGATGTACGTGCAGCCGGCTTGCCTGCGGAAACGCGAGTTTCTTCGCTCGCGGGTCCACTGATTCTCGCGGCAGACGAGGAAAAGAATTAGAAATTCAAATGGAGAATACACGGCAGGCTGTGCCGAACAAGAATTTTATCGACGCTTCCCCCGGCAGTAATAACAAGAAGCATTCTGCTCGAAAAATTGCAATCCCTGACGGAGCTCGCGGAGACGCCGCTCCCAGCAAATCCCAGTCCCTTTTCGCGAATCCGGCGATTCTCGCGAAAAATTACAACTTCAATGCGGTATCTTTCGCCGGCGATAAGGTTGAACGAGGAAAGTTGCGGGGGAATGAGAATTTACAAGGATCCCGGGATGAGAATTTGTCTTCGAGGTATTGCGATCGTCGGAGAAGTTTATGAAAACACCCTCTGTTCTCAACTTGGCCTTAGGAACGTCCAGCTCTTGTCGAGGACAGATACGAATCCGATTCAAGCGAGATAAATGCACAAATGCGTATAAGAATCTACCTTGGGGGAAGCTCCATCGAGTCAAAGAATCTTTTAATTGGTGGAATTTTTTTGTGAAATTAGAAACACAAGTGCTTGCTTCTCTCTCCTACTTTTTTCCTCGAGTTCCTGTATTCTCTGTTTTAAGAGAAAGGACGAATACTCGGTTCGATAAGCGTATCAATATGGAACGGATTTCGCTACGAAGCAGCGTCGTTGGAATTACATTAGGTATATCAAATCGGAATCTACGGTTTGGGGGTAATCGTCATTAGAATTTATGGAAAGCATGCTCGGTTGATTCGAATCAGCGCGTTCCCGGGAATCAAACGGAGAGCCAATCTCCTGCGAAGGAGATCGGATATTATCCACGCTTTTTGACTTCCTGCTAGGCAATTACCGCAAGCTGTTTCGTTCAATGAAACTGGCCGCTTTTGCCCCGCGATTTCATTTCGCCTGGGCCTCGGGGCGAAAATTCTTCTTAGACCAATCAAATACTCCTCAGGAGCCCCAGCTGGTCGTTCCCTTTTTATTTCAATTATCTAATGGCCTGGTTGAATCGTGCTGGGTGGTTAGCTCCCGCATTTCGACCGGGGTCGGGCGATTTTTTTCTATTTTTTTTTCTGCGGTGCTGTATCGCCGATAAAGATTTTACTCGGCGAATTGCCCACTCGCGATTTATGTCGGAGATTAATAGCGGAATTAGGTCGAGTCGCGTTTGTACGGGAACAGAATGTACTGGGTATATCTACGATGTCCATTTTTAGGATAGGTCGACGTTTTTCGGCGATTGGTCGCTGGATTTTACAACTCCTCTGAAAAGAGTGTCCAGAGTCATCGGTTACAAGGATTGCGAGTCTACGGTGCGATTATTTTCCGACCTGCGAGTGGAAATCAAAGGTGTGTCCTTTGGATTTGGTGGACTTTCCAAAAATGTCTGTTTTGTTGAAAGACGGGAACTGAAAGGGGGCTCACTATTTCAAAATGATGAACCCTTTACCCTATACACTGAGGACTGAAATAACATCCGTTGACCGAATAGCTGAGTTTGAAATTCACAGTGGGTTCTTTAGATTCTTCATCCACAAGTTTAATATACCAAAATGGCTGCTGTTCACGACGCACTAGCCGCCAGAGACGAATCTGTCAGAAGAATTCCCATAGCAGGTTGAACGAGAAGAGAAATCAGCTAACAACGAGTCTGCCACAAGATTCGTCCAAGTTATCGCGCCGTTCACGCGCCACTGGCTTCCACCCCCTTTCCTTCATATCCAAAATTATTTTTCTCTGATGCAGGTGATATATCAGCGGTTCTCCATCGCTGGCTTTTCGATTAGACACGAAGAAAGCTTCCTCAAGAATCTTGTACAATAAAGAAAGAAGCATCTTCATCCTTTCCAAGTAACTCCTCCTCTAAATAGATGCACCCCTTACCAGCCTCACGCAGTATCTTTCCTTTCCTCGCTCAAACTGCTCCAAACTCCTAACAGATTCTTTCCACCATACACTAACACCCTAAGAACAAGCCCGCTATCTCTCTTCGCCACCTATTTAGCTCCTCCAAAAATCTGGAACCGCAGAACCGTCCCCGTCATCCCCCGAACTTGTATCTTCCCGGCGGAGGTGTCTCCCCAAACAAACCAGCGATTACCATCCCCAGGACTCGCGTACCCTTTAAACAGGTCCATTACCACCGGGGGTGGAAAAAAAGTTGCCCGAAAAGCGTCGGCGCCCTCTCAGACCCACTCTCCGCGACGCTCTCGAGAAAAACGTCGTCGACGTTTCCCGCCGCGCTTACCCTTAATTTCGACAGGGCGTCGGGCGTCGGCGGTGGGGGTTTTTGCTCGAGTAGCTGTAGTGAATTCCGACACCTCGTAAAAGGGTTGCTGTTCGGCTGTCGACGCCGGGACGGCTGCGCCCCGTTGCCGTCGACGACGGCGTCAGCGTCGCCACGCACCCCCTTTGACAACGGCCAATAACCCTCGTCTCGTTTCGGTATCGCGATTCCAAAGGCACGCGAGCATTCCGCAGCGTCGAGCCGTGCGCGACGTCGCCGTCGCCAATCGACGCTCGTGTTACCTCCCCCTCCCTTTCGCGATCGACGGCCTCAAAGGAGAAATGTTAATTTCAATGCACGGGGGATGCGTGGAAGGTCGCGAGCGGGGGTTAGCCAGCGCATTCCGCGCGCTCGTGGCTGCAGCTTTTAATGTAAGCACACTTTCGCTGGATGTGTGCAGGCATTTTTCCGCGAGGAACGCGTCCTGGTGCTTTTCACTGGCTCCGATGAAATTCCCTCGATCCGAGCATGTATTTATTATTATTATTATTATTATTATTTATTTATATATATCAACGGGTCAAAACCCTTTATTACAATAGATGAGACGGAACATAAATATTTTAGAAAAATAGTTAGAAAATACAGAAAAAGTAATGATAAAAGGTAAAATACAATAAAAAGGCAGATTGAAGAACAAACAAAAACATTACATCCTAGAAATCGCTAGGTTAACCTTACGTTTGAAAGAAGAGCATGACGAGTTATTAAAAAAGTCCAGTGTGTCACAAAAACGGTTCGCGGTTACACAGAGACGGTTGAAACAATTATTTTGACCGTAGAGAGTGCGATGCTGTGATAGTGAAAAAAGAGTATGGCTCCTGAGGTGACGCGAAGGAGTATGAAAATTAAGCATATGAAGAATGTCAGGAGAGACGATACTATGACTTATTATTCTATATATAAACAGCAGATCAGCTGAAATACGACGGTGCTCAAGGGACAATAACCCGAGACGCGACATAATGGGAGTGTAGCTGTGGCAATAAATAGACATAGGCATATCTGTATAACGCGAAACCATTCTAAGAAACTTATGTTGAACGCTCTCGATTAAGGATATGTGTGTTTTATAATATGGAGACCAGATAACGGCAAGGTATTTCTCTTGCACCCCTCGTGGCCTGGGTCTTCTTCCCGCGGGGTAGTCGCGAGTATGGGGAAGTGCTGGTTTGAGACACGAGGTTCTTCAGACGCGTATTATCTGTTACGAAGTTTTATCATTACTGGCAGGAAACTTTCGGAATATTCGATTGTTTGGGCGCGCGAATATCAAGGCAGCGAATGACGTTATTGTTCGGCCGTGACTAATGGCCCTCCGTAGAGATGTTTCCGTGGCAGGGGGGGTTGCTCGATTTTCCCGCGCCGACCGAGGGGGTGGGATATGAATATAAATTACCACCACTGTCGTTGCGCTATTGATTGGTTGTGAATTATGGGGACACTTGCATTATTCGAGGGTAGTTGCGATTTTGTTGGATTTCGCCTCGGGTGGGGGTAATGGGGGCTAATTCGATAAGGCCTGGGCCCATGTGCGGCTCGATTCAGTCCAGGGGAACAATGCACCGATATGCGGGAGAACGAAATGTTCCAGAATCTGTTCATTGCCATGACTGACGGACGGCGGTGAATTTCACGAAGATCCTATTGTCAATCATCGTTGCCATTATTTATTCAACATCTCAGTGCATGGAACGGGGAATATTTCTAATTATTCCAGCGTCTGCGGTGTAGCTAACGTGACCCGAGATGTAAAAAGTCACAGTAATAGCTTTCAAGATCTCCCAGGCAAATAAAGAAACCCAAAGTCTTTTAAGGGGTGTCCCTAGGGTGTCGGTTTAAAAAAAGCAAATGCGGCTTTACAAGAATTATATGAAGAAGATGAAGGTTTTCTCCATGGGCCAGGCATTGGAGAGTAATTGTAAGTATGATTTATTATTTGATAAATGGTATTTGAATATTTAAACGCATTTTACTCGAAACGACATTTTCCACGATATCTCAAAAACTACTCAACCAAACGACTTAAAACTTAACATATATATTTACTGCGTGTTCTGTTAGAACCTGAACTAGAATGAAGTCATTCTATGCAAAATTCAAATTTCGCAGCTCAAAAAACTGACCACTTTTTTCTTTAAAGTGCTGCCATTTGTGTATTTTGTGATTTTCTATTTTCGTTCTAGTTCAAACCCTAGCTATGTTCATATAGATTAAGAAAATAACTGTGTTTCTTGTTTCAGATAATCATGACAGCCGGGATCGTGATCTCCAGCAGCAGGCATTTATTTGCGAGCTACTCATTGCAACCCTCCAAACATAAAATATAATTATCACTAATGCTTCAAAAAATTTGAGTACATTGCCCAAACATAACTGAATAAATCCTCCAAAGTTTAAAACTGCAATATCGAGTACATTTCCTTCAAAAAATTCCCCAATGTTGCCATATTTCCCAGACGTCACACTATACTGAGATCCCTTAAACTCGCAATCACAGATAGATACCTACTTGTTACTCATAATCCAGCTTGCTCCCACCGCGAGACCCCGCGATACCGCAACGAAACACCACTAGCCGATACTTGCGCAACGTATATACATTTACCCCGAACGACTCGTTCCCCGATAATCCCCAATTAGCGTTCCTCCGGAAGCAACGGCTCCCCTCGAGCCCGCGTCTCCTTAAAAGCGCATCAGACGGAGCTTTCTCCTCGAGGAGGGCACAAAAGCCTTCGGATGGATAGAAGGGATGAAAAACAGGCGCAAGACGTCGGAACAGCGAAGGGGAGGGAAAAGAGATCCTCCCCGGTAATGCCGATCCGGAGGGGAGGATGGGCTCCGTTGGCAGGGGGAGGCATCACGCACTTTCGCGTACACATAATTCAGTTTCACGAGTTGCCCGCGCGCCGCTGTAAGCACGGGTAGAACATTAACATATGGATGGGGTTGCGCAGTGTGAAGCGCTTATCACACAATGGAGCCCCGGCCATTGTCATGCAGATTCCCCTTGGCTAATATAAAATGATCATCAGACAGATCGGGGGAATCCCCTAATGCTTTAACACCCCACGGGTCCGGCTGAGCTGTTGCGTTCGTTCGCAAGTGTAGCCATGCGTGATAGGCCAGATACACGCCGATAATTATATGCTAAAGGCATGTAGCGAAGTTAGGAGCCCCTGCACGCCACGGGATTTGCGTCTATTTATCCAAAATCGATCGGAACTCCAACAGCCCTAAGCTTCACCCTCTTTCTTTTTTATTCCGCCACCCCCGGTGACAGAGTTCTCTTTACGGCTGTACGAATGCACGAGCCGGGGGCCTTGATCGATCGGCGTTCTGCGGCTGTTTGGACGGTAATTGGGCCAACCGCTAATGGGAAATTTGAATCGCGCGCGGTGGGAAAGTGGATTTTAAGGTTCACGGGGTCAGAGAAATTTCGATTCCCTGAAAACACCCGGGGCAAACGAAAGGGAGCCGCTATCGAATTCCGTGCCTTTCAAAGCAACTTTCGCTTCGGCGTACGGGTTCAAAGCCCCCGGGGGGATGACTCAGCTTCGACGCAGTCGGGTTCGTTCAATTATATTCGCGGTTTTAGACGGAGTCATTAACCGCGCGTGCTAAGAGCGCTCCTTAAAAAGCGGCCGAAGCTTTCTCGATTATAACGCCGGCTCGTAATTATCTCCAGCGACTCGCTGCAACTTTCTATTCGCGGCTTCACCTTTCATTCACACCCACGCCGACCAACACACCTCTGAAAAGTATTATACGATCCCCATTTTCCTCCATTACCGTGGCCTCAACTTTGGAAAAAGTACGGCAACTGCGGAATCTAGTGAATCTGATTAATCTGATAGGACAAGTGACGCGTCTAAAATTTGTCTACGATCGCGATTGGTGTCCTCCTAAACAATCAATCTGTTCGTACGAAATTCAGTCAGCGTTGCTCACCACGGCTCTTTTAGCTACTTCATTTTAACGAACACCTGCTGCACGCTGCTTTTCCTTTTCAATCATCGCGAACGCGACGAATCTACGAAGCTCGTTCGACAGAGACCTCGGATTCCCTCGATCCCTCGTCAGAGCTATCCACGTCGCTGCAGGGGGGTAGTTTGCCGGGTTCTTTCGTTTTCGGCAGCCAAAACGTGGCCCTCGATCTTGCCGCTTCGCAGCGTATTACCCTCGGATTCGATTTGCCCGGCGTGTCCGTGGCAATCGTTTCGCCGTGACGGAGCGACGTTAATTTAATCGGCATTCTGAATCGCGCGCCGAAGAGGGGGCGGAGCCGCTGGAGGAGGAAAAAGGACGAGGGACACTCGAATCTGCAAGGGAAATTAACAATGTTTTCCTCTCGCTCTTCTCCTCGAGGATCACTCGTCACTAAGTAGTCTTCCGCACAGTGGAACATTCCACTTTAACTTCGCCCGCCCTGTCTTCATTACTTCGGGGCAACGCGGACGATGGGGTGGAAAAAAACTGACGGAAATACTAGTGCATAGTTGTATATAGTTTCAACGGCGCTAATTAGGATCTATCAGGGCTCGCGAGAACTCCGTCTCGTAACGACGTTGCTTTGTAATTTAAGACACCGCCCCCTCAGGGCTTGTCGAGTTTCATCGCTCGCGAGCTGGAGCCCGGGTCCAGCTTTTTGCCAATTTCGTTCGGTACAGCGTCCGCTGCCAGCTCGCGAGATTGAAAACGCTCGCGCTCTCTTTCGGTTATCGTTCGTAATTTATTATGAGCTCCTAGAATTCAATATTGTAGCCCGCTTAAGCGACCCTTTGAAGTCCAAGCGCGAAACGACTATATTGCTTTTTAAGAGTTCCAACGGTCTGGCTGGCACACGAACATTCATTCGTTTAATCCTCGCACGGAGGGTGTAAACTGTAAAGTGACCCAATGCTTTCCAGGAGTACGAAAATCTTTTCTGTCATTGATCTTGAGTATGGATTCCGAGGTCCACGTTTCCTTTCTCACTAATCGTCAGTATTCTAGCCCAGAAAGGAATCGAAGGAAGAATGACAGTACTCCATTACGGAATATAGAGCAGCGATGAACAACCTTTGACCCTTAATGAGCCAAAAGTGAAAACCTAATATTCCACAAGGTTCGTAATATTAAATATTTCGTTGGTTTCGTGATACTTAATTTAGATGCTTCAAGTACGAGAGCGTATGCGATTTATGTGGAAAACTGAAGAAGAAATAACGCAACAATTAATTTCCTCCTGTATTAAATTTTTGTAAGCTACACTTATTATTATTTTTCAATGTCGGTCTCACGCGTAGTGGGTGGACGCTCTAACCCCGACATGCAGACGAGAATGCAATGTTTTTGGTTGAAAATGAAAGTAAATATTTTAAATTACCGCACACTATAATTTATGTATACTCTAAACTGCTTGGGCTTTGCTTTAATTTGCACGAAACAACAAATATGTGAAAAACAACGATGCTACAATTTCTTTTCCAAAAAGTGGTCGAACTATCCCGGACTTACACTACTAATCAAAGAATTTTAATTTATGAGGCGAATTTGTTATTCCTGTCATAGATTTGCAATTGAAACAATTGCGAGCCGCAAGTTAATAGCTGCAGAGCCAAATGCGACCCGCAGGCTACGGGTTGCTCATCACTGATAGGTAGTTTCACATATTTGTCAAGATAGAAATCCTGTCAGGCAATTATCGAGTTAATGGCAACACGATAGTTCGCCCAAACTAGCCCTTACAATTTCAGTTCGTCAGAAGGGTGGCAGGTACCTCGCGAGAGAAGATTGAATATCCTATCAGCGACTCCGTGTCCCGACATTCACCGGGTCCTAAAGCGACTGTAACTGATCTTATCATCTCCTTGTACACCAAAGTAGCTGTCTCTTCTAATGTAGATGGACACGAGCACCGTAACACAGACACTATCGCAACAGGAAGCACCGTTACACGCCTCCCAAAGACTCGTGGTCAGAGGAAGATAGGCCGAAGGGTCTGAAAACTCTATTATATTCCCTAAATTCCTAAACCTTATTATCTCTCTTCTATCTCCCCATTAAACGACACCCAATCAAACAGTTTTTCCACCTCATCGACTGCCCCAAAACGCAAACCAGTAACTCGAGCTTCTATACGCCTAACATTAGCAACAATATCGACTTCCAAATCCTCGACGGATCTTAATCCCCAAGCGATCACCTGGCGTTAACGTCGCGTCGTCGTGTCGACGGGTAAAAATGTCCCGAGCGGAGGAGGAGGGTTCGAGCAAAAATCGCGACGGGGATGCGTTTCGCCGGCGCAATTTCAAACTTGTCAGCGTTCTTGCGAGCGCTCGCGGGGGATCGCGATCGCGCGGAAGAAAATGGGCCGGCTGACCGCGGACACCATTCTGTTTCGTTAAGCCCGTCGACGAGCTCGAATAACGGCAAAAATATGCGGCTGCCAGCCAACACGTACACCAACGCGCGGCTCCACGCACACGCGAGCACTGCCGTGACAACGCCGGGCATTATACTTTTATGGCACCTCGTGATTATGTATCAACCAGACAGATTTATACGTTATGCATAGCGCTATCGATTTCCCCGCGTGCAACGGAATGCAGCGTGCGTTGAGCCCTGTGGGAAATATGCAACGCCGAAGTAATGGCGTTCGGGGCAATAGGCGTTAATCCGGAATAGGCACCTGCCTGAACGGTCGGGGGAAAAACAAAAAAAAAAACGAGAAAGAAGTGACGTCTAGCGAGCGGATTCTGTGTTCGATGCGTGGGTGCGTTGGTTATTCGTGGAGGACGTCGTTGTGCAGGCTGAAAATTCCGAGTGAACTTTGGGGTGCATTCTCCGCCCGACTGTGATCGCGCTTGATAAATGGTTTTA
The DNA here is from genome assembly GCA_963971345.1 of Andrena flavipes. Classification (NCBI taxonomy): domain Eukaryota; kingdom Metazoa; phylum Arthropoda; class Insecta; order Hymenoptera; family Andrenidae; genus Andrena; species Andrena flavipes. The sequence goes on from OZ020480.1 coordinate 50,827,856, forward strand.
CACGTGGAAAGGATTGGAACGACGAAACGTCCACGGTTCTTTGCGCGAAAATTGCATCGATAACGCGTCAATATGCGATCCTATGGTGGAAAGCGATTTCTAGGTTGGTTAAATTGCTGAGACGGGGAAGAAACAGCTATTTCGGATTCCCATTTCCTTGTAGAAAACCATTGATTCCGTTCGTTCAGAGGACACCCCCTGTGGCGATTCCTTTCTCTTTTCAAAGGGAAGGAAATAGCTTCGAAGTTGCTGCGACACCGAAGAGAATCGATGGAACACAGAGACACTTCTGTCATGTATCGCGGAGAATAATTATGATGGACATTGTTTGAAGCACGCTCGCGAACGAATCTTGTTCCCCGCGTTTATCGAAGGGGAGCAGCTTCGATTCCCATCGAGAAATAATGTTAAAAGTTCATTCGTTTCCATCGACGAGATAAGCCGGACGAATTATAGACTCCCGATAGTATACCCTGGAGGGGGCTGGAGCTAGTGCAGGGCCGTTTTCCTCCGATATAAATCCTGGAACTGTAATTAGGTCGATAAGGCACCGTTTACATCTGGAAGCGATCTACGACTCCGCGAGCCGCGCAGTTTTCACAATAAGACGGGCTCGTCGATCCAACTTTTCGTAATTGATAGCTCGTTTCTTCTCGGTTTATGATAACAATCCAATGATCGCTGATAAAGTTTCTTCAATTATAAGCGCTGACCATCGAAAGTCGATGGAAGTTGATCCGTGCGTTTAATATCCTCTTCTATATGATACGAGTTAATGATAAGATTCCCTGGGAACTGGAAGTTAAATATTTCCTGAGAAACTCTGCTCCAATTACGAGAATGAGACACCGAGAAAGGCACTTGCTTCTTCGAAAATTCATTCCTCCTTTTCTCATCCACGATCCTTGCGAGAGGATTGAATTTTTCGCCGTAATTGTTTCCGTCGTTCTGCAGCTAGAGAAAGGAAACTCGCCCTATCATCGACAGACGGGACCGGCGAGTTTATTAATTTGTCAAACAATTTAATTACGAAGCGAAAGGGAGCACTCCTCGCGCGGACTTTAATTATAGCGATGCATTTCGCGCGGGTCTTGCAAAAAGCCTCGTTATACGTTTCAATTTTGCACAAAGCGACCGACTCCAATTTGTTATTTCGCGGCACTGTCAGCGTGACGTTTAATACCGCAGGCAGAGGGGATCGCCGGTCGACGCGGACGGTTTTGATTCTAGTCGAACCGGCACGCAAATTGGGTAATTCCGCGGCAGGGGATTTTTAAATAATTGTCCCTCACGCTGGCCGAGTGATTTTCAACTTTTAGGGCGGCAATTACTCCCAGATCGCCGGGGGGATTTATGACGCCTCGGCCGTACTCCGTTTAAGCTCGGAGCTAAGTCACGGTGATTAGTCACCCGAAAAGCGAGTCGTGGCGGTTTTATCCGCGAACAAGTTCCTGATTCGCACAATGGATGGCCCGGAGAATATTAGGATTATACCTCGCCTCGATCTTCGACTTAGTTAAGAACAGCCTCTCCCATTTCGGTCTATCGATATCGATCTGGGACCTAGGTTCATCCCTGAACGCTACGAGCAGGACAATTACGATACTTCTTTATTCTACCTTCACCTCGATGAACAGAAAACCTGAGTCGCTTTTCAATTGCCTGGAGGTATAAAGAGATATAAAAAAAGGAGTATCATACACCAAGCTGTTCTGACATTTCCGTTTCGCGCGGGGGAGTCCGAATGAAAATATTGTCCCCTTCTCAATCGTTTTACTTTTTTTTTTTTTTTTGAGTTTTTTGAAGACTTTCCCTTAAGCGGAGTGGAGCCCGGAAAAGCAGCCTGATTTTGAGCATTTTTTAAGCGAGTATAGTGAATGGAATACAAAATCTATTTGAAGGTCTTTATTGTAAATACCTTGGAGTACGATACTAATTTTTTGTTTCACTTTTTTATTACAAAATGGCGGCGCCACAGCTTAGCGAAAAAGCTTTTTCTGAAAGATAGTGTTCCGCAGCCGGAAAGATTTCTCCTTTAATTTTTGACCTAGAACAAAAAATCAAAAATTGGTGAATTCTATATAAGATTATCTCGGGAAGTACACGAGGAAATTAAAAAGTACTGTTTTTTGTAAGAATGCTACGCAATTGAACAAAACGTCTGAACAATTTCAAGGTGCGTGTTTTGTTCAATCACGAACCATTACAAAAATCAGTATTTTTTAATTTCTTCGTGTACTTCCCGAGATAATCTTATGTGGGACTCAAAAATTTTCGGTTTTTTGTTCTAGATTAAAAATTGAAGGAGAAATCTTTCCAACCGCGGAACACAGCTTTTCAGAAAAAGCTTCTTTTGCTGAGCTGTCATTTTGTAATAAAAAAGTTTAAAAAAATTGTGATCATACTTCAAGGCATGTAGAATAAAAATTTTGTATTCCATTCTCTATACTCGCATAAAAAAAATTCTCAAAATCAGGCTGCCTTTCCGGGCTCTACTGTGGCATTACCCCTTAACCCTCTCACTAATCCTGATACATCCACCGAACCAACCCCATACACCGCCGCGCCACCCTCTAACCCCCAAACGTCAGTTTCCAAAGCTGCCTCGAAATCGCGCAAAAGTGCCAGGATTTCTCTCTCAGATTCACGCTGTTCTGGTTGGAAGTCGTGGGGGCGAGTGTCGCTCGCTCAACCGCGGCACGTTCCTCGCCGTGGACGTTTCCCTTGGAAACACGTAGCGTTTCGCGGTTCCCCGCGTCATCGACGAAGGGAACAGGCGTGCCAGTATCTCGGGGAGGTAAGAAGCCGCGAGATCCAACGACTCTCCCGGCCCGAGGAAGACGAAGGTTCTTTCCTCCGAAGGGGGTAGCCAAGGCTCGCTTCCAATCCCTCCGGCGATTCCTGAACTCCTACAGGATCTCCGGGACGTTCCTCTGGCTAAGGTACGCGCACGAAACGGAGAGGGTTTGCCTTATCTGGCTGGGCGCATTTCTCATCTCGATTCCGCGGCCCCGCCACCCCCTCTTCGCCTCGTTTCACCCGTTCCTCCCCCTATTTCGCTCTCAATTTCTCTCACAAGGGTCCGTCCGCTCCTCTCCTTCCGTTCCCTTGTTATTCCAGGCTCTCGCTCTCCGTCGCGTTATTTCCACGGTCCTCATTTCCAGCTTCCACCCAGCTCGCTCTCACGGTCTCGCACTCCCCCCCCCTGCGTTCCCTATTCTCTCGCTTTTTCTTTCATTCCGCCGAACGCCTCAAAGATCTCCCAGGGGCCAAGCCATCGCGGCGAGTAAACACTCGGCCATAGAGGCGACGCGTTCCCCGGCCGCCCTCAGACTGTCGCGCGACAGCGAAAGGGTTGAAAAGGAGAAGGGTAGCTGATGGCGGGGAGCGTGATTATTATTCCGCGGGGCCGCGGAACGAGCCGCGCCGTGAATGACATCGAGTTTCTTTGCGCCGCAAGTGGCGCGCGTATTTGTAACGTTGATTGCGCTCCCGGCTGACTAGGAAATGCTTGGCGAAGGGGTGGAAGCGTCCCAGAGGGAGGTGGAGGACCGTGGGCAGGGCGCGTGCACGGAGGACGACGGCGCTCGGAAGTAGGAACGATAAGAAAGGAATCGGGTGATCGATAGGAAAGGAGGCTGATTGAAGATGAGCCCGAGAGACGGGGCGGAATCCTGAAGGGATAGAGTTGAATCGACGACGGGGAATCTGGATTCGCCTTCCAGTCTATTTCCAATCGTCCGTTTTTCAGCTGCAAGATTTTCAGAAATTGATTGTCGCCTGGCGCTGGCGATGCTCCGCTCGCCGATCGTTCCGGTTTCTAAGCGATTTTTTTAGCCACCTAGCATGGAAGCTTTGTGCGAGTGAAATTTATGGAAGGCATCTGGTGTAAAACGCAGAAACGGCAGGCAAGTACGAGGTATCTTTTTCAAAATTCTTGGGATACACTTTTGCAAATTTCGACTAGCAAAAGAAACAAGTGTTGATTACAAGATGAAGAAATTAGCAGATTCCGCCGTGGGTGGCCACCGAACTTGCAAATCAGCCACGGCTCCAGCGTCCGTTGTCCTCAACTAAATTAAAGAAACCAAGAAATTTCTTATCCTCTATGAAATTACGCTGTTGCACAGTGGAACGACGTCAGGACAATAACTGGACATGGCAATTACTTCCAAATGGTTTGGACTTTCTTTGTAAAAATTTGCACACTTTCAATTCGTGTTAAGTAGAATAACTGACATATAGAACAAAAAAGCAATCCTTCTGTTTTTGGCCATGTGCATAATTATCTTATTTTTAAATTGCTTGCAGATCATTATTATGTGGAGAATATACACATCATAAATATTTTCTATAGTATACCGCCAGAAATATAAGGTTATATTTATTGCTTACACGGAAAAATAGTATATTTTTTAAGAAGTGGCCAAAACTGGTGCAACACTTTAAAGTGGCCACAAATTGTACATCTACCCTGCCACTAAAAGAAGAAAATAGTGTAAAATTGATAAAATGGCAGGGTTTTAAACAGAAAATAACGATTCTCAGCAAATTTGTTCTTTCTATTCGTGCCAAGAAAAGTTAATAAAAAGATGTATTTTGGTTTTTTAGAGCTACACACCGACGAAAGGATACCGTAAACTTTATGTATGGAAGAGCGGAACTTAATTGTTTGAATAGTTTTCGAGCCATCGTCCGGGTCGGTTTTCATAAATGTAAAAACCGTGTTATTTTAAAGATTTCTGGTAGCCGCTTTAATTTCTCGAATTTCGTTCTACGGTTTTGGGAGAATATTTTCGGGATGTCCAATTATTGATTTACGCGAGAAAAAAATCGATTTTTATCGACGCGCTACACCAGGCTGCCCCCCTAACTCCCCCCTTACTTGTCCCTATGATTTAGCACCAACGATGAGTCCCACCGACTTGTTATTCAAGTTTCGTCCCCCTTTTCTACGAAAGCAACGTTTCAATCATTTCCCTTGCAAATTGTTCAAGTGATCGCGCGTTCTCCTGCGAGTAGCTGCTCCATCGACTCCTCTCGTGTGTATCCATCGACTCAGGTAAACCGCTCCACACGGTGCCTGCCGCCTTCTGATTCTGACAACTTCCTTTACTCCCCCCCAAGTTCCTCGCGTCTCGATGTCTCCAGCACTCAGGTGGACACACCATTTTCCAGCCATCCCCGTCCTCACCAGTCGGTTCGTGGCTCTCCCTTTCTCCCTTCCCCCTCCGCCCCGACAAGCATACCGATCTCGTTCATAAAAAATTCCCTCTTCCGCGTCTACCTTTCATCTCCGCGCCCGGAATCTCTCTCGGATTACCACGTGCAGCGCATCTGCCTTCCACCGTCGCGGAAATATACTTTAATTTACTGGCTGTCAAAGCGTGCCAGTTCCTCCCGAGTTCCCTTATCAGTGTCCCGTACAATTCTCTCCTCTCCCTCGCCTCCTTCGCCGTACCCAGTCCTCCCACCAGTCTTCTTTTTCTCCTTGCGCCTCCGCCGCGACGACGACGCGGCCTGTGTCTTTCCACGCATTTTCCGCATTTCCCGAAAGGAGCCGCTCCTCCCTGCATATAGATATCCCCCCCCCCCGCCCCCCCCCCCCCCCTCGCAGACGTTTTCCTCCGGTCGCCTCCTTGTCCCGCGAGTTAAAGCAGACGTCACCTAACGTCGCCACGGTAATCTATTTACGTCAAGGATATTGAGATACCTACGCCCGAGCGGATTAGCTTCGATTCCCCGGACCCACGCGCTCCACGCCATTCACGCCGATCCTGGTTAATTTCATTTTTGGTATCGTTGCTGGCCGATCTGGCCCTCTCTCGGGGCGATACAGCTTATAATTTGATGGCTGCCGCGCAACGGACGAGAGGAGTGGGCCGGGGAATGAAATTACGGTGTCTTCCGAGGGGCGGGTGCACGGAGAACCTCGAGATAATTCCGCGAGACTGCCGCCGCCGTGACATACGTTTAGTTCCTTATCTGGCGTGAATACTTGACGAGGTATTACTCGCAGGGGGTGAACAAGTTGGAGCGACTTTAAGGATCAGAGGGAAGAAGCGTTCGTCAAAGAGAGATTCGCAGATATGAAGCGGAACACCGCGGCGCGCTCGACAAATGAGGAGCCGAGATGCGTCGGGTAATGCGGGGTCGTAAAAGGAAATTGAAATGCAGGTGGCAGACGCTCTCGGGCGTTACGTCCTCGCGAGGGTATGTAAACCGTGTGGACAACTTGGCTGGCAAAGCAAACCGGGGCTAGCAGAGTTCAACGATTCAAAAGGGGAGCCAAGGGTTTTGATCGGTATCTCGGAAGAATTAGGATCTCGGGGATCCACCGAAAGGTGGACTTAAGGATCTGCCGGATCTCTGGAATATTAAATGGAGGTCCTCGTGCGCCTATGGAGACGCTGGGTATCCACCGACAGATCTCGCTATACTCCTACCATTCCACAATGTATACCAATTACGCGAGCATTGTGGGATCAGATCGAGCCGAAATTACAATCATCCAGCACAATACATCCCCTTCAACGCAACGACTCCATCAAACCATAAATCCACCCCCTCCGTGGCAATAATTCATCTCTCCTAATAAATGCCCCCTATACGCCATCAGTCTCCTCCTCTTTCCCGGAGGAAACCTGGAAGACGTGAGAGAGAAAAAAGGCAGCACGCGATACGGGTCTGCTAAAATGTTTCCCATCTACGGAAGCTCGGCTCCCGGGCTCGTAAAGGAGCAATGCCAGGGGACACGTTAATGCGGAAAAAGCGGCTTTTTTCTTATCCTTCGTGACAGTGGGTGGCAGGGAACAGGGAAACGTAACGATCCTTGGCTACTCGGGGATACGTAACGCGGACGGGCTGGGTGGGTGGGTCGGAGGAGGAAAGGTATGCGACTATAAAGGGGTCTGGTAGCTAGCTACGGGTAAAAGTGGCCCGAAAGGCTCGCTACTGATTTTACAAAGGGACGCAAAACCATTGCAGGGGTCCTCGAGGAGGACCGTCGATCAGTATTCAGTTGAAGGAGACCGGGGTCATGTGACGAGCTGGACATACACAAGATTTGCCAGAGATTCTTCACGGTGTACAGGATACGCCTTGCCTGGCAAACTGACCCTACGTGCTCTGGCTCCTTTATACGTCATTCCTATTTCCGATCGTCTCCGCCGGGGGATATCGGCCCGGTCCAGCAATTTATTCCGTCGCGGTTCGTCAGCTAGCGCACGTGAGCCCACCACCGACGGCCAGCGGAAAGATTCCCCGAGTTCGGGACCGATTCTTTTGGCCATTACGCTGACACGAAACAGTTGGAACGCGTCTGGAGCTGATCAAGGCTCCATCGATCTCTCCTTCGGCGGATGCGCCGCGGTGCAAACGTGATCCTAATACCTGAGCCGAGGCACCAAACTTGTACGTATGTAGGAGATGCGATGATCTATTTCGCGTCTCACAGTGTAGCCGCTGGGTGTAGGCGAGACCGAGGTAGAATGTAACACGGGGTAAATTGTAACATAAGACACAAACGAGAGTTATGCATTCACTTTGTGGTTATAGTCCAGAATTTTAATAATAATAATGATAATTCTTTATTGTACAGCACACTTTACGAAAGAAAACATAAGAAAGCAAGAAAGAGAAAGAGGAAAAAGAAAACAAAAGATAGACTTGAATAGCATTTATGATAGTAGAGGAGTGCGAAAGGCGAGGTACAGCTGTCGGCTGTTGTTAACCTTACCATTTAAAGCTACTTAAAACTGACACTAATAGTGTACGGTGAAAGTAAATGTACACAGCCAATTAATCTAGAGTTAGAACTAACGCCATATGTGTGTAGTTGAACAACGGCAAGAGTAAATGTTAAGAATTAGATTTTTAGTATTTAGAGCACGTAAGTAAATTTTTTCTTAGTGCTATTATTTCAATTATCTGATAGATAAATATCATATACACCAAAGGCTGGCGAATTTTGTGCGACGTGATGGTCGATCATGCATAACTACTATATTTATAGTTAAAAATTAATAAAAAGAAACTGCAGCATCCTGAAAGATGCATCAAAACATGGTCCAAATTTCAAATGAATCGAATCGCTGGTTTCTTAAAAAAAGATCCCATATCCTAGCTTCATCTTTATAAATGAAACGGCATTTTATTTTATACAATTATATGAAATTGTTGAACCAGCAAAAAACAAAAAAAATTATCGAGCTGTGTGAAGAGTTTTCAAACTGAGAGATCTGAACTTTTAATTTCTGCAATCCAATTTTACGCCAACTTTCTTATGTAAGAAAATAAATATAGAACTTAGCGGTATTCTGGTTCATTAAATTGAAGCTACACATGTATATATACAAAGCAAAACACCGTTTCATTTTTCTGTTTGAGATTACCTGAAAGGTAAATATCATGCAACACTAGCGATCGCCAAGTTTTGCGTGGCGTGATACATAACTCCTATATATATTATTAAAAATAAATAAAAAAAGCTGTAACTTTTTCAAGGATGCATAAAAACATGGTCCAATTTTGAGATGAATCGAAATGGTAGTTTTTTAAAAAAAAAATCCTAAATTTTGCTATGTTTTTAGCCCATAAAATAGGATTCCCCCCTTCACTCGAGACGCCGCTCGAGTTACTTACTTAGGAAACAATTTATGACTCAAATAGAAGAGTCAATCAACCTAACGTTTACCCACTACGCGACCACCCATACGCACCCTTCTACCTCCAGCAGCAATCGGTTTAGCATACCGAAAGAGATTACAAAGTATCCACCATCGACCACCGAAAAACTCTGTGGAGGCTAGTAACTAATCCAACAGTTCCATTGGAAACGCGACTTCAACCTCTCGACCTAATCTTCGATCGCCGCCAAGGCTATTGTATCGAACTGCTCTGACTCACCCAAAAGAATCTCCAGACGGACATTCGTCTGTGGAGCCTCGAAAGTGTCCCGCCAGCTATTCCTTCGCTCGCAACGACAGAAACTATCGACGAAACGGATTAATTCGTGCCGGGTCCCGCGATAGATCACGCTCGAGCCCGCCACGTGGAAACGTCATTGTCGATGGTCCCGCGGTATCTTTTCATTCCACATCGACGGCGTGACAGTCGCGACGGGCCTGACAGATAAGACTAACTGACTGACACAAAATGGAATAGGGCGAAGGGACACGGAGAGCGGGTAAGGGAGGAAAGGGAGAAAAGGGAGGATAGGCCGCGACAGCCCTTTTTTCCCCGTGGCCACTCGAGCCCATCCCCGCTGCTCCCGGCTCCATTATACGCCGTGCACTTCCCCCTTTCAGGAAAAAGCAAAAGAGCGACAATTTGCCCTGGCTGATATCTCGTCTCCTTTCCCAGTGGTGGGTTTCCTCGGGACGGGAGGCGAGAAAGGGGGGACGGATCGAGAGGGATGACTGTTTTGTAGCGAGGTCTCTTCAGCCAGGGGGAGGTCGCGGCATTAAGGAGGCCGGGAAATGAATGTCAGCCACGAGTGCCACTCCCGGGTCTTCATCAGGAGATTCCATTCATTTACTCCCGCCCCTCCCGCCGCTGCTTTTTATTGCGCGCTTCCGTGTCGTGCCCCTTTACACAGAATCGAAGCCGATTCGTTCTGCGGTATGAATCCCAAGAATTGCGTGGTTCTCGATGCTCTCAGGGAGAGGCCTGTGTCACGAAGGCCTTTCCACTTCTCCGAGGGCTTTCACGACGATTTTTAATGCACCGAATAACCCAGCACATTCCGAATAACCCAGAGACAATAGGTGTACCCAGCTTCGCTGTATTACGTGAACCAGTCTGTACAGTCAACCCACTCTAATCTGACCACTCCAAAACACGCGCATGTTGGTCAGTGGCCCGCCCCACATGGCTGGTATTCGTTTGGTGAACACTTCTACATATTACGATATTTCGTGAATGCTGGTATTCGCGAACTATATATTGCGAAAGAGTGCTCGAAACGAATGCCAACCATGCGAAGTGGGCCACTGGTCCAACGCACGACGCACGGTGACCAGAATCGAGCGAGCTGAATGTACATGGGACGAAGACGTTACAGGACACCCCTATACACGTCCAAGATGCCCGATCTCTCAACTTACAGGCTCCGCTGACGCTCCAAGGGTTAAACCTCCGTTACACGACTCGCTCTGGGAAAATCGCGTAAGCTGCCGGGTACGGGGAAAAGTATTTACACACCCGGCGTTTCGCGAGCGTGTCAGCCCATCAACTTCAGGGTTCGCGTATAAAACGCTCAGCTGGAATGGAGTGGAAGGTCTCGCGAGCCGAGGACGAGCGGCAGCCAGCCAGACATTCGTATTCGGCAGCTTCTCCCGCATAAGGCAGAGCACACCCACGCCTCGAGTTTCGGGGAAACAGAGTCCGCTCGGGGTAAGCAGCTTAACCATTCTTAAGCGGCTTCGCGTCCCCCTGCAGGGACGTCGATTCATCCCTCCGCCCTGGTCACTCGATGCACCTGACGTGCACAGGTGAAATCACTGTATCCTCGTCCAAGAGGTGTCCATCTCCGCAGCCTCGCTCGATTCCCGGGCTTCGTCACGGGTCAACGGGGACCTGGATCTCGTTTCTTCACGAATAAAGCCCGTCGACGACGGCATTCCTGAGCGACGAGCCGCTCGGACGAGTCCCACTGCTCGAGACCTTTGTCAGAGAGGTAATCGCGGGAATAGATCTGGACACCGCGAGTCAGCGCCCCGCGGCGTGGGTCCACAGTTTCGGATTAACGGCTAGATCCCTATCTCGCGGGCTACCATTTCGGGGAGCCTGATTTCGAAACGGTACGGGGGCTTCCACGAAAGTTGGCACGGGGGAAAGAGTCGTTGCGTGGACGGTTTGGTGATAGAGCTTTCTTCGGGCTTCAAATTGCGTAAGACACTTGAGTATGTAAGTTTCTTGAGCAGTGGTTGGTTTAAGAGGTCAAAATGGTCTAAACCCTTAAGGATAGGTGGTTGGGTTTAATTTAACAATTGCTTCATGTTCGAGTATCTTAACCCTTTAACGCTGGCACTTAGATCTCGTTGAAGGACAAATATTACGTTTTTTAATCGTTAAAAATGGTATAAACTTTTATATTTGCTTTTTCAAAGGTTAAACAGGGTATAACAGGGTTCAGGTAGGTCCATATTTCTTTAATGAATAAAACTAATCTGGTGCAAACTGTAAATGTCTCTGTTTTAGTCACAGACACCGCTAGGTAGCCACAGTTAGGACTCCAGAATATGTACCGCGAGGCTTCGTCATCCGGAAGAGGATCAGCAAATGTAGCAGAAGAACGCGCTTTTCGACCGGTCCTGTCGTTAAACAGCGAGGGTGTTCAATCGGGCATCTGGGACCGTGTAGTTGCCAGTTTACGAGTGGCTGTCTCGGACACTCGAGTTTTATAGGGGCGATAGAGTATGGTTGTAAACGATAAGGCCACCGTGGAAAAATTTACGGGTATGACGAGCTTGAGGCAATCGTAATCGTTAAAGTCAAATACTTAAGGGAGAAGACTGAAAAAAATAGAGACGTAGCCGGCGGAAACTACATGGAGGGTCGAGTAAAACGCCGGGCCCGGACTTACGAAAATTACGTCGTGACGCGGGAGGAAAAAAAAAAGACGCGGGAGAGCAGTGCCCCGGCGATATGGAAGTCTGGAAAAAGTGCATCCTTAAATACACCGGCTCCCTTACTGCCTCCTCTGTTTATTATCGTTTTGTTCCTTTTCCCGCGGTCGCGTCCTTCGCCTCGGCAGTTTCTACGTTTACGTCGATTGCGTCTGTTTCCGCCCCTCGTCGGGCTTCCCTTCGGAGCTGGCAGCCGTGGAGAATGACGAAACGTCGCGCTACAAAAGTTGCGCGCGACGTGACCCACCGAACTTTCTAAATGCGCCCTCCGTAACAAATGCGTGGGGAAGGTAGGGGTTGAATGGCCGACGCTGGGAACTGGGTGAAATTGTTTCCACGGGAGGAAAAGACGTGTAAGCTTCCCTCGATAAATAACGTCAGGAGTAGGGGTAGATCGGAGCTGGTTGGCTAGTTTTTCTGGTCTTGATTTTTAATAAATTATGTGGGCGAAATATCAGTAAACCGGTTCGTATATCTGATTAAATTATTAATGTTGACTCACTGTGACAACAATTAAAGAATTTTAATGTTTTTCTAACACCTTTTCTAACACCCATAATCGGGGTTGGTTGACTTACAGTATGGAGTAGGTTGACTATAGGTACAATCAGTTAAGAAAATGTTATTAGCAACTTATCTCAGTGGTAGCTATTAAAATAACACATCTGTATAACCTTCAACTATTTATGTAAAAACAAAAACACTATGTCACTAGATCGTCTAGTAAACAAATTTTTAGAGCGTGAAGAAATAACATCTTTAAGAAAAAATATTGACTTACGTAGTCAATTTTTCAACAAACACTGATAACTGTTAAAAAACGGGCGATCGCGGGTTCGGACATAAATGTATGGCATAGTAGAAGTGACTTCTTTCCACAGTGAATGTTTCCACAGTAGAGCATATGTCGGTGCAAAGTTATTAACAATTAGTCAACCTACCCCTTGAGACAACCAGCCCCGGTCTCCCCTAACGATAATATCGAGGCGTTTTCTCGCGCCTCGCGTATAAAATGCACAACTAGCGAATAATTTGGAATCCTGATAGAAAGGTGGCGTTCTGAATATATGAGAACGACGTAGGATAGGATCTGATAGATATTTTCCGCGACCCAGCCAAACATCTACTTTTTAAAGAATATTCCTCGACCACTCAGCAAAACGACAAACAAGAGCGCCGTCTGGATTCAGATTGCCAGCTACACACCCCCAGCGTGGACTTCAAAAATCGCTGAGGCGAGCATTGGACCGAATCGCACGATCCCCTTCTCCCCCATAACATAAGAAGCACGGGCCTGGGAATCGTCTTACTTCTGACACTGAAAAATATAGTGCTCGGAATCTATATATCTCAGCTGGGGGGAAGAGTCCCCGTTCCACTTATCGAATACAACCCTGCAGACGGCGCTCGAGACACGCCGAGGTATCGGTGACCGACATTTGCAAGGCGATTAAGGGGAGGGAAGCGGCACGATACAGTTGACGGCGACAGGGTGTTCCGTTTGACAATCGTCGTTAGACGAAGAAGCCCTTCCACTACCGGAGAGATTACCGAACCGAACCGCCGGAAATGGGCGCTGATGGAGGGACTTGACTTTGTCAACTGAAGCGCGAGGAAAGCTTCCTCCTGTTGCTGCCGCTATTGTTACGTAAATACGTAATACGGGGGGTGAATGGCTCGCTTTATTAAAGTTCGGCCGCGGCTTAATCGGTGACTAGGGGGTGGAGAGGACGAGACGTCTCCCCTGCTGCCACTGTCTCGTCGTCGTAATTAATAGGAGACCCTTGTCAAAGGTGTAATTTTCCTCCTTCTATCGTCTAATATTTGAAAGAAAGCTTGTCTTAAGAGGAAAATTCGTATTAAAAGAGATTTGGATTCTAAGGGAGTTTCAACGTTGAGCATTTCGCTAAGACCTCGAGGACATTATAATCTAGACCAACGTGGTATCAAGTAACCCCTGTACTATCCCGAGTTTAATTTCAAGAAAGAAATTTCACGTATCAGCACGCGCGGGCGTCATTATCTTTTGTTTCTACCTCCGAGAGAATTTAGAAGGAAAGGATGCGGGCGACAGTTGCGTCTCTCTTAAAGCACGGACAGATTCCGTTTTCGTTGAGCTGAGATAACAATAAATACCCATTTCCCTGGCTGCGTTCAGCCATCTTCCGTTGTTGGTATCTTTAATCAGATTTAGGGTGACTAGCGGAAAACTGCTCCGCCGCGACTGGAATCCCGTTTCCCTTCTTTGCAGCGCAGCGTCTCGCGTTTGTTTAATAGCTGCGCCGCCGTTTCCGGTAATACGCGTGCAATTACGATTGTGTTCTGTGGGTTAACCCGGGAACCGCTATCTGGATCCTGATATTTATCACTCGCGCGCATCCTGACGCTTTATACCCGCGACACTGCAAATTATTGCGCGTCGCTCCACAAAAGAACGAAGGCTTCGGGCGAACGGGGACGACTGGCGAGAGCCAGTCTGGCAATTAACTCGTTGTTAATTGAATTATCTAAATTGCTTGGCTAAGGGCGAGGTAGTATTTTCGCCGAGGAGCGTGGACGAAGTAAGAGAGTAGCTATTCTTTACCCTTGCGTGGCAATTTCGGAGTATTTTTCCAGTCCTCTGAATAGCGAAGCAACGCTGACTATTTATAGCAGAATTTTACACTGTTTCGACATTAAAATGTAATTTTGTGTCAGTGCCCATACAGCACACTTTGCCGCGCAACATTGCATGGGCAGACATAGAATTATTGTTGCAACTACCACTTAAACTTAAAATATTTCCGTTGTTTTTAATGATACGAGAAAATGTCTAAGGAAAAAAATGTTTACTTCAGGGAGACAATAGAATTTATGGTTATGGGTTATATTTTTATTATTATACCAAAAATCATTTTAGAATTTTTTATTTGAGAAATAAAATGAAATTGTAGGAGAAATATTTAGAATCGAATCTGGACGGATGGAATAGAGATTAACGAAGATAGATGATCGCAGCCAATCGGCTCGTATTACTTGTCATGTAATTAATAATTGAATTACAATGTTGTGATACGATTAGTAATTCATACTTCAAATAATACAGATTGCCCGGGTCTCACCACGTGGAGGCGCTGCGAGGGAGACCTGCCCTACCCGCGACCTATCCGCCCTCCTTTTATGCAAAATTTTATTTTCATTTCCATCGATCCCCCGATGCACGATTGCAGAACGATCGTCGATCGATCCACAAGCGGGCAAGAGAAGGAGTTATTCTGTAAAAAGCTACCGCGATGAAACTAAGCAGAATTTAAAACATTTTTTGTTTCTTTCTGCTTTAAATTTGAAGAATTTTCTGGTATATTTCTACCATGATAACTATTCACTAATTGGGGATGAAAAAAAGAATAATGGGGGAGCATTTGAGGGAAATTATCAGTGAAAATACTGATAATGATATATTATTATAGGGTATGTTATATGTATACAGTAGGTAATCAAAAACTTTTATGCAAATGTTGAAGATTGGAATAATTGCACTTTACTGCACAGTAATCGAAGTTACTTTTATACAGAAAGTAGCAACAACGAGCACGCGTTAATATTGACTATCACTATCACTTTGCACTAACACGTTTCACTATTACTTTTCACTATCACTTTTATTTTTAAATATATTATTTTATTAAGTCTCTTATAATAGTGAGACCAGCCTACATGACATAAAATAAATCACGCAATATTAAGGAAAAACTTTGTCACTGCAAGTTATATGTACCCCAAAATTGACTCGATACTTTTTAACGGCGAACGTTGAAAACCATGGGTTATGTTCAGTATTACTTGGTTCCATGTCACGGGATACCAACTCATTCGCAGCTCTTATCTAACAGAAACCTTGGTGTTCCGTTTTACCCACCCGTTCCGTTTTACCCCACTTTCCCATACACAAATTGCGCCAATTAACACAATGGCTATTTATACAAAGAAAAAAATGTATTAAATAATATTAAGCAGATATATTTTTATATAAATAAATATTTAATACGAATAAATATTTTATTCAAAATACTTGGCGCTGCTCTCCGAATTGGTGTTGCTAAACTGAATAAATATGTATAAATTGCATTAAAATCTTTTTCTTTCGTGTTTCAGTGGTGTCTTGTCTTGTTTTATTTTATTTATTAACCAAGACAATTAACCTTCTTTTGGTTTCGCAGCGCCAAGTATTTTGAATAAAATATTTAGGGGAAGGTGGGGTAAAACGGAACGCTTAACTTTGGAGGGTGATAACTTAAAATCGGGAGGATAAAAAGACACGAGACTTCAACAGGAGTCTTCAGTGGACCTTAGACTATAAGAAAATCATGGTCATTGATAAGAAAAATCTTTGGGAACGACGGAAAGTGAAATTTACCGGAGGTATCGAAATCTTCGCCTCGCTCAAATGGGGTAAAACGGAACACCCACTCGAAGACCGTGTAAACGTACAAAATTTTTATTTTTATGATTTAAAATATATTAATTTATGTTAAAATCTATAAATATATGTTTTAGGTATAACTATTGCAAATAAAATATAACAAAAATATATATTATACATATAAGAAGAAAATATTTTATTAGATAACATGAAAGTTACGGAAAATAATCAAATATAAATATAATATCGTAAAAGAAGGATAGTTTGAAGTCGGTTTTAATTTTTTCTTAAATTTTTTTTATATTTAAAGAAATAGAAGGGGCCGGAATCACCCGCTGGCTGAAATTACCCCGCTTTCCCCTACACGTGGATTTTTACATGAATATCAATAGTTGCATTAAAGGATTATGTTATTTATTACAATTTAAACTAACAGTTTGATCGAATGAAAGATGTATCACATACATCATAATTTTCTATACAAAATCAATTTTCTTGGAAACAAGAATAGTAATTAAAAGTTTAATCTACAATCTAATAATTAAAAGAGATAATAAACACGTACTAAGAGACGTTTCCATTCTTCCCCATGTATAATAGGCGTTCCGTTTTACCCTGCGAAAAGTGTTCCGTTTTGCCCCACGTGCAGTCATTTAGTAAACATTTAATATTTACACTTCAGCGTGAGGTAAATAACTTTTTATATACGTCAAAATGTAGCGTAAGAAATATAGAATCCAACGATGTACTTGCCGTTATTAATTTTCGAAGTCCAAGTACCGAAAAGTGGTCGAAAGTCCAACGCAATATTGAAACGTCGATACCGGAAATTTTTCAAACTCTCTTAATGGAAAAATAACTTGTGCAGGGGTCTATGGTCTATCATAAAATGCTATGAGGACCCTTTGGTTCCATGTCACGCGGTACCAACCCATTCGCACCTCTTATCTAAGAGAAACATTAGTGTTCCGTTTTACCCACCCGTTCCGTTTTACCCGACTTTCCCCTATTCGTATTAAATATTTATTTGTATAAAAATATATCTGCTTAATAACCAATAATTTGAGTTTAAAGTTTCGCACGGTAGGACTATAATTTCGAATACGTTAGCAGTCTTATCAATCAGTGGTTGTAGCTGCGGCGGTAAAGTGATCGCCTACGATGCTACAGGTCGCCGGTTCCGAATCCCCTTGGGGGAAAAAATTTTCTATCAAAAAGATATCACGGCCTTTGTATTTCTATGATGATTCCGCGTGCATAGCAGACACATATTATATTATTAAAACAGTTATTTATAGTTTTGGACCTACTGCCCGAAACGTTGCAAGAGGTGGACATAGAAAAATACTGCTGCAACGTTGCGTGCAACATTTTCAATCTTGCACTGCAACGAGAGTGTGTTATATGGGGGAAAGTATTCATCTGTAAAAACACAGCAGCCCCCAAAATAGTTGCGACGCGTATCGTGTAAATTAATCGACCGAGAAAACACCACCGCAGAGGCAAATATTTTCAGGACCGTAGAAAAGAATCCTGTAAGAGTCTGTTGGAAGTGTTTCGCTCCCGCGGAGAGGACAAAGCGCGCACCGAATTCTTCGTTAATTAAGATGCTAGAGATGACTCACCCTTAAGTGGCCGCGGTGGCTGCTGGATCGACGATAAATACCCGTTGCAGGATGCTTTGTCCAGCGTCGACGTATCTTCCTCGGAGATCCAGCCGCAGCGCCGACGTCCAAACGATTTCCACGTAGCGCTGCCGCCCCGGCCAGCTCTTAACCTCGTCCCTCACTCTTTCCGGTAGTAATATCACTGTATAATTACAACTTCTGCGGTTACCAGGGGCCAAGGCGGCCGTGGCATTTTTCTTATCTCCGCGGCGAGGCGCAGGGTACGCTCCTCCGGCCACTTATAGCCAACATAATAGGGTTCTATCCCGGACCAGGTCCTCTTATCTGATGTACCCTGGCCAGGCTTCCCCTGGGACGGACACTTATATGGAGCATGTAGCCGAGGCACGCTACCGTCGACTGGGGGGCATTTTCCTTATTGGCCCTCGGCCGCTTGCAGGAGATCCGAAAAAGGACCCGATAGGATCGTTCCCCTGGACCACGGCTACCGAAACAATTCGGTTACTTTCACGGATACGTGGCTGGCGACGTTCTTGCCTCGGCTCCTCGGGCCATCTTCCCGGAATTGACCTGGTTCCAGTAATCTGAAACAGGAATAAATTGAACACTGAGTTTTAGGACTGTCTTGGATGGCGTGTGGGGTCGGAGTGGAGGGCAGTGTGCCACCGGGATGATGGAAGGGGTGTGATTTGATCTGTACGAATAAGATGTACGGGGGCTCTGTTTGGAAAATAGAATTATTGTAGATACTAAGGTTGGATATGTTAATGAAGAATCTGGGAGTTTTTTACAGTTTTTGTACGCGGGGGTCCAATGAAAGTGTTAGAATTTTTAATTAAATTACGAAATAACTGTAATTTTATGACTATTATCTTTTCTGTTCCTAGAAAACTGTTATAAAATGCAGTGTATTAACTGAAACTTTTATTCCAAAACAGTTATTAATCGAACATAAAATATCTGTTAAAATTGTACTCTTACAACAGACTAAAAGTATTAGCGTACAAAGTTAACTTAAAACAGAAGAGAAATGATTTAAAATTTACAAATTCGATAAGTAACTTTTATTTACCAAAGTTAACAGTTTCATTGGACCCCTATTTGTGAGCGTACAGTGAGTAACGAAAATAATCGGACACTTTTTAAAATTGCATAGGTAACTCTTGTAGAATTGCTCTAAATGATATGAGTTTTTATTTGACAAGCTAGAAGGATTGATTTGTTCAGTGACGTGTTTCGTTGTTTTGAAAAATATTGCAATTTGGTCGGAATAACAAAGAAAAGAGTAAAGGTCGTTTTTTAATCTTTTTTTGTGAGTCTGTCATGAAAATTCAACAAACCCGTTTGTAATAGATTGAAGTAAGTTATCTACATGCATATAATATCACCAAAATTGGTTAATATTACTCTGAGGTATAAGGTGAGTGTCCCAATTTCTGCTCATTTAAGAGGTTACTCGTCATCAAGAAGATGTAAAAAATTTGTTTGTGATCAAAAGTTGCAGAGTAATTGATTAATTCTTTAATAATAAATCAACCAAGTCGAAAACTGTTTAAGAAAGATATTTCAAGATGTTTAACTATTAGTAATTATTAATTAAATCCAATGCTCTAAATGTCCGTATTTCTGCTCACGAAAAATAGCGATGTACGTATTTCTACTCGCCATTTATACCAATTTCTGTTCACATAATAGGGTAAAAGATCCAATTACTGACATCTAACCAATTACTGCCACCTTAAGCTATTTTAGGTAAAATAACGAACAAATAAACTATAGTATATAACCTATAGTATTGATTATCGGTAGAATTATATAATTCTTTTTGTGTATGACTTTACAACGTTATATTACTTACTAAAATTTTGGTGAGTAGAAATGCGAAGATGACTACTTAAAAAAATTAAAAATAGTAAAAGAATCTAAATCCAGAGTACAATACGGTATTATTAAATAAGAACTTTTACTGCAAAAACTATTTTCTGTCCAATTATACCAATAGCGACTCTGTTCCTTAGCACATCCAACCAGAACACAATCGAAAAATCATGGGTCTCTCGTTTTAAAAGTTTCTCGTTGCTTATGCTGCATTTTGATTAACCCCAACCTCGTACAACACACGCGTAAATACTCAAATAATTTGGAATTAGTTTGTTGCAACTGTAGTACAAACATAACGCTTATAATAATAAGAAAAATACGAAAAAAGCAGAAATGGGGACATTCACCTTAAACGCTTAAAGATCGCAGAATAAAGTCGAAAATCACGAAATTCCCGAAATCAGCGATTGTTAAATTCCCTTACTCGCAAGGCAGATTTATGAACACAGTGATGTGCGTTCGGTTCCGAGGTCGCAAAGTAAATGCCGCGGAGTTTATCACAGCATCCTCCCTCGGATGCACCTTAGCGTTCCCCACTTCGTGGCGAGATCCTTGAGCAAGGAAGTTCCTGTTTATCAATACAACGCTTGCCGCCGTTCCTCGCTCTCTCACTCTAACCAATCATATACTGGGTAGCTACCGAATTGGAAGCGCTGACTATTACCCAATTACCATTTATCTTGGTCCTGATCCAACCCAGTGAAAGTAAACCAGCGTCTATCTGTCTGCTTTATGATCACCTTTAAAACACATGGTTACAATTTTTCCCCAGCAACAAAGACCTTGCGTTTTTTGTTTATAAATTCGTACGCTCTCGCCAGGGAAAACGCAGGGCCGAATTTATGTGCCTCTCGCGTGCCTCTGTCAAACATTTACCACCACGGTGAATATAACGTTCGCAGCGTGTACGCGAGCGTTTCCATTTTTTCTATGTGTTTCATACCTCGTCCAGGGGCCAATCGGATTTTTTTTCTCGAGGTACGCAGGGCGCATCAAAATTCCGGAATGCGGCAAGATGCGCTACACAGAGGCGGCCGGAATATGATGAAATACTGCGGCCGGGCAAATATTTATCGCGCGGATATTTCGATAAGCAGAAATTAGGTCGGCACATTAAATAACGATGGGAATAATTGCGATGCTTTTTAGTATTTACGGACGAGAAAATTCGGATGCCTGTCAACTGTTTCCTCGTGTTGTGTACAGTCGCAATAAAAATAAAAAGACACTCCTTGCACTTACGATATGTTTACTTAAAATGAGAAAAACGCCCCAATTGACTAGTTGATTATCTTGAAAACTTTTAACTATCTGTAGTTTTATCTACAGGTGTACTGGAGAAACAGAAATTGGAGTGAGGTCCAAGAAATTGTATTATCTTCACGTGGTGCAGGGACAGAGGGGTGAAATTGAAAAATTCCCATGGAAAAATTCTAAGAAACTTCGAAAGAAGTAGTTTCACTACTTAGGTGGAATAGGGGCTTTGTGTACAACGTATACGTAGATTATAATTGTGGCAATCAGTCGCCATTATCAACACGAAAAATTTATTTGCAACCCTCGTCCGGCCGCCGTCGCCAAATTGTTTCGCATTCTTGGCCGCTGTTAATCGAATTACCCGAGTTTCGCCGCGAAATTCTGCAGACTGGGGATGAATTAAACCCGGAAGGACAGAGTGAAACAGACCTGGAGAGGGATAGAGGACAGAAGGGTGGTGCGGGAAGCGGAGAACGAAGGCCTGGTCTGTTTCACGTCTCTGCGATCTCCCCGACGATTCTGCATTTCCCTATCAATCGAATTACAGCGAGTGAACGAGGAAAATGCGCGAGTAATTGCGGGCGACAGGGCTAGCAGCCGTAAATTTGCCAAAAATAGAGATCAGGTTAATTAAACCAGAGGAGGGGGTTGATCGAGCCGCCAAAGATAGGGGGATGATTTTACGAGCTTCAATTAACCTTTGACCCTGTGCACTGACCACCTTCCATGCACCCTGATTGCCTGTATCCTATTCTCCTCACGAATCTGTTCTACAGTCTTCGTTTCGTCATCAAACGAACGTAACGATTACAAGATTTCCCTGGATAAGATCATTCCGTGAAAATAGAAGGGTCTACGAGAGAGGGAGTTGGCTGACTTCAGATTAACTTCCCTTTCCTTTAGAAATTCCAAAGGTCACTAATGACTATGAGTTTAAAGGAAACGACCAGCTTCCCAGTACCTTTATTATAGTTATCTCAAGTTGATGCTCAGGCACTCTCGTTCTCCTCTACCCCCGATAAAATTAAATATTGAAGCGAAATTCAAATACGAAAGCTTCGGAGCCGTTACACGCGTGCTGCAGCAAGTACTCGGCGAGGAAAACTCTCGGTTTCGCAGTCCGTTGGCCCCCGACGTCGTCCTGCGACAGGAGTTTCCTCGTCAAAAACAACCGGGCCGTCTCGTCGCTATCGGTGTCCTTAATGTCGAAAGTTTCGCCCTCGCTCCCTATCTGTGCCAAATGAACGAATTTGCCGGAGTTAGCTGCGATAATAAAGTTTTTTTCACCCTCCCGCTGTCTCGCCACCCCTGAGACGACGCGTAAGCGGCAGGACAAACAACACGGTGGGGGAGAAGTTGCGGACAGTGCGGGTTGATAACGATTCCATGCTCGAAAATAAAGGGACTGACGGAAGAATAAACCCCCTAGCAAACTTTCCACCGAGGCAAACGTCCCTTGTGACGTCCAGGGATTACGTTGGCTAATCTGTCGATCTAGCAGCGAAAGTGTGTCCTTTCATAGAGGGACATAGAGGATCAGCTAACCTACCCAGAAAATTCGCTGTCGACATTCTCAAATTAATATTATTATCATTATCAAACGTGTTTATTGCAAAACAAAACACAGCAGATAACAACGAAAAGAAAGAAAACAGAGACAAAAGCAAAGGCGAAGTTCAGTTAGGGGTTGTTTTTTCAAACTTAACCTAAATTACCAGGTCGCAGTTTCAAAGAGACACTTCTTCTCTCAGTATCAAACACCAACACTCGAAACGTCCCTAACAAAGCAATCAAGGGCCACCACTGTCCATTACCTGTCCCATGCACCCTTCCTCCAGCTTCTATCCACCGCTGGAGCCGCTCGAACATCCCACAAAGCGTGCCGCTCTGTCGCAGCCAGCCCCGAAAAAGCCCCGAGCGTCACCTGACGGGTGGCCCGTATTCGTGACAGGGGACCGTTTTCCATCAAGCACAATGACACCCGGGATGACACGTGGATGCGTTAGCGCGGGGCTCAGGGAAAGACGGAACGTTGGGCGGGTTCCAGAGGGGAGCAGATACTGCAGACAGGGCGGACAGGCAAGGGTGGATACCCCCAACCAGCAGGGCAGATAAGTTAACCGAGCGATCGAGCTCGAGCACGCTCTTTTGTGCTGGAGTCTAAGGTCCGCTGACTCCATTGCCGAAGGACAACGGCGGAGGAGATCCTGCAAACAGCTTCTGGCTTCTTTGTCGCTAGGCCCTGCCCTTTGTCCCTTGCGCGCCGTTTAATTATCGCACGTGGCTACAGACGACGGGGAAAAAATGTGAAACGAGGTTCGGTATCCAAAAGTCCCGGTTGGGGACGTTCCGCGAGATAAAACAGGCTTAGGAAGGTTTGCCGTCGCCGCGCGAGGGGTGGTTTTGCTGTTGTTTTGAAATTTTGATTTACCTATTGCGTCCAGGATCGCGATGCTCTGTAGCAGATGGAGGCTAAGGTGAATGTACCCATTTCTGCTTATTTCGTATTTTCTTATTATTATAAGCGGAAACAGATACCGTATTGTGCTCTGGATTTAGATCTTTTATTATTTTTAATTTTTTTAAGTAGAAAACACTCGTTCATCACTATTTTTCATGAGCAGAAATGTGGACATTTAGAGCATCGTATTTAATTACAAATTACTAATAGTTAAACATCTTGAAATATCTTTCTTAAATAGTTTTCGACTTGGTTGATTTATTATTAAAAAATTAATCAATTACTCTGCAACTTTTGATCACAAACAAATTTTTTACATCTTCTTGATGACGAGTAACCTCTTAAATCAGCAGAAGTTGGGGCATTCACCTTCCTCCTGTTTGCGCGTTTCTCAGTCCCCCTTCACTCGTTCACGCGCTCCCGACGCATTATTGAAATATTATGACGTTCGGCGTCCGGCTCCATCTGATCTTCCATTACCTAAATTAATCGCTTTTGCATTTGGAAGCGGCATATGACCCGCTTCGGGCCAAGCAGGGGTCGATACTTGACAGCGGCCGTTCGCGTCCAACGCTTGATAGAATAATGAATGATAATGCGCGATAATTATTCGGTTAATCGCCCGACTTAATTATTGAAATTGCAGGGTCAATCGTTCAGTCAGCGGCGGTGGAGATAATTAAGGGGCACATTTCGTTGGCGGTCTTATCGCGGCTTCAAGCTTTATACATATTATATCCTCGCACCCGCTCGCACCCTATTCCCAATCCTACCCGTTATCGAGGAGCTTCGAGCCCCTCAAGCGAAACGATTCGACACGAGGTTGAATTCTATCGGACCTCTCGACGGGGAAACGAATGTCACGCGATTATGAAAGCTCGGTGTGAGCCTGTATCAACGAAGAAAGGCTCTGGCGGATCTCGAGTTAATTCGCGCCCCGGGCGGGATTGAAAGTTAATTGTAATGATCGTTCTGGGGAATTGAATCGTCGGCTTTCCATACACCGTTCCGTTCAATTCTCATAATCCTTCCTTTTTCGTCGTGCTGAGAGATATTCAGCTACCCTCGGCAACATTCCTCCCTTCTCGTTTATTCGAGCGTGTCCAAGACAGACGGTCAGCCATCGACCAGCGGCTGGTGGCCATTTTCCGAGGGATCCAATGGAAAATTACGAGTGCAGGGTACGTCAGGGACAACTAACGTCCCTACTACTTGATGGGGATGCCCTGGCAAGCAGTCGAGGAGCGACAGCAATATAAACAGAGCGGCGAGTTCGCCAAAGCGGTGGTCGCCAAATTAGACTGTGCTCTGAAACGGCCCGGAAGCCTATGTTAAGGCGTGCAGGTACACTTAACCGGTCGCAATCACGGGTCAGAGTTTACCTTGCCCGGCCTGGTATCAGGTTAATGCCGCGCATGGCGAAATTAGTTCCGCTAATTTAACCCTGATAATGCGTCGATACCATTTGATTAATCGCCGACACGCAGGGGAGTGACACCACGCTCGATCTCGCGATCTTCGCTATGGGATCGCCAAACCAGCGAAGCTCGCGCGATAAAGTTGGATGGACTGACGCCCGAGGGGATCGATACTCCTACGCCGGGTCGAAATTTCAAATTAGCGAGCGGGGATCGTGGCAAAGGAAAGCCGAAGGAGGGAATTGAAGAACGAGAGGTTTTCGCACGAGGTGGCGATCAAGTGCCAGAACACACATTAAGAGGCTACTGAATTAGTATTTCACGATGTTCGAGTTTATGAGTGCTCAGTTGTTGGCTTTTATTACCGTTCGGCACACAAGCATCTGAGAGCCAGCTTTCGCTACCTTTGAGGCACACTCGAGTGTCATCTATGGATTTCCCTGCTGAAAGGAAAACATTTCTGAAAGCAGCGGCGGAAATATGTACTCGGTATAAACGTTTTTTTTCTGGCTGAATCGAAGGGGATAAGAGGTTTCCTGCTCACAATACAGAGAGAGGACACTTTGTCCGATCGAACTGCCTTGCCTCTGTTGCTTCGAACAATCGGGTCAAATGAAGATGAAAGTATAGCACACGTTTAAAAAGAAGTCTTCAGAAAAAGAAGATATATTACTGTACTTATGATTGAATCATTATATTAGTTGAATCTCCTTCCCCTTTTCTGCTTCTTCTCGACCAATTTCCCAACCATTAACTTCCACTTAATCGGGCGAGATGATCAATCATTGCGTTTATTATCCTGCATCGTTTCACATGCACGGTGCAAAAAGCGCGAAAGGTCGGCAAGACAGATGAAAGCGGGGCGCGATTCGACGAGGAAGAATGCTCGCTGAATTCGGTCGAGTTGTCGGAGAGAAGAGGAAGAACAGCTCTAATCAGGTCGGCTGTATATCATCGATTCGTCGTTAAACGGAGATTTCTCGCCGTGGTAATTACTCGCGCCGGTGGAATTGCCCGTCGCTTTTCCGATTCAGTGGAAGCTCGCTGCCGGAAGTTTCTCCCGTGCTGGTTATCGCGGAATTTCGCGAGCGGAGCCGTGTACCATTACGAAAGCACGCGAATCCGGCGCAGCCGATTAAATTTCGGGAATTTCCCCGCGTACGTTTAGCGTTATCGAAACTTTTTAGTCGCTACATTCGCTCGCGAATATATTTTATTTAATGGTGAAATTTTCAAAGGCCCGTGTCGCGGAAACGCGAACGCGCCGCGATCCATTGGATTTCAAACGCTCCCGCCCATTTCCCGTGCAATCGGCGATTCCGAAATATTCCCCCCGGATTCCGCGAAAATATCTTTCACTCGGCGGATTATTTATTTATGTATGAGGGAATGGAGGCCACGACCGAAGTTGCTCGCCGCTTCCAGGCGGCGGGGGAGCACGGAACTTGTCCAATTAATTTCAGAAGGCTCTCGAACGGTACGAAACTTTTAATTACGGTGAATCTGCCCGTGAAGAATGCTAATTCTGATAAATTTTTGATTCACCACTGTCCCTTTGAGGCGTTACGAGCAAACGAGGGCGAAGAGGGCGACGCGATCGCGGTGACCCGATGAACTTTCGCTCCTCGCAATTGGGGGGACGGTTAAAAATTGATCGCCCTTTGTGAAATATTTAAGAAACTCTGGCGACAAATAGTGGTTGATTCAATCGGGAAATGTCTTCGACGCCTTTAGATCGATTTGATGTAAATGTTAATTTAATTGGCCTAGAATCGGGGAAATGTCAAACTATGCTTCTGAAAATCGATTCTCAAAGTGTAATATGCTATTTCTATTCTACTGGATAAATATTCCAAACCCTCGAGGAAAAATTTCGAGAGCTCCTGTCAAAAGAGGCTCTCATAAATTAAAGCAGCATAAACTGAAACTTTCTCGATGAATCGTTGATGAACTCTGACCCTGCATCGGGGCCAATATTCCCAGGAAGGAAACTTAAGGGCAACGTGTTATACCAAGCAGGAACGAGGAAATCCCTGCCCCTCCTTGCCCGTTTGTACCTTCTTTGTTGCTGTTTATACTTAATCCCGAAGGCAGCAACATTCGGTACCTTATTTCTGCTTAACTAAGCGTTCCTGCACATTCCGCCGGGCGAAGTTTGTACAAGTGGAAGCTCACCGACGTTAGTTCCGCGCCATTCGGTAATTCCCAGCGGAGCTACCTTCAAGGAGGCTAATAGCTTGGAGGACTGATGGCTGAGCCCTTGAATTTATTAACCCCAAGACCTGGAAGAATGCGGAGTAACTACTGCGCAACGCCGGGTCCGTTTAATACGGGGCAGCATCTCAGAAAATCGACGAATGTTGCTGAAAATAGTGGCGACTCGATTAATCGATTCCAATGAAAGCCCAAGGCTCGAAGAAAATGGAAGTGACGAGGGAGGAGGGTCCGCTCCTTTGATAAAACAGAAAAGTCAGTGGTCTAGACGGCGGAGTCTGGTCGCCCATTAAAAATTGATAAATGTATCCCCCCGATTCTTCACGGTACGTCGCGAAAGCTGAAACGCCGAATGGGCGGCCGCAAGAAGCCGAGAGGAGAGAGCTCGCGCATTCACCGCGTGTATACACGTCCGAGTGATTTCTTTCTCGAACCGCGGCTGGCCTGGTTGCGTTGATGGAATATGAAAGAGTGGCGTTCTTTTGAGAACGATCGCCAAAAGAAGCCCGCCGGGGCTTCTGAGCATCCACGATTTCCCGGCCGAAGCGGTTGTCGAGCTACGGCTGTTCCACCGGCTGCCACGGTATTACAAGCGTACACTTTCCCAGGGCTTTGTCCCTCAAAGGGACTTGACGACCGGCTTTTGTTGTCAACGCGCAGGGATTAAATGACGGATCTACAAGCGGCGGGAGGGAAGAGACTCCTGCACGCGCAACTTTCGCTGCCGCGGGGCTAAACGCCAGGCGATCTAGCTCGAGAAGCCTCGTATCTTCAAACGTCCGAAGAAAACGTAGCAGTAGGAAATATTTGGTACTCCAGGTTGTAGAAGTCGTGACATGTGATACAAGTCTGTAAAACGAAGGGGAGACTTGAATGTACTCGCGAGTAAACGCGCAAGGAGGTCTCTGTGATCACTATTGATCGTCGTCGAGGCGAAATGGTTTCATGGGAAAAGAAGCCAGGCAGATCGTCAGAGAAACGCGCGCGCGCGTGGAAGAGAGAGAGAAAAATTGTAATTTTGCAAGAGGCTCCCCGCGAGCTGAGAGGGTTTTTACGGGATTATTAAAAAAGGTGTGTTACGCGAAAGGGAGTAACGAAAGTTCCGCCAGTCTGGAGCTCGCCTTGAGCGTAAGTGGTACTTTAAAAATTAACCGAGAGTATTATATAGTTTTTTACAGCCGCCCCGTCTTACTCTGCCCCCTTTCCCGTATCGTGCCCCCGCGTTTTATGGGCTGCTAGAGCGCGAAATGTGTATGCAAGCTCTGTGTCGCGGGTCCGCTAAATTTTCTTTGAAATTAAACGTGTCATATGACACGCTTCGCGTGGAACGGTGACGTTGTCTGACTGCTAAGATGTATCTAATAAAGCGTCGAGTATTAAATTGCCGCTGGTATCTGGGAGCCGAAAATTGCGAGTGAAATCAGCCGTGACACTCCAGCCGTGCCTGCCAGTCACTGGATGAAAAATACATGAACGCGTCCTCGGGATTAACGATCGCGCTGCCTCCAACTCGAAATCATCTCGATTGCACGCAAATAGCTCTTGAATAACGATTGTCCTGTTGGAAAGTGTCGTGGTGGAGCTATTAATCGTCCTCTGCGATTATATTACTGCGAGAGCCTCTCCATTCTGTTGGTTTAAATGTTGCAAAATTATAAATCAAGGCACACGCGATTGCAAGCAATTTGTGAACCATTACAGGTCTCCATATTTGCGAAGGGTGTTATGTCTGAGCCAACGCTAGGGTTATACCACTCGCAGTGGCCACAGTCAGCGAGTCTGTCCACAGACGTCCTATTCCACTTACTATGTATTTGTCTCTTGACGAGAAGAATCCTTCAGTTAATCGTTACGCAAATAATACAAATGCTTGTTCAGTTACTGCTCGAGCTTTGTTAAACGTAATCAAGCATTCACCCAGGATTCTTTCAATCGCACCGCGAAAACAATCCCTTTCCTCGCGCATCTCGCCTTTCCACGTAAGAAGAAGCAATAACCATCCGAGAAAGAAAAGGGGAAAGGAGAACTAGAAGAGGGAGAACCGATCGGTATGCGTTTCCACCCGCGACTGCTCTCTTCCCTTATTGGCTCTCACGTTGCACTCAGCGTTATTGAATTACGACACGACGAATCCATCGAGCACGGTGCATCGCTTCTCCGCCGAGGGAGATATCAGCCCTCTTTGCTCGCAAGCAAGGCGAGATTTTATATTTAATGTAAATACCAGGGTAGAGTCACGCGTGATATACACGGGAGGTGGTCGTGTATATTCGCGGAGGAAGCGTTTCATGGCCTCTTAGACATCG
Source organism: Andrena flavipes (assembly GCA_963971345.1). Taxonomy (NCBI): domain Eukaryota; kingdom Metazoa; phylum Arthropoda; class Insecta; order Hymenoptera; family Andrenidae; genus Andrena; species Andrena flavipes. The sequence goes on from OZ020480.1 coordinate 50,857,053, forward strand.
GAGCACGGCACCTGCAGCCGTGCAATTCGTGGCCAGCCAGGCAAATCCGTGGATCAGCGCGCGGGCGGCGCCAAGTGTTCTCGCGAGATAGAGACACGCCGCAGGCGAGCTTTAAATGTTGAAAAATACGAGAGAAGCCGGAGGTCCGCGCCGGCTAGAAGGGGCAATTAGCGTCAGCAGGATCGTTGACTCAGTTTCAAGATACCAAATGGCAACTGCGCGCTTCCAGTACAGCGCGATGACGAATGACACCGTGAAAAATGATACGGGATACCGAAAAGCCCGCGCAAAGAGTCAATAGAAACGGAAGAAGTTTGACAATGAGTCAAAGGTCGCGGCGCGTGAAAAACGCTTCGCGCGAGCCACGTTGCCCAAAAGGGTCGCCCCGTGTGTAATTACAGACGAGGGGTTGCTTTCTCCCTCGCACGCTCCAGCGTCTGTCTCTCGATTCCTGCCGAATCTACAAGCTCGGGCAATAACCGCTCCCCCCCTTCTCCCTCCCCACAAAAGACACAGGGCGTAGCAAAGGGTGCCAGGGATCGTCCGAAAATCGAGGCAAGCGGACCGAGAGGAGAAGCTGTGTTTCCGTCGGTCCGGGACGCGCGGAATCGCCGCAGCTCAAATAGGGAACAATGCACAAAGCCCGGGCGGGGGCGCGTCGCGTTTTATTTACCCCCTCGCGCGCTCCCGGGCCAGCATTAATTGCAAAATCCCGTTTAAGTGTTAACGCAACGTTTGCTTAGGCTCGGAAATTTTGGTCGGAGGGCGCACTTAGCCCCCCGGTACATACGGAATTTAGTTTCTGTATCGCGTTACCACGGTAACAGGCCGGTCCTGACCGTATCCCGTTCTCCATCCAGTCCATCCTGCGGTCGGATAGGCCGACTGGCCATCCCCCTCTGAGTTTCGGGATGACGTCAAGAGAGAAAGACGGGCACGCTGGCCAAGGCGGAAGAGAGACAGCCGTTACACCGGCCCCGTCGGAGACAAAAGGGAAAGGGGTCGGACAAGGACGAGCGTACTGGGCGGGCAAGGGTTGAACAGGGACGCGAGAACGCGGGAGCAGAGAGGCAGCGAGCTAACTCCGCTGGGAGGAAGCGTTCTGCGGGAGGATTCAGGTGAAATCGCGAGAATCTGGACAGTTTCCTTGGCATCTGCAGCGAAATCGTTGGCCGAGGGTCCTGGAGCGTCGTCCTCGGCCAAATCCCATGGGTCCTGGTCTGCGGCGGGGTTACGTGGATGGATAATGATCGAGCCATGGCCGTTGATACATTGCTGATCGCGCGATGGGTTAATATCGCGAGGGTCCGTGGAAGTTCGGGGACAGTTCGCCGCCTGGGGTGAGATATTTTTCACGCGAGCTCACCACGCGGTATTCCGTGGGGTTACAATGTGAGAAAGGGGTTAATTTATTTTTAAAGCGCGAGGGTGTATCATCAACGTTGCATACTTAATTCTGGCAGCAACACGATGGCGTTCTCCCTTTCAGAACTGCATGGTAACTGGCTGCCTAGGTGTAGGGTCATTGTCGCCGTTGAAAGGGGAGAGAGGAAAGGGTGAAAGGGGAGAAGGTCGCGTTAACGCGATAAAACGAGGCGACGGATACGGGAATTGTTATGCGTAGCAGGTCGCGGTCTCGTTGGCGGGGGTTGCTGGGAAAACGGAGGCGTAAGGCGATCCTGGAGAAAGAGGGGCAGGATTGCTCGGTATCGCGGGGGTGGTGAGAGCATAATAGTGATTCATGGTGTGCGGAGACATCGCGTATATCCTTTCCTTCTTGAAATTATCGTCTCCCCTTTTTGATACATTAACGACGCCCTTGCATCGGCGCTATTGACTTCGAAGGATACATAGAGGGGAGTGGCTGGAGGCTTCTTCTGAATCTGAGTTGGCTCCTCTGAAAAGGGGGAAATGAATTTGATGGTTGTAATTTGTGTCAACCGAGAGGGGCCGCGGTAAAAATTCTATCCTCGCCGTTGACAGGGGCCCTCGAGGATACGTAGCCTAGTTACGAGGGTTGGAGGGCCGTGAGGCTCGCGAGACGCATCACGCTGGCGACCAAAGCTCGCTCTTCCCCGGTTATTCAAGCTCCTCCGCAACGTTTCCCGGCATCTGGAACGAAATCTCCACCGACACGTCATCCCGACGTCCAGGGAATCACGGGGATCGTACGGGCGGCGTGGCGAAAGGGGGTTGTAAAGGCGGCAGAGACGTGCCTCATCCCCCTTGACACGCTGGCAGCTCTTAACACGCCGCGTCGGGCAGGAGCCGTCGCCGTGAAAGCGCCTGCTCGTTCGCGCTCGAAAGATTAAAAAAGTTCCCCGTATCCCCGCGGCTGAACGGTCCGCTTGGAAATTCGCCCGAATCGCTCGACGGCCGCGCGAACGTCCCGTCCGTCAGAGACCCACTTGCTATTCGTTTCAGAGAACACACGGCCCGGTTGCTTCTACCTTTGACGAATTTACTCGTTCGGGACTTGGAAGCGTCGGTCAATCGGTCAGAAACGATTTTGATGGGCGAAAGGAACACTGTGACTCCGTTCTGTTTTCCAAGATATTACTTCGATGGAATTACGGAAAGGAGTTACAGGCACATAAGAGCGTGGCGTTAAGGCGACTCTCCATCCCCGTTGGGAATAACATTTCGAAAGGAAACCAAGCTTCTTTCAGCCCGAACGAAACGTCAGTCACCCTCGAAGGAACATCGTCTTCCTCCGCTGAATCGCGGAGGAAGCAGCAAACATGGCGCGAAGAATGCCGTAGTAAGCCTCGGAGGAAGAAAGGGAGGCGCGAGTTTCACGCTAGATTTGTCAATCGAAAGAGGGGGAGGACCGATTCTAAAACGCGTTAGAGCCATCACGATTGTTCTCCCCCGCGAGGAAAGTTTCCCTCCCAGCGGGCCAGCGGCGCGGAACAGCCGACAGTCACGATTCCTTCCAGCTGCTGGAGGATGTGGGCCCTGCATCCGCAAGGGACACGGCGCACGGTTTTGTTTGACGAATGAAAAACTTCGGGTACGATTAAGACGCGCCACGTCGCCGTGTATCCGGATAGTTTCTTCGAGGACGTCGGCGAACTTTCGTGCTCCTCCCGGAAGCGCCAACATGGCGTGTCAAGCGGAGGGATCCCGGCACGAAAACATCCCCCCGCCTTTTCACGGTGGGTGGATTAAAAAACTTGCCCCGTCGTGTAATGGCGAAGATCCACGGGAAACAAGAAGCAAGATTTTGTTGGCGGGACGGCGAGGCTGTCGAATTAATTTGCGGATTAAAGAAGTCCGAGCTGGCTGGCAGGAAGTCAGGCTTCCGCCACGGGGGGGGAGTCTTTGACGAGCCGCGGGGAGCATCTTCCTGCGAGCAAACTTTTTCCTTTTATATCGGGCTTTTTTCTCCCGAAGGGGGGACCAGCACTCGACGTCCGCCGGGAAAGATGAATTCGAGGCGGAAGTGTGCCTCAGCGATAGCGTTTAAAAGTCGTGGCGAGGCAGAGGGGATGCCTGCTGAACCGCGGACGTCGGCTTTCTTGCGCGAGACAGGCGGCGCGACGCGATGCCTCGGCGTCCGAGGAAAAAAGCGCGAACCCTATCTTGGTTAACCCGTCGTTAACACACCGCGGAGGACAAGGGAAGAATAGAATGACGGGGGAGAGGGAGCGAAAAATCGGACCGCGCTGCTCGAGGGATCTCGAGCGAAAGTTCGCCGCGAAGAGTAAAAATTCGCTCTGTCAATCGAGCCAGGCGGAAAGCTTGGAGCGGGCGGCGTCGAGTCGAACAAAAAGCCTGAAAGCATCTGCTCGTTCACGGCGCGGAAAGATTAAAAAGTTCCTCGATCGGGAAAGTCGGAGAGAGTCCGCGACAATATTGCTCGGCGAGTGGCTGCGGCAAACGAAGGCGCGCGTAAAGCCGGGTGCGCGCTTGTCAAACGGTCTGCTGGAGAAATTTGGGATTTGGGAACAGGGGAAAGGGAGTGGTGTGACGGGCAATGCGGATGAAGACTTCTGGCGTACTGGGACCGTTTTGGAGCTTCCAGGATAATTAATATTTCGTCGACGAAGACTAAGCTGTCTTTGGGACATGCATCGAGGTTTCTTATGTTCCATTTGTTGCAAGTGTAAGTGGGGCTTAACTGGCACGACACGGCTGTTCAGGGTTTCAATTCTTTGATGACGAGCGGAGAACGTGCACGGACTCGTTGGCGTGCAGGGATCGACCGATAAAGGGTATCCCAGCGACAAATGGCACCGTAAAACGTAATAAAATTCGTATGCGGCAGAAGGCGTCGCGCGGGCCCACACTTATGACGCATATTCGTAAGATAGATGGCCGGATATCGCGGAATACGCGGACGGTGCACGCGATTCTTTCCGAATTTCTCTGAATTTCGAGAAACTTCCTGCGTTCGAGGAAGTTTTCTTTTAGGAGAGCTGTCTTGAAATGAAAACAGGCTTCGCCAAAGTGGTTTCATGAAAATGTTTTTTAGTAATAAATAGCAGGTAGGGGAGACCGGGGCAGATTGTAACAAAAAAGTTTTCACGGTTTATTCTCGAAGTGTTTTCCTGAATCTGGAAAGAATTTGCGGGATTTACTACTTAGGGGAGACTTGCCTATATCGTACCACTTAAGACATTTTACGTGTTATATTTCATATTTGGTAGTAATTTGAACGCAAATGACTATTGGATATTGTAGCTTGATGTTTTAGGCATCTACTATTATATGCTTAACCTTTTGTTCAGAACAAATTTATTTGTTATTAATCGTTTTGTTGCATACTGTAAAAGGTACGAGTTAGGCAACCGGTCTCCTAAATCGTACCTCCACTAACAATAGTATCGATAACAAATAGAGAAGAAAATATTCAACATAAAGTAATGATTATTATATAGTTACATATACATATGTATATGGATCACACACAGGCCACAATAACCTATGAATGTGATATATGTAACATACGAGTTGTCAAATCCTACTGGTACTATTGTAGTAGTACGATTTTGGAAACATGGTCAATTTACTTATAAATAATAATTTAAACTATATAATGAATGTAATATGTACTTAAAATGACTGTAAAATATTCTACATTAAACCCACTTTTAGAAAAGTATAAAATACAGGACAATATCTGTTTTTTTTAAAATGTTTATAGCGTGCACAAAATAGGGTGTAAGCTCAAAAGGTTTTGTTTGTATTTCTTAATTCGCATTTACTAGATATTTTTATCATGACAGTTTCTAATGACAGTTAATTGAAATATAAGTGTTAAGACAAAATTTACTCACGTGCTCTAAATACTAAAATTCTTGGCTATAACCACAAAATGAATGCATAGCGCTCGTTTGTGTCACCAAAACCGACGGTGCTACTATCGTAATGCAGCTCTCGAATAAAAGATTTTACTTGAGTTACAATTTACCTCGTGTTACAACCTATCTCCGCCTCCCCAACCAAGGATCGATTTTTCGGTCGATCAAACCTTCGCCTCTTATCGCTTGATTTAGTATGGCTACTACAGAAAGTATGCCACTGAACAGCGAACATCTTCCGCCGAGACTATAGCACATTAAACAGATCTACATATTGGAATCAATGGCCGGAGCAGAACTTAAGGGAGTAGAATCCCAGGGAAAACCCTCTGGCTGCGATAGAGAGAGCTACCGCAGCATATTGTCCGCACTTGCGAAAAGTTTGGCCGACACGGGAATATCAATTAAACCGTAATTATTTCGGGGGAAAATTGCAGCCGATAGTTGTAAACACAATTTCGCGCGGCTAAACGGTCAACTTTATACGAATCAATAAAATTTGAAACGGCCAACCGACCACGGTCCCCGCTGAAATATTAATTAAACGCCACGAAATAGCGCGTAATTACGTAGTCGAAATACAATACGTCGAGGGATTCGAATTGAATCGCCTCTGGGCCATAAATATCATGAAACATAAGACACCGAAGAGTGCGCGTGATATTTCGCTCAATTTAATTAAATACACAGCGAAACAGCTACCTAAATCTCGCCATAGAATCGCCACTAATATCAAGGAAAAGCCAGTCGCGGGAATAAAGAGCCATTTTCACGAACCTTCCTTCCCGGTCGAGAAAATACCGCGATCTTATTGAAACGTTCGTAATTAAAGCCCCCTTACAATCGACTCGGTCCCACGATCTTCTTACGCGACGAGTAACGACGCTCCGCGACCGGTAAAATATTTCAATTCCGCCGTAGGTCCCTGAAAAAAAAGGACTCGGTAAGAGGCTCGACCTAGATTTCAAACGACAGATGAAACCCGAGTCCCATTCCGCGACTGGAAATCGATCCAACCGTCGGTTCTCCAAGTAAAATGAATCCAGGAAATGTGTCGTCGAATGGGAAATCCTGTCCGTTATTTACAATAAACGTAATCTTCCGTTTCCAATTTAAATCCAGACCGAGCGGAGGCACCTTAGGAGCACAAAGAAATTCACAGAGATCAATGGAGTGTGCTCTCGAGATCCTTTCTCCATCCCTATTCTCCCGGCAAGATGTATGTTGGGAAACAAAAGGTCGAACATCGGGATGTGCTCCGCGGAGGCTGTCACCGTGGAATGATATTTCCCATCAACAGCGAACACCCTCCCCGTATTTCCCAGCAACCTTTCATTACCCTCGTCACACGAATCTGTTTCACTCCTCGACACCGCACCTTCCCGAGGCATTAACGCGTGAAACCCGCCCCAGGGGTGGATGCCAGGCGCCTCGTATTCCCTTTCGATTTATACCAGCCACGCTGTCGCGACGTGAGCAATAACGGCAACTTCAGACGTGGTCACGGGGATTGCAAACTCCCGCCAATGTTAGATAACTGCTTCAGCAGATAGTGGCTGGATATCTGTATTCACCGGGGGTGGTTTTCTGTTTAGCACCTCTCAGATACAATTGGTATTACACAGCCATCATCTCGTGTCGTTACGAAAGAAGTGCAAAATTATTATTCATCTGCGGAAGACACTCTAGCCAACGTCATAAGCTGAAGTAGCCCTCGAAGCTTCTTCTGCATCCCCGTCTGCGCAAGAATTGCAACCCCCGGCTGGGAAGAGGACCTCAACAAACCAGCGCCTCGACCGCGCGTTAACGTCCAGCTCAGCAAAACGTAGCAAAGTCGCAAACGTTTCAAAGCGACCAACAGGGAAGCGGCTGCCTCCCTCCCTCTCTTTTGCCAGTCCCGTGGCTGGCCTCTCGGGAGTCTAGAGCCCGATGCTTTCGTTAATTAGCCCGCTGAAACCGCGCCGTGGTATCGCAACCAGCGAGCGACGGCAAAAGGGAGCGAGGATCATGTGGAACGTGAGCTCTCCACAGAGGGAACAGGTGGATTGCATGCTGCATGGGCGGGGTGGCACGTAACCCTGGGCTCGTTTCGGTTTCGCTTCTTTGGAAGTTCTTCCACGATGCTGGCAAACGATGATCGCTCCTGATTGCGGACTGCCTCTCCAGCCTGCACGAGGTCGCGTTAAATAAATTGAAGCCGCGAAACGGAGTACTCTTTGCATCGCTGGCAACGATATCGCTGGTGAATTTGATAATTCGTTCGGGGAAGATTGGGAAACTGCCCACTGGTGGTATATCCTTCTACAGGGTGCTTTAAAATTAAACGTTTCATACAAGCCTTTGAAAGTGGTTTGGAAGAAATTCTGTACAGATTCGTGTGGTATCTACATAGGGTAAAAGTCCCAATTAATGACAACTAACTAATTACTGTCACCTTGAGCTATTTTTCTTAAAATAACGAATAAATAAATGGTGTAAAGTCATACACAAAAAGAATTATGTAATTCAAACTATAATCTATGCTATAGATTATATACTATACTTTATTTATTCGTTGCTTTAAGTAAAATAGCTTAAGGTGAAGGTAATTGGGTCTTTTAACTTATTAGCGATAAAAAGTCGTGTCTGTGATGGGATCTAGAAACGTAATTTCTTTAAGGAGGGATTCTTGTGTAACACCTCCCAAATTTATGATTTTTTTTTAAAAAACTATTGTTAATACTCTCGTGGGATATAAGGAGGCATCTCTAAACCTGTAGAAATTTTTTTCACGTCGATCCTTCTTATTTTTTATTAATTATTATGGAATCAAAAATGACCAACAGTTTCTCAAAAATAATATTAAATATCAGTTATTTTGGGGGCTGTTAGACGATAATCCCCACTTGAATGCTTGACACCCAGCGAGTAGAAGGAATATTTCACCTCTGAAGACACCCTGTAGAGTAAAATCAACTCTATAGCAACTCGCTCTCGACACATTGCTCGCTCCATTCGGACCCGTATCGCGTTACCTGGCGATGAAACGTTACAAACCACCTACCACCCTTTACCCGTACGGTTTCCTCGGTTTTCCCACCATCCGCCCCCGTCGACTGGACTTTTAATCGAAAGGAGAGAGCGGCCGCCGCGATCGCCGTAAATTTGATACCCCCGCAAGGACGCTAATGGATCCACGGCTAACGTCCGTCCAGCAGTGAAACACACAGAGGAGAGGCAACGGTATCGTTTAAACGAGCAACGTTAAGATAAATTATAACCGACGAGCGTGAAACAAAGCACAGAAGCCAGCCACCCCCGCATCCATCTCGTCTTCGTCGATGGAGGGGGATTCGATTCGAGGGGCGAGAAAGCCGAGGCAAAGATCCCCTGGCAGCAGCCTTTGTTTCTGCACGGGGGGGCCCCGTTCCGTTCCGCAACAGGAAATTAACAGCCCGGTTCCGCTTTCCACGTATCCCGCCCGTATTGTTCGCCTACATACCCCAAGGTAATCTGGGATTTGTCACGCCTGGCGTGCGCTCTGATATTAGAGAGGACCACCCGCACGCGATCAACAACCGAGTCAAAGCTGCGAGTCGGGGGCTCGCGAAAACCGACGCGATACTAGTCGCGATCGGGCACTCGGGTTAGGGAGCGAGAGGTGGGAAGCAGAGTGTTCCAACTTCGTTAATTGTAATTAGTGTTCTGCGATCTTACTTCGAGGGAGGATATTGGAAGGGGAGGAGATGGAGCGAAGCAGGGGGCAGTTTAAGAGCACGCTGGGATGACTTTTCATGGGAGATACCGTGATGCATATAACGTTTAACCGACTTTGGGTACCGCCGGAGGTGAATAAGAATCTCGGTGTTTCTAATCTATAGAAACTAGCGTAGATGTTTTAGTAGATTTCAAATTTCCTCGACACTCCCAGCTTGAAACAGTAGACAGTTGACGTATTTCTCTAATCTTCCAATCAGAAATATCTGGGAGATTAGCCAGCCGAGCGATAAGGAACACTCTGACTGATGCAACGTCGCAGATGCGTTTCGTAGTAACATGGGTCATCGACTATTAATTACTACACTTTGTTATCGTCTGATCGCGGAAATATCGCAACGCCTATCAAGGCTCGTCAATCGTAAACAGAGTGCAGCTCGTAAACATACTTTCCCAGGCGAAAATAGCGCTCGAGCCAATCGGATAACGGCCAACGACTCGGAAAAAAATCGTCGGCGAGAATTAATTGCGGCGTTTATGTCCCGTTCAACTTTTTCTTACGAAGCGGATACGCGGTTGGCACCGTGTCAGCGTATCTTTCTCGCATTTCTCGTCCCTCGCTTGGCCAACCGCGAGATACTTTGAAACATGGCGCCTAGATTAGCGTAAGATACAATGGAAACACGGTGGGACACGTTCTAGAATTAAAGCGCGTAATGCAATTCCCCCTGTATCAGTTTAATGCATAGGATAAATCCAGGAGACGCGGTTGGGCCGGAGAGTTGGTCGAGTCGCTATATTTTAGATTCTCTAAGTAAAAATGCGTTAAAGTGCAGATCAATTACTTCTCTAGAAGTCAAACAGTTGAATGAATAACGTCATTTCGCTTTCTTCTGTGCTTTTCTGGATTTATAGGCTTTAAAGGTAAATTGAGGTTACAATTAACCTCTTTTGTCAAACAGTGGTGTACAGAATCGTATTTAAAATATAATTCTAAGTTTATTTTCGTTTAATTTTTAGGATAATAAGATAGTAGAGATATTGAGGAACAATGCAGCCAAAGTATTTGGACATATTAATTCTTCCTCTCAAAGCTAACGAGAAGCTCATCTCTCGCTGCAGAAAATAGAGATGGTCGAGTTATTATATTTAATTATTTCTGTTATTTAGTTTATTTATTCACTTTTGTATTCAGTTGCCTCGCTAATGGCCAGTAGGTAGTTCACTTTTTCTTTCATGTGTTCCTTACTTGTTTAGCGTAAACAAATTAAATATCAATGAATCTGTAGTTGTATTCACTCATAAATAATTTTACTTCATCCTTTGTTAATTTTCCATGAATAATTCTGTGAGTAGTCTCCGCCAACGATAATAACCATTTCTCCCGGCACCTCGGGACAGGTGATCAGACGTCACAACCTCAGTTTTCAACTCGATTTACAGTAAATATTGTTTAAAAGCAAATATCGACCAGTTTTTCTGAATCAGCATAAAATTCTGAATATATAGGTTCCTTCTGATAAAATAAGTAATGTCTACATTACTATTAATAGCAATTTTACATTAAGTCGATCGCGTCTCCCGGATTTACCCTACGGGGAATGTAAGGAGATAGAAGTCACTGAAACAGCAGGAAATATTCAAGCCTGCGAACGAATATGTCGCCGTTAAAGGGATGGAGTAGAAACTCCTTGAAAGATTCAAGGCAACGGAACTTTTCTCAGCGAGCAGATAGACTCGCGTTCCTCGAGCCTCGTTCATCGTTGTAGTAAATAGCGCCAGCGATCGCGTTCGTTTTTTACACCCCGCACAAAAATGCCCCGACAAGCTGGTAATCTTCATTCCGAAGGACAAGTCGTAACCTGAACGAGTATTTTACTGACGGTAGCGAAGATAATCTGCATTTTTTGGATAAGAATATCACGCGCAACTCCGTGACGAAAGCAATGCGACTACTTAGGAAGTCGTACAATTACCTTCGAATCAATGAAATTCTTGGAACATGTTATCAGATTCTCGTATTTACTGCCTCTGAACGATATCACTTCCTATCGCGATACCGATCAATCTGCGAATCCGTTGCGGGCCCACTGTTCCCTCGAAAGCAACGTCTTCCTCCGACGAAACGACGAACGCTCGCTGCCGCGAGTGGCTAAGAAAAAGGGGTGATTCCCAGCCCCGTCCATCGTGCAGAACGGTCTGCGTGTTTTTCTGAAGGCGTCAGCCCGTCATTTTGTCGCCGCCCTATCAGATCGTCGTAACGACGATCCACAGAGGAACCCATTGTCCTCCGTCACGAGCTACCTGGGTAATCGTTTAGCCTTCCGCAGACGGCGAGGCCGGCGATCGCGAGCGGATTGCCGGGGAAAGTACACGGTGTCCCGGTGCTAAGTAGACCTCGGGTCATAAAATTACAAGGCGGCGATCGCGCGTCCACGTAATTTCACGGGTTATGGATCGAGGTGATAACGTCCGAGCCGTCTAACAAAGTCGCTGGCCCGCTCCTAATGAACAGGACGGGGTGCATCTTTATGCCAGACGCCACCCGACCTCGACCCCCGTCGCCCTTTCGTCCTTCCGCCACAATTTCTCCCGCCTCCGTGCTCCTTTTCTCACCTCGGAACGAAGCCGGTCGACGTACACCGCAATCCACAGACGGAGCAGCGCAAAGGCGTCGCGACGATTGCTTATTTCCGGCTGAGCCCACGGCCTGCGCCCGGAAGCCGCGCGAGTTTTGTCCGCTCGCTGTCACAGCCCACCGAATCGAGGCATTCTCCTTTCTGTTTTCTATTTTCTCCTTTGCTCCCTCCTCCCCTCGTCCTTTGATAGCCGTGACGGCGACTCGAGAATTCTTGTGCTCCGGGGCGATCGAAGGTGGAGCGGTCGTTCATTGCGGTAGCTCTGTCTTCGCGGGGATGTTGGTCGTTAGGGGAAGTTGTGGAGAATGAAGGTTTTTAGGAGATTCCCAATTCAGGTCGATAGCCTCTCGATGCAGAGGTCAGTTACGGAGATTGTCGGTGACGGTGTCGATTATCTTATCAGAGCTTAGACACCCACGAGGAATTTTTCGAGGTTCTCGACGCTTTCCCTTCTATTTTTTCCGGTTTCCCATCAGGTGTTCGACGGGGCTTATCGATTGTGTATCGAAGGTTTAAATGCTCGTTTGATCTGATAGTGATACTTATTATCTTCGTCACAGGTGCAGCGAAGGCATTATTGTTTCTATATCGGCATTATTGTTTCTATATCGTTGATATAAATGACCGCGAATCGGCGAAGGGTGAGGAAACGAAAGGAGGGCGGAGCAGAGGGTTCGATTCGAAAGGCTGGTGGCGGTGAAATTGCTAGGGCGAGGACAACGCGGAAGCGCGCCAGAAATTTGATCTGCAAGCTCGGATATTAAACTGGAGAGGGGCTTCCTACATACGGGACCCCGGGACTACCTTCAGACGAAAGTCCAAAGACAGGAAAGCATCGCGTACAGCGGACCTCTGATGTCAAAGGTAGGGAGATAAGAGACGCTCTCCACGTCGAGATTGGCACTCGAGATTGATACACGCGTGCTTGATTTTCGCTTGTTCTTTGAAGAGACTCCAGCCGGACGGTCTCTCGGAGCCTCTCTCCGCGTTCCTTCCACCCAGGCTGCAGATATCATTGCGGAAAGCAGGCTGGAAATTGCTCGAGTCCCTTCGAAATTTCGCCAGGCACGAGGCAACGGGTCGGCCGAGCGAGAGACGGAGAAACGAGGAGGCGAGTCGAAGAGGGAGTCGGGGATGAAGTAGATAAAAGACTAACATTCTTTCCTAATCGAATACACATTACCGAAACCGCCGTAAATCTCGCTAAGTCCTCGAGTAAATCGACTAGCCTCGGAATAAATATCCCTGGGAAAAGAACAGTCTATGTCTATCTCGCGGTGTCTGGCAATGGAAACTTCTCTCGGAAGAAAAATGTGCTGATTGAGAAGCGTCCCGCGAGGCCAACAATTAATAGACCAGTCGCTGGATAAACGAAAGCTCCCGGAGTTTGATTCCTACGGACGGCGGGAACACCGTCGACAAAGGGACGAACTACAGAGCTGAAACTGCATGTATCGGACAACACGGCGCTGGAAACGATGGAAACAAAACGATCGGTTTCCTGCAGCGGGCTCAAAGATTTCCTCTCGTCCCAGGGGCGCCTCTGTGTAATGCAGGAAAACGCTCCACGGGCGAGACAGAAGCCGATAAAATTGTTTTGTCCCAGCGGAGGGCACGGTCCATGGACAAACGAGAACCTTTAATCCTGCGTCTCGCGGATCGGGGTCACCGTTTGCAACAGCGGATGCACCCGATGCATCATCCGCACACGCTGCTTCCCCGTCGCTATGATCGATCTTACTCACGTGTCCTCGCTAAGCAAATACGGTTTTTCGCCCGTTCCACGGTAATGAAACGGGCTGGTCGTCCAACTGTGTGGAAAAATACCGTAGAGCGCGGATGCGACTTTTATAATACCGGTAGGATGCTCTTTGGGAAGCATTATCGCACAGACACCTTTCTCGTGAAATGAAGAATGATCAAAACGCGAATTTATTCATTTTATCTACGGCAAGTGCTATTGCATAATGGAAATCATGAGCAGATGGACCAAGTGTTTCGCGAGAGATAAATACACCGGTATTGTTTTCCAAGCCAATTTCCCAGGCAATTTTGTTGCGCGCATTTAAATTGCACCCGCGTCGCCGATATTTCGGGCCGAGAGCTCAGCGCGCCGGTGAATAGCGTCTGTTACGGGAGCGATTCGCTATTTAGCGGGGTCGAATTCTCGTTGGCTTTTTGTCGCGTGTCGAAACCGCGAACAGTCACGCGCTCGATTCACCCCTTTCATCGGCCCGTCTGCCGGGTAAACATCGCAAGTTGGCGATTTAATTGGATATCAAACAATAACCGGGGCCGCTCGATACCGTTTTCGGCGGCACAAAGCAGCAGTGGCGTCCTTTAAAACGCTGTTAGTCTGACACGGTGACCCTCGGTGGTCCCAATTCCATGTCGGGCGAAGCATGCCACGGGTCCTGCCGGTGAAATTACGTTCGATCCACCGAAACTGTATTCACCGCGGGCTGATCCGCGATCCAAAGAATATCCCCCGCCCCCGAGAGTATTGGTTTTGCGAGGATCAGAAGGCTAGACGACCCGGGGGCCTCGGTTCCAGTCCATTTTCACGGGGTTGCGGGAAAACCGTGGCCCTTGCGCATCGAAATCTAATAACGACCGCAACGTATACATATGCATGCGCGTCCATTCGCGTGCTCAACTGCTCGTGTGTACACGCGCGTGTACGCGCGTACGGGGTGCTCATGAAACGTTTCAGCGAAATTTGGGGGATTGACAGTAGACTGCTTGCTTTTAAACCTAATATTCAAAATAGCTCGCATCTGAGCTAAGATATTCGAGAGTTCGTGGTGGTAGGGGAAACTCGGATGAAGTAGAGTATCTGGGTAAAATCGGGACGTGGTATTATTTTTTTAACTGCTTTAAATTTTCCTGCGTCGTTGCAGCGTAATATTTCCGGGATGTGCATTATTTCATCAACTAAAGGTGATCGTGTTACAAGCGTGTTTACTAAGGTTACCTATATCGTCTTGTGTGTTTTTGAACGCTCTGATGTAATTTTAGATCATTAACCCTTCGTTGACACTCTGGGTATGAGCCACCCATAAGCTGATTTTAACGCTGTGTATACTTCTATATGTAAAATAAATACCATTTTTCCAGAGTCGCTTTACAAACTATTCGTTTGCTGCAAATATTATATCTGAACAATAACTCTGTAGATTTTTAACTTTTAATATTGAAATTTGTAAAAGTTACAATTTTTTTAAGATTTTCTTTGTGTTTTTTCGACATATGCTAATCTAGATATTTTTACAAAAACTGTGATAGTTTCGTAGATTTAAGTAAGTTACATGCTGAAAATAACGTTGCTAATTTTAAAGTTCCAAATTTACCCCATCCGATTTGTTCGTCAATTCCCCAAGACATCAAAAAATAGAAAAGAATTTATTTCAGAGGTTAGAATCATGATTCAAGCAACGCCTTGGTCAGAAAATGATGGTAAAAAAGTGCTTTATTTCAACTTTAAGAAGAAAAAATAATTTTATCATTAATTCAACAGTAATTACATGGAATTGAAAATCCACAAAATATTACTTGAAACACAATAAAAATAAAAAATTATGTTTATCTTGAATAGCTTGAGTGTTCTGTATCTATTACTTTCTGCCCGGCTTTGGATAACCATCACATTCGCGATTACCCGTTTGTGTTTACCCCACTCTCCCTTATTATTATTTAAAATAATATTCCGATGAATCCCAATTGCAGTTTCTTTTCTACTCAATAATATCAATGTTACGAGATTTTTTTCTTAACGTCCCGATTTTTCCCCGGTCTCCCCTACCTATTAAAACAAATATCAATACCTCTGCGAAGCTTTCTTATCGTATATAGGTACCCCACACGTATCAAATGTCCCCAGCAATTTTATCTAAATATTTCAGGAGCGCCGTGTATATGGAGCCACGTATATAGGGTGCATTTCCATAGGTATATAGTTGCAGGGTTAGAACTATTATCGGTGTGCAGGTTTGGCCAAGGGCCGTGCGGTCACGTGGACCAGATAGCGGTTCACGAATCACTGAACACCGAACCATTCAACGAGAAACGCTGATGCATAATCTACGGTATTTCTCGAAATCACGCGTCTCGGTTACCGGACGGTGAACTCGTGCATGGAAGGAACCCGATCGGACATGTACGTTTGATAAATTTCAATGGACCCGTAGAACAGAAACGTTTTGAAGGGGCTATCGACGTTGAACGCGACTGACATGGTGACAAAGATGAATGCAGAAGAGATCCCTTCGCGTTGCTTAAAATTCATAGACACGGTGCTTGCGTGCACATGGGCTGATCGACGGGTATACGATGGAGACAACTGTTAGCAGGTACTCGAAATCATCGGTGTATCCTGTATCCCAGCTCGAACAGTACGTTTCATGAATGGCCCGAGGGCACCACGCTAGGCTCCAGCCTCGCGCGCCGCGTTTTCGTTGATTAATTTCGAGCTCATGCTAGGCCCTGATCGAATATTAGGACGAGCTGTGTAATGACACGTGTGCCACGAATGTTTCCATAAACATGTCACCGTCGCGGCGAATTAGAATATCGAATATCGATCAGCGAACACCGTGGTCCAGGCGTTGCGGTCGAGTCGAGCGCGGATTATTAATTCAGACCGGGATGACATTTACATCCTGCGGTCAGAGAACGAGTCCACCTCCGTTGTGGCCTGTCACGCGAAACACGAGATGTATTCGGATCTCAAAAAACGGCTGCTAGGAGGATTCTTTGCAAGCGGCCAGACTCGAGGCAGAATTACTAAAATCTCGAAGTAGAATAACACACTGCGTAGTCAGCCGAAACTTCGGCCGGTGCTGCACGCACACTACACGTTTCCTGCCTGATATTCCGAGTCCTCTATGATCCATAACTCTTCCGCACTTTTGTTAGATTAACCTACATTTCGAGCAGCGTGCAGCAAAGAAAAAGCACCGCGGACGATCTAATCCAGCGCGGAACGTGTCCCGAATTTTCCCCTGGATCCGATCGATGCCATCGCCTCGCGATATATCTCAATTGACCGACCTACTTCGCGGAAAATTGCAGATTTCCTTGACAAATGAGTGCCCGGGACCCCCGACCGTGGAGAAGGATCGCGGAGAGAATGTATCGGCTTGTAACTCTCGTCGATTTTTACGGAGACGAGGCTTTCAGCGCGATCCATCTATCCCGCCCGGCGAAAAATCCGCCGTCCGCGCGGCTCGTCCATCAGAAAGCGGCGAGTTTTAATTGCCACGGGTCCCGGGGTAATGATGACGAATGACTTTTATCGTGCTTATCGGCGTCATCGAAAGAGAACGATTTTGCTCGGATATCGTGTCAGGGATCGATTCTGCCCGGCGATTAAATTAAACGGATTATTTCAAGGACCTTATCTTGGCGGGAAACA
This sequence comes from Andrena flavipes, assembly GCA_963971345.1. NCBI lineage: Eukaryota > Metazoa > Arthropoda > Insecta > Hymenoptera > Andrenidae > Andrena > Andrena flavipes. The sequence goes on from OZ020480.1 coordinate 50,874,107, forward strand.
CTTGTCAATTATAGATACAGATAATAATTGTTTTGTTAGATGACACGTGATGGTTAACTCCCACGAAATAATCCTTTCTGTATTCTTCCCCTTTTTCGCTAACAAATCAGCGAAAGTAGCTTCGAAGGGTGATCTCGTAGGGAATCATGAGCTTTTCCTAAGAAGGGCCTTTGGCGCAGGAACTCCTACCGGTAGGTACGTAAAATACCGGTATTTTTCGGTTATACCTTCGTAACCTTTATAGAAACCGAAATACAAAATTGCCGGTATGAGATCATAATTTTCAAGATATTTGTAAGCAGAGATTCAAAACCGTTTTATTTTATTACTGCTATTATGTTACCAAAATTATATCCAAACCGATATAGTACCGAAATCGCTGTAATACCGAAACCAAAGGAATTACCAGCATTTTTATGGTAATATGTATAGTATGGTCTCGAGTGAAAAATAATACGACGTTACTATGTTAAATTCATCGGAACATTGATTTTAAACGCCAAGTATAGCGACGTCGTTTGGTGCCGTCTTATATATCGTCTCCCTTACATCCCTTATGCGAGAAAGGGATAACGGAGAGGCTCAGCAATAAAGTGGAGGCGGAATATAAACAAATGGAGATTTGTTCTCGAGATCGGTGACGAGAGCGTGGAGCTTGTCACTCTGTGATCGAGCGTTAAGCAATACGTACTTACTATTGTAGCAGCAGGAAAATATTTTTGAAAATAAATTTATTAGTTTTATAATATTGAATTTAATACGTTATTTTTACCTTTTAATTCACTAATGATAATTCATTAATGTACTTTTAGTTTCCAGTGGGTACGTTTCGTTTTTATTTTAGTTCTTTAGTGTTAATATTAGTGTTAACACCAGTGTCAGTCTAAGAAATGGGCCGGAAGAGGGCAACTGTTGTGTATGAATACTTCAACTATAATTTGTCCCGTAATAACATCCAAAGTGGGTAGTACTTAAATATATTTTTATTTTTTTATTGAAAAAGAAAACCCTGTCTTAAACTTAACTTACCATTTCTATAAGAGGAAAACCGAAAAAATACCGGTATTTATTTCAGTTTTCGGTAATATATCGGTTTCGGTATAGCCTAATACCGGTATCCCAATTATACCGGTATTAAGTCCCTGCTTTGGCGTCGGGGAACAAAGAATAAGGCGACTCATGTCGTCAGATTATCAACCGATTTTTCGGGCGTCCCAGGAAAACGCCTCGATATCGAGCGACGATCCATGGGGAGGGCACCCTCTCGGCCCTTTTACGCCGACCCGTGGACAGTAATTAGGGAGCCGTGCGTGAAACGAGCGTGTCGCTTAATGAAAGAAGAGATTGTCAGGCGGTGACGCGCGATTTTCTGGTATCGATCGGGGGACTTGATCGCTGCGCGGGTTGGGATTGCTCGATCCATCGTGACGATGCTTGTTGGATCGATGGGCGTTCAAGGTCGATCGGGGATGCTTGATCAAAGCGTTCGACATGGGCCGAGTTAGCTGGGGGAGTTAATGCTTGACTGGTGACGTTGCGTCTTAGTGACTTCATTCCACTTTCAGTGTCTGAATATTGTTTCTCAATTCGATCAGTTGGGTCCGACGGATACATCGGATCCTCGTGGAATAAAAAATATTTTAAAAAATTAAAACCGAGTTCAAAAAAATAAATATACGCTAAAAAAGTAAAATATAATTTTGTTCCTTATTTAATCTACGACTCTCAATTTTCTTGTGTCGGCGCCTCATTATTCGCAACGTGTAAATCTGGCGGCGACTTAAAAAAATTGAGAATCGTAGATTAAATAAGGAACAAAATTATTTTTTACTTTTTAGAGCATGTTTATTTTTTAGAAGTCGGTTTTAATTTTTTTAATTTGTTTGTTTTGTACTCTTTAGTTATTAATATATATACCTAGCCGAGATGAGGACATTCACCTTACTCCTTGCTTTGCCTGTCCCTGCATACAATGTGTTATAATGCAACAGATTTTTTATTTTTTGGTGTAACATCAAAACTACTTGACCGATATTGATAATTCTTTCTCCATGGCCTAAGTTGGTTAAAGCCAAACTAAATGCAAAAGGTTTCGCTAAAATCGGTTCAGTAGTTACGGCGAAATTCGCGGCCAAACATAATACCTATAACATACATACATACAAACACCTCGAACAGAGAAACTCTTTCTTTTGAAGTCGGTTAAAAATACCATGAAATCTCGATGGACTTTTAGGAGCTTTATGAGTTTAAAGGGCTTTTAATAGCCTTCCCTTGGAAGCACATTGAATTAATGCGTCGCTTGTGCCCAAATGAGAGTCGAAGAGGATGATCCTCGTGACGAGATCGCTGCGTCACGTGCAATGTATTAATTATAAGCTTGATATTGCGGTAGTGTCTACTTGGTAGAAGACGATCGAGGGTGTCTAGAAAAGGGGGAGGCTGATCCCACGATCCTCCTCTTCGCGGAAATCTAAGGGTTTCGAGTGAAAAACATGGAACTATCTGAAACCACGAGCGAGGGAAACTTCCTTTCCAACTTGATACTTCCCCGGAGCCTGATGCAACGATCGCAATGAGTGGCTCGAGCATGTTGGAGCAGCCGGGAGCGAAGTGGATGCCGTGAAGGAAGAACGGACAAGGAGGCGTCCAGAAATTTAATGAACGCCCTCTATATCCTCCCTGGACCTGATGGAACGTAAAGTAAATCCTTCCTGCCTGCGTCCGGCGATATTGAAGTGGTAATAAATCAGGAAGGTACAACGAGATAGAAAGTATCATAGACGAAGCAGCACCGTGTAACTGTTTTTGACTCCACCATAGAAGAAGTGCTCTACAGAGCCAGATTTCAACAATTTCCGATAGGACTGCAGGTTAAACCAATATTTGCAGGCTTGCACAGTTTGAATGTGTGTCAGCACGTTGGTACGCGAAATGGAAACCGATTACCAGGGAAAGAAGAACGACTGTGTGGTGCTGGAAAAATACGGGCTCGTGACTACCGGCACACAGAAATTATTTTTCTTTCACACGGCTACACAATCCTGTTCCGTACTGTCGGGCGTGCGCGCGCGCATTCACCGTGCACTTTAATTTCTCCGGAGATTTATGCAAGCGACCGCTTTGAGCGTGTGCCACGTAATAACAGGATGCGTGCATGGTGCAGGACGGTAACATCCGTTGCCCGTTTCCCGTCACCTCGGCCAGCCGAAAAGCCAACAAACCTTAATGCCTTTTAGAGAAAAAGATGCGTACGTGATCGTCCACTATCGTTCTCCAACGAAATATCTTGTCGTGGATGGTTTTCGTAGAAGATATCGATCAGTTGGAAAGCTTTTCAACAGGAAATTAGGTGGGTAAGATCTCAAGTAGATAATTTAGAAAATTGAATATGTGTGTGTATTATATAATATACGTTAAGATTTGTCACCTACGTCCCTATATATGTCACTTATGTCGCTGTATCGACGTCAGGAATCTCATAACAGTCTATCGCGAAGGATAATGTTCTATCCAGATTAGATCTTATAATGAGATCTTACCATCTATTAAGACCATCTTCGCAGTCTTCATAGCTGAATATTACTATTTGTTAGGCCACAAGTATATTGAGGAGCTGTATGATGAAACTAATGATTAATTGCGTATTAGCAGAATGAATTATTTCACTGAAGTGCGGGTAGACCAATAACTTAGAACTCTTTTTAAAACTCAATGATGGTGCCTTTCTTTGTGGAGCGCGCGTCACATGATTCTATTCGTAGTTAAAGTTTATAGTAACCACGAAACAACGAAAGAAATCACGTTGAAGTTAGGTAGAGTAAATCCGGGACACTCGAACGGACCGGAGAGTTAAAATGCGTTAAAGTGTAGACCAATTATTTCTCTAGAAACCAAACAGTTGAATGTATAACATCATTTCGCTTCGTTCTGTGTTTTTCTGGATTTATAAGCTTTAAAAGGTAAATTGAGGTTACAATTAACCTCTTTTGTTAAACAGCGGTGTACAGAATCGTATTTAAAATATACTTCTAAGTTTATTTTCATTTAATGTTTGGGTTAATAAGATAGTAGAGATATTGTGGGACAATGCAGCCTCTCGAAGCTACCGAAAACACCATCTCTCGCTGCAGAAAGGAGAGATGGTCGAGTTATTATATTTTATTATTTTTGTTTATTTAGTTCATTTATTCACTTTTGTATTCATTTGCCTTGCTAATCGCTAGTAGGTAGTTCACTTTTCCTTTGATGTGTTCTTTACTTGTTCAGCGTAAACAAATTAAATATCAACGAATCTGTAGTTGTATGCACTCATAAATAATTTTGCTTTATCCTTTGTTAATTTTCCATGAATAATTATGTGAGTGGTCTCTGCCAACTACGAAAACCATTTCTCTCGGCACCTCGCGAGAGGTGGTCAGATGTTATGTCCTCAGTTTTGAAACCGATTTACAGTAAATATTGTCTTAAATCAAATATCGACCAGTTTTTTCTAAATCAGCGGAAAATTGTGAGCATATAGGTTTGTTCTGATAAAATAAGTAATTTCTATATTAGTTTTAATAGCCATTTTATATTAGGTCGACCGCGTCTCCTGGATGTAACCTAATCATTGAAGAGCGCGATTAATGGCCCGCAAAAAATGTTTGTATTATATTTACAAGTGTCGTAAGGCGTTATACAAAATATAAAAGTGAAAACACCGGATTTCAAATGATAAAACATAACCTTATCGTCTCTCGGTCGTTTATCAACCGCACGTGTATTAACTTCCTCGGGCGTCGTATAGTTAATGATATCTCCGAAATAATCCACTATCTTTCCTGTTGATTGAATGGAATATTAATAATAATTACAGAACCGCAGTGACGATGCGCATTGCGAATCTGGAGGATTCTTTTGATCCATGACACGTGTACGGGCCGTGCGAATAGATAGTCGAACTCTATGAAGATAAGAACTAGCGAGGTATATTATTATGTTGAGGATAGTACAGGAAATGAGCCAATGAACTGGCGCGAATGATTTGGCGAATTTGGATTCGGGTTGGCCTTCCGGTTAAATATTCTCCCTTTCATAATTGTCATTCTGAAATCCCGATGAAATATACATTTTGTAACAAGTGATACCTAATTGAGGATCGTGTTCTCGATTTTGATTATTTGTTAATATTTGTCTTTACGGTCCCTTAGAGTGAATGAATGAGAAATGCTTTCGTTATAGCAGGCATTGTTGGCCGTATCTGTATGACCTTCGGGCAACAAATGGAAAAACCATAGAAAACAAATATTGTTACGTAAGTTCTTGTCACTATTCGCCGATAGACATCTCGAAAGTAATATGATCCGCCGATATTCGAGGAACTGTCCGTGGTGACTGATAAGCGAAGGCTATAAATGTTATCGCGTTTAATAGAACGGCAGATTTTGTGCGACGTGCATACATGCAAGACACTTGTTAGATCAGACGAGACCTAACGATACCTGCCATAATGCGTAAAGTACTCTTTTTGGTTACCTGTCTGTCACTCCTTATCTGTGTACTCGCAAACAACTTAATTTTTGGAGAACGGCATGAGAATGAGGAACTCGTTGTGGATAAATACATTGTTAAGGTAAGAAAAGTGATATTGGATGTATAAGACATTAGACTTTCAGTGAAGGTACGGCACAGGGTATTCAAAAGCTGTTTTTAATACATAATATTATTTTGCAGCCACGAATCAATGGAAGGCCACAGGTTGGTGTATGCAAAGCAAAGGCACCTTGTGGCTATGAAATTTCCTACGTCAGTGTAGAGCATTGGAATCCATGGGTAGTGGGTACCAGAGTTGTTAAAGGCAAGCTTGGAAAAGACTTCATAGCCATATTGGCGGTTTCAAAACCTAATTGGGGAATTAGAATGAAGTGTGTCATTTACGCTAAACCTAAAAAGGATTCTACAACAACGACAACTCCAACTCCAACGACAGAAACTCCAACTCCAACTACAACGACAGAAACGACAGCTCCAACTACAACGACAGAAACGACAGCTCCAACTACAACGACAGAAACTCCAACGACAGCTCCAACTACAACGACAGAAACGACAGCTCCAACTACAACGACAGACGTGACAGCTCCAACTACAACGACAGAAACGACAGCTCCAACTACAACGACAGAAACGACAGCTGAAAGCACGATAACAACTGACGGATCGTCCAACACGATGGGAAGCACGCCTGCTGCAACACCCACTGAAACTGCGTCAACTGACGGCACACCCACTGAATACTCGTCAGCTGCAACCATACCCGCTGAAAGCTCGTCCGCTGCAACCACACCAGCTGAAACCACACCCGCTGAAAGCTCGTCAGCTGCAACCACACCTGCTGAAAGCTCGTCAACTGAAACCGAACCCGCTGAAAGTTCGTCCGCTGCAACCACACCCGCTGAAAGCTCGTCCGCTGCAACCACACCTGCTGAAAGCTCGTCAGCCGAAACCGAACCCGCCGAAAGCTCGTCCGCTGCAACCACACCAGCTGAAAGCTCGTCAGCTGCAACCACACCTGCTGAAAGCTCGTCAACTGAAACCGAACCCGCTGAAAGTTCGTCCGCTGCAACCACACCCGCTGAAAGCTCGTCCGCTGCAACCACACCAGCTGAAACCACACCCGCTGAAAGCTCGTCAGCTGCAACCACACCTGCTGAAAGCTCGTCAACTGAAACCGAACCCGCTGAAAGTTCGTCCGCTGCAACCACACCCGCTGAAAGCTCGTCCGCTGCAACCACACCTGCTGAAAGCTCGTCAGCCGAAACCGAACCCGCCGAAAGCTCGTCCGCTGCAACCACACCAGCTGAAAGCTCGTCAGCTGCAACCACACCTGCTGAAAGCTCGTCAACTGAAACCGAACCCGCTGAAAGTTCGTCCGCTGCAACCACACCCGCTGAAAGCTCGTCCGCTGCAACCACACCTGCTGAAAGCTCGTCAGCCGAAACCGAACCCGCTGAAAGCTCGTCCGCTGCAACCACACCAGCTGAAAGCTCGTCAGCTGAAACCGCACCCGCTGAAAACCCGTCAGATCCAACCACACCCGCTGAAAGCTCGTCTGCTGCAACCACACCTGCTGAAAGCTCGTCAGCTGAAACCGCACCAGCTGAAAGCACGTCAGCTCCAACCACACCCGCTGAAAGCTCGTCAGCTGCAACCACACCTGCTGGAAGCTCGTCAGCTGAAACCGAACCCGCTGAAAGCTCGTCCGCTGCAACCACACCTGCTGGAAGCTCGTCAGCTGAAACCGAACCCGCTGAAAGTTCGTCAGATCCAACCACACCCGCTGAAAGTTCATCCGCTGCAACCACACCAGCTGAAAGCTCGTCCGCTGCAACCACACCAGCTGAAAGCTCGTCAGCTGATACCGAACCCGCTGAAAGCTCGTCCGCTGCAACCACACCTGCTGGAAGCTCGTCAGCTGAAACCGAACCCGCTGAAAGTTCGTCAGCTGCAACCACACCTGCTGGAAGCTCGTCAGCTGAAACCGAACCCGCTGAAAGTTCGTCCGCTGCCACCACACCAGCTGAAAGCTCGTCAGCTGAAACCGAACCCGCTGAAAGTTCGTCCGCTGCAACCACACCCGCTGAAAGCTCGTCCGCTGCAATCACACCCGCTGAAAGCTCGTCAGCTGAAACCGAACCCGCTGAAAGCTCGTCAGCTGCAACCACACCTGCTGGAAGCTCGTCAGCTGAAACCGAACCCGCTGAAAGTTCGTCCGCTGCCACCACACCAGCTGAAAGCTCGTCAGCTGAAACCGCACCCGCTGAAAACCCGTCAGATCCAACCACACCCGCTGAAAGCTCGTCTGCTGCAACCACACCTGCTGAAAGCTCGTCAGCTGAAACCGCACCCGCTGAAAGCTCGTCAGCTAACAACACCCCCTCTGAACCTACGTCAGATGAACCCATATCGGCTAATTCTACATATCCTCCAAATACATCAGAAGGAACTACATCAGATGATGTTGCCACACCGCCTCTAGCATCTTCCGAACCCCCTGCACCACTATTTTGGTGATTTAAAACTCTCTAAGTATTCTTCTATATATAAACGATTACATGTAAATTAATAAGCTGTAGCATATTGAATTACTGTTCGTTCTTGATACGACGATTGCAACGCGTGATCTTCCACATGTGCACCTATTATATGTTCTATAGTGCACTGTACTATCTAGATATTACTGAACTATGCATATACAAAAAAAAATGCAATTTCCGTATCAACCGCGTGTGTACTGAAAGGATCTGCTTGTATAAGATTCAATCATTTGTCTCAAATTCTCTGTTTCAAATTGTCTGTTCTATAATAAATTATTTAATATTTAAGGAAATTTTGTCTTTTAATAATTATTCTCCCCTTCTCAATATCCTATTCGATACCTGTCCCACAATAGCACACGTCCGCACAAGTTACTTCTAGCATCAATCATTCGTCCACCGTGATACATGTGTATGAATTTATACCGAAGTATCCTACAATATTTTCCCGATGAAATAAAACTCCCATCACAAACCTGCCTTCTAATCCCGAGCAAATACAACCGTTCTAACAACCTGTTAGTTACCCTCCTTGCGTCGTTGAACTCCCGCTGGAATAAATTAAAATTCCCGCAGGGAATTTAACCGAGGAACGGGTAGCGAGCGCACAGAATAACATCGTCGACGACGGCGACGTCGTCGTCGCTTACGTATTTCAGGTACCATTGATTCCGTGACGGGGATGTAATTCAGCGCGCTTGAAAATTCTAAGCACAGACATTTCGTTGCTAACGCCTTTCTGGGAAATGCTCCCCTGGGCGACGGTTTAGGGCTGCATCGCACGTAAGCCACCACTGTTACTTGATTCGCTTCATCATCCGCAACCGACTTAGAACCGTCCTCCTCTCCTCCTTCCTTGACATTCTTGTCTCTGCTCTGCACGCGCTTCAGATACCCGCGGAGCCCGGGCTCGTGAAAATTGTACTCCAATTTGGTAAAATCCGATTTGTATGGATGGCCGGGATCGCGATATCGAAAGACTAGATATCGAGTGGCGGGCTCCCGTGGAATTTTGATGCCATTTACGGAGATGAAGTGGCGTACGTACCCGCCTCTTTGAAAAATTAATTCTCCTACCGCCCGCGCCGCTGATCACCGCGGCTCGTTAAATATTTAAGCGAAAGCGGGAATGGTCAGCGTGGCCGCCGCTTCCCGTTCGGTAATCGGACCGACCCGTTCGAGTGTAAAATATAAAATATCCCCTCATCTTCTTTTCATCTTCGAAATAAGCTTCCAACTTTCAGTGAACTGATTTTATTCAACGTAAAGGAGGCATCTTTGCTGGCACGTAAGACTTTGAGCGTTTACTGGCCACTTTATTCGGACATCTGCGTCAAAATGACGACAATAATTAAATGTAAATTAAAATTAAATATGTGAACCTTTGATTGTTTTGCCCACGCACGGCATAAAACACTGGAAACTAATAAACGATAAGTGAAGCACTTGTGGCAAATACCTTGGTCCGATAGCAAACTGACACTCCACTGTAATCAAGCCACGGGACTGAAATCATCTTGCAAATCTGTGTTCGTCGACGATAGCAATCATCTCCGTTTAATACATACACTCGTCGAATCAGCTATACGATCACGATCCTTGATAATTTTAGATAAATTTTCGAAACATTACCACGGGGCTTCTGTAGCTTATGTTTCGCGAAAATATCAAATCACTCGACGTGTATATCAGAAATCGTAACAAGAAACACGGAACTTGTCGGTAGATAAGGGTTTGAATGGAACATAGGGGAGAGTCGTGCAGTACCGATCGATCTAAGCTTTTTTGTTATATCTGGTGGTAGATTCGATAAAAATCAGAAATTCAAAAACGTATTTGTAGTATAGATGGAACTTAATAAGAGGAGGGAAATTATTTTTGTGAAATTTAATAATAAGCATTGATAATTCGCAAACGTAAAAAAGTTGTAATTTCTGCGAAACGAAAAATTGTCGTCCAATACCGACCAATTATTAAATTAGTAAATTTTTAATAAAGAGCGATTTAGTTAATACAATACAAGATTTTTTAAATTCAATTTATACAAACTCGCAAGTAAAATAATTAATATTCTCCTGATCTGTGCATTCGATCTTGTGCCCAACCGTCACATTCGGTACACTGTACCCAATCTTTGTCAAATGATTCTTTGCAAATAGACATGGGCAAAATTTTTATTTAAATAAAATTTCGAATAACGAATAAAAAATTCCCTTCATTCGACGAATAAAAAAATTAACTTTGTAATAGACTAGAGATAGTATACATAATAGAACAAAATTATTTACTTACACGAGAAGCAAAAGATCAGCTTAAAAAAAAACTTTTAACCCACAGAATATCAACGTATACGTTTCATACTTCAGAACATTGAGAGCAATGATTATACAGAATTGTGATTTACATTGGTTAATTCAAATAAAGTGCTGATATCTGGTCAAAGAAGCGAGAACTAGCTTTGGCCGATAGGTAGTGTACACTGGTCGGTACTGCACGACTCTCCCCTACAGGCCAGCGAGAAAGATCGCGAGGCAGGCGCGAGCGTTATTACGCCTCCGTAAGCCGAACAGCCCGAAATTCATTTAACTCCAAGACGGGCTCGTAAACTTTTATCCCCAGCCGAAGGATGGCGAAATTAAAGAGCCCTCTACGAATACCCGCCAGTTCCATCTCGATCGAGACCGTTCGCTCGGGCGCCAGTGCTGTTCATCGATTCGACTTCTTCCATTTTCCATTCCCCCAGCCGTCCGCCCGGCGAAAAATCCTCAAAAGGGAAACGCCGCGATGCCCTTCGCGCAACGACTACAGCAACAAGTGAGACCTGAAGAGTTATTGGACCCAAAAGCCTGTAATAATAGCCCCGGCCTCTGTGCAGCCGGAGTCGAGCGGAATCGAATGCTTTCCTACGTTTCATTCCGGCGCGTCTCGATGAGAGAAAGTCAATACAAGGGTGGAACACCAGCTGGCCGACCGGAAAATCGCTGGGTCGCGTGTCTTTGTGCGCGCGAAACGCGGACGTGCCTTCGCGATTACAATAATATTTTTTTCTCTCCCCTTCACCACCCCCGCCTGCTTCGCCTCCGCGGATCCAGCCCGCGGGGATACCTCTCGCGTTTCCTGCTGCTTGGATAACGACGAGCCACGATTAAAAAAGAAAAAGAAGGGAAAGAAGAAGGATAAAGAAGAAAGGTTCGCCAAAGCGTCGAACGGAGGAATTTTTCATCGCCTCGATCCCCGGTTAAATACGATTAAAACGGCGGGCGAGGATTAAGGATGGCATCTCGTTGATCCTAAAACTCGAATCAAGATTTAATGGCTTCTCGAAGGATCGCGCAAGGATGTCGAGTGAATTCAGTTACAGTCTCTGTACCGTTTAATTGGTAAATGCACTTCCATTGCTGTAACGCGTCTGCGCTAATGGTAATTTTCGATGCGCTTCGCAAACCCCAGCGATACTTCTTTATACTTTCGTTACACAGCACGTATCGTGGGCATATTTGTAATGCATTAGCATGCCCGCCACGGAGCTTTTATCGACGCCATATACACCGGAGTTATTTCCTCCTGGTGAACACAGGTCTGTCGTCGTATCGCATGTAAAACAGCGGTGCCCGTCGCTCGGCGCGATTCATCTTTTTCACGCCCGGCCCGGTGGCTTGTAATTTTTTCTGTAGGACGGAAGTTTTTCGGTTGTATCTGATAGCCACGGGGTCTTGTAATTCTTCGCGACTCGACCGGAACGCTGAGCAACGAACCACCAGAAATATTCCATCGAGGGTTTATCCAAAATCTTTTTTTTTCTCGCTTGATCAACGTGTCGATGGAACGTCGCCTCGAAATTCATTTCGAGAAAGGCCACCTCGAGCGAACGCGGCATTTATAGCTTGATTTCCAGGAAATAGTGTCGGTTCTTCCAATTTCGGCCACACCAACTGTCGTTTTTTCAATTTTTGAGGACACGAGCTGTCGATTTTTCGATCGAACGTGACAGACGTGGGCAGCGTTGTTTAATGCTCTCGTCACCCAGGGTACAGTCGGCCCATCCAACACCAAAGTCGCTTGGAATCTCGCCCGTTCACCCGGCACAGTCCCTTCCGCCATTTCAGATGTGCTACGATAGAGCGAAACGGAGGCCACCGAATGATAAATGGCCCACGCCTTACGCACCGTATCCGGATCCTCGCGCGCCCCTGTACATTTATTAGACGAGATTTATGCCGTTAAAGGATGGAATCGGTAAACCGATCGGGGACTACCTATTCTCGCGGCAAAAGGGGACAGGACTTTGAATGGGTGGGGGCCTTCCGTGTAAAGGAGGATCTTACTTTTTGCTCCTCTCGGCTGCGTTCTTAATATTTTATGGGGCCGCGTTGTCGCGCCCGAGCATTTACATCGAATACCTCGATCCGCGCTCGGCCCAAAGAAAATCACGGATACTAGAGGCTTTTTAACGGGCGCAGCCAGCGCGGAACCCATCGATTCGCTGGATCGCGGAACAATGTTATCGGGTCTCTCGCGTTTCCGCGCTGGAAGAGGAACGACTCGTGGCGAGTGACTCGCAGCCACCGTGGCGCGTTTCCCTTTCACGGAGAAAGGGGGGGATAACGGGGCGGCGAGGGAGCGACAGCGACGGTGCTAGGCCGACGTGTCAATTAACCGTCGTTTTATCGCGGCCTAACTCGTTACCTCTATCGTTACCGTGGCTGATAATTAATCGCGCGGGGGCGAGCAACGAGTGTAATTTTATCATTACACCAGGCTTGATGATAGGCACACGCGCCCGCGGATATTACGGCAATAATTAAAATCTTTCGATTCGACGGGCCGCGCGGTGGACCGAGTCACGCGAGTTTCGCTTTAGCGTCCTGGTGGGAAGAGTCGATCGGGCGGCGACAATTCGGAAAGACCGACTGAAATCCCGTGTAATATTCGTACACCGGGGCTTCCGTTCGTTCGATTTACGACGTGCCGCGAGATGAATCGAGGCTAACGGCGTTGATTGAAAACGGGTGGCGGTGATCTCTCTTCCAGCTCCGAAAAAATCGTGATTTCATTGGTCCCGTGTGGAGTGACCAGTTGCAAGTTAGATGCAGCTGTTGCGCGGGTCTTTAGAAGAGAGTAATCAGGCGGCAACGTTCCTATGTTCCTTGTACACACATCGAGATACCTCGGTTAACTATTCCGAAGCATCCTGTTGGAATCCTTAATAATTCAGCGCGATACAACTGGACGCGTCGCGGGGCAAGATCGATATCGAAGCGCTCTATTCGCGACTCCGCGTTCCTATGCAACAAGCTGGGCACGCGTGAATGCGCGATTCTCGCAGTGAATCTCCGAGACCCTTGATTACGCTAATTGCCCGAGTGATCCTGTTCACGGGATTCCAAAGTAAGGGGTTTTCGGCTGATCGCGAGAGCCTCGAGCTCCTGCGTCTCCTCGTCCTCCCATCTGTGTTTTACATCCCCCATTCGCTGGGCTGTACCCGGGGGTTACTCATACCGCGTGTAATTTCACGCTCACGAGCATGCACGCGTTTTGCATTCTGGCTGTCGCGGGGCTACACGCTCGCTGAAATACGACGGAGATCGAGCGTAGTTACGTCGCCCGCGTATCAAAGCATGAACCGCGTCAACTTCCACGGGTTTACGCGTCACCCGCAATACGTCATCGGCGGAACATGGTGGAACTGGGGGGGTGGAACGGGGAAGGGAAGTTGGCAAGCGCAACTTTGCAAACGTGACTTAGAAAATTACCTGGCTTTTCGCACCTTGCTTGAGGAACCTATACTATTTAGAGGATGCTTTATTAATTTATTGCATGTGTCCGGAAGTTTATGCGTGATTCAGAAGTGAGTAGAGAAATGTCGGGGAACGAGACTTGGATTAGGGAATTGTTACCTATGTCGTACCAGTTAAGATATTTTACGTTATATTTCGTATTTGGTATTAATTTGAACGCAAATGATTATTGAATATTGCAGCTTGATCTTTTAGGCACCGATCTTTTAGTAAAAGGTATGAGTTAGACAACCGGTCTCCTAAATCGTACCTCCACTAAAAATTTTAACTTTATAATTAATGTAATTTCAACTTTATAATAAATGTAATATTTACTTAAAGTGAATATAAAATATTGTACACTAAACCCGCTTTTAGAAAAATACAAAAATACAGAAGAAAATTGCATTGTTTGATTATTAAAAGCTAAAATAAACTGGTAAAAAGTTACATCAATCATATCTGATTTTTTTAAACGTTTATAGTACGCACAAAACAGGGTGTAAACTCAAAAGGTGTTGTTTCTATTTCTTATTTCGCATTTACTTAATATTTGTATTGTCAGGTGCCATTTACATTCATTCATTACTGAGAAATTGATGAGGTACGATTTAGGTGACCAGTACGATATTGGCAACTCTCCCCTATGTATTGCAAAAGTAAGTAGTTTGCCACGCGCCAACGAACGCACAGGTTCCAGACCGTCCGAAACTGAAAATTGACCGAGGGTGGATTTACACCACTCTCTGTCCCTGAAACCTTCCCGCCACGTCCCTTAACACGGCCACATCTCCACGAAAGCGACCCTCGAATCTCCTACGTGCCGCGATCGAAAGTGCTGAGTTTTTCTTTACCGTCGAAACTTCTCTCCTCTGGGAGCAGCCGTGTAATAAAAGAGCACGTAGTTTCGGATGGAATCTTATGCGACTTCCTAAGTTTTTCCTACGGTTCCTCATAAAAGGGCCAACCCCCTACGGCAGTTATCCGCGACGGACTGTGTTTTTTCCTCCGAAGTGCGGCTTGGCTTTCAATTCTACTGAGTAATTCTCCAAATCCAACGATTCTTTTGCAACCACGCAGAATTACCGTTCGAAAGATACACCGTGTTTCCGGCCGAGATTACTTCTGACTAACCCGATAGAACGCAGAAGCTTTGCGGAAGATGGAAAAATTGCCTCGCAGGAGGAGTCGGTGCTCAAGCAAATCCCGCGGAACAAGCTCGCCCTGGCTTATTTGCCACAATACAAATATTTGCGAAGAGCGCGGTTTGCTTCGAATTCAATTTGCATACTCGCTCAGTGGCGCGGCTCGCCTTCTTCTTCCCTTCTTTTTTTCGGCGCCGATTCAGGGATACTCTTGGAATCAAAGGGCTCCCTTCTCGTTCCCCTTAATTGAACGCCTCTCGCCTCGATGGGAACACCGAGAACTCTCGACGGTCGGAAACAACACCGTGCCCGACTTCTTGCCCGGGCGAACAAGCGGGGCTAAGTGCCGGCGCAAACTTTCAGCTGCCAATTTTCGCTCCGGGCACGCGAAAAGGATGACCGAAGTTTGAATATTTACTGTCGTGACGCGGTGTATCTTCGAGGCCGCCCCGAACACCTCCGTGTTCGAACTTCGCCCAAACTTTCTCGCATACTTGCAGCGAATATTCGCGGTTGAAATTTTCCTCGCAACGTTCGCGCCACGGTACAGCGGCTGTACTGTATTATGAGTTCGATAACGAGTGCTTGTGACAAATTGCACGGTGTATCGAGGGGGCGTTTGTAAACGAGGGAATTTCAAATACGAGTCTTAAAAGCCATCTCGCTTGACGAGTATCCACAGTTCCTGCGCGATAACACTATCCTTTTCAACTTCCACAACCTGCAGTGTATTCCAAAATATTGTATGTACCTATAGCCCGCCCAGTGGTGCAATATTTTGGAATTCATCGTGGCTCGTACACACCGGATGCAAGAGCCCCAAGGTCCAGCGTCCCGGCATGCTCCTTGGCTGTTTCTTGCGGTTTTCTTTCTGACCTTTCAGAACCGCCACGGGGCTGCAGAGATCGTTAACTAAAGTGGGTAATCATACCCACCGGTTTCACGCCGCAGCCGCTTCGCTCTACAGGGTGGTTGGAATCAGACGGTGCCAGGGAGCAGCTCGCCCGCTTCTCGTTTCATTTTCCAGGGCTGCACACGTGCAAGCCTCGCAAAGGCGGTCGTGGTAAGTCTAGCATCGCAGCAAACGTACCGGGCCCCGAAATCGACGGCAAATTTCCAACCTGTCGCCGCGAACTGCGTCCAGCCACGGTACCACGAAGACGCCTGACACACTGCAGCCAGCGTCGCTGGCTCTTCACGCGGTAATGATGCCCGTAACGAGGCACAATTTACCGAGCCGATAGACGACGACGCCTCGGTGCTCCTTTAAACGAGGAACAACAGTGGCTGACGCCACTGCAAATTGTTTTAGAGACTAACGGAGGAATTTGGATCATTTGAATGTCTTTGGAACGCTGCCTGGCAAGCGGCTTTGTCTGACGAGGGACGCCAGCTCCTCTTTGTCTGCAACCTCGTCGATCAGCGCGTGGCTTCGGTCTCCTCGTGTAATGTTTTGGTAAAAGTTTGTAAAAGTTGGAAGCTTGAATCGTTTTAGGTATTAATAGGCGGGCTGCAAGGTGATTGGAGTGTTCTTTCAGTGGTCGTTGAAGAGGTTCTTGGGTACGCAGGCTTGTCTGCTTCTAATAGAATCGATGAATATTTCATTAGGAACCTCTTCCCTGGGGATGTGTCTGATATTCGGAACCTCAGAGAGTATTAACTACGATAACTCCAGCCGAAGGGTGTTGAGAGTGAAACCCACTCTACTGCGAGTTGTCCGAAGCTTCGGTAACAAAGAACATACCTACACGTCCTAAAAGACAGAGAATCGACACGTTGCACGCTAAATCGAAAGGTATCTGTCCACTTTCCCTCAGTGTTTACACCAATCTCCGGAAAGGGACTGCACGCGGAAACGTGTAATGTAGGGTGATCGTATCTAATATCGCCACTCGCTATATCTCGCAAAGTAAGTACTAAAATTTATCGGCTAGGCACTGAATTAGTACTTAAACATATGTAAGAATATATACTGTAATTGTAGTGTCATGTGATCAACAATTACAGAAAGGGAAGTATGTTAGAGAATCTTAATAGTGTAAAAATTTATGGGACTGCCACAATTTTACATTACATTCGGAGAAGGTAAGTCTAATAATTCTGTGAAAGCTAGAATATCTACTAGAAATACCTACGTAATGGAATGAAATCGATTCAAATATTTTTCGTATTGAAATGAAATCGATTCAAATATTTTTCGTATTGAAAATAACGTTTTTCTTTTAGCGGAATGCGTGTTATTGATACCGCCTACCGGAGAAGAATGGTTTCAATGTAACATTTGTTACAGATGGGGTCACGAAATTTGCGGAATAACCGAAGTAAACTTCATTTATCAAATTTATACATCTGAACGTAAAAAATAAAATATTTTAAAAATCCATATTTATATATTTTCGTAGTAAAAATAAAATCAAAGATTAATAAAAAAAACATTTGTAGAACAAGAAATAATAAAAGCACATGTGAAAATGACTTTCAAAACCCATATATACATGAATTAATCAATATTTCTTGAGTAGGCGATATAAGTGTTATTCAAATCTATTTTTTCTTTTTCTTTCTTTTTCCTCGTTTTCTTTTGTAAAGTGTGTTGTGCAATAAAGAATTATTATTATTAGGTACACTTTTTTCAGGACCAGATTTTTGCATGTCTCACGTTTTTTAATTCCTAATTAAAAATTTGTAGGCTTCAACGATTCAACCTTATACTCCACGAAAGATGAATAATTTCTCTTTACTTTGAAACGAATTGCATGAAAACTATCAATTATTATTCAATTTACAGCGATTTAACTTTTGCTAGGCGATGTTAGATACGGTCACCCTGTACCTATACGTCTGCTATTCGAAGCTACCGGTCGCAGCGTCGAGTTTCCACTCGATCGCGAGCAGTTGGAGCACCCTGTAGATGTAACCGTTGGCATCGAGGCATGCATACGCATAGGGAGGCGAGCATATAATTATATGCCTCGAGTCGGCACCTCGAAAATGCCGGCTCGTTAGCAAATCTTGCGAACCGCGCAAACACCTGCCTGATTGTTAATAATTTGCCGCGCTAGGAAGCCGTCGGTGGTTGCTCGAGGGGCGGAGGGACAGGCGGAGGACGAGCAGCTCAGGATCGGTTCCTCGACACATGGCGGGGCCTCCGAGTGTAAAAATGATGCGGCCGGTGAAGGATAGCCGGTCCAGTTAACACTTTCGTACGGCGGGGCTGTTTAGCCGCCAGTAATTTCGCCCAGCTCCGATCGAGATTCCTGTCTTGCTGGTCTGCGGCGAAGAAAAAGAGGCCCGGCATCGTCGATCGAGCCTCGCGATGAATTCTTGGAAAAAACGGCCGAGGAGAATGAAATTTTCTCGACGGCGCGTAAAATACTGGATGTTCCACTTGCGGAGCGTAGCATCTCCGTTTCTTTGCGTCTCAATTTCTAATATGGTATAATAAGACTCGCTGAACTGTAATTCGTGATTCTGTAGCTGCATCACGCTGGAGATATTTAAGGCAACTTGATTGCGCGGAAGCTTTCAATTTTGCTAAAAGTACAATGACCGGCGTTTCGCGGTTAGTCGTTCTGTTATTGTTAAGCCGATGTTAAACCATAGCTGCATGTTCAACACTGCTCGGGGAGTTCCGCGCTCGAGGGCCCATAATCCAGCGGTTGCTTGGCCGCGCATCGCTTGATATTGTAAACTTTATGCATTTGCACCTCTAGCTGGGCAACGTTATCGCAAACAGATCGGGGATTTCAAGCTGTAACAGTTATTACACAAGGAGGGTTAGTGCCCCGTTCTGGAGTACATCGAGCTTCTCATTTGAACCCCGTTGCTGTTTAATCCACGTATTAGCGATGTATGCATACATATATCTGAAGCACTAGGATCTAATCAATTTTTAATTCATCTCGGTAATGCGAAGTTAGGTTGCCTTGTTTATTACAATTAGGGGAAAGTTGCCTATATCGTACCACTTAATACATTTTCCGTTATATTTCATATATGGTGCTAATTTGAACGCAAATGACTATTGGATATTGTAGCTTGATATTTTAGGCACCTACTATTATACGCTTAACCTTTTGTTCAGAATAAATTAATTTGGTATTAATCGTTTTGTCACGTACTGTAAAAACTACGATTTAGGTAACTGGTGTCCTAAATTGTACCTCCACTAAAAATAGTATCGATAACAAATAGAGTAGAAAATATTCAACATAAAGTAATGATTATTATATAGTTACATATACATATGTATATGGATCACACACAGGCCGCAATAACATATGAATATCGTATATGTAACATACGAGTTCTCAAATCCTACTGGTACGATTTAGGAAACATGTCAATTTACTTATAAATATCAATTTAAACTTTATAATGAATGTAATATGTACTTAAAATGAATGTAAAGTATTCTACATTAAACCCGCTTTTTAGAAGAATTCAAAAATACCGGACAAAATTGCATTGTTTGATTATTATCAGCTGAAATAAACTGGTAAAAAGTTACATCAATCATACCTGATTTTTTTAAATGTTTATATCACGCACAAAATAGGGTGCAAGCTCAAAAGGTTTTGTTTCTATTCCATATTTCGTATTTACTTAATATTTTTATCATCAGATATCGTTTATATTCATTGATTACTAAGAAATTGATGAGGTACGATTTAGGTGACTAGTACGATATTGTTAACTCTCCCTAGCTGGAAGCTTATCTTATTCATTTGCGATAGAAACATCCTGCTGCTGGAATATTTAGTTTCACACTGTGTCATAAATGTCCACTGTCACCGCAAACCCAGAAACCGCAAGAAAAAACGCGAGTCCCGTCGACTTTCCAAGACTCCCTTCCCACGGTTCCGTTCATCTAATCACCCCACCAGGGAGGCATTAATTAATTAGGTACGAAGCGACGATCCCCGTCGCCCTGTCCTTCTCGCACGCGAATGCTTGCGGCGCAATTATTCCCTTCGCATGATCACGAAAGATTCGTTCTCGCCCCATGGTCCGCGCCTCCTTTCGGCTTCCTTTCATCCGTCCAACCGTTGTTCACCTCTCAAACGGACGCATATTATTACGCCTACGTTACGTTCCTACGTTCCCCGAGCTCCGTTCACAGGCCACGAACTGTCGAGCCTGTTTTTCACGATTAACCCTCCCTTTCTCTCTTATCGCCGTGGCATCTTCGCTGTCAGGTGGAAAGCTGTCCGCGGGATCCACGGGATCGGTACAATGGGTGGCTCGACGAACCGGGACACCTCCGTTCCCCTCGCATCCGCTTGATCGTGGCTGGCTGTCGCGGCGAATTGTTTTCGCGAGGAAAAATAGGGTGTACGTGGGAAAGCAATTTGAATGAATTAGTGGGACTCGCCTCGAAGAAGAATACCCTTACCACTATTCCAAGAATACCGAGCTACGACCGTGCGCGTTAAATAATAACCGACGCCCTCCGGTTACCGTCGGCCGCTGACAAATCGTCGAAAATTTCCGTTTAGGACCAGGCGACCGCGTGGAGAACGGAAGCCCCGGCACGATAGCCTTTCCCCCGCGGCAGCGGACGCTCGGAGGTGACCGAAGAATTTAATTGGCTCCCCGTCGAATTCGCTTAATTAAATAATTTCGCCTGATCGACGGGGTCCCGATGCCCGCCGTCAAACCTGTCCTCCTTTCCCCATCTCGCCTTGTACCCGATGTTCCCCGAAAAACACGGATAATTGACACCGTTGCTGCGACTACCGTCGAATAATGGCTAATTAGCTGTCGATGAGAGGAGGAGACGTTCGACGAACTTTAACGAATTAAATTCTTGGCGTCGTTCTTAATTAACCAGCCCTACTGCACGCCCCACCCATTTTCTCCGAAGCCTTAAAATATCGCGTGAAACGATAATACACTTTTTATACCTTGTCCTCCTTTGCTCCTCCGCGCCGAGAGCGGGCAGGCTGGGGGGCACCGGAGGGGGGAAACTTAACGAGTCTTTTCCCAGGGTTAAGCAGAAAAAAAAGGGGAGAGGAAGGAAATGAAAGCTCGATCCTTTGGGAGGGAAGGATGCGAGAGACGGCGGGCGAACCGTCGGCGCTTCGCGAAGTAATCAGAAACAGGTGTTGACACACTGTTCTATTATGTATTCAAGAGCTCTCGGGTGGCTTTGCACAATGCGCGCAATCTTCGCTTAATTTCCATCTTAAAGCATTTAAGATTGTATGCATACTCGCGCGACATCGCCGGAACAACGCGGCCCCAGCGCCGACTAAGGGCTATAATTCACCGGGATATTACGCGAACGGCGACGATTCCCGCGGCCCTTCCAGGCGATCCCGTTTTTGGATTACGCCAGCGGTGCGAGGCTGCCATTTCCATCGAGGCCGCGTGTCTCCGTGTAATATTTCCCCGCGCCGGCAAAACATCCACGGGGCGACCGGCCGTGAGAGCGAGAAAGCTGTGCCGCGGCTCCCGGGAAAGTGGGTTAAACGTACACTCGCGGCGGGACTCCTGTAATTTAACAATTTCCTCTTTAAAATGTTTCAACGACGCGATAATTACGGATCCGGGGCCGGGTCGCGCCGGGGAAACACAATACGCGCGACAGTAACAATTGAACCGTTCGAAACGACCCGCGTGCGACGTTTTAATGAAAATCTGGGACACCCTACTGCTCTTTTTTTTCCTCCCTCTATTTTTTTTCCGAATTATTTCGGCCCAGACAATGAAAGAAATTTGCGTAAACGCGATGTTGCTGAATCGCGCGGAAGGGCTGGGGAAAACGCTCGACCCAATGCGACCTGCATATTTATGCCTGGACTAGATTTCTATTGTAAGAAGATACATCGTTCATGAAAGCGTTACTTGGCCCGTGAATTACATCAACCACGGAGGAAAGCATCTTTCACTTTCAAAAGCCTAAGGGTACATTTATGATACAGAGTACAAATGCAGATATAAATACAAAGACACATACAAATATGAATACGAATACAAATAACCAAAATAGCACAAAAGATTGTTATAATAATTATATACAAGTAGAGAACGACGCAGAATCGCTTTTCCATACTCTCTAACTTTTGCATTTAATTTATTAATAAGTTTATTATTTTACGAATATGTTTCGTGTTTGAGAAAATAAATATTTCTAAAATGTTTCTTGACTAACCTTATTGTAATCATTAATCTGTCTTCATAAAGAATTGGCTTAGCATGGCAATTGCGCTAGTTTTTTTAATCTTATCCGATATCTTGGACAAAATGTAATCAAAGGTTTCTATTATCATTCGCATATATTTAAAAAAATTCTGAGGATGAAACTCTCCAACTTCGTATCTTTTACTATTAATGGGATGCATAAAATGCTTACCATGTACTATTTAGACTTCCTATGTACCATTTTACGGCACTTGAAGACAATAATAATTCTCCTTCAGAATCGCTCATATCTAAATGATTCATCTTCCCAAAACCTTAAACAACCGAAGCAGTCATATTACGACAGCTCCACTATAAACACATCAAAGAAAGATATTTTCGCGCAGCTTTTATCGCCGCTCTGATCGTTTATCGCAGCTCCAACATAAATATACTCTAACGAACAACGAATGTTCGCCCGCAATAAACATTTTCCAGGGAGAAGTCTCGCGACGTCCGTCCCTCGCGACAAATCACCGGAACACGAATACTACTCGCGCATCGCGGAAATAAAGGATCGCCGTGCGAATCGAAAACAGAGTGCTCGAGCAGGAAGCGAGGTGGCAGCGATCGTTTGGACACGCGGCTGCCCTCGATTTCCCCCGCAGCGTATCGTACGCAGAATTTCGGCCGCGGCGGATAACGATCTTGGAAATAAATCGAGCGCGCATCGAATTAATATTCAAGATAGACATCGATGCGGTGCGCGCGCAGTCGGCTGCCTGGAATATTTTCCCGCGCGAGCGTTATCATCGTCCGCATAAAATACCATGGCCGGCGCGTTTCGTTATCGATTTCCGCGACGTACGCGTACGTCCGGGATACTTTATACACAGCGCGCGTACAATGCGGTACGAGTCGCTGGAGACTCCGCGGAGGGGGAGAGAAATATCGGTTAGAGGACTAGGACAAGAATCAAGTGGATTCGATGGATGCTGCCGCGCGATTAACGATTCCCAAGGGTCGTCGCAATCGGTTCGCACGTTTCGAAAACGCCATCGACGTCCTGCCTCTGCTCCAATTGCTTTGAGCTTGCCCCGATACAAACTGATTGCGGGGAACGAGGTGAGGAAGGCAAGGACGGAGAAAGCTACACCTGTTCGTTCATAAACTAGTTCCTGAAGGATGGAAGGGAACTCGAAGCGACTGCGAAAAAGAAACGGTGCCGCGTTCCGATGGAATTTGCCTGACTTATGAATTTATTAATTCATTCAACGGGTAAGCTCCGATATTAAACACAAGGGAAAAAATCATTAATGTACAGAATGTGATACACAAAGCAGAACCCTAATACATAAATGCCTGATAGTAATAACAAACTACATTTTGTGGCAAGAACGTGTGAAGAGGAAATAACAGACCGTTTAAAGGTGCCGACAGAGGATCCAAAGAAGTTAATATGATCAGCCATCTCCTTGCCGCGCGTACAAAGTCTAGAAATAGGGTCACTGAAGTGGATATTCGTTCTATGGGCTTGAAATAAAATAGAGGAGTATAGCGCAAGGACCTGCGCTAAACATAAAAATTAACTAACCCCAGAATTTGGAGCAATTAACCTGACCATTAAGAACACTAAACAGGAAGGTGAAATCGGCTAGCCGAAGGCGCTGATGCATCGCGAATGATCCCATCTACTAATTCCCCTTGCCAGGCCCGGGCAGGAGGAAACACATCTGAACGCCTGGAATCAGCGAGCAGCAGGCTCGAAACGAAAATCCATGCGCTGTCGAGAGGCGTTAGGAACTCGTCATCCAGGGGACAGAAGTCATACAGGGTCATAGTTCACCGGGGAGAGCGTATTTTCCGAAACGCGCGAGTCGACGGATGGGCGCAGCTTGGCCATGCACGGCTTTTGTTCGGTCCCCGGCGCGCTTTTCAGCGAGGCGAGAAAGGGAAACGGCTTTTGACGCCAGTAGACGAGCATTATTCTTCGCGGGGCTGACAAGATCGCCCCCCGTTACCTGCGGGTGCGACGACCCCGCGGACACGGGGATTAAAAAAGAAAAAGAAAGGAGCGCCGCGCCCGTCGTTAATTTCTTCGACAACGCTCGACAGAAATGTGTGACGCGAAAATTGCTGAAACGACTTCGTTCTCGTGCCTTTTTTTCTCGCGATGGTTGCCGCTGCCGGCAAGATCAGGTCGATTATCGATACCCTCCGCGCGACCAGCCCTTTGTCGTTCATCGGTAACCGGGGCGAAGTTATTATCCTGTCCGCTCGTAAATTCCTCCGCGGCGATCATTACTAGCTGCGCCCAGCTCGGGTTACTTTCAGAAAACGTGCATAACACGTGACACGCGCCTTGCTGGGGCAACGTCTCCGCGTAACCACCCCGAGCAACTGATCCACGCCCTTGTTCCGCGCCTTCGAGAAGATGACTAATTCCAGGCAAATACTTTGGCTCTGAAAATGGGGAGCGTGACTCGACAGTCGCTCGAAATACTTCCCTAATTATTACAAGCTTTGGGTAAGATCACAATCTTCTGTCAGATGTGGAAGAGAAAGCTAACAAGAGAACACCGCGAACACGGACTCACCGATTCACAGTGTTCGATGTAATGTACAAAAGTCAAGATCCAGAAGTGTTGGATCCACAAATTCTTGTAGGTATCTTAAAATGTTAATAATGGAAGGTAGGTTTTAATGTTACCCATAATTTTTGCTGAATTTGTCAATTTGTTGTAAAAAATGGAACTAGAAATTTATTCCAAATCTCGGTGCATTTTTTCAAACATTTGCCATTAGAGGAATGTTTATGCTTTTCATTTGATTTTTAGAAGTTCTGTTTGATACTGCCATACCTCCAAAACTGCCAAGTCAGTTTTTTTTATAATACTAAGAATTTGTACAAATTTTTTATGTTAAATGTTTATCAACTTCAAGGGGACTTTTGAAAAAAGTACCAAATAGTATCTCCGTGATTCTTTATATATTAATTTAGGGAACATTAAACTTTATATTAATGTCAATTTCAGAAAAAAGTAAAAATCATTATTAAGTCGTTAGAGCTTAAATGAAACACACCACTGTTCTTCTTTTGAGTCACTCTAAAAACTCACAAAGCTTGCGTTCCAATCGGTGAGTCCGGGTTCGTGGTGTTCCCTTGTAAGTGAATGTGCCTAAAGTGGAACTGAGGCTCCGTTTCGAACCTACTCGTCCAGCTCTACGTTTGGTTACGTAACCGGGGGATCGATTCTATCCCAGTTGGCAGAGTAAGATAATCGAGAGCGGGCCAACGAGCCGGGATTAATTATTGAGAAGCAAAAGGTCGGCGCTTGAAGGCGGTTCGGGAAGTCAGCAGTTCGTGAGCCACGGCACGCTGCGAGAGTAGGATGTGCAGCGCTTGCAATTCCACCGCTCAGGTGCAATTAAATCCGAGGGGAGTCGGCGTCGGGTGTCTCTGGACCGGTGACGAAACCAAAATATGTGCCGCGTCGCCACGATTATCAAGTAGAACGGGGACGAGCCCGAAAGACAAATTTCACGCGGCGCCGGCGCGATTGCTCGCAGACACATCCCCCGTGAAGATCACCTTCTCCAGCAGGCGACAAACGACACTGTTCGCGGGAGAGGGATGCGTTCTTTCGAGCACCTTGTTACGCTCCGCCACTTGGGAGCTCGCTCTTTTACGATCGCTCGTGCGGGCAATTTTCACGTGGCCCATGATTTCGCGCACCACATTCTCATTGAATTTTCGGCGCACGATTTACGGTGACAGGATATTATTCTGTGGGACGTATACTGTCGTCTCCGGATAATTCGATGCACTTGAGCGCTTAAGAGATTGAATATCGCGGAGGGACCTTCCACATGGAGTACTCTAGAAAATGAAATCACGTTATTTATTATTCCATCGAATGGTATTATGGTACTGGGAGAAAGTAGAACAGGCATACTACCATTGGAACACTTAAAACTTAAATATATGTAGGGGAAAGCGGGGTAATTCCGGCCACATAAGCGGTAAATGCTATAAAATTTGAATAAGTTACACATTTGTTAGTTTTTTTTATATTAATTGATAGTTTGAAGTGTCTAGTTTGTATGAGTATGACCGAGAAAACATAAATTTACGTTGTAACAAAATTGGGAGCAATAGCACAAAAATGATTCTTCTTTATAAAAGAGATAAGAAAACTGTTAAATTAATAAAAATTGTGTTATTTTTTATTATAAAACTAAGTAGTGCATATATCACAACTGTATTCTTCAGGGGTATCACATCCTGAACATTCTTCATGTGCCCATTGACCACATACTGTGCACCGGATCCACATTTCATCACCCTTTCTGAATTCTTTGCAAAAGGAGCAAATATCGTGCTCTACTTTTTCGTCGCAAATATCTGAATTATACGTGGCATCTACGCCAGAAAAAAAAAACAATATTAAAAGCTGGCTGGAATTACTCCTCACTTTTGGCCGGTATTATTTCACATCTCATGTTCAGATATTTGAAGTAATACACTGAATTGAATTTACATATCACCAAAAATCAAATGTGAGTTTAAAAGTGGAAACATTCCTCTATTTAATGAGATTAATATTAATAACTCATATCTATTTCATGTACTAACTTACCTTGTTTAACAATCGATCACTGTTATAATATTACGGTGCGAAATGAACACTCGCGGATCTTTTTTAATCAAAAGCCTGCTATCGTCATGGAAACCAAGAATATTACCTCGCCGCATCATTAACAAGTATCAATACCACACAGAGTCCAGACGGTTTTTATTTAAAAAAATAAAAGTGACTAGAATTACCCGCTGGCCGGAATTAAACCCCGCTTTCCCCTATCGAAGAATTTTCTGGTTATATGTTTCCTATAAAATTGTCCTCTTTCGTGTTTCATTGAACCTTTCCGTAGAGGAAACGCGTGGATCGTTAACCCTGCAGGATGCACGCACCCATTCTGGCGGCGGCATTAAAATTAATCTCTGGAGCTCATCTGGGTCGGAAGTACGGAATCCGCTATTAGCAGTATATCGCGTCTGTGCTGTTATCGCGACGGTATTTGTCGAGGAACGGATCAACAGTACGGCACGTTGTAAACGTCTTGGGCAAACACGCCACCAGGTAGGGGAGCAGCAGGTCTCTCCATCGTGCCAGTTTGCACGGGCACGAACGTCACTTGACGGAACTTGGAAGCCCCGAAGATCTGCAACTTTCCGCCGGTGCCGCGACACGACTTCTGCTTCGAGAGTCGACTGCTCCGTTCAAACTGTCTGAGTTACGAGCTCGATCCCGCGAATTCCGTCGCTGGAATAATTATTATAGCGGGAGGAAAGTGAGCCTCCCTCGACTGGAGAACTTGGGGAACCCGACGCGAACGGTTATCGCGCGCACCGCGAGCGTCCTGGATTCGGCGAGGAAATTCGGGGGAGGAATACAGATCTGCTGGACCCGGGAATGGTACTCGTTTACTCAGAGATATGAAATTTAGGAAGCGATCGTTGCCTTGCGGGGTCGCGTGTCGAGTAGCCGCGGTTACGACGATGCAAGAGACGAATTTAATCTGTAAATGCACTTTGGTAGTATATCTTGGTCTTACGAGATGAGTACTTGGAACCAGGTCTGTGGAACCAGAGGAAAATCAACACAAAGTCTAGTTATTTAAGTTAAACTGTAAGGTAAGTGAGGGTAATAAGGCTCATTTAAGGGGTTACGCAACCCTGAAAGTTTTGAAGAATCGACTTTTTTTGTATTTTCTTATTACGTGAAGTTGTAAAAATAATTTAAGTCATGGTAGACGCAAAAATTCCTCAAAATAGCCGAGTTATAGACTTTAAATGAGGCGGGGATGTGGATATTCCGCAGCAGGTAGCAACCATTCTACTTTTCTTCTTTTGCATTTTTCTCGAAACTACATTTTTAAAGGTGATATATTAAATATCTCTAAAACTATTTGTCCGATTGATTTCAAACTTGGTACGTATATTCTTAATGGTATTATCTATAATGTAGCATATCATTTGTTTCATACGATAACGCATTCTTATATAATAAATGTTTTAAGTTCGTTTTGTCAGGTGGAAAACGAATAATTATTTTCAACATGCTCTCATTTGTGCAATAATTTTTTTTTCTCAAATCCGTATGCTACATTGTAGGTATTTTATTAAGGAACACGAAAATCATCATGTTTTTCAATGCAGATGAACCTGGACGTTATAATTTGTTATATTATTACGCGCGTAACGGCGGACGAGCTTCACGGGACAACAAATAACTCGGTCATTTTTTAATATTTTTGTACAGTATTTATACAATATATGCACTAATACATGCTCTACAAATAAGAAAAAAAGAAATAATTTTCAACCTCATAGTATCATATAAAAAAATTGTCTAGTTTATTGTTGTTTAGGGCGTAACCCCTTAAGGATCTATAATTTTTTTAAAAAACTTGTACGTATTCTTGAAAACAATTTTTTATAGAAATCTGTGGACATTATACTATGAATTGTAATATATAAACTGTATATGTGGAAAAGATACCCACAATAATTAATAAATAATAAGAAGGATCGACATAAAAAAAATATTTTCTGCAACCCTAAAGATGCCTCATTATATCCCAAAAGAGTTCAATCCAATATGACTAACAGTTTTCTCAAAAAAAATCTTAAATATCAATTATATACTTTTGGGGCTGTGAGACGAGAGAAAAACCCCCATTAAGTTATCAATGTACCTACTTAAACCGTTTACAATTTCGGATTTCCCGAACCTTGTCTCCCGTGCTTGCCAGTGGATATCCTTAGGAGAAGCCCTGCACGAAACTTTCGTAAACAAGTAAATACATCATGGTCATCAGTGCTCTTACAGGGAAGAAATGGAACCGTATCAGATCAAGCCGCAGCGATCTCGCGTAATTGAATTCAAGCGAAGATCGAAGTGTAAACCGAGAAGGAGGTAGGAAACCAAAGAGTGGCATCGAGTGGATACAGGAAAGTTTGGCCGAGAGAAGTATCGGCCAAGGGAGGTGAAAGGAAAAAATGTTCCCGGCTCTGGGCAGACAGATTGGCCGACTACTAGGGCTGACTGCTTCTCCTTTGGACGGAGCCAACTTTTTCCCAACTTTTTCCTCCCCCTTTTCTCATCTAACAACTAACCGATCTTCGACAGGCCGAACAGATTACACGGACAAGTCCGTGGGATCGTACGTCAGCCGGTCTGGTAATTTAAAAGTTTGTAATACGCGGATACAAATGTTCCGTGTCTCTGACCCTCGATCGGCCCCGTGATCAGCGCCGGCCAAGAACGGAGCTGGGTTCCTCCTGACACGCGTCCAAATCAATTCTCCCAGCACTGTTCCTCGTCGAATCTCGAAATTTCTCAGAGGAGCAGGGGAAGAGAACGAAACTTCGCGGCGTTATTTCCAAAGCTTTCAGTCTCTAAAATAAACCGTGAATCTATCAGATTCAGAAACTTGGCGCTGCAGCATAAACCATCGATTTATCATCGCTGGGAAGTTGGCGCCTCGGATGGAATAAACCTCGCCTCCGCCCTCGAAATTTGGAAATTACGGCTGCTTACGACGGGATCCCCAACTGCCTGTCCCGCAATAAACGATCGATTTATCGAATACGACACCGTCTTCCCACGAGACAGGCCGCGGAGAGCGCGTTCCCCGCGTCGCTCGCACAAGAACCGCGCCTCGGTATCATTGAAACCCGAGACGTATCGGGGATACTCTCCCATTCAAGATCCCAGCCGTGTTATTACGCGGTTACGATGTAAATCTCGATTAACACGTAAGAGGGCGATCCATTGAATCGCCACGCTTTCCGACCATTGTTCAGCTAACGACAAGATACACCCTGGGCTCCGTGCCCTCCGCGACACGAGGCGTTTCTTTGTCTCGAGAACCGGTCGAGGAAGGCGCTCCTCGAGGTTGCGAGTCGGCGCGTGGTGTCCAATCATAAATGCGACCGCACGTTGAAATTAAACGAACGGGCACGAAATCGACCACCCGGGCGCAGAAGCATCGCGCAGCAAACCCAGCGATCGAATTACAACGATTTTCCAGTGGAACCTCGAGTATCTGGACCGCAACCGAGAGCACTGAGCTGCACAATATTCAGATCTAGGGTGCAGGAGGCTAACTAAAGGTCCGCGGGGTCGTTCCAAGAGAGATTCACTCCGTATGCCAGTCGGTAAAAAGTAATTCCTCCGGCGGTGGTTGTTGAATCGTGGAAGGAACTCACGGACCACGCGCAGGAACACGGTGTTTACGATTTTTGCAGACGAGACTCATTGTGGTGGCTCGTTGCACGGGCTTTCACGAGTCCCAAGGTGTAAATAAGCAGTCGCCGTGATTGCACTTGATTACAGGGAGCCCGGTGCATTCGGTTGTCTTATTGCAGGCCGCGCGGCTCTTCGTGTACATCGCCGAGGCGTGAACCTTTGTCCAAATTTAATAATTCATATTTGCGAGGGATTCCGGGGGGGGGGAGGGGTTTCGTAACGACGCCGGCCCGAGGATCGTTCGGTCCAGGGCTCGGGGAGGGATGAAAAAATAAGCACCCACCGCGGGAATGGGGATATTACGATAAACATTAGCGGCCAGGCTGTATCTAGTAATTTCTGGCCTATGCCTTCGGTGCGGCGGGGCCCGGGTTGGGCCGATCGATCGGCCGTATTTATCAGCGGGTGTTTTTCTTCCTCGAAATTCGCGGCGCACACGGATCCGGGGAATCTGAACCATTTACACGGGAATGAAGCTGTTAGAGGATCGTTCCGAATGTGTAACTGTGGGATTGCATTTGGAGAAGTATTTTCCACCAGTTCAACCGGAAGCTTTTGTATTGTAATCGAGGGATTCGGGCGCTAGTAGTTATTTCTAAACAACTATGTCCGTTAACGCTCTATATGAATAACAATGCTGCTTTATACTCTCCCAGTCTATTATTCGCAGAAACAGCCATGAACCCGCTGCAATCGGGAACCAGTAATCGCGTCAGCTGACTCGGGAGCCCCTTGTTTCGCAACAAAGACCGGTCCACCGATAAACGTCTAGCGAAAGGAAGGATCCCGTGCCCGCATTCGAGTCCGAACGATCCTCCGGCTCTTGTCAATCGCAAACGAGCCCGATAAGCTGGGCCAGGGAGAACCCACCCCCATGGTACTCGCCAAGAATCGTTCTCCGAGTAACGGACAGGCGAATCGAAGAAAGTTTCTCTGGGTTCGATTTCGTTAAGGTAAGCAGCAGCACACGTTCGAGCTGGCTGTGTAGGGGGAGCAACTTCCAACGGGCTCGATTTACGGCTTTAATTCACCTCACCTACGCAATATCTACTTTACCACTGCGGGTCAAGTGCGCGAGCTCGGCCCGAGACCGCACGCAATGCATATTTTATCGCGCGATACCGCTTCCGGCTGGCGCAGAAACCGATACTTTCGCGGTGTCGCGATAACGTCGTCCACTTTCGCCGTCCAACTGTGTAGATACACTATTCCCGTTTCTCCGCTGGAGTATCGACGAGACTCTGAACCTCGATTATGCTATTAGATTCCTGCGGAGTGGTGGAAGCTTAGAACCCCAGGGACAAAGTAACTCAACGAAAGTATTCCACTGTCCATAAATCTGCTACGCACAACAGCCAGCAGTGTTCACGGCTAGGATCATTAACGAGGCTGCGTAGATTCAGTGCCTCGGAGAAGATGGAAGACTCACGTCCGACCCAACGTTTCGAAAATTAAAAACCCAAGGATTCCCAATCAGGCCTGTCCAAATGCGCTCGAAAGGAGTCCCGAGTATCTCCAGGCCTCGTCCACCACCCGCTGATCTGATTTACATGAAGCTATAGCCGAGCGATCTTCCACTGGCCCCCTTTCCCCGCTCGGTCTTTCGAAACGCCCTGTATAAATTACCAATGTAATTTAAGTAAACGATACGACGAAACACCATTATTCCTCGTTTGTACGGGGCGAGAGGTTTTTATCCGTTGGTCAGAGGATCCTGTTCCCTGGTTTTCGCTGTTTACCGCGAAGTCGGGAGGACGAGCCAAGGCAAAAAGCTACTCGAGGCCCCCGTCGCTCTATTTCTATCCGGCGATAGGCCGATAAAGTTGAACGAGGCTGTCGGGGAAAAAGCATTGAGACCGAGTCGCGATCGCTGCCCGGCATAATGGATTCTATGGACGGTAATATCTCAGCCGACCTGTGTAGCGAAGTTTCTTTTTTTTTTCTCTCCTCCCTTTTCTCTACTGCCAGGCGGTTACTCGTTCCGCTGATACGATCGTTCTCCTACCTTTTTCGCCGTTTCTTCCTGCGCCGATGTCGAACGTCGGGGTACCAGCCGCCGCGAGGGAACCGCCGCTGCGAGCTGAACGCCGCTGTTCTTCGTGTTCCGGCTCCATGCCGCCTGCTGGATACCTGAAAACCAGAGAAACCTTGTTATCCCGTAGTTATTTCGCGGGGAACATCGGTTTCGTGTGATAGTTCCACCGGTAATCGCCGACGATTAGACTGGCTAGGGCACTGATTTGGCGCTGATTGCTTCGAGTTCGTATGGGGCGCTGTATGCGGTTAAGGAACTAGTTTCTGATCAGTTTCGAGGGATTCCCGCTTTAGTATTTATTTTTAACCTAATAAAATTTTAAATCATAGACTTTTTTGATACTAAAAGATGAATTAATGGTTAAACTTTAAGGAAAAATTGTAAAAAGTTGGAAATAAGTATAATTTAATTATTTATGGGGTACGGAATAATAAGGTGACTAGAAACTAGTTTTTGATCATGAAAAATACATGGGAACTAATTTTTGATCAGGTCAGGAACTAGTTTTTGATCAATCTAAAATACATGGGAACTAATTTTTTGATCAGGTGAGGAACTAGTTTTTGATCATTTAAAATACATGGGAACTAATTTTTTGATCAGGTGATCAAAAATTAGTTTCACAAGAAAAAATTGGAACTAAATAATGATCACTGAATTTTAAAGCAAAATGATACATATAATACTACAATTCTTGCGCTACATTGTAGAGTAAACTATTGTAAGCAGAATGTATGAAAATAACCTTTAATAGGTACCGCAACAACCAGCAAAGAAATCGACTGTGGCGTCGATGGAGATCTCTTCAAACAGTAAGAGATGACGTTCAACAGGGACTTCCTTCAAGTGGGCTACCTTACACATTTATTTTCACGAAAACTAACAATATTAACTGCTTTCACAGACAATACATATATTTTTGAATTATCAACTTTTATGTTAGTGACTATTTCAAACAATCATTTATTGACATAAACTTAAAAAAATAACTGATCAAAAATTAGTTCCTTAACGGCAATGTATGAATTGAAAACGTGGGGCGATGTTTTCTTGCGGCAAACTTTCCTTTGTAAGGAAACGAGTTTGAATTTCAAACTTCAAAGGCGCACTTCCCCGAAAACGAAGCTTCCAATGGAAAAATCTCATTTCACATTTTCTATCAGTCCATCCTGCACGGTTTTTACTGGGTAATTTAAGGAAAGGTGATATCAAAGATTAATCCGTGAATCGATTAAAACGCTCCCCACTGGCAGTGGAGAATTCAGGATCGCAAATAAGCGTTCCACTCACAGAGACCTCGGTTTTCTCAGAAATTCACCCGGAACTTTCGAAACCGCGGTTTCCTTCTCGTAACGCGTGTACATAGTGTAAGTCCGGGAGAGTTCGACCACCGGGAGAGTCCGGCCAGTGTTGATATTTTAAGACTGACGCAAGATGGGGCACTGTGTGTCGTTGACACAAAATAAATGAACGCGCTTGTTGTTAATCTTGCATTGATCATTGTCACAAATCCATATTTAAATTATAGGAAACACTTAGGACTTTACGCGTGTCTGAAAGTTTTTAGACCAAGTTACAATGCTGGTGATATATGAAAGACAGGTAAGTTTATTTACACTACACCGATATTGGGGGATATAATATGCATAAAACTACAGTATCACCTCAACAATACGTATGTATTCGTTTTTAATTTATTTTGACAAGGTGGTCGATCACTTCCTTGATTATGGGATAGTCCCATCTTCAGATTCAGGGAGCGAAAATTCCATTCTACAAGATAGTAATATGTCGTTAAAAGCCTGGGACGAAAACGAATGCGTAGGATCCGGAAAAAACTATTTCGAAATCTCGAAAAGTGACGATTGGATTAAATGTGTGCACTGAAGCCGTTGGTTTCATGATACTAGATGCTCAAAGTACCAGAATGTTTGTGATTTACATGAAAAACTGAAGAAGAAATAACATCTCAATTAACTTCTTCGTGTATTATACTTTTTGTAAGCTATTTTTTGTTATTTTTCAAGGTCTGCCTCACCCGTAGTGGGTGGACGATCTAACTCCGACATGCGGGTGAGACCGACCAGTTGCAGTGTCAATGTTTTTAGTTGAAAATGAAAATAAATATTTGAATTTATCGCACGCTATAATTTATATATATCCTAAATTGCTTGG
Source organism: Andrena flavipes (assembly GCA_963971345.1). NCBI lineage: Eukaryota > Metazoa > Arthropoda > Insecta > Hymenoptera > Andrenidae > Andrena > Andrena flavipes. Next base: position 50,908,757 of record OZ020480.1, read on the forward strand.
GCTTTGCTTTAATGTAACTAAAACGGCAAAGTGTGAAAAACAACGATGCTACAATTTGTTTTCCAAAAAGTGGACGGACTCTCTCGGACTTACCCTATGTATACGCGTCGGGAGATAGAACGGAAGCTGTGGTAGACAGCGCCGTTCGCGATTATTTAAAATTAAAACGTAATTACGCTTGAAATTGTCGATTAACCAGTGTAAATAATTTCCGAGAGTCCGGATGAAATTAACTAAAACAAATTGCGAGCCTGAGCGAAGTAGGGCGGGAATAAAAAAGATCGTGGAAATTCGTTCGCGTTGAATGCGGAGCCGAGATCGAATCCTGTACAGTCTCGAATTCTTTTACCAAGCTGAAAGTCCCTTTCTCCATCTCTCCAGTCGATATCACTTAAGCTCGATTTATTTCACGATATCGGACTGTGTATGCCGCGCGTTCCGCTTTTGCGCCGTGGAATGTCGATGGATATTCTTAATCATTTTTTGCCGAGCGTGGTCCGCAGGAGGAAGCAGGGCCCCGTAGCTCTCGGTGCCCAGGAGACTGATGCTTCCGAGAACATCCATTGTCGTCGGTTATCACGGTCGGTCGTGCGTGACGCGGCTAACAGCCCCGCTAAAAGTCACGTTCGCCGCGGCGTTTGACCTTGATAATTCAAGGAATTTCATATCCGCCACGACCCACGACCCCGAGGTATCGCCAATGCCAGCGATTTTTCCATCCCCGAAGCCTGTGGCTCATTTCGAGCCGTTGTCTTTAGGCAATCCCCGGCACATACCATAATTACGCCCTTAATTAACGCGATGTCACCGTTCCCTGATTAACCGCGAGGCTACGCAGCCTGCTTGACAGGCCTGGTTATTCGTCAGAACCGGACGAGCACGCGAGCTCGTCGAGAGCCGAACAGTTGTGGGAGAAGCGGTGGAAGCTATTTTGTTAATTTGCCCAGGCTTGTTGGAGCTTTCGTAGGATCGTAGCAATTGGAGCGTAACGCGAGCAGGAGACCTCTGTGTTTCATTAATTTAATTGCTGATTGATTAATGCTCCGTCGACTGTATTAACCCTTTCCATGACACGACACCAGATGAAACACGCATACAACGTGTCCGGTTTGATTGGCACGGCAGTTCCCCAGGCCAGCGACTTTCCTTTCCGTCGTCGAGCTCGATGTCGACGGTGGAAGAACACAGTGCCTCCATCAACGTCGGCCCGCTCAAATTGAATGGCGACGGAAGTTCCATAAATCAACGCGCATCAAAGTCCAAAAGCAGCGGGCAGACACCTGGACGGGCGACGAAACGCAAGCGGGCGAAACACGGTCGACTATGCAAATCATGCGCTTCTAGGTAAAGACGGGACGCCAAAAAACCGACGACGCTCAATGCAAAGCATCCAGGGAGTCTCCTTTTCGAGCGCGAGAATTCCAACGCGTGCGTGCACGCGTCCGGATCCCTCGCCGTTTATCCGTCCCTCGGAAAGCAGCCGCGACCGTTCACCGGCACCGTGCGTGCCATTCTTCGGCAGCGGGACGCGAAATAAGGTACGGCCGGGCCGCTGCCAATCAATGTTTCTTGCCCGCGTGACAACGAACTTCGCTAGGTAGCGGCGGAAACCAGGCTTTGGCTTTCATATGCAAATCGCTGGAACCGGCGGGGGGGACTCGCGCGGCACACGTTTCGCGAGCCTTTTCCCTGCCTCGGGCGCCCGCCTTCTCGCTTCCAAGTGAAAAATGATCTCGTCGACAATCAATACGGTCGTTTAAGCCCGTACCCCGTCGCTGCTTCCACGAGAGCCTTGCTCCAGTCGGACTGTGCCCTCCGCTTCGAGTCGTTCACCCCCATCCGTGGCACGAAACAGTTGCTGTGTAAATTGGTGGATGGGGTGTTAATTTGTTGGTTGATAGAATGGATGGAGTATGAATTTTGAAGTGAATTAGGCATGGGAAGTGTCCTTAGAGTGGTCTATTTTTTAAATGGGGCATTTTAGATGGAAGTTTTGAAGATCTTAGGACCTCTCAGGATCTTAAGGGGGGGTTCTGCTTTGTGGGACCGAAAAAGTAGGTGATATTTGCGAATTTTTTATAAAAAGAAACTGTTGACCGGATTTATTTGAAATTTGACAAGTTGTTTTATTGTACTTTTAAGTATTATTACCAATTTTTATGAGACTATACAAAAAAATGTGCGTGTGTAGAATAAAATAGTACAATAAAACATTTGCTAAATTTCAAATAAATCCGTTCAACAGTTTTTTCTATAAAAAATTCGCAAATATTCGCAAACACCTACTTTTTCGGTCCCACAAAGCAGAATCCCCCCCCCCCCCCTCCCCTCCCTTAAGGTAGTTCCTGAATAATCTATTAAATTCAAGAATTCATTCAAGTTTCATTCAAAACTAATTTCGAATACAAGAAACCCTTGTACAAAGTTTAAAATCGATTTACCACTTAGTTATAGAGAAATTGTTAATTGAAGATTATGCGTTTTAACACAGTGGCATATGGCAGAGTCGAAAGAAAGAGGGTTATAGTTTCAGTTTTTCTTCTGAAACAGGAAGACTATATTCAACAAGTATCCCCAAATTGGCACGAAAGTACATCCACATGTCCCGAAATGAGTTTATTAATTTCTGCGAAATTGACCACATGGTTTCTCCGTAAATGCCGATAAAATATAGGTTTACGTGCAGATTTTTTAGAAACTACGTAGGCCAGTCAACGTAGCAACGTCACACAATCGATATGTTTCGATATTTAAATAGCGAACGATGATTCAAATTTATATGAATATTTTTTTCTGACATTTTGGTTGTAAAAGACGCTCCGAACCAATTTAATATTCTATTTTCATATTACAATTATTTATATTGACAATGAAGTTTTTAAAATATACATACATGATGTTAAAAATTATTATTATTATTTCTATTGTATCATACTACTTTAAATTTATCGTTTATTACCCAACTCCAATTTGACTAACACAGTTGGTTAGGAACCACCTTAAAATTCTATGACGTGGTTGATTAGAGAAGGAACAAGTGAAGAAGACGGGAGCTAGCGAAGACCACACGAAACCGCCACTAACGATCCGTAACGTCCACGAAAATCGTCCTGATTAATCGAAAAGCGAGGTATTTAACGGGTAATTCCGAGCAAACGGTCGGAATAAATTAATCGCCCGGTCGGACGCGACGACAGATAAATAAAGTCGAACTGTGATTAATTACAGCCGAAAATTTGGCGCATCACGTAATTGCAACCTTTTCATTTACGGGTCGTTATTGTTCCAAGTCGCGTGTATTAACGCGATGCCCGTTAATCGTTAATCAACGCGTCGTTTATCCATGGGGATAATTGAATGTCGTCGGTCGACCAAAAGGTTCTGTTCGTCGGGAGATTTTCCACTCACAGCGGCAACTCTACCGTAAAAAATGCTCATTCATGCTCAATACAGCGAAATCAAGAAGACCGAGCGATTCTCCATAAAAAATTGAATATATAACACAACGATGTCAAAGCTGGACTCGCCAAATTCTTCCATTCCATGGCGGGCCAAGAGCGCTGTACAAGGACAGATCGTTCATTTCGAGCATCCACTCGACGGCACGATGCTTCGCACGTTGATCAATAAAATTGGGCGTAGCTAATTCGCGGTTAATGTATGCGCGGTGCCTAATTTCTGCTGATTCCGGCGGTGCGTGGGTGTTGCTTCTCCCGAAGATAGAACGCAGGTGGAAGAAGGCCGATGTCAAGAGTGTAGAGGAGAAGATAGGAAAAGGGAGGATGGAGAAGGCGGGCGAGAGACAGAGAAGAAGAAGAGAGGAAAATCAATAAGGTCGAAAGGCGAAGTCCTCCAGGCTTTCTCTCTCCGTCTGGTCCGTGTCTCCCGTTACGGTACCACCGGCACGGCATATTAATCTAAACTAAATCGTTTCGTGCCTCGTGGATCGTCTGAGCGCGCGACGGCACACGAATTTCACGGAAACACGGGCGCCGCGTTAGCCCGGGCTGATTATAATTCTGGAGGCAAATACGTCTGTGGCTTATTAATGGGAGGCAATCTTTCTTAAGGCGCTCCGTTCATCGGCAGGAAATTTCTATAATTATTTTCGTCCCGGAGCCGGAGCTCATTAGGTCGGCCGTGCCCGTGTTGCTCCTCCTCCTCCTCCTTTGCCCTCCCGTTTCCCTCTTCTTCCTTTTTCCCTTCTACCTGCGCCATCATCTCACCTTTCCTAACCACAGCCGCGTTACCAACCTCCGTCGCCATCCACCCCGTCGGCTCTACGCACGACCCGCGCCTTTTTTCTCCAGCCTCTTTGCCCCACCTTGATCCTTCTGCTCATCCTGGCCGCCTGTCCACTCGTCGACGATCCGCGCGCTCTCTCCTTTTCCCCCGGTACGCGCGAACGAGCAGCGGCCTCGAGTATCAAAACATCTGCATCATATATCTCTGGGACGGATCTACTGGCCCTGGCACTTGGGTAATTATCGTTCGGCACCTGTTGGAGGTGGGTCGCAGGGGCGTCGAGCGCCACGACGTCATCTCGGCCGGGTTTGAATCGACGGTTCGCGGCTCCATTCACCGCGGTGATTGCGGCGTCCGTCGTTTATCCCGGCCCCTGGTTCCATCCGACCTGTGAGACCTCGCTCTGTGTGCGCACGCCAAGAGGCTTCGATTGTACGTGGCCCGACGCGGCCGGAGTGTGTGCACGGGCCGCGCGGCGAACGAGTATCCTTTTACCCTGAATGCCTCGCAGGAAAAACGTCCCTTCCGGCGGAAACGTGGCCGATGGCGCGGGCTAAATGGAAGATAGGAGCGTATCGAGCAGATGCGTAATTGCTGGCGCGGCTTTTGGTGCACTTGCTCGCTGATTGGGATCGCGAAACCGAGGAGGCTGCGGTCTCGCTGAGCATGAAATTTGTGGCAAGTTTGGTGGCGACCGTGGTCGCGGTAGTTGAGGAGACGGTATCGAGGAGATCGTGCTGCGAAATATTTGCGGAAGGAACATGGCAGGATGGAGTATCGAGCAATTTTGGGAACAGATAATGAGGAAGAAAATGGGTAGGAGCGAAACGAGACTAGAAATATGATTATTAGTGAGGTAACAACGTGGCTCCACGGTGGCTGCATTAGACATCGCTCTATCAATAGTTTCGAATTTCAATAATAGGGCGCGCTCTTCGGGAAATTAAATTCCTAGCACACCTGCTCGTTTCACTTAAACCGAAACTCCAGCGCAACTAAATTTATAACCGAGATCGCGAAGCTCCCGCACCTCCGTAGGAACTGTGTCAGCTAAAGATAGGTGACGGAAGAAAAATATCGCGACCGAGGGAGAAGCCGAGATTGTTCAAAAACTCAATTTCAGTGTCAAAGAAAGCGGAACGCGTTGAAAGATCGCTGCAACCTCGGCTGCGCTCACAATACTACTCGCTGGATGAGTTTCCTTGAAGATCTTGAAGGCAAATTAAAACGTGGTGGAAAACATCCATCACGACGGAGCCGAAGAGAGAGAGAGAGAGAGAGAAAAAAAAGGAATTATTAATCTCCTGCGAGGGGAAACCTTGAAAGCTACATTTAGCTGGCATCCGTTGCAAGGGAGAAGAGCCGCTGCAGGACCAACGATAAATTCCAAAAAAGCTTCCCCGCTGGAGAAGACTGCACTCCGAACGGTTTCCTTTAAAGCAGAACTTTGAAAGAGTATCCTCAAAGGAACGACCTTCGAAGGGCGGCGTTCACGGTGCCGCGTTTTTGCGCCATTTTTTTCGCCATTAGAACGAGAAGAGCTGGCTTCTGAAGTTCGACACCACATTTCACCGCCGCCCTGTATTTTCACCGGCAGATATTGAAATGCTCAACGTTTTCGTTTTTACCCCCGGGGCCACCCCGGTTGTCTTTCGCCCTGTTCGTTAACAGAATTCCCTTCCGGCGGGTCGAACGAGACCCCCGGCTCTTGCAATATTCCCAGTAACGCGTTGGACCATGGCTGCAACAATCGAGGCCGATCATTTTCGTCGGGCCCCGCCTGCCCGCTCCCGCAGGAACGTGCAATCAAAACCTCTTCACGGGGCGCGAGCGACGATTAGTGGGTCGTTCTTTTTTTTTTTCCTCTTTTCTGGGGCTCCTCTTCCGAAGGCATTTTTACGGCTACTTTGCGCTTCTGTTCGCCGCAGCCGCGAGGCCGTTAAGCAGAAAATCCCCCGGCAAACAGCGTGATCCCGATTTTATTCGACGGGGGCCACAATAAATTGCGGTCGTTACGCGGAAACACGAATTTGCGTTTCCGACCGGCGAACTGTTAAGTGTACTTTCGTAACTTTCGCGCCGTTCGTCGCTTCGCGCATCAATCACGATTGTTATCGCGCAGCCACGGAATTGCGGCGCCCTGCGAATCGCGCGGAAATTTCATCGAACGAGAACTGTGTAATGATCGCAGCTCCGAAAACCTCGACCTCCGAAGAGACGATCTTTCGCGAGCCGCGTTAAAGCACCGTCGCGGGCAATTGCAGCCTGGGTAAACAAGTTAATCTGCAAGGAACTTTGCTAAACGTTACCTGCGCAGGGCGCCCGGTGTATAGGGCGAGATGCTTGGAAAGGAAAATAGTTAACGATACTTCGCGACAAAGGCGGAGGAAGCACGCGCTGGCCCAGCTTACGTGGGAATTCGCGTCACGAAGAACTTAAGGCGCGAATTAAGCTCCGCTGACATCGAATTAGAGAAGAGAAGAGGCGACGCCACCTAAGCCCAGCTACTTTCTATGCGTGGCGGAGGCTCGCGGGCGTTTCTGCGAATCCCTGGCACGAATGGAACGCCCGCGCTCCCGTCAGCTCGCATCAACGTTCGCAGACGGTTCACCCTGCACGCCCTGTGCCCATTCACCGCGTTGATTGCGAATTTGAATCTTCTTCGTCACCCTTTGATGTCACGGCGCGCCATTCTACTCCGCACCCCCCAGTTCGGCACGAACGCTATATTATTATCGATCTCGGTTTCGTTGGCGGTTTGACCGCGCACAGACAGCCGCTCCGCCGTCAAATCGCCCCTCTTTTCGCCCGCTAATTAACAATTGCTCTTTCCCGGCGGACGCGCGCAGCTGGAAATATCAGAGTCATCGGATCAGTGATAATGCAACAATGTGGCGTCATACTCTGCGCGGTTATTGACTGGATGAAGTTTCATTGATTGCACCTGTACCAATTACACTCGGGCGTATCAATCACGGGACATCTTCTCTAGGATTGCATCAGGGGATGAAGTTCCACCCTTCTCCCAGGTGTTCATTAAGAGAGTGGACTATTTCAGCTCAGAATAAAAAATTGTTTATTTTTTTTAATGATTCTGAAAGTCTTCGCCTTTGTGAAATTAGGAGATTTGATCCCCTTATGGGATGAAAAGTATCTTCGTAGTGCACCAGGAGAAGCAAATATACCATAGTTTACATTGCGATGAATATACAGAGGAATAAAACTTATTCGCATTAAGAAAAATGAACGATTTTGATATTTAATAAGAAGTTTCACTTCTAGTGAGAGTTCCACGCATTCATTTTTTTCTGTAAAAATGTGGAGAAAAGTTGAATCATGTATAACTTCCACAATTTTTGTTCAAAGTCATCGGCAAAGTTCCGCTCTGTAGACTTTGGTGTATAAAGTGGACTGCACAAAGCATTTTGCTTTCAGATGATTGCCTCACCTGAATCGATGTACGCCACCTGCAGCAGCGAGCCGTACAGGGCTATATTCAACGACTACTAACTTCGACAATTTCATACATTGCAACGATTTTTTTTTTGACAATTACTCGCAAATAGTGTTGAATAAAGCTCGAGTCTTCAAAGCTTTAAACCTTAACCTTAAATACTCAAGTCCTTGATATTATATCTTATTTTGCGCAACCACTACTGTAAAACGTTAAACTAAAACACATCACTTCACCACATACAATTTATACGACTCAAGCCTTCAAGCTTGAAGACTCAAGCTTTAAAGGCTCCAGCTATCACGGCTACAAGGTTCGAGCCTTCAGAGTTTGAACCGCGACTCGAGCTCTTGAAGCTCACGGCTCGAAGCTCATTTTAACAACACTACTCGCAAACGTGCCCACAATAGATTGCGAAATGCACGACTATAACGAATATTTGGTATCAAAGTAGTGTAGCGTCAAAGAGACTAACGATTTTGCGCATCTAATAGTCCACTACCCCATTAATTAACAGAATTCCACAGCCTTGCGAATACAAGCTGCGCGATTCAACGCGAAACTAGGTACGCGCGAGCATCCCCTAGAAAAAGAAGCCCCTCGTCCGTAGTCCTGCATAATTAAAGACGCGGTGGAAGCCAGGATAATGTCACGGTTTTCCATTGTCCGGCTGACAAACATCTAACCCCCGACGGGGATAGAGGGGTGACATTCGTAAGCCGGATTTAAGCAGATGTACGTACACCTAGCCGGCCGGCCGTTGGATCCTGCATACTAAACGATGATCCTTTGAACAATCAATGATCCGAAACTCGGCACGGAACACGGCTCCTCGTTACGACACGCGTGCACATCGGGGCATCGATCCTACGCTGTGCTCGTGGAATGGCGCATGCTCTGCTCCCCAGGCAGACAGTCGTCGGACGAAAACGATCTGTCGGCTGCCGGTTCCTCCGTTCCACCGTTCCGCTGCCTTCCACGGCGAGAGAGAGAGAGAGAGAGAGAGAAAGAGAGAGAGAGAGAGAGAGAGAGAAAAAAGGTAATTCGCAAATTCCGGGAAACGCGGAGGCGCCTTATGAATATCCGTTCTCCAAGAGTGGCGCGGCGCAATTTGTCAGCGTTGACAGCGGCTCCTCGCGACGATAAAAAAGGATTTCCTATACGGCGAGATCGAAACGGGTCGGTGCAGGCCAGGGGAACCGAGAACGCTGGGATAGTCCCGCAGGGATGGAGCAGAAGAAGACGGTGGGAGAGCGAGGGACCGTTCCCTACGACCTACAGCGCGCCTCGTTAAATAACCTCTGGGTTCTTCTAATGATTAGACGTCGCCGAGGACCAGGTCGAGCGATAAATTTACAAGCCGCCACGAACCAACGGAGACTCTCTGGCCCTTATGAGTACGCCAGGAACGGCGGTTGGGCAGGTTGGCCTGTTGCATGGTGAATCGCGTCCTATTGGTTCGCGGGGAGTTGGTCCGTGGATGTAGTTTTATTTCGGTGGAAGGTAGGCACAGCCCCGAGAATTCCTGACGAGGCGATTAGCCCTGTCGGTGCAGTTTTCGCGGGCTCGCCTTTCTGCTAACAAATGGATCTAGATCTGGGGGAGACGTGGTAGCATGCGTTCTGCACCGGCTTGCCTCGTTTTTATTTCTTCATACCTGAAGAGGTGTTCTTTGGTGGCTCGACATGCTTCCAATGAATCGTAAATCATCAACTGGGTTCGAGATCAATAATGCTGAATGACTCTTTTTTAAGGGTGCTCTTCGCTCAAAACGCTTGAAAAACGCGTGATTTTCAGGAGTTAAACAAAAAGAAACTGAATACCGTACAGTGAAAAAGCTGTTTGGACATTATTACTACATATTTGCTGAGCAATTAAGAAAATGGTTGTTTGAATTTTATCAATTTTTGCATTAGATATACAGCATTCATTGTACCACTGTAGAAATTAGAGCCCTTGGTTAATTTCTTTGGTTATTCTTCAAATATGGAGTAATAAATTCCAAAAAGCATTTTTACTGTGTATCGTTCAGTTTCTTTTTTTAATTCATGAAAATCGCGTATTTTTCAAGCGTTTTGACCGGAGGGTACCTTTAAGTAGAATCAACTAGACGTCCTGAAAACGCGTGTCTGACTAGTGCAGGCACTATCCCCTTAAGTAAGTTACCAGGGACGATACCGCTAACAAGAGTCACAAGTTGAATAGGGTGACTGTACCTAGTATCGCCACTGATCCTAATATCCCCACCCGATATTTCCCGCAAAGTACACTGTAAAATTTATCGGTTACGCACTGAATTAGTACCTAAACATGCAGAGGCGTGCAAAGGTATTTGGCCACCCTTTAAAATCGCATAACTTTTTTAAAATTAATCCAAACGACTTGAGTTTTTGTGAGAAACTAGAGGGATTAGTTTACCAAATGATGTGATTCGTCTTAAAGATCGCAGGATAAGGTCGAAAATCGTGAAATTCCCGAAATCAGCGATTTTTTATTCTATCTAAATCAACGAAATACTATTTTTTGCTATTCCGTTAGTCGAATAATTCCGTGAATGCAAGGATATCTACTAGAAATACTTAATTAATGATGTACATAAGGAATGAAATCGATTCAAATATTTTCCGTAATAAAAATAGTGTTTTTCTTTTAGCAGTATTGGTGTTTCCAATAACGCCTACAGGAGAACAATGGTTTCGATGTAATGTTTATTGCACGTGGGGTTATGAAATGTGCCGAGTAACCGAAATAAACTTTATTTGTCCAATATGTACATCGAAATGAAAAAAATAAAATATTTTAAAAATCTATATTTTTAAATCTCTATTTTCCTAATAAAAATGAAATCAAAAATGGATAAAAACACATTTATAGAACAAGAAACAATAAAAGCACATGTGAAAATGACTTTAAAAACTCATATATGCATGAATTAATCAATATTTCTTGAGTTGGCGATATTAGGTACACTTTTTTCAGGACCCAATTTTTGCATATCTTACGTTTTTTAATTCCTAATTAAAAATTTGTAGGCTTCAACGATTCTAACTTAGGTATGCTACACGAAAGATGAATAATTTCTCTTTACTTTGAAACGAACTGCGCGCACAAATATAAATTATTATTCAATTTACAGCAATCTATCTTTCACCTGGCGATATTAGGTACAGTGACCCTACATATTATTAGCGACGAGGATCGCAGAAATGAAACACGCCGTTCCAGAATAGCTGCGGGAACCAGTAACGAGGATACCAAAGGTATATTTAATAACTCGGTTTTCCATTGAAAACACGTCTCATATTTTTGCGCGCCTCTAGGTATTTGCGGCGGTATCTAAAAGTCCACCTAAAAGGAGAATATTAATTTTCCGCCACGAAAATTTGCGGATATATTTCTCATTTACGTGCAGAATCAAATCTGCCCAGCGACAGCCGCGTCCGAACGCGACGTCGCTCGTCCCCGTCGGAAGTTATCATTAAAAATAGCCGCGTAAAAGGTAACATCCGCGCGGAAAGTTCGCGATAATAGTTTCTGGTACGACGTGCAACGGCGTCGTAACGGTCTGCGGGCAGCACCGTCGCGAATATCACCGGAGCCCGGCTTTAAAGAATTTTCCCAACGTTCTCGCCTTATCATCTTCTCCCTACGCGCCTCCATCACCATTAATGGACACACGGGCGAGCGCCGTTCTCGCAATTAGCTCGACGAAGCTGGCCCGGGATGGAGCGGTGAATTTACACGACAGGGGCCAATGGAACGCACAGTTTGGATTATTACGATCGCCTGGACGGGGCTTTGTTACCGTGAATTCACCGTTCCTAGGGGTTGGATCGCCGCAGACGAGAAGGCCGAAGGGACCGGAGATTTCTGCCAAGACAATTAGCCGGCTAATCTAGTTTCGCGAATCTGTAACTAACGAGTCCCGATTCGGGCCGCAGAGCCATTCTCTCCGTCTCGCGTTACACTGTTTGCCGTGGCCCAGCCACTTCCGGCCTACCTGCGCCCATCCGCGCGTAATTACGCCCGAGTAATTGTTGCCCCGCGAACATTAATTACGCGCATCGGCAATTACGACGAGTTTTTCATTATGAGCTCGGATCATTCGAAAGCTGTGTTATGCGCCACGGGAGTACCTACCTCCCACGGGTGTTTACCGGCTCATTAATTCCGAGTGGGTGGAATTCTCCACAGCAAAGATGTTTAACTCGAGTGGTGGAAATTTGAGAAGCCTCCGAACGAGGATACTAGCCTCGCTACTCAGTGGAACAGAGGAGTTACATTCGATCCTGCGGATATCAGAGGTCGACGCCGATGACCGCGACGCGACGCGGAGACGGGCCAGAGGACCAAGCCGACGTAGGATTAGCTCGGTCGTCTATTTCTGACGTGACAATTAATTTGCAAATTTCAACGGGCAACGTGGCTGCAAGTTCCTGACTGCCAATTCACCCTTTACGCTCTCGGTTCACCGGCTGTATCTTCGGCATTAATCTTCGTCGTGCGCGAGAGCCAACGTTGCCGTGAACCATCGATACGTAAGATCGAGCTTATCGGTCCCGCCTTATCAGCGAATATTAAGAAGGTCCCAGATCCACGGGGCCGTCTTACTCTCTCCCGCACTGTCCCTGTCTCCTCCGCGCACTCGATATTACATAAATTGCCGGCCGATTTATGGCAGAGGCGTCGGCGGTTAATAACCTGATTTCGAGGATTTACGATACGCTTTCTAATCGGAATTTACGGCGGGAATATGGTAATCGATAAGAAACTATGCTAATAAATAGCGGGCCGCGGGACCGGCCGTAATTTGGAACGGTCACCTGACCGATGCACACCGCTGGCCGGTTTCATTTAAATTATTTCACCGCCCACGCTAGCCTTTTCCCCGCCGCACTCCGCCCTGCGCTATTTATTATTTATCCGGTGCGGGCCGGAATACCCCGGGGAACGTTAACAATCGTAATTATTAGTCGGTAAACGGCGTTATTCCGCGGAACAATGCGCGGCCATCGGTTCTGTACACGATGCAATTAGACGGCAGCTAACCGTCCTCGAGCCTGATTGTTCTGTCGATATACACAGTCGATTCTGAATCGACTACGACGTCTCTATACGCGTCTATTACGGCGCAACTGCCTCTGGACGATAAATAATTCCGCGCTGGTATTCAGGCTCTGCGGCGCTTCGAAATAGAGGCTTACCGCCGTCTCGGCCTTGCTCGCACCCCCTTTGTTCGTCGCGATTTCTGACAAGACGATCGGCCACCGCGGTATGGACAAACGTAGCTTGGCCCATGCTCTAGGAATAGAACGCCGGTGTGGTTTCGAAACCACCCCCTCGGGGCAGTGAGTTAAGAATGCACGTGACTGACGTGAAACGAATTCCTATGCAAAGCGGGACCGGCGTTGGTCCTCTCCTAACTAGCGGCTCGCATCATTAACGGGTCTTGTTTGTTTTACAGCGTAGAAAGGACACGCCCATTTCCTCGTCATTCTCTTCAGGTCCTCTGGACCCAGCCTCCGAGAGCTGCCCACCCTTAATCTCTCGGTCCGCTTCTACCCGGTGTTCCGTTCGCTTCCCACCGCTTTAATTCTCCGGAGTTCGCGAAGCTCGGCTTAGCGGCGGCCACTCTTCCGGCGGCGGTCTTTGAAGTGGCGTTAGACTTTTTTTTGTTTAGACCAGTTTCCGCGCAATGTTATCCCACCGTGCGATATTAGATTGAAAACTGCAACGGCAAAGAGGGCTTTCCATGGAGCTTTTAATATATATAAATGCTCCATAGTTACCGAGATTGTTATACGTCATTTCAAATATATATTTCCCCGCTCGAGTTATTTAATTCATGATACCTATATTTCTTGTTTCCCTGACATATGACGCTATCAATTTCCTACGAAAATACGAAGCGCGCCGAATAAATATATGCATCGAGTATTGACTCTGGACGGTTGCTGCGCTGTAATATTCGATACTGCCATTAATGTTCTTCGAAACGTGGACAGCGTTCAACGTCGCTGCAATGGAAAACAGACGAATCGCAAGCTGCGTCACTTTCTCCCGACCCCTTTGCTCCATCAGGCAAATTTGCATTTAAAAATCGCCCAACCCACGGCCACGCACTTTCACTGTTCCGGTGAAAGAAAAGAGAAGAACGAACCAGTCGCGTCCATCGTGCCGTGGAAAATCTCCTTTGAACGGGACTCCATTTTCCGCTGGCCGCGTCGGCTCGCGTTAAAGGGACACCCTGTATGCAAAGTCGGTGGACCACTCTCGCTCTCATCCACCCCGGTGCGTGTATACATATTCATGGTGTCATTAGCGCCCCGTGAAACATGCTATTGGTAAACGTTCCTGCTGCTCTCTTCTCATAGATGATTGCGGCGCGGATCGGCCGCGCGCGGCCTCCTTATAAATTATTGTCGGCTCGTTTCGCGGAACGTCAATGCCGCCCTCGATGACAAAGTGGTCAGGCTCGTAAAGCCTGCGAAACGCTCGGCCATAACACGTTTCGCCCCGTTCGACGTCTGGGCGCAGCCGCGGATCCACGGGGATCGTAATCGCCGATCGATCTTCCCCTTAACGCCCGGTTACCCCCGGCGCAAACGCGAGGAGAAGAAAGTTGTCGGCTCGACAGCCGCTGGGCCCATCCCTCTACCGCGGCGCGATTTATTAACCGTATTTAATAATCAACAATGGCGTACGTGTAATAAAAAGAGGCTGGAAGCGGCCTCCGCAATAAGATACCAGCCCACCTTTTATCGCCGTGTGTTTATCGTTCCGCGCTCGACGTTTTCCCTCCACTTACCGTCTCATTTTCACCTTCGCGACAGTGTTGGCTTTATTACAATTGCGCGGACGGAATAGCGTTAATAATAGGGTTAGTGTGAATTCCTGGGAGAATAACCGCAAATTTTTGGCCTTCAAGTTGTATTAAAATCAACCTTACGTCACACATCTAATAAGTTAATTATTTCTTCCGGATATATCTTAATTACGTCTTTTTTCCTTCTTACTCGTTGAAAGCTTAAGATGTAAGGGTCCGAAGATATCAAGAGCAATCCATCAGGTCTTGATTCTTTTTGTTTCTAAGAGAGAAGGGACCATTCTTTCATATGATATAAATTAAACCCATTGCAAATGATTGCAAGTTTTTAAAATTTTATAAAAAGTTTGTTCACATTTTTCCCGAATGTATGGCCTTAATAGAATATATAACTAAGTAATTAACTTTGTAACTAACTTAAATTGCACCTTTCAAAGAAATTTTTTTCAGAATCGTGAATAAAAACTATGGGAAATATAAAAGTCTTTGATAAGCTCTTAACTTTTGCGATTTTGGCAAAATTTAAACACCGATCACATGAAAACAATAGCAAATATTAAAAAGCGGGGTTTGCCACAATTTAACACAGTAACCAGTAAGTATATTAATAAAATGAGAATTGTAATTAGTGAGTAGCCCCACTTTTCGAAAACATAGATCTAAATACACGGGCCTCCGAGGGTTAATATCACTTATATTAATACAACTTAAAGTCCTAAAATTTGCGATTAAATTGAGCCAAATTTCCTCAAAATATTTAGACCAGAACCAAAGTTATAGATTTTTGATCGCCTTCGGATCGTTTTGTCCCACAGTGCATCGTGTAAGAAGCTCTAAGAAAAATATGTAACGAATTTATCGTTTCCGTTGCGAGAGGCTACAGCTGCAAAGACAACGACGCAGCTGCAATCCGTTCACTCGATACCGTCTGTATTACCAAGCTGCCAGCCCCGTCCCCGTGCAATTAATAAATCAGCGTCGTTAATAAATAAAACAGTCCCGGCCGACTGTGGCCATGATTTTCTTGTCGC
Organism: Andrena flavipes; assembly: GCA_963971345.1. Classification (NCBI taxonomy): domain Eukaryota; kingdom Metazoa; phylum Arthropoda; class Insecta; order Hymenoptera; family Andrenidae; genus Andrena; species Andrena flavipes. The sequence continues at coordinate 50,924,313 of OZ020480.1, forward strand.
ATCGAGTCGCGGCTGATCGCGATCGCGTTCGACGGCTCGCTTCGGGCGGGAAAGAAGAATGGGGGAGGCAAATTGAATTCTGGATGGAAAAACGAAGCGTAATGGGCCGCGTCGTGAATAACGAATTAATGAACGCGGAAAGCAACGCGCGCCGGAGTGATAAATATTCCCGGGTAATGGCAAATAGAAGCGAATAAGTACCTTGCATTATTGAAACGGAAAATGGTATTTCATATGTGCAGGATTGAATTTAACGGGCCCATCTTGCACCTCCACTTGGATATTTTCCACGATCTCGATATCTGAATTTCATAAATTATTGAATCGAATAATCAGTGCTAAGCATATATTATCTTCAAAAAGTCACAATGCTTCTCCTTGATCCTCTTGATCATCGATACGAACATTAACGGATTTCCTGGTAAATATAAAATACATCCAGTCAGTCCTTCCAGCCGAACGCATCAGGCGAGATTTAAGTCGTCCTATTACGAATCGCCAGAGTTACGCAGCAATCAGACAACCCCCGACACGACAGATCACTCGGCCGGGTAAGGAATGGAACGATCGAATCCTAATTGGCAATAAATAACACGGTATGCGTAACCGGGGAAGATCAGTAATAACGATCGGCAACCAGTCGATCGGGGACCCCCGAGTTCTATTTAGTAGGTAGAGAATTAATTACGCCGGCAGGCTGAATCTGCCAGGATTTAGAATCGAATTACGTAAACGCAATTACACGGCTTGGCGCAACGGTGCGCGATCGTAGGTAATTTGTGCTCGTCCAACGTCCTTTTTTTTTTCATCCATCCCCTATCTCCCCCTCGCTCTCATCTTCCCAGCCTCGTTCTCTGTCACAACAGTTTCCGATTAAATGAAACTCCGCCGGGCTCGCGAGCACTTTCCGCCATCGCCGCTGCGATTGAACCACTTGTTGTCGACGTCTGGATTTTTCCCAAATCAAACAGTTATGTCATCGGTTCGGTTTATTAAACGTCGAGGCCCGTGAAATTTGACCTTTCGTCGCTTCCCGCATGGTGGATAGGTCGCGTACGAGGGGCACCTTGCTGTAATTGCTCCCCGCAGAGTTCTGAATTTAATTCGAGTAGATTATCCCGCTATTATTCCGCGCACTCTACTTCATTGGGTCAACCAGACCCTATTAGCAGTGCCGGGTATTACCATAATCGCGTCACAAAACAGGTAAATAAAACTCCGTCACCCCCGATAAAGTTTGACCATAATGAAACGCGGGCGTTAAAAGCCCCTGTATAGAACACGGAGAAATTTCACGACGCCATTCCTGGGCCATTGTTCTTTCCGGAATCCCTTTCTGCCCGTAATTAGCAACGCGACTACGCCCCTCAGCTTCTCGGCCGCCATTGTTCCCTTTCATATCGCGGATGATTAATGTCGACTAATCGTAATGATCGATCCCGCGGCTCGGTAGAAGGTACATTTAATTCTCTTAGACGTCAAATTCCCTAAGCCTCATCGCCTCGCCCTTTATCAACTTCCGCGATGCTTTTATGCCCTCCCCGGTCGCGCCCCCTCCCCCTTCGGCCGCAACCCCCGTCGCTCCACCAAACGACTCTCCCAATTGTGTCGCGAGACTTTTTGCCATCGCCGTTCGATTCCTCGCCTTTTCAAAGGGCCCGATCGCCAGTTGCTCGTTAACGCGTCGCTACGCGCAGCTTAATGGTATCGGGGAGTCGGCTAACAGGAATATTTAGGTGATTTGGCCGCGCTGTCGGTGATTTAATAGGATCGTTAGTGAAGTGGTTCGCGAGGGTCTGTACGAGGCAGTGGCCGGTCCCTTGGTCTAGCATAATTAATGAACTTTGGATTTTTCGTGGTATTTCTAGGATGTAAATTAATACCACTGCGAGTGGCGTTAATTAAGAATTCATGGACGAGGAAGAAGTATCTACTATCCCCGGAAGATTTCGAAGCTTCGGAACACAATCATCAACATTCTGCTACAGTTACGTGACTGATCCCTCGAGCTAAGTAATGCTCGACACGGTAAAAACGAGGCGAAGCGAACTCGAAGCCAATATTCGATCTCCTCGGAGCCGTATACGTGCTCGGTAGGAGAAATCAGGAGATACGAGAGCTGCGCACACGTTACAGCCTCTTCCACCTCCCCACCGCCCCTGTGTTCCATCGCAAAAATCGAGTCAGTTTAGAACACTTACTCTCCCATTAATGCCGTCATCTGCGCGGGGCTCGGCCATTAATCGTGGGCGAGCTTCGAGTCTGGCTTACGAGGCGGTTAAAGCGCGGCACAGCCCGCTCATCTCCTGTCCCCCACCCTCCTTTCTTTCTCGTCGAGAGCCCCACTGAAGGCAAGCTGTGTTCTCGCAATTTGTTGCCAAATTTATTACGTGGCCAGAGATAAAAAGTAAAGATAGACCGTGGAAAAAAAAGCTATAACGAATGACGTATCGTTCCGCGCCGCTTGCCTCGTAACCTCTTCATTCCGACGAGCGGCTCGGAGCGGGGGAGAAGAAACGAAGAAAAGGAGAGTCGAGAGAGGGATAGCCGTGGACGAAGACGGAGCCACCGTTGATCCGCGAAATCGTGGAGGGAACCGAGGGATTCTCGCGGCCTTAGCCTTGGAAGGCGATGAGTCGCCGGCCAGAATCGACCAGGGCCAACGCGTAATTATTTCTTTGCAAATATTTAGCCACTGTACGAGCGGGAACGCCGCCTAATTCCGTCAGCCGGTATGCACTTTCGTTCGCCACTTCTTTAATAATATGTTCTTAATGGCCTCCGCCGGCGTTTCGCTTAATTGCCGCCGTTTATCCGCCGCAATTATACGAGCACTCTCTAATCCGTTTATTACCGTCAGCCTTACTTTACTCTTTCCGAAGTGGCGTGCTATCGCGGCCGGGATTAAGAGGAAGCGTCTCCCCTTTATTAAACGGTCAATTAGTGTCGTCGTCGTTTTCAGCTACTTCATCTTCAGGTACGTGTCTCTGATCGACGAGAGCACGCGAAAACGAGACCGAGGTCCACGAGGTAATTATTTTCCTCAAGATAAACGCGCTAAATAGGGGAGACCGGGTATGGTTGTCTCATTTTCTTATTTCGATTTTTTTACAGGTCAAACTTAGATTAATATAAACTACGTACGTCCGACTTTATAAAAAAAATTGGTCCTGTGGATTTTGTCAACCAGATTAGGAACTAATTCACATTATTTGCAGGAAATATTTTATGGCAACATACCCCGAGGCCGGGTTGATTGTCACACATTTGGATGGCTATGTTTATGAATGAAAAGTCGATTGAATTAGGAAAGTAATATTAATTATGGGAACACCTCACCTCTTGGACGTCTTCTTTTTAAAAGTTCGCGATTTTATTATTGAGAACTGTTGCCAAACAAACAAGAAAATAATATCGCATGATAGGTACAGCAAGTTACAGCGGAATTAGTTGTCACATGCGGCAAATACCTACCCCAAATGTTCTGTTTCAACTTGCTCAAAACCGTTAAACAATTTCGCCTCTCTATTCATGTATTAAAAGTTTAAAAAATGCAAAAGAATCTTTACAATAAGTTAGAAAAAAACTCTAAACTACGAGAATAATGCGACAATGTTGTAGTCAATACTAAGAAACAATCTATATTTATTTGATAGAAAATACGGCAAAATTTACTTCGAGTGCAGGAAAACAAACAATGGTACCTACATCCTGTCTGCATGCGACTCCACAACGACTTGTGTAATGGAGGGGGAAGCGGCGATATGCTAACGCATCGCCATGGATTATTAACATATTCCTATCGTTTATAGTTTCTTTATTAAAACGGCTGTATCAACCTACCCATGTGACAACCAGACCCGGTCTCCCCTACTCGTGGATTTCAAGATCGCGACATAAAGCCGCGTTCCCACTTGTCAAACGTGTCTCGGTGGACAGGAAGCATTCAAAGCACTTTTAGAAGTAATACCTTTGACCCTACAAATTCCCCAACTTAATTGTCCCTAATTTAATTGCAAGCTAACAAATTCTATCGAGCACAGTGTTCTCGTAAAATACGCTTCATTCGATTAGCCGCGGCGCAGGGAAAACAAGAATAACGAGAAAGAAGAGCAATAGCCTTGGAGGGGTGCATGTGCGCCCGCATATTTTCCAGCGGCGAGGAGTCACGTAATTTCAAATGCGCTTAACTTAAAAGCATTTATCTGTAACCGTATTATTACGAGCGGCACGATAATTCGTTTCGATGTTGCTCCAAAGAGGATTTACCTGTCCCGGGGCTGGAAACGCCTAGCGTAGTCGCGCAGCCTCCTCGGATCCACGTCGATCCTCCAGACTTTCGGCCCCGTAGGTGGCTGAAATCCCTTCCATTCAGAAGTTTCGATACTAATCGCAAGGTCATCCCGAGATCCCCCGTAGAGGGGTCCGCCGATAATCTCGCAGCAGGACCTTCCTCGGGAAAGGATTCGTGGCTTATCGGTGCCGGCGCATCGAGCGTTTCGTTACTTTCCGTTCTCCTTCCAGTGCCGTTTCTTCGCCCCGCGCGCACGTACAATACACGCATATTTTTTTCCGCTCGAAATCTGACGCCATAAATCAGGGTGGGGCGGAGGGGGATTACAAAGCATCGACTGCCGGAGATTGCAGCTTGTTTTGGGTCCTCCGGGACGAGAAGTTTGTGTCGGTCGGCGGTATGGAAAAATGAAACGCACTTCATGCATTATTCAGGCCCTTCTAGTCGAGCCACCTCTTTACAAGCCCGGACGAATACGCGCGCGTGTGGCTTCTCGGGGCGATTTGTCTTCCGATCTGGCGTTGAAATTATTTACTCGTGTCCCCGTGTCCACTCGCCGCAATTGTTTGCTCCGGGAACGTGGCTCTCTAACAGAACGAATTCGCACCACCCCGGAGGGCAACTCTTGTCGCACGAATCGCGGTTATCCGTCGAGCCTCGAGGAGCCGGGGACCCTTTAATTCGAATCGAGCGGTGCTCGCACAGGAGCGAAACATTGGGAATTATTAAATTTGCATGCTAACGGAGCTTCTATCCGAGGACCTATCCTCGCCACGTTCCTCCTTACCGCTGCTTGAATTCGATAACACCGGCAACCACCGACTTTCAACCGTGAAAATCGTTAAACCGGGGTGGCGAGCGCGCGCAGAACGCCGCCTGGGCGAAGATTTACAACGAACAGAGTTGTTTTTCCGTTCGCAGCGTGTTCGCCAAAGAAACCGTTTCGCGTTACACGGTGCAGCCGAGTTTCGCGCGGCAGCAATTGCAGTCGCGGCGCAATTGGACCGGGAAGAAAGAAGGGCGGAAAAATTGCCGACAACTTTTGATTCCGCGGGGCACGAGCGAATGGGACGGGCGCGCCGAGTAAATTCAAATCCCCGGCTGAAAACCGTACGAACGCGCGAACAAAGATACTATTTACCGGCTCGCGACTGCGGCTTTCAGCGGTCTCGCAAAAACATTTTCAACGGGCCTCGCTCGTCTCGCCCGTCGTTCCCTTCGTTTTCTCTTACATCCGCGTGCCGCGGCCGACGGAACGACAAAGAGCCACGGTGAATCCAGTCGCGGAAACTTTGCATTCCACGCTCTGATTTATTATTCCCCGGCGAGCATCGCCGACGCACGGAGACCGCGGCGAGCATTCAGCGACGGGCTACAGGAGATGGAACATTTTCTCGTTCGTCGATCGCATGAACTTACTCCGTCCAACGTGAAAGTGTTAATTCGGAGGAGTCAGCTCCGCTGCCCCAAAGGGGAACCCACACGGGCGTCTCAAGAATCGAAGAAGTTTACCCTGGATCAGTGGCGGATCCGGAGGGGCGCAAAAGAGCCCTGACACCCTCCAAAGAAAAAGGAAAAAAGGGATTAACCCTGTAGATACGGGGATGTTTTAAACTTGACGTAGAATTTTTTTTCTATTTTATAACTATTTTAATCTATTTTATACTTCGGATTTGGAAGCTACTCGGTTGGAATGCTGAGAATGTGAAAATCATTGATTTGTGGTATGGGACGTAGGAATCCCACCGGGACTTAATTTTATGAATATTGATCGGAAATGTAGAAAACAACATAAATATGTCTTTAAATGATTTTTTTACTATGGGAAATCATGTTTGAATAGTAAGTAGTAATGAAAAATAATGTTATGTTACAAAGTGACGGTAACACAAGTAAATAGAAAAAAAATAGGCAGGTACCACTGGCTACTTTTGAAACATGATCAATAAATACTCACAAGAGCATTGTTCTTGTCGACGCCCTGACATCTTGTTGCTGTAGTAACGATAAATATTTAACAGATAATATAGAATAGTACGAATATTTAAAGAAATAGGAAAGACATATAAGTACTTAACAATTTTCATAAATATGTACTCCTAAGTCCGGGTGAGACATACAAGTCCCATAACTTTAACCCGAAAGCCCCTATATATAACGTAAATAGAGTGCACTGCCCATACAGTATTTCGTCAATTATGACTCACTTTTACTATATAGAAGCTTATTTTACTATAAATTTTTTTTTGACATACTCCAATTTATAAAAATAGTCGACAAATTGCAACAGGCACAGATAATGATCCATAGCATCGACTAGATTCACTTGTCTAGATTCATTTCGGGTTCTGATCGTACAAACAGTTTCTGCCCTGCGTACTAAAAGTCACTATACCTATCAAATGTCGATCTTATCGATAGAGCGTAAATAAAAATGTATTAATCTGAATGGGACTCTGAAGTCCGACTAGTCCCTGCAGGGTTAATGTATCCACGACTGAAGTAATTCAAGAGCTTCGTAAAAAGAAAAAATCGAACTTCATTCCTTAAATAAATTTTATAATCCCCTAATGAATTTTTTGAATTTATATTAAAAATACTTTTACCCGTTCAGTCGAACCTGAGTTAGCTCCCCCAAGATGAAATGCTCAGTGCGCTACTGCCCCGGATCGCATTAATACCTGTAAAGTTCCGTCTCCGAGAAATGCCCCCCTCGCTCCATTGGAACGACCCTTGATCCCCTAAACTTTGCCGCTCGATTATTCCCGATCGTCGACAATAACCTCTGGAGTACCTGGCCGGCGGATCTGCCAGCGGTACGAACGGGGTCAGGGCTCGTGGAAATCAGGGTGGTGGCGTGTGTACATCCCCTTAAGCCGTTGACGCGCTCCCGGCACTAATCAGATGAGATCTCTAATCGGTTGATCCGCTCGGCCCGATATTTGTACGCAGGAAGACGGATGTCGCCCGGGAGAATTGAAAAGGTACGAGCAAGAGAGAAGTGGCCTGAAAGGAGGAGAAAAACGCGAGGGGGCCGTACGTCGGGATTAGGGCTTAAATCGCCAACAGAGTGAGACTGATGGGAGGGAGGGGTGGGTTCGTCTCAAGATTTCCTTGGCTCCCTTAAAAGGCCGTGGGACGATGCCGTGGCCGGTTTTTGTGTGGGTAAACTCACAGACAGCTTCGAACCATACGTTGGATACGTCTTCGGATGCACGCACATGCGTGCATCCTTCGCGAGCACCGTATATCTCGGACCCTTTCGCTAGAAGAATGCCGGAGATAAAATCGCGCAACCCCTGCACCGCTGGCAACCCCTGACGCGGAGGGCTGTCGAGTGTGCCTCGTGCTTTCACGAGTGCGCTCTCCTCTTGTCCGCGTGTGTCCCCGCGCACGCACACCGTCGCGGACACTTTCGTTCGCGTCCCCGCGACCGAACTCCCTTCCTCTCCCTGCTGCTCTTCCTTCGCTTTTATTTTCCAACTCACCCCCTCCCCCACCCGGGGCGGGCACGGAGCCCGTTTTTCCCTCGCCCCACCCCCGCCATCTCGATTCTGCCCTCGCGGCAACATAGTTCATCGCTGTTTTTAAAGCTTTCCCCATACGGAAAGTATGTGACAGTTTGTTTTGAAAGGTGGAGAGAAAGGGGTGGGCCGCCGGGGGACGTGTAGGCAGTTCCGCTGACGCGGACGACAACCTCCTTGGTACCATTGTGCGGCGATACCTTGAGGATATTTCAAAGTTTAATAGAGTTATGCCCGTGGAAAGGGGGCGGCAGTGTATTTGCGGGTAGACAGCCGCCCGCCCCCGCCGAGCCCTTTGCTACAGAATGGGATCGGGCCAAAGGAGCCAGAGGATTCTATAGAGGACGACTGTTTCTTCGCCGCGTATTTATGTAATGGATTTTCCCGTGAACGCGGACTGGACCGGGGGTACGGTAGCCGCGATTGTTCGAATATTGTATCTAAACTACACCCTTTCAACCCCCGTGACGCGACACTGCGACGTCTGTTTGTATCGAGCGTACAGCTGCTTCGTGAGAACCGTCAGCGTTTAAGAAAATATCAAGCCTGCATTGTGGCACGTTAGGAACCTCGTCTCGCATTATCTACCCACCCTTCCCAACGATCGGCACCGTTAACACAGCGACCCCCGCGAAACGGCAGGCGCGGAAACGTGGGCGCAGCATTTATCCGGGAACCGTTTCACCGTCCCGTCACAACAGATTTCCCAGTCGCGTTTACATGTAAACAACAGCGCGGGCAATATCTTCCGGGACCACCGATCGTTTATGTATTATTCGATTCGCGCCCGACCATTTATCCCGTTTTCCTTGCTCCGCGCGCATTAACACCAGCGGTCGGCTAACTGGATTCGCATATATCTCGAAATGCACTGGCTGCATGTGTTGTAATTCGATGTGATTAACAGCGCCGCGTGTTCGTAACTGTATGAACAAGTTGGCAATATTACCCACCTGGCCCGTCCCGTCCCTCCCCTTCTCCGCCCACTTTTACACCCCCACCGATATCGCGTGGATATTGCGTCGGTCTGCATCGGCAAATTTAATAACGGCCATGCTGATTTCCGGTGACGTTCCGAGGCCGTTCGTTTGTCGGCTCAGACGTGGCGCGATGGAAATTCATCCTACGGAAGTTGAAACTTCAATTGCCTCGCGTTAACTCGGCGATCACGGAAACGAAGGAGGTTCTACGCTATTGGAGGCGCGACAGGTAAAAAGATCGTGTAAACCGATTATTAAGAGCCGCGAGTGAAGACTCTCCTACGTAACCGTGATATTTTCACAGGTGCAGCTGGAAGGCAGAGGGCCTCGCAGTTTCTTCAGTGCTGCTTAAGTCTCGTCTCCTAAATACGCGCAGCCCCCACGCGCGCCTTTGGACGCCGTGAAAAGTTAATTTTGTTTGGCTTCGCTCGTCGGAATATTACCAGACGTTCGTTAAGTTCTCCCTGGGAAGAAGCGCGGCCCGCCCCCATTTGCCAGTGTCTCCCGGCGGCCTAATTAATTAAAAAACTTGGAGCCGTGTTCGCAGTCGATCAAAGAAGGGTGGAAATTGATCAGTTTGGCGGGAAGGGGAGGCTCTCGTTCCTGGATCGATCCGGGGGTGACTTTCGTCCCAGGCCCCTGCAGTCTGGCTGCAAATTTTATTTCTCTAATTTCGCCAGGGAAACGGGGTTAGCGATGGTGCAGGCATAAACGCATAATACAACAGCTGTGCAATTGGCGGTGCGTTAAAGCGCGGTCACGTACGGCTACATATGTATTCGGAATACGGAAATGGGGCAATAACCGGCGCGGGACATCGTCGGTTCGCTGAAAAATCGGGAAGCACGGGTGCGCGTGGGTGACCTGCAACATTTCATTTTATATTTTCGACGAGGCATGGTTACAGAGGTGTCGGCTTAAGAACAGCTGAAGCACATGCTCTGGAGCACCTTGTTCTATTTGACACGTGTGAAGGGTGGTCCCACCTTCTTGGTACAGTGGAGCCTCGATAACTCGAAAAGCTCTATAAGTTAGAAATTTTCTTCATTCTCTTTCGTTAAGAGCCGTCGGGCCAAAGTTTTGTATTTTTAGAAAATAAGAAAAGTATGCCATTTCGAAGAAAGCAGACGATTTTTCGTCTACAATTTCGATCTTTAAATGGTAAAATGCAATATACTAAAATTTACAATTTTAAAAATCTGGCCTAATGGAACTTGGAGAATGTCATTTCGCATAGATTAACGCAAAGTTTATGAAGAAAGGTTATAAATTTTCGAAGTTTTGATGCTGATAAGGGGGTCCCTGCTTGGTGCAGAGGTTGCTGTAACCGCAGAAAATGAACGGCAATATATTAATATTATTATTAAATGCATTTATTGCACCATTGCAATTAAAATTACAATGACGAGTAGGCGAGGTTCAACATTAACTGCTGCTCTACAATCTAACCTGAAAAGCCGTTGGGTGATAAGAAAAGAAAATAGTTTATATACTATTATCTAATAAAGAGTTTATTCTAATGAATCCTGATTTCAATTTCTTTTTCACATTAATAATGTCAAACTTATGAGCATTTATCCTCAACGTCCCCGTTCCGCCGCTGCTTCCCCTATCTGAATAGGAATACACTCTCATCGATAGACATAAACGAAGTAGGGGCAAGAAATATTTCACCCCACCCAGAAGAACGAGCAAGCTACACCCCGTTCTTGCACTCGCCAATAAATACAAACGAGCAATGACAAATCCCATAAAAAGCTCCGCAACCAGTCACCCCCGCCAATGGTTTCTCCCTGCAGCCGACCCCCGACAGCACTTGCCACGTCTCCCTCGCGAACTATTCGCGCGATCCGGGCGGCTAAACCGCGCGCCAGCGTGTATCAAATCCTACAAATCCTCCGGTCGCGTCGCAAGTTGGAGACTCGCCAGTTTAATATACTCCCCCGGACGATAAATTACAGCGTGGAGCAAAAAGTGTCCGCATGAAACATGCCCGCGAGAGCGCGCGTAGCACGGGCACCTGGAGCACAGCGCGAGTGTCCCGGTGCGTTAAGTGACAGCGGTCCAGGATGAGAGCAGACAATGATGGGCCCCTGGTCATCGGGGGTTGCACGTTTAAACAGATGCGCGCACGTGCGCGCGACTCTCGCAGGGCCGTCGACGGCAGAACGGTTGTTGCTCGCGGCTCGGCTATCGCCGGGCCAGACCGAGGCAATTAACCACTTTTATTAATAGCCCGTAGGACCCGCGTAACCTACCGCGCTGCTTCATGACTGATGCATCTCCTGGGTCCTCATTAGCCACGGCAGCGCGGCGGGGACAGGCGCGTGTAACGCGTGCCGGCGCGTTTATAATCGTTACGTCTTTTCGACGAGTCCTCGCGCGCACACCGCGATTTACGAGGGGCCGGCGCGAGAGGCGGCGAGGGAGGGCGATATGTAAATCGTGACAGTTACACGAGTAGGCGAAAAGGGAATATTGTTATCGATGCAGCGGGCCGGCTGCCGTGTGGGACGCTTGGAATTCGTGGACGACGGGGAGACGGGCACAGGGTCGGGTTTCAGCTTCGTGAAAGTTTGTTTTCCAGCGCCGAGGGGGACGAGCCCCGACGGCGGACAGTATTTAACGCGGGCTTCGACTTCCACGGAGAAGGTTTTGTTTTGTTAAAGCCTTCCATGTGCGGCCCGCCGGCTGACTTTATACAGCCCCTGCGGGTCTTGTTTAAAAAATACCGCCATAATCGCGGCGCCCGTCGTCGGCGTATGGAAACGGAGCCGCATCGAGAGGCACTGGGAAACCCTTCGACAATAAAGGGAAAACTAGTTCCTCTTCGTTTTGAACAGGCTTTTTATTTTTTTTTTTTTTGCAAGAGTATTCATGACTGTCTAGAGTTCCCTGTAGGACGCGGGTGAATAAAATATCGCGGACCGTCTGGCGCAGTGGATGAAAGTCGGGAGGTTAGACACAAATGTTGTTATTAATCTTCAGTTTCTAGGATAGAGTTTCCCAGAAATGGAAAGCCACCGGTTAGCAATTATTCCGTGGCAATGGGTTCGAACGCAGCCGTGACGCCTCTTCCTCCGTCCACCGTACCGTCGATCAAACACCGATCGATTTTAATCGCGCTAAACCGGCATCGAATTTTATCGCCGGCATAGTTCAATTTCACGGCTGCCCGATCGCGAGCAGCTTATTCGCCCCTCGTGTATTTAATCTAGCATGACCGCCGCGAAATATCGTCTCCGTTATAAAATTTGATTTGTTCCGCGTGTCGCAGCTGTCCGACCATTAACGTTTCATCGATAATCCACGCGACCAGCGCGTCCCCAGCCTTTCTCATAACTAACGCGATCTTCATCAACCACTACCCTCGTCGAGGAAAGACACCCGTGTCACCGTTTCATTCATCCACGCCTCCTCGATCATCCCTCCGTGACTCCAATCTTCCCGACACATACATTGTTTATCGGATGTTTGTATATCACGACGTTTTACGAGCGAAGCAGCCAGCAAACGGTGTCACCTCCGTAAAACGCGGCAGTCGTTCTCGATTATGCGTGGAAAGCGTGGAAGCTGAACTCGTTTTCGCCACGAGCTGCCAGGCTGATTTACGAGCCGTTGCTTGAGCTCGATACCCGATCGCGCGGAATGTATACTGTATTAAAATACCGCGATCGACTTGCGAAATCCGTCGGCCGTTCTAGCAACGTTACACCGAATCGGAGCTAACAATCGCGGATGCATTGGTAAACTTGAGCTGTGATTAAATTCTGCTGTGCAATTATTTCGAGTATAAGGTGAATGACCCAATTTCTGTTCATTTAAAAGGTTACTCGTCATCAAGAAGATGTAAACAATTTGTTTGTGATCAAAAGTTGCAGAGTAATTGATTAATTCTTTAATAATAAATCAACTAAGTTGGAAACTTTTTAAGAAAGGTATTTCAAGATGCTTAACTGTTAGTAATTTGTAATTAAATACAAAGCTTTAGATGTTCGTATTTCTGCTCAGGAAAAATAGCAATGTACATATTTCTGCTCACATAATTATATGATATAAAAAACAGTACTTAATTTTTTCATCGTTAATTTAAATAAAACGATAAAATATTTAAGCGAGTATTAGGAGAATGGAAATGATGACTTCCTTACCAGCGAAAAAGCAAACAAGGCGTTAATGAAAATACTGTAATTGTAATATTTAAGCTATTAACATAACAAAATATAATATTTGAAATAATACAAGCAACACAGAATGTAATAAAGATCCGAATTCAACGATTCATTAAATCTTTTTACTTATTAATTGGGTAACAGTGATTGGTACAACCGTTTCAAGCATTTTGGCATTACTGTCATGGCAATAGTTGCACGTGTACATGACACGACGTAACCTTAAAATGACATAAACAGTATTAAATTAGCTAGCAGTAATTGGAGTGTCAGTAATTCAGTCAAAAGCATTTGAAGAGTGTCAGTAATAGATCCCCAAATATAGTTTTGAAATTGATGAATTTATACATAAAAATGGAAGTTTTAAAATCCACCAAATTTTTTTCATCAAATAACCGTATTAAACAATAATAAATAACAAGAAGTACACATACCTTTAGTCTATAAATACATAACTATAAGATAATATCAGCGTCAACGCTTAATGTGTCAGTAATTGAGTCCTTTACCCTAGATTCTGATTAAAATTGGTTCAAAGTGCTCTCCCCTTTGCCGCTGCGCTTTGATACACTAACGGTAGACTATCATTGAAGATTTCTCGTAAAAAGGAACGTTGCTTCTTGCCAGCCGCGAACGACATCGCCAAGCAATTGTCCTGCACGGTTTCGCGATGGGTGGCGGGATCCAACGGCGCTTAAACAGGCGTCGATAGCCTGGTATAGTCGCGTTTATGGTCGATCGTTGTACTCGACGGTTACACGTTTATGAGGCAATCGAATCGTCCGCTTCGACTGCGGCTACACACGCTCCGGTACACGCGCGATTATGTTTATTAGTAGCCGACGTGCCCTGCATGCGCGTGTCAGCCTGCTAATGTCGGTCCACTAATCCTGGCCACCGTGACACGCGTAACCGAGACACGAAACTGTTCTCGCGACACAATGTTCACTCGTTAATTGGCAATTCTCTCCTTACGGTGTCCGGTGGCGCGGATTTATTCGACGGCTGGGTAACTTCGAGCCGGCCTGCACTCAGCGCTGTGTATTACACGCCCGGGAACTTTAACGACGCTGCAGATTACGCGAAACTCTCGAAATTTATACTCGGATACCCCGATACCCTCATTACTCCGAAACCGCAGACCGCGACACTTCGCAATGAGAATCTTCGCCCGACTAATCGAACAGGAATCGAACTACTTAGCCCAACACCGTGACTTCGTCACCTCCGAGTTACACCGAAACCGACCCACCCTTCGCGACGTCGCACCTCTCCTTCCCCTATTTTCAAATCCCGCAATAAAACCGCCCCAACATTGGCGTTCCAACGGACTCCATCGACGCGCCGGCCCGTGTCAACGAACGTATGATTGTTCTCGTAATTGGCAGCCACCTACGAGCCCATGGTTGTTTACACAAACTCGGGAAATTTATTTGTTTCAGTTTATTTCGACGCAATATCCGCTCGCCGCGGCGATGCTCCTGGAATCGCCAAACAGAGAGCGAGCTGCCGCGGCTTTGTTTCGATTTACTTATAATTCAATTCGTCGCCCAGCGGAACACGATAAAACACGGCGCGTTTATTACGCCCAATTTTATATGCTTCTCCGCGGCGATGTTTCGCGCGTTAGCGAGTCCTGCGCGCCACGCATTATTCCTCTGTCCCGGTCAACGCTTTTACCCTTCGTTCATTCCGAAACCCGTGCCACTTTCAATTTCCACAAGGGTTGCCCATTGGCGGTGCCAGGTGCCATAGAAGAACACGAAACCTCGCAGCGAGATTTCGACGTCCCTGAAGGGTGCTTCGCAAGGATGTTCATCCCAGGTTGTGTTTTTGGCATTCGTTTGTGATACCCGCATCACGGTGCCTTTTAAGCTTTACGAGGACGCCACTCGTGAACCGGATGTTTGCATTTCTCCGCTTTACGAGCGGTCGCGCGAGATGGTTTACACAAACGACGCCTATGCATACGCGGCGGCTCCCCGTTTCGCGCACTTACGGCACCGTGCTTGCGAATCATGCGTTTGTTCATCGAGGAATACACACTGCGTTCGCGTTCCTGGAAGCGGTGTAAATTCAATCCTGTCAGAGTCGAACGGGATTCATAAATAAAGCTTATGCGAGCGGGAGGAAAAAGAGCTGGCTAATAAATTCACCCGGCTCTGAAATGGTAGTCGACGGGCTCTAATCAGAAATCCAAATCTATACGGCTGGATTCTCTGTTTCCTCTGAGCTCTAGCGCCGGAGCCGACACTTCAGCCTGCGTATAGCGCAATTATCGCGCGTTTCACCGTTGGAAACACCTGCCGGCAGCGGGAAACAGAATCCTTTTGTTCGGGGCGCGCACGCGGGAAAAAATTCGCTCCCTCAAAGCGGCACGCAGCCTGCACCCAATCGTTACATGCCCCGTTACCGCGTGCTTCACGTCTGATCGCGTTTCCGAGTGTCTCGCGATTCAGGCGGACGCGTGAAAAATTGCCGCGCCCGGCAAAGCGGCAGCTTTTCACCGTGAACAATGAGCGACGTTCTAAGCGTTGCTTAAAATCTCCCAAGTTTTCCATGCGCCGCGGCGCAATCGCTGCCGCACACGTGCACCCGCCCGTCGATCCCACCCCGCGTTTCATCCACGCTGCTCGACTTTTATGGACTTCCGTAGCCTTTATTTCGCCGTCAAGGATGCAGCTTTGATGTCTTTACGAGCCCCGTCTCTCACCGAAATAAACGCCACCGGGAAACATATGGAGACGGATCTCGAGCAAAGATCTTGCGCGTTCCGCGCTTTTGTCCAACAATATCCACGATCGCTACACCATTTCTGTTTCAGCTGGGGTTAATCGGTCGTCATTTCCTGCCCCAGCGTTCTACGAACCCGAGGCATAGGTTCCCCGATAAGTGGGGAGTAAAAACGGCACCAGTAGGTACTCAGCTAATTTGATATCGAATTCCGGAATTCCTTATGCTCGAAGAACATTCAGGATGGGTAGACTCATGGTTGGAATCTAAAAGGACTTAACGAGATCACCGAAAGGTGAGACGGAAGTCGAGGAGAGTGGATTGATCCTCTAAATTCTAAATGTCCCATCCATTCTCGTTCTCCCGTGACGAGAGGGTATCACGAATATTATTCTCTCATCCGGAGTGCCTTGGCAAATGATCATCGACACACTGACACGCCCGCCTGTACCCAGAATGCACACGTGTAATGATTCGCAATACGGGCCGCGTCTCGCCGGAAATACACCACCGGAGATGAATAGTTCCGCGCGCGTTTCCTTTTTCCGGTGTCGGTGGATTGGGATTTTTTAAATTTCCCAAGGGCCGGTCGGGAGGAGAGGCGGGGATCGCGATACGTGGGATATCGAGGTAACGCAAAAACCGTCCCTCCCGCGACGCGCTGCGGGCCGATTGAAGTATTGCTCTAACTATTGGATAGAGCTCGGCGGCCCCCACCGGAAGGATCGTGCTGCAGCTGGTATACGCCGAGACTTCCTGCTATCGGGTAAAACGTAAAAGGGGCAATAATATGGTGCAGTAAAAGGGGAGGAAAAGCGCGACGGGTTCGTGCGCCTTTTATTTACAGACGTTGTAAAATACTGGCTCTCCGATGTGACACTGTTACCGTTCACGGCAAATGGAGGGAGGGAAAATTTAATGACCGGTTGAAAGAGTCCGTCTACGCTTCCGGGAGGATCTCTGTTGCACTTGTCGAGCGAAACCTGGGAGAAATTACTGAAATGGAACGATCGAGAATCCTGGCCCCTCATCGCACTACCCCCTTCGCCCTCTGTTACAGGTTGGGGACTTGTTCAACTAAAACACGAACATCCACGGTCCACTTTGACGAGTGCTGTAGCCCGATCGTTTCACGGCACACCGCTTCCCGTATTCTACAATCATCGTCCATTTAATCAGGAAAATTCATCAGCAGCCGGTTACGGAACACCCTCTCCGTTACATAACGCGAGCACGCGTGCCTCGGCCGCATTTCTCTGCGATTGCACGTCCTCGAGCAGCACGAAAGTCTGAAATGCCTCCTCGAACGCATCGCGAAAGTGCATAGCATTGCGCCTGGAATACGCAATACGCTCGCTACACAGGCGCGGCCCCTGTACCCAGGCACCGGGCTCGTCGAGCGTACACACGAGCGGAGGAAATTCGCGTAGCGAGTAAACCACGCTCCCGACCAGACGAGGGGCCATAATCGTTGCGGAACTCGCCAACAACATCCGCCCATTTCTTTGCCACTCTTCTTCGATCGAGTCCTTTCGCGGGCCGCGCGACGCTGGATAACAGGACGGCAAGTGGGAAACGATACCACGGTATCAGAATGTACGCTCGGGCAAAGTGCATCGGGGGGAAAGACGTCGAAAATGATCCCGTTCGATCGGGAGCGTTAGCCGTAGGATTTCCATGCGTTCTATGGTAATAGCGTATCCGCCGAGGCATTTAACGTGTCTATGCATAGAGCGATCCTTTCCAAGATCGACTATTAGCTTGTAAAGAGAGATCCCGTCTTGGGACACTCGGTCCCCGTTTCCTTCGGTTTTGAAGTATAAAGGGATGTACAGCCTAACAAAATAATCTCTGAAAAAGTTTATTGCAATCGAACAACAGGGAAGGGTGATGGCTAGGCTTTAAGGGCATTCGCTGGTCAAATAATTGAAAAGATTTGTTTGCATATTTTCATTTAACATTGTCTCAAAAATGTTTAGTTAAAATTTTGGATCGAAATTCCTAACGGTGCAGATTTTATAGGCAGCTCAGGGGGATCGCCAGTGTGACGGCCTTTAAATAGGTGTTTTTGGAAGGTGGATTGTGAAGCAGGTATGATAAATAGAAATGTGATTTTTCGTTTAATTAATTATACGTTTAGGGTGACTGTACGTAATAACGCCACCCGTTATATCTCGCAAAGTAAGCTTTAAAATTTATCGGTTATGCACTGACTTAGTACCTAATCATATGTAGGAAGACATACTGTAATTGCAGCATCATGTCATCAACAATTACAGAAAGAGAAGTATTTTAGTAAATCTTAATAGTGTCAAAATATATTGGGCTGCCACAATTTTACATCACATTTGGAATAATTCCGAGAATGCAAGAATATCTACTAGAAATACCTAATTAATGGTGTACTTAAGGAATGAAATCGATTAAAATATTTTTCGTAATGAAAATAGTGTCTTCCTTTTAGCAGTATGGGTGTTCTCAATACCGCCTACCGGAGAACAATGGATTCGATATAATGTTTGTTACAGGTGGGGTTACGAAAATTTTGGTTCTAATAATATTAAAAGAGCGTGTAATTTTTTACAATTACTGTATATATAATTGTTTCGTGCTATTTTCTTATGAAATAGAACCATTATAGAGGATGAGAGCAAAGAAATACGAAAGAAAAATCGAGGTGTATGAAGGACCATCCTTTTCCATACGTAAATAAAGCGCTCGTCAGAAGAATGCATCGAAAAGATTAGCAGAAACAAAAGCCTTCTCTACGAAATAAGAATTCGAGATACATAGAAGGAGGGTCGTAAATAAAGTTAGAACTCGTCCACCCCGTCGCAAGAAGCAAGGACACGTTTACAGCCCTGCAATAGTTGCCCTCCCCCATCGACGTTTCCTCGGATCGGACCTCGTTTCAATCGGCGAGAGGTCCCTTTCCAGACGAGACTCGAAGAGGTCCTAATCTTTCCGAGGGAGCACGGTGTACGTGAACAGCTCGGGGACGGCGTTATCTTTCCCCGCGCGACGCGAGAGTGCATCGATCGGGCTCGTCGATAAAATTTTATTCCCCGGTGGCGCGCGTATGCAGGTGGAGCAAGGTCGGGCGACGAAAAAGGACAGGGGTGAAGAAAAAAAAAAAGAATACGACAGACGCTCGGGGGTAAATAAATTTAAGACTCGCGCGTTTCCCGCCGTCAGCCGGCTCTTCGGTGCTGCCCGGCCATGGAGTCCCAACCGATTCTTTTACTGCCTCGATTTTTACGAGACCTCGACACTCCAGCTTGCCCCGATTACCGATCGAACACGCTTTTTACGCCAGCCGGAGAGCGAGCTGACAGTGAATGCAAAGTGTCCTCTCTCTGCCCGCCCCCGGCTCAATTTTCGTGTCCCTGATATAACAATAAAAATATGCCAATAAAAGAGCGACAGTGCGCGATCCACCCCGGGGAATGGAAGAATCGGGAGCGAGAGCAGGGGTTGGTAATGTCCCGGCGATAAGGCGAGCGTAACTGTTTCATTTCTCACGCGCGAATCGCTCCGCCCGCGAGGCTCTCTGGCCGGGTCCAGCGACCGGTTTCTCGCCTCGTATCGTCGAGATTTCGATATTATGATAATCCACGGGATAGAACGTTTCACCAACGACGGAGAAATGGTTTCCGGTTCGAGTGGCGTCTTTGGAAGGCAGCGTGCTCCCAGCGAATTAGTCGAGATCGCTGGTCCCACCGCATTGGGTGTGACAGTGGGATATTGAGGCTTGAGAATGGGCTACTTCGGGATTCCAGATGGAGTCTTGGTGCGTTGGGTGAATCGAACAAGGAATAGGGTGAAAGGTAGTCGACCACTTTGTTGTTTAGCTTAAAGAAATAAGTACTGAAATAAAGCATTTATTAAATGGCAATTTTATATTATATTTTGAATTTCTTACTTTAAAGTGCGACAAAAAGCGCTCTTCGTAGGTAAAAAAATTAAATGCTTTTGAAGGGATTTGTAAAGTAATTTCGATTCTACATGTGACATTGCTGTTTTCCAACACGAGAAGCATAAATACGCTTTGAATGGAACGAGAAATGTAATTCAGTTCTAAACATTTTTTACTGGAAAATGATGCGATTTCACTGAAGAAGCATCAATAATTTTATATGCCCATAAGAAATTTAAAAAAAAAAGAGATTATTTATTTATGGGACGTCGGTAACTGGACCATCATTCCTTTTCAATTTTCAATAGTCGACCGCAGCGGTCGACTTCTGAAGCTAACTGCATTCACAATGAACGCTAAAAATCGACCACGTGATAACTATAATTTATGTTATTAAAATTTGGATAAAGTTTTAAAATAACTTATTTTAATTACGCATTATTCCTGTCATTATTAATTATTTACCGTTGTTGCACATTATATTTAAAAATAAATTTTTGTTTGTAATGCGCACATAACCTATTTTGAATTTCATATTAAAAAAAGGTGGTCGACTTACCGGACCAGTCGACTTGTAGAGTTAAGCGGTCGCTTATTAAAGCATTCGGACACTTAATTTTTAACGCTAATTATTTATTTTCCCCGAACTTTTATACTAACACAAACTTTTTCGTGATACATTAAATACATTTGAATTACTTCAATACATTTTATATGTTTCATAACATTTATTGTTTATTTTTTTTAGAACTTTTCATTCCAGTTTAGCTTTAAGTGGTCGACTACTAAGTGCTTTCACCTTATAGAAGCTACAGAGGCGCTTGTGTGCTTGCGAGTGGAGTAGTAAGAGGGATGTTTCCATTTGTGTTATTATAAAAGGATTATCTCGTTGATGAACTCTACTAATCGGCCACTAATTGTAAGAGCCACTATCACCGAAAACCCTGATCAACCCCCTGGAATTCGGCCCAATTCGAAAAGTTCCCCTTCATTAGATTAATCGAACTTTTACCCAGTCTCGGTACAATTAACCTAGAAATGCACCCCTGCGCGCTGAAATTCGCTCGTCAAGTGATCGAGTCTGTTGTAGACGCGCCAGCCACCCCTTCGCTTCCCCTAGGAAAAACGCCACGACGACAGAAACTGGGAACTAACCTCCCGTTCTTTATCGATCCCCTGAAACGATCGTCTTAGAAACGTAGCCCTATTGTCGAGCCGGTTTCAATAGAAACGCACTCGTCGGATGGCCAACTTCGTCAAAGATTCGTCAGCAACCCCCTCGCTTTTACCCCCGGTGAAAGGCTCTACTCTGCAGCCAGGTTCCTCGAGCAAGTAGAAAGTTAACTAAATGACTTTCCCTTGGTATAGGAGGGAGTACGTCTGTACCACCCTCGTACCTTTTTACTCAACCTGTCTCGCAAAGTGTAACAAAAACTTGCGCCGCTTATAATTTTGATTAAACTATCAAAGCCTGCACACCACCACGGAGTTTAAAGACTACCAAATCCCCGTAATCAAATTCACCATTCCTGCCAGGATCGACCCCCCCAGAATCCTCCCCGAAACGCGACCCTACGGTTCGACCGGTCCAACCACCAACAAACACTCCTCGTCCAATGACCAACTCCATCAAAGATACGTTGACAACCCTTTCCCGTTTCCGCCCCCTTCGCGTTGCAATAAAAAAAAGGGCTCGTTCGGAGGCAGATTCCACGAGCAAGTGGGAGCAACGCAAACGTAAGCCGGGGGAATGCCGCGAGTCCACGAGCGGAAACGGTCCGGCTTATGGGGGTAATTATTTTTTCAACTGGACGGAAGGGGGCGGGGTGGCAAGGGCGCGCACCGCGGGGGTCTTTGCTTGGGCAGGAGAACAAGGGTGAAAATAGAAGGGGGAAAAGGTTGAATGTACCGCTGTCACTGTAAAGGTCCCGCGTCTGTGTTACACGGCTGCCGGCACATGCACGAGGAAGTTAGTGTACGCGATCCAGTGGACAGTAAGCGCGGGTCTTACGCACACAGGCCGCGGGACGCAGCTGGTTTAAAGCGGTGAAAGCAAAAGAGTACATGAAAGAAACGTTAATTACTGCATTACTGGCTAGCCAACCGTAAAATGTACTACAGCTCGCGGCGCCGTTCTAGCACTACTGCCGGGGCTGGGGCCGCCAGTAACGCGAGGGTAAATGCGAAACAAAGTCCCCGGGCGCGGCGGAGATGCGTTGGAATAATACGCTCTACCCCGGGCTCGATGAGGAATTAAGGGTAAACGAATTACGCTTAGACGACCGAACGTGAACGAGTGCACGGCAAATTGTCCCGTTGTTTGCGTTACCTTTGACAGTTCTCTGGACGTCCTGTTGTCAAAGACAGTCCTCGTTGCTATCTTTTTTTTTTCCCCGAGGGTTGTTGCGACAGCGTCGTTACGCGCAACCAGTCGAGTGATCGGGGGAAGCTGAAGGGGTTGCACGAGTTAAGAGCGGCTACTTTCACCTGTGCCGTTTCTACGCCCGCTATTGAAATTTCGATATTGGATAACTGTTCACCGAGTGTGATAAGCAACCATTACGTAAGGAGTCGAGCTGGAGATATGCAGACGTAGTATTTTCGTCTGAATGCTCAATTGCTACAACCGTGATAAATCGATTACGAACGATACTTTTATCTACGCTATCACAAACTTTCCACCATCTCATTTTGAATAGTGGCAATGCAATACTAGTTACAATTATAGTGCGTTTTGCGTATTTGGCATATTTAAGGTAACTTGGAATCTATTTTCTATACTTATATAGCTTCTGAAATTGCTACTATTTTGTGATAAGAAAATTTTAGATTAAGAGATTACAACTTCTTCAATTTTACCTGCATAGTTAAAATATATGGCAAAATGTAACCATAATACATATTTTCTTCGCACTGCAACTTATCTAAAGCGTGAGCAAGAGGTCTAATACATTTGGGGCAATACAAATTTTGGTTTCGGTGAATGGTTCTCTTTTTAGCATCGAAAACAAAATACGAAAATTTATCTTTTACTGATACAATCTTGACGTAGGTGACATACATTTCATTCCAGCGAGTTATACCTGGTCGGTTGAAATAATATCCAGTTACTTTTTTTTTACAATTTCTCGTAGTAGGTATTACTATGCAAAACTTTCACTGTACTTTCTTTAATAACTTTTATTACGTCTCGAGGTGCTATGGGGCTAATTGCGTGAACAACAACGTACATGTTCGTACAGAAGTATTTCATTATGGTTAACACGGGACAAATTGTAGAATAATAGGTCTTTGGCCGAATCGATTACAGTTATTCCATGTTCTTTTAATGCTTTTTTAAAATTTGACCGATTATCCGCCACAGTGGCAACAATCTTGGATACATTCGAATCATACTGAGTGTGAATTTTTTCCAACATATCTGCAAGTCCATCAAAAGAGTAGATGTCACAAAAAAGTTTACAAAAACGACCTTTACTATTTTATTTTACTATCCAGACCAAGTGCATTTTTTTCAAAACGACGAAATACGTCACCCAGAAAACTAATTCCGTTAGCTTCTAAAAAAAACTCAAGTCGTTTGGACCAATTTTAAAAAAGTTATGCGATTTTAAAGAGTGCCCTTATTTTCCGACGCGACTGTATATGGGTAATACTTGTGCAAAAGTTTTTTTTTAAATTCGTAATATTTGCAGAGTTACAGGGTGCAGAATAGGTAGATACCTATACGGCGCACTCACTGAGCGGAACAGGCGACGCATAACAGTTTTGTATTTGTTTCTGCAAGTGTATTTCGGTAAAGTTTCGGCGGACTGTTCTTTCGGGGGGTTTGTGCATTTTTGTGTCTTTTAGAACACAAAAATCGACCATTTGGTTACAAAGAGACCGTTACTATCCTGGGTCACAACTTACAATTAGTTTCGTTCCGAACGTTGAGTAAACTTTGCTTTAAACGCGATTTCTCGAAACCACGGTTTTCGAATCAGTGACCAGGATATTGCAAGATCGACTGGACCAACTCAGTCCAAGTTTTGCATATATTATTAGCACGTGTGGCTTTCGTCCCTACCAGAATTATGATAAAATATTTTGTTTCTAAACTTCCACAAACCTTTAAAGTTGAAAAAATGTGCGAGAATCGAAACTTAATTTTCAAACAGCCGCAATTGGCGTGATTTTCAATATTTTTTATCATTCTGGTAGGGACGATAGTTAAAGGTATACAAATAAAGAATCTCTTCCCATTTTTTGTTTCTGATCACTAGAACGAGCCTAATCATGGTCACAGTGACCCCTTTGGTTTTTTTTACCATTACTTTAAAGCAGTCAATTGCATTTGATTTTAATTTTTTTCTATAGACAAAATTTGTAAATATAGTTCAAATATCAATAAGCAGGTAGCAATAAACTAAATAATAATCAAAGTTATGGATGCTTTGTAAAAAAATCCGAAATACCGCGACGAAAATGCCTCGTCAGACCGGAATACCCCCTTAATTTCGTTATGCTTTATACATTTTTGGCAACTAGCTGCGATTGTTACATTTACAGATTTCCTACAATTACTTGAAAAAGGTACCATCTAAAAGTGCTTTCTGTGTACCCAACTTTAATATTTCAGTATTCATTATTTGAACTGCAGTTGAATGACTCGTCGCTTTAGCCGACAAATCATTCTTGGTGCCATTCATTTTCACTACTTTATATCACTTTTATTAAATATGTATTGCTCCATTCACTTCCTCTCCGTGACTAAGTAGTACCAAATGATTTATTCTGCAATCCGAAAAGGAAGTCAGCTAAACTGACACAGCTAAACTATCTCTTTACACAGTTTTTATATACGTACATACCCTTCAATATTATGTATCATGAATTCGAATGCGAGTGACACAATACAGAAATCTGTATTTTTCACGCAGTTGACGATGTTAACATGATAGAATTAAAGAGTATTTGAGAAATTGTTTAAATAAATGTTTGATAAAATAAAAAACATAATGAAAAATTATTTCATTTATTTCAGAATAACAAATAACGAAATAATCTAGAGAAAAATCATTTGTCTGTACAAATAAACTAATACATAATTATTTTGAATAATATGTAATCAAATAACATATATTACCTAAACGATTATTCTCCAGATAGTATATTTCGAATAAACCAAAGCCATGTCCTTTCTGTTGTCGATGTAGTTGGAGCCGGAGTTGTAGTTGGAGCTGGAGTTGTAGTTGTTGCTGGAGTTGTAGTTGGAGCTGGAGTTGTAGTTGGAGCTGGAGTTGTAGTTGGAGCTGGAGTTGTAGTTGTTGCTGGAGTTGTAGTTGGAGCTGGAGTTGTAGTTGTTGCTGGAGTTGTAGTTGGAGCTGGAGTTGTAGTTGTTGCTGGAGTTGTAGTTGGAGTTGGAGTTGTAGTTGGAGCTGGAGTTGTAGTTGTAGTTGTAGTTGGAGCTGGAGTTGTAGTTGTTGCTGGAGTTGTAGTTGGAGCTGGAGTTGTAGTTGTAGTTGTAGTTGTAGTTGTAGTTGGAGCTGGAGTTGTAGTTGTTGCTGGAGTTGTAGTTGGAGCTGGAGTTGTAGTTGTTGCTGGAGTTGTAGTTGGAGCTGGAGTTGTAGTTGTTGCTGGAGTTGTAGTTGGAGTTGGAGTTGTAGTTGGAGCTGGAGTTGTAGTTGTAGTTGGAGTTGTAGTTGGAGCTGGAGTTGTAGTTGGAGCTGGAGTTGTAGTTGTTGCTGGAGTTGTGGTTGTTTTATCTTCAGGTTTAGCGAAAATCGAACATTGCATTCTAATTCCCCAACTAGGTTTTGAAACCGCCAATACGACTATGAAGTCTTGTCCAAGCCCGCCTTTAAAAACTCTCGTACCCACTGTCCATGGATTCCAATGGAATACACTGACATAGGAAATTACATAGCCAGGAGGTGCCTTTGCTGTGCAGATACCAAACTGTGGCCTTCCAAAGATTCGTGGCTGTAAAATAATATTATGTATGAAAAACAGCTTTTGAATACCATGTGCCATACTTTCACTAAAACTCATTTGTCTTATACATTCCATATCACTTTTCTTACCTTAATAACAAGTTCATTCGCAATGAGTTCCTCATTCTCATTCCTTTCTCCCAAAATTAAGTTGTTTGCGAGTACACAGATAAGGAGAGACAGACAGGTAACCAAAAAGAGTACTTTACGCATTATGGCAGGTATCGTTAGGTCTCGTTTCGTCTAACGAGTGTCTTACATGTATGCACGTCGCACAAAATCTGACGTTATTATTAAACGTGATAATATTTATAGCCTTCGTTTATCAGCCACCACGAACAATTCTTAGAATATGGACGGATAATACTTTCGAGATGTTTATCGCCGAATGGTGACAAGAATTTACGAAGGTCATAAAGATACGACCAGCAATGCTTACTATAACGAAAGCAATACTCATTAATTAATCTCCAGAACAGTAACGGACAAATATTAACAAGTAATTAAAATCAGGAACACGATCTTCAATTATCACTTGCTCCAAAAGTATATTTCATCGGGATTTCAGAATGACAATTCTGAAAGAGAGAATACTTAACCGAAAGATCAACCCCAATCTAAATTTGCCAAATCATTGACTCATTTTCTGTACTATCCTGAACATAATAATATGCATCGCTAATTCTTATTGTTTCTCACTATACACGCGTCACGTATCAAACGGGTCATCCAAACGTTACGCAATGCGAACCGCCACCACGGGTTGGCAACTATTATCATTAATATTCCATACGATCAACATGAAAGACAGTGGAATATTTCGGAGATATCATTAATCAATGGCAGATTATCAGATTCTGCCTGGGCCCCTCGCCATCTCTAAACAAATATGATATTATCCAAACACTAAGGGAAAGTAGGGGAATTACGAACACTTAAGGGAAAAGTTAAATTGAAACAAAAGTATTGACTCTAATCAGAGTTAGTTTATAGATAAATAAACTTTGGTTAATTATCTACAAAAACAACACAAAGAATTATAGATACTTTAATAAACAAATCATTTTTTTTTTAACGAAAATCAAATCTCTTTTAGTCCGCAATTACCCGAACCTAGTAGGATAAATGCGAACGGTTGCATAAGATCTCTTGATCTTTAATAAATATTGGTTTTCTTCCACGCTGTGGGTCTTTCATCGCGATTAGTCGAATTTTGGTGGGAGTGAATATTTATTTGCTGTTTGACGGATTGTCAGACGCCCCTCACCATCTCCAAAAAAATATGATATTATCGAAACATTAAGGGAAAGTAGGGGAATTACGAACACTTAAGGGAAAAGTTAAGTTGAAACAAAAGTATTGACTCTAATCAGAGTTAGTTTATAGATAAATAAACTTTGGGTAATTATCTACAAAGATAATACAATGAATTATAGATACTTTAATAAACAAATAATTTTTTTTGTAAAGAAAATCAAATCTCTTTCCGTTCACAATTACCCGAAGCTAGTAGGATAAATGCGAACGGTTGCATAAGATCTCTTGATCTTCACTAAATATTGGTTTTCTTCCACGCTGTGGGTCTTTCATCGTGATTAGTCGAATTTTGGTGGGAGTGAATATTTATTTGCTGTTTGACGGATTGTCAGACGCCCCTCACCATCTCCAAAAAAATATGATATTATCCAAAAACTAAGGGAAAGTAGGGGAATTAGGAACACTTAAGGGAAAAGTTAAATTGAAACAAAAGTATTGATTCTAATCAGATTTAGTTTATAGATAAATAAACTTTGGGTAATTATCTAAAAAGACAATACAATGAATTATAGATACTTTAATAAACAAATCATTTTTTTTTTTTGTAAAGAAAATCAAATCTCTTTCCGCTCACAATTACCCGAAGCTAGTAGGATAAATGCGAACGGTTGCATAAGATCTCTTGATCTTCACTAAATATTGGTTTTCTTCCACGCTGTGGGTCTTTCATCGTGATTAGTCGAATTTTGGTGGGAGTGAATATTTATTTGCTGTTTGACGGATTGTCAGACGCCCCTCACCATCTCCAAAAAAATATGATATTATCCAAAAACTAAGGGAAAGTAGGGGAATTACGAACACTTAAGGGAAAAGTTAAATTGAAACAAAAGTATTGATTCTAATCAGATTTAGTTTATAGATAAATAAACTTTGGGTAATTATCTAAAAAGACAATACAATGAATTATAGATACTTTAATAAACAAATCATTTTTTTTTTTGTAAAGAAAATCAAATCTCTTTCCGTTCACAATTACCCGAAGCTAGTAGGATAAATGCGAACGGTTGCATAAGATCTCTTGATCTTCACTAAATATTGGTTTTCTTCCACGCTGTGGATCTTTCATCGTGATTAGTCGAATTTTGGTGGGAGTGAATATTTATTTGCTGTTTGACGGATTGTCAGACGCCCCTCACCATCTCCAAAAAAATATGATATTATCCAAAAACTAAGGGAAAGTAGGGGAATTACGAACACTTAAGGGAAAAGTTAAATTGAAACAAAAGTATTGACTCTAATCAGATTTAGTTTATAGATAAATAAACTTTGTGTAATTATCTACAAAGACAATACAATGAATTATAGATACTTTAATAAACAAATCATTTTTTTTTTGTAAAGAAAATCAAATCTCTTTCCACTCACAATTACCCGAAGCTAGTAGGATAAATGCGAACGGTTGCATAAGATCTCTTGATC
This sequence comes from Andrena flavipes, assembly GCA_963971345.1. Lineage (NCBI taxonomy): Eukaryota > Metazoa > Arthropoda > Insecta > Hymenoptera > Andrenidae > Andrena > Andrena flavipes. The sequence goes on from OZ020480.1 coordinate 50,952,643, forward strand.
TTCACTAAATATTGGTTTTCTTCCACGCTGTGGGTCTTTCATCGTGATTAGTCGAATTTTGGTGGGAGTGAATATTTATTTGACGTCTGACGCATTGAAAGTCTTTTATCTTTAATCTCTTCCACGGATATCTCAATATCTTTCAACGAATATGCACGTAAGTTCATTCTAATATAATTCCGCGGTATGGGACACATAAAAAACTTCGAAATGTTAAGCAAAAACGGTAAATGCCATCCTTCGTAATAGCCCCATGGTCCGTACAGTCGCATCGGAAATTAAGTTGACCCTCTTTAAAATCGCATAACATTTTTGAAATTGGTCCAAACGAGTTGACTTTTTTTTAGATGTTAGCGGAATTATTTTTCTAGGTGACGTGTTTCGTCCTTTTGAAAAAAATACACTTGCTCGGAATAGTAAAGAAAATGTAAAGATCTTTTTTAATCTTTTTTTTTTGCGAAAGTCGCTGATTTCGGGAATTTCGCGATTTTCGCCCTTATTCTGCGATCTTTAAACGTTTGTAGCTCAGAGCAACGTTAACCAATTTAAATGAAATTTTCAACATGTATACAACTTACTTCAATCTACACACGAGTTTTTTGAATTTTCATTACAGGCTCACAAAAAAAGTTTAAAAAACGACTTTTTGTGCTATTCCGCGCAAGTGCATTTTTTTTCAAAACGACGAAACACGGCACCTATGAAACTAATTGCGCTAGCATCTAAAAAGATTCAAGTCGTTTGGACTAATTTTAAAAAAGTTATGCAATTTTAAAGAGTGTCAACTTACATAAGGAAATTATAATTTCGATCGCACTTGTAGATTATCCAAAAATACATAAAGTGATATCAGCGCATTTATTCGGTCAATTTTTTATTGACCGAACAAATGCGCTGATATCACTTTATGTATTTTTGGATAGTGCCAACTTACTTTTCGATGCGACTGGAATTACCCCAAATAGACAGATGTTAAAAAATTTCAAATAAAACAAATATGAGCATGTGTAGGTATATACAAAAATAATTCCGTGAATTTATTTAGAATTAAGTAACCGAAGTATGAACAATTTATGTCTTGTTGGGTAGTATAGTTTTAATGCACTATAGACTCAAAATACTCGTGCATAAAATTATAAGGAAAGTCATTAAAACATTTCACGACCCTGATCTTCGCGGTTACGCGCAGCCTTCCGTCGTGACAGTTTCCTTAGTACTAAACATAGGTAATTACATCATGTAACAATATCATGGGAGGGCAGGATAATCGAAAGCAGCAAATATCGCGGTGCTCGAGTTTACCCCGCGTTCGCAGTTCGCCTACTCTCGCTTATATTTTTTTCTTTACGACTTAGCCTGTATTTAGTAAACTACCTCTTCATTTTCCCGAAAATGGGCCCCTCATCGTTTGCCACTTGGGCCTTTTCCATAAATCCATCATTGTCATTAATTATACGACGTTCCAGGAAATTATCACAGATGCAGTAGATAATCGACCGAAAGGCGATAACGTTACAGTTTATCATTGGAAATCGGGTGTTTTCATATTTGCATTCTCCGTAAACCTTTACGACAGTTCTAAATATAATAAAGACATTTCAGACGGGCCATTAATCTCACTCTTAACTGATTACCTAACTGCGACGTGATTCCTTTCGTTGTTTCATGGTTGCGATAAACCTTAACTACGAATAAAATCATATGACGCGCTCTGCACATAGAAAGTCACCACCACTGAATTTCATAAGGATTCTAATGTTTCTATCGGCTATTCAGTGAAATGCTTGATTCTTCGAATACGCAATTAATCATTGATATCATCATACAGCTACCCAAGGTACTTGTGTCCTAACGTTCACGTACAATTCTTATCGGCAGACAAATAGTAATATTCAGTGAAGAAGACTGTGAGGAAGGTCTTATTAGCAATAGAAAATAAGATGTAATCTAGATAGAACATTGTCCTTCACGGGTGACGCCCTGTACAGGAGTGGAAATGCTACAACACTATCCAAATATTTAATGTAGAGAAAGTATTCCTCAAATATACCTAACATTACCGTAGTGTACGGATGCCTTTCTGACGAACTCTTTGAAGCTAAGTAGAGCACTTTTGATATCAAATATGGTTGAACTACAAACTTCTTATGTCAAATTATTGGTTATTTTATTTGAGTCGAGTAATTGGAATAAGAAATTATTAAAATACAAAATTATTTGAAAATAACTTATTTGAATTAAGCACAAAATAAAATTAGATTCCTTACATTATTTAAAAAATAAAAATAATAAAGTATTTACAATGATTATTTGTTATCTTATTTCAAATCAAAATGTGCCCCACTGAACATTGACTGAAGATGTTGGATGTTGGGTTCAGTGACCCCTGCATACCGAGACGTTGCATTATCCTAATGGAGAATAACGCCTCTGGCTCACAAATGCGGGCCTCTTTTCAATTGAAGCTTGTTCCACGCGATCCACTTCCCTGCAATAAAGCTCTCGCATAATTGTTTAACTAGAACTCGGCTGTCATATTCATGTCTACTAAAACGATCAACAAGAAGTTTATGTATCCTCAAACGAAGATCTATTATGGTTCTAAGCGAGGCAAACTTGAAAGAGAAAACTAACTATCCAGCAGTCGAGAGGACACATATCTTCTCTAAATAACTTTCATTCAGAGAATGAAGCAGAGCTCGTTGCAATTTAGATGCGCAACATGCCCCACCTTATTACGCGGGAGATTTCTATAAAGTCGAAAGCTTATTTCAAGAACGCGTTCATTTTGTTTGTCGTTAAAGCCAAATTCGCGTAAAGCGCGGCCCGCGAGCCGTTAGGTCCGCAATAAAGCCGGCTTTAATAACTTTTTGTTTGCCAGCCGCGCGGAGAGTCGCGGTGGACGATTCCATCGAAATCCCTTTTTTTTTTCTCTCTCTCCCCTCGAGATAGAGAGCGGAGGGTAATTTGAGTCCCGATGTTTGACCAATTCTTGAACAACGGGGCGAAGTAATAACGCAGGAGGCCGGGCCGCCCTCCTGCCCTTCGTCCCAACGGCCGCAGACAAACGCCTGTCCGAAGGGAAGACGAGGTAGACTATAAAGCGGTATTAAATTGATACAGTGACTTATTTTTATTTGCCGGGGAAAACTTCGCCGCCGAATTAATTCAAATCTATGGCCCCGTCTCCTGTGCGTATTATAAAAGTTCTCCTGAGCAAGCTCACCCCCGCAGCCGTCCCTCGCCCTTTCACCCCTACGCCGGCTGCCCCCTCGGGCCGCAGTCTGCGCGCCTCTCTATACATATACATGGGAAAGCTCATAAAGCCGGACTTTTTGTATTCATGTACGTGACTGCAACTTTCAACGGGGCCTCGTCGCGGAACGGGGGGTTAAGTATATTCAAGGATCCACCCGCACTCCGGGACAGCGGTCCTTTTTTGCACGCATCAGAACGCAGCTTTTTCATAAACGCGCCCCGCGGAACCTGCTCGTCTCTGTACCAACCGCCCCTCCCGGTTCCGTCTGATTTATTTATTTCACGCCGTTCTCGCCCCGGGCGCCTGGCTCTCCTCTTCTGGGAACCGCGAGGCGAGAACAACCCCCGTCGCTCCCGTCGAACGATTAATAAATAAGAACGCGGGCTACATCATCCGCGGGGATTTCAGTGACTTTATAAAACCGCGGATGATTTGGTCGACGTTACAGTCGCTTTCTTCGTATCTCCTCCTGCAGTCTATTGCCATGCAGCAGGATCGCTGTTCCCGGATAGAAACTCCCAGAGTTTTCGAGCATCGGGTCGGTTGCATCCACGCGGCATTAAAGTTTCATCGGGCATCTCCCCAAACGACGACAGAACGGAAACGGAAACGGAGAGGAGCGGCCTCCACGAATTCCATATGGATCCATCCCCGCGGCTGGTTCCCGAAAAAATATAGCCCTCGTTGGAAATACAATCACGGAGAGTGTGGTAGCTGGCCCCGGGTAACGAGGGGCAACGATTTACACGATCGGGGGAAGATATATTAACGAAGATAAGGAGGAGCGTTAAAACGGACGCGGACCTTCAACCTTCCGGCCGCATAATTCCACGGGAAAATGAGGTATGCGGGATCACGCGTCACTCGATCACGTCGCAACGACGAATATCCAGCGCGACGACTTACGTAAAAACAATTTGTCGCGGTCGCTTTTGGTATTCGTGTCTCGACGCTCTTCGAGGACCCTTTCCCACTCCCGTTCTCCTCGGTTTTTTTCCGCCTGTCCCGGGACGAGGAAATGACAGCGAGATATATTGCGCGAACTGTCGGCTATTTACCACGCTTAGAGCATTATTTGCCCGACGGAAGAGTCTATGCGTCTGGCGTCACGTGGATTTATATATCCGCAAAAAGCTGCGCCGCCGCTGGATACACCGGTGGAACCCGTTAATCCGCGACTTTTACGGTTTCCGCGCTCACGGATGCGCTCAATTAATCAACGGGCGCAGCCTGCGTCGCCAAATATCAAACGATCGTGTTGAAACTTTTGGAGATCCTGCAGAGCGGTTTAAAAACCTTTGCAAACAACACTTGTTAACAAACTTTTCTGTATGCTGAGAACTTTGAGGGGTAATGCTACTGTAGAGCTTGGAAAGGCTGCCCGATTTTGAGAGTTTTTTGTAGGAGTATATTCAATGGAATACAAAATCTGTTTGAAGGACTTATTGTATATACTGAACTGTTACAAATCTATGTTATCTAAAGGGTTCTCCCGTCTAATAATAATAATAATAATATACCTTGAAGTGTGAACATAATTTTTATTTTAATTTTTTTAACACAAAGTGGCAGCGCCACAGCTCGATAAAAGAAGTTTCTTCTGAAAAACAGTGTTCAGCGGCCGGAAAGATTCCTTCTTCAATTTTTGACCTCTTTGTTTTTTAATAATTTGAGGACTAATTGTAGGACTTTAAATTCGAATACGTTAGCAGTCTTGTCAATCACTGGTTGTAGCTAACACTTTAAGATACCAGACACTGGCTACATTTCGCCGATTCGAATCCCCATGGGGGAAAAAATTTCTGTGAGAAAAAGTAATACGGGCTTGGTAGGTACTTCTATGATTTTGCACCCATTCAATATCGTTCGCATCCGTCACGGGCGTTATTTATATTTTTGACCCCACTACCCGAAACGTTACAGGAGGCGGACATATCAATATTGCCGCAATGTTGCGACAACGTTGCAGTGCAACAATTCAATCTAGCACTGCAACAATTCAATCTAGCACTGCAACGATCCTGCAGCTTTGCTGCAACGAGAGTGTGCTGTATGGAAAGCGAGGTAAGTGAACATGTCTATAGGTACTTGCAACGCGCCGATGAAGGAAGGCAAACACCTTTGCGAATTTGTGCATTGAAATTATTGCGCAGGAAAGATTCGTATCGTATTAGAGGGACGTGGCTGAACGTTGGCTGGCGAAACACCTTTTGCCCCCTCGAAGAATCATTAACACGGCATATGCAGGGGAACGCGATATCCTTCGGTATTCGTGTCTCGGGTCCTTGAAGGACTCTCGGCCCGCCTTTGAAAGCGCACCTCTCGCCAGCTACGACGGGGGCATATTGCGGAAGCCTGTCGAGTATTTATGGTACTCGAGGCATTATTTGTGCGTGGAGGGGTCCGCTATAGGGACGTCGAGTGCATCGCTAATATTGGCGCACACAGTGCCGGCGCTTGGCTGAGCACAATTGGAGCGTTGTGTAAGTACAGACTGCAGCCTCATCAATTACGCGTTCAATTAGCAGAACCCCGCGCTAGAAGTGGGGCCAGAGGAAAGTGAGAGCGCGCGACCCGATGCAGTCGCCGGCCATCTACTTAGAAGGAAATGAGCACCGAGTGTTCCGTAACACCAGCCACGCTAATATGAGTATTGCAAGCACAGTGAATCCTTAACGGCCGGTGTATTCGTTAAATAAAGTCGTGGTTAGTTACCGCGGCTCTAAAGTAACGTGACAAACCCATTCATTGTTAATATCTTAATCGCCGCTCTCGAAGTTCGATCATCACCGAACGACGCACCACTAACGATCCTATTCAGAGAAACTCGCGTTCTCATCGGCTGCGCTCTGAAGACGCCGCTTTTTGCCAACCCCTCTCGATGATTCCGCTCGAGCTTCGAAACAAGAGGAATGGAGCACGCTCGACGAGAGCCAAGAAGAAGCAATAACGAGCGGGAGAGAGGGACAGAGAGGAAGAAAAATATTGGGTTGCCAAGAGATTAAGCTCTTCTAAACTCATAAAGCATCGTACTTGGGGGCCGCGCAACCAGCCAACAAGAACCCCGCCGCCTTCCCGACTGCGTTAAAGAGTCTAGCAAGGTAAGCAGGAGCGAACGGGCCCCCTGGACAAATTCTGCTGTTACCGTTTGCTAAGAGATGCTCCTCACCTGGACATGGACGTTCATGGAAGGCCCAAGACGTCCATAGAAGGCCCAGAACCCCCATGCCCAGGCGAGAAGCATTTGTTTACCAAAGATTAACAACAAAATTTGCAACGAGGGGCCGCTTGCTCGTGCTTACCTCGCTAGACTCTTTATTATTCCCCTTTCGCTGCGTTCACAAGTCGTGGGCTCGATTTAACGGGAAGTACGTGCCCATTCAGCAGGGACTGTTTTAACAGAGATTCGTGAGTTTACTCTGCTCGGATGGCGGCTTAAGCTTCGCCGAGCGATCTATGCGTCCCTCTTTCGAGAGGACAGAATCCCAGGGTCCAAACAGTATCGTGAGTGCATCAATTACAGACGATCGCAGAGCCACGTTCTTCATTAACATCGTCCTACGGGAAGGAAGCGTGGAACTTCGTCTGTGTGTTTTCGAAAAACCGCGCATCCAGGCCGGATGACGGTAATCCGAGAATATTAACCGAAGGCCATCGCGGGGGTAACAATATATCCTCGACGGAGTAGCGGCACTAGTGACTAACTGATCAAATACAACCCCCTCGAGGCTGGTTCCAACGGTGGAAGGGTCTTTTCGAGTTTTTCGCCCCTTTGGTAATATCGGCCGATATACCGTGATACGTACACAGGAAAAATCTCCACCCTGCCCACCTACTCTCGGCTCCCCATATTGGTCACGGCCAGAGGTACGTGTGCGTGGAAGCTGTACGTGCGGCCACGTACCTGCAACCAGGAGAATTGCCAATATTGGACGAGCCACCGTGCGTTTATTATCGCGAAAGCGGCGCCCAAAGTAATTCTTGATATATTGCCGGTGTATCCCGGTGTCCTGGCGCTGTGATCGAGACATTTAATCGCAATTAGTAGCGGATCGTTGCCCACTGCGAATGCACCGTTCGTAGCCGCGCGGTTACATGCAGCTACGAACGCACGGGGAACTTTACCACCGTTATTTTTCTTTTTTTTTTCTGTTTTCACGTAGGGCAAAATTGCTACCCATCGTTTGCCCTCGTCTGTTTGCTCTCCATTTCCAAACCGATGCTTCTGTTACTTTTCAAATGGAGTTTACACGCACAGATATATTCCAGGCCTGAAAGATTGCGTATCCGAGTGATGGATACGTGGCGCAGCTTGAAATCTTTCAAAAATCTGTCAGCCCTCGGCTTTAACCATGCCGATGTATCAAGGCCACTGAAAATCGATGTCGCCGTTAACCGAGTTCGGCGTTTCGCGACGTACGAAAGAGCGCGTAAAAGTGTGGCTCTTTTCAAAGCGCGGCTGATATTCCGCTACGAGGGATGTTTTACTACCTCTGGGAGCCTCGAATACGAAACGGAAGGTAGGAGAAAAAGCGGGGAAGGAAGATGGAAAGACTTTCTGACCCGCCACCCTTTCTGACCAGTGGGGAGAAGGAACGAGTGGCTGGAAAAAAAAAGTGCATTCTGAAATACCACGGTTGCCTTTCTGGAATTTTTATTATTGGTTCGTACCTTTGTTACCGCGATCTTCGCTGGGGAAAGAGGCGAAGAAGGGAAGAGGGAAAGGGAGGGCCGGGAACGTGTGGCGCAGCCACTGCAACGGAAGTACGATTGCGGCTGTGTAGTTCTCGCGCCAGTATTTCTCTGCTTCTATCTTTGTTCCGCCTCTTTTTTTCTGTCAGACGTATCGACGATCGATAAATTTAATAAAAGTTTATCGGATAGCCGAGTCAAAGGGGCTGCACCGACGTTCCGCCGTCTGCGGAACCACGAATTAACGCTGCGCCTGCCGGCGCGCGGGACGCGACGTGGCAGCAATGGTATTTTTCCGAAAAAGAAATGAAAATTCCTGCGACAAGCGAATCGATCCTCGAACCGGTGTAAGTGATTATTTGCCCATGGAATTTCACGGGTTCGTTTATACAAGTTTACGCCAGCTAATGAAATAAATAGATACGTTTCGCGAGACGCGATATCTACTCCATTTTCGAATTGTGTTCGGTTAAATATTTGTATGCAGAGCGACGCAGTCTAGTTTCAATGGACACCACTAGAGTTCCAAGCGGAAAAATGAGGGAACCAGTGTTTTTTGATGGCTTGCTGGGGCTACCGTAAATTCGGTTGACGAATGAATTTCCAGTTACACCGGGTAACTATCCCCAATAGCTTCGAATTTATCGTTACTCCCGTACGAAATACAAACTCCCTCGATTCCTACAATCTCCGTTCACTCGGTATTCTTCATTCAACTCACTCTCCGAGACAAATACATTCGCAAAGTGAAACGAGACGTGCGCTATGCAAGTACATTTATACATCCCTCGGGGGTAGCCATCCTCTGCAAACTCTGTTTTCGGAACGATAAATAAAGAATAACATAATTTCCCGCTGTTATCACGAGAACGTAGTGGAACAATTTCTTGAACTTGACCGCGCACTGTTAGCCTTCGGAGCAGCAGGCCGCGATTATTTCCCAGAGACCGCCAGCAACAGGTCCTGCGATCGGTATTTGGCAAATATATATCCCACCGTGGGGGGTTCAGACAGTTTGCAAAGTGATATTAAAATGTCAAATGCCCCTCGACTCTGGATATATGTAACTCTCTCTATTTGATAGAAACGTGAATTCTCTATTCTATTCAAATATCTCGTTACCGCGAGAACCTTCTGCGATCATCCACTGTTACAGCAGCGATAGTACAATGATACTACAAACAAGGGAAAAGGTACTACGAGTACAGACTTCCTCAAGTATCCATCCATGTTTCTCGATCCACTCGTCCGTGGTAACGCAGGATCGAGATATTGTTGCAAATAACGGGGGCACTCAGCCGTGTCCGGGAATATTGCAAGATCGCGCGGTGAAAAAGCAGCGCGTTTGCAGCGGGCGAGATATTTTCCCGCTGGTATCGCGGGTTGTTGTCGCTCTGTACGATGGAAAAATCGTGTTACGCGCGTGTACCGGCGCGGAATTTACACGGAGGGGAGTGGCAAATAAAATGAGACGTGTATTACACTTAAAAAGGTAAACATGTTTTACGCGAGCGCGTGCGATTCTTTCTTATGGTGGAGCGCCACGGAAATATGGAAATGAATAAACAACGATATATGCACACAATGGCGGCGCGGAGAGGCCGACGCTTTGCGCCACCCAGCGTCGTCGCGGAGATATTACAAGAGGGGGAAGGAAACTGCATTATAAATTAAAGGGGAGTGTGAAATTCAAACCAGTCGCACCGCTGCTGAGAGTATTTAGAGCGCAGAGTAGCGGGCGCCCCGCGAATCGTTGCGAAGCGTTAAAAGCTTGCTCCAGTTATTTCGCACGCGGTCTCGTTCGAATTATAATACAATCGGCAGCTGTTCCGTCCCGCCACGATCAAGAAGATTTAAAACAACCATACACGCCCCCCAGCGCGACATTAAATTCCCAACAAAATGGTTCGATCGAGGGAAACCAATTTCAGAAAATGTTACTGCCAAGGGACACCGATAATCGCTTCCCCCATCTCTTTTTCGAAAAATGTTTATATTAAATGGGCGGATGGAACGCGTGCCGCAATCCTGGATTCATCCGCGAGAAACCGGGCCCTTTGAGAACGCGAATCTCCCTGGCAGCATGCATATACATCTGTAATGTTATTAAATTCCCGAACATCCCCTCCACCTCTAACGGTAAACATTGCGTTGGACGATACTGCGAGGCACTGTGATATTTCATACACGATGAGTTTCTATCGGAATCCTATTCTTCCGAGGGAAGTTTTGTGATTTTTATCTCTATATAATTTTCGAATTTTACAAGGGTATGGTAAAAGCTCGAAGAAATACTTGATATAAAACTGACTTCAAAATAATGAAAATGCACTGAAAAGTGAAAAATAAGTTTTTTCCTTACTCAATTTATGACTCTCAATTTTTTTATGTCGGTGCCTCGTCATTTGCAACGTGTAACTCTGACACAGACTTAAAAAAATTGAGGGTCGTAGATTAAATAAGGAAAAACTTATTTTTCACTGTTCAGTGCATTTTTATATTTTTGAAGTCGGTTTTATTTTCTTTTTAATTGTTTATTTTTTACTTTTTTTTTAGTTACGTAAGTTGTATAACTACATTTATTTTAAAAAATATAACCAAATCGAAAAATATAAAAAGAACCGTTTGCTAGAAGCGAAAAATTCCAATAATAATAAAACAGATTTCTTATTTTTGGAGTAACTTCAAAACTACTCAACCGATTTTGATCAATCTTTTTCCATGACCTAAGTTGATCGAAGGTAAACTAAATGCAATAAGTTTCACGAGAATCGGTCCAGTAGTTACGGAGAAATTCGCGGACAAGCATAGTACGTACAAACACATCAAACTGAGAACCTCTTTCTTTTTGAGGTCGGTTAAAAATAACAGGAACGTTAACATTCCATCACTTTCCATCTAGGACTCCACGTCCATCTTAGTTACTCGCTTAAAATACATCCCTCCAAAGGATTTAAACCGAATTATTCCATGTTTACTCCACCAGCTACCCAACTGCACCAGATGCAACCAACATCGCTCCACAATTGGATTGACTCGACGTTTACCTATGTAACTATTTCTTTTCGCCGAGAATGTGTAACGCCAGGAACGCAAAGCAAGTTCAGCCAGTACCTGCAACGAAGCTTTTGGGAAGCTCTGAAATGGTCGCGACGAAACTGATTCTAGCAGGATCGCGGTAGAATAGTTGGCTGGGCTCGAACGCCCGACTCGGAGAATTAGTCCTGACCCGTAGCTGGAGCCAGGGCCAACAAGTGGTTGTGTCTAGTTAACTTGCGGAATCGTTGCCGGAGACAGTTCCGAAAGACACGCTGTCACTGGGGCAGCTTCGAACAACGGCAACAACTAGCCCCCCCACACCCCCCTGTGTAGCCAGGATTTAGGGTATCGATCTGCCTGGGTCTCCAGCTCGCGGAGGATTCGAGTTCCAGCGGGCCCGCGAAATGGAACGTGCACCCGCAACATAAATCTTTCCCTCTAACAGAGTTTACGAATTGTAATATCAATATCCGCCCTCACCTGTTGCGGACCCCATAACAGGGGTCGAACGGTTAGACGACGACTACTTGGTAATTTACTTCGCCTTCACGATCAGGAACTGGTTATTTCTTCGATTCGTAAGTGCTGATTTCCGTGGGCGTGCTTGCGCAGAGAAGAAGGACGAAGGGAATTATGCTGAAAATTCTGTTAGCTAAATACTCAATTTCATCGAATTTCAAGATCCCCCGCGGTTGCTTCGACGACGACGCTTTGAATTCGAGTCGCAAGAGAAGAATCATACAACGCGACTGGTGCGCGTTTGTCTTTGCAGCGCAAACAGAATACGACAACGTAACGCGTGGGTATCTTCAACGTTTGCCGTGCTTTCGAAGCGGGAACGCAGGTTTTCGAGCGAGGGTGAACGCGGTCATAGAGGCGAAAAGGAATTTGAACAAAGTCTAATTACCAAGTGCTATAATTTTCCGTTGAAAGTGGCGGGGCGAAAAATATGCCTCATATTTCGCTTTGCCGGCCGCCCGGACCCGCATTAACCCGCGGCGCGGACGCGAGTGTGCATAATTCTCTGAAAATGTGGCGCACACAAGTTGCTCTGTCTCGCAACGGTAGAGAAAGGGTCAGGAAGGAAGCAGATAATTTTGAATGAATTGAAGCCCGGCAAGCCGAGCGACCGCGCGGCCCGCCGGCACAGATACGACTGTCCTGCGAGAATTATGTACGCGTCCGGGTAAAATGTACACGGGTACGGGGAGCGGCCGAAAAAGACGACACCTGCGCCCGGTGTCCCGTCGCATATTACTCGCCGGACGACGATTCATAAATAAAACGGCGAGGGTACGGGGCTGTTGATCGATCGGGGCAACGATCCGCGACGATTCCTCCGAGGCGGACGCCCCAAAGCGTGAAGATACAGCGCGTAAAGCTATCCCCGCGGAACGACGAAAGCGACGCGAGCGTCGTCGAACGTGTCAACAGTAATTAACATCCCGGCAAAACCTTGGAACCGGATCACGTTCGCCCGTGTATCGATAAACCGAATGATACACGACCAGCCCATGGACGCAGCCAGCCGGAAACACGTCACATCCAGCCGCGTCAGTGGGTCCAGGTACTCGAGGACGGTGGGGAAAAAAATTCGTCTCTGAAATCTTTGTTCCGCGCGGCGTCAAGACGGAGACAGATCGAAGGGGGGTAAGGGTGCGGACGCGAGGGGAAGGCGTTTCTTTCTTTCGATCGAGTGAAAAATTCCCTCGAGAGGCGAGAGCCCTTCGGGGACGGGAGACTTCTTAAAACTAGGCAATCTTCGCGTCGTGGCGTGAAATTACGCGACCGTTTTCCGACCAGCGATTTCTGCCGCGCGTCCCGCTGAGATCAACCCCCTTCTGACCTCTAGCCAGTACATTAAGCTTATCTGTCGCCCTTCTGCTCGACAGGGACAAAACGTCGACACCCTGGAGACGCGAGTACACGCATGGCTCACGGTGCTCGACGGTTCATTGAACGCGATCGCTTCTGGTTGAACAACGGCGCTACCATTGCCGCCTGCTCAACCAGCAAACTGTGGAGATAGGTCCTGACGGTGTCACGGGCTCCTACTCCCAGCCAACTTTCGAAGAAAATTGCTGGAACGGTGAAACGCGCGGCGCTACAAAACCGAGGAAAATTCTGCAACAAAGTGGAGCTCGCATGGTCCTTTCGGACAAAAGGGCGGATGGAAAAATCGCTGGAGTGTGTAGGTGGAGCACGGTTAAATATTTAGAGAAGTCTCAGCATTGTGACCCCGCTGCCGTTAGACGTGGTACCTACCTGTTTCTGGGATGCGAGGAGCAGCGAGTGTCTCTGCGTACACTCGCGCGTTTTTTAATAGAATTCGTTCTTGTAGTTAATATAAAAGGGGATGTTTTCTGCAGGGTAAATCCGGGAGACGCGGTCAACGTAATATAAAATGGCTATTAAAACTAATAGGGAAAACCGTGGGCAGATTTTAACAAAACAGTTTGCACAGTTTTTTCTCGAAAGTGTTTTCCTCAATCAGGAAATTATTTAAGTGATTTATTGCTTACATGTGTGGTGAACTCATTGAGTGTAAGTAAGTGACAATATCTTGGACAGTTAGACATCTAAAAACTTTTTATAAATTAAATTTCGACCGTAGATCGAAATTAACTGACATGGTATCGGCGCACTGGTTCGGTCACTTTAAACTAAACTTTAAAGTGCGCCGATACCATTTCAATTAGACATCTAGCTTCATCTTAAACAGATCTGAACCTTTGTTACAATGTGCCTCAGTTCGGGGTAAATTGTAACAGATCTGTTTTATTTATTTACCTCGAGCTTGAATTTTTGCGTTTTATCTCAACAAACGAGAAAATAAACATCAAATTACTAAAATGCGTACACATTATAATAAACCAATGTGTACTGATTTGTTTTTGCGACAAAGAAGCAAAAATTCAAACGGTTTCTAATGACGGTTAATTGAAATAAATAACACAAAATTTACTTTCGTGCTCTAAATACTAAAATTCTGGGCTATAACTACAAAATGAATACATAACGCTCGTTTGTGTCACTAAAACCGACGGTGCAAATATTGACAAGCAGCTCTCGCATGCTGTGGGTTACCAGATTTATCGTTCAAAAATTTTTACTTATGTTACAGTTTACCCTGTTACAACCTACCCCGGTCTCCCCTATAGAAATTGCTTATTTTATCAGAATAAATTTATATATTCAGAATTTTATGCTGATTCAGAATAACTAATCGATATTTGCTTTAAAACAATATTTACTGCAAATCGGGATTAAAACTGAGGTCATGACATCTGACCACCTCTCCCGAGGTGTCGGGAGGAATGGTTTTCGTCGTTGCCAGAAATCACTCACATAATTATTCATGGAAAAATAACAAAGGATAAAGCAAAATTATTTATGAGTGAATACAATTACAGAGTCATTGATATTTAATTTGTTTACGCTGAAGAAGTAAAGAACACATCACAGAAAAAGTGAACTACCTACTGCTGCCCTCTTTAGTTAAAATGTCCTATTTAGCATTTTGAAACAACCAAGAAAACTGAAGATTTAGCATTTACATTGTATCATCCTTATTTTCCTTCATTGAAATTAAAACATGTTGTCATTATTTTGTAATAGCCTATTATAATTTTTTGTAATAGGTATACCGGTAGAGAATGTATTATTAACGTACCAATTAATTAATTCTTCTAGATAAGATATTTTAACCATTTTGAAAGAACGAAGAACGCAGAGTTCTCTAACTTCACTTAAAAGGTAAAAGACGCGTGGACCTTCAAATATTTCAAAATATTTCAAAAAATGAAAAAATCCTAGACAGGACAGTTTAACCCTGGCGATTAGCAAGGCAATATAGCTACTCGACCAACTCTCCGACCCGACCGCGTCTCCCGGATTCACCCTATCGAAGGTGAGACGCAGGTGAAGGAAGTTACGAGAAAACACGAGGGATTTTAAAATAAAGAAGGACGACTGGCGAGATTCGCCAGGAACGTTATTTAACGAGTGATTTTCAGAAAATGGAATGGCCACTGAAGAAACATTTGTTCAACGGCGATGTAGCCTTTTTGCCTCGCTCGCGCGCTGCTGGTTGGCCAACCGTTTGCCGAGCATTCGACACGGTAAAGAAAATTCTAATAGTAATTAGCGAAATGCGCCACTCACACAATTAGAATGCAGCTTCGTAGCCGTAATAAAAGTTTGTTGAGAAACATATTGTTGCGACGGGAATTGTTACGGACACAGCGCCGGGAAAATAATTGCAAACTTTTGTAAATACCTCAATTCATTACAGAGCACGTTAAACTCCTCTTTACTATTCACAGCGCCGGCAGTAACTTTCTACTAACTATTTATGATTGCTCTTCGTTTAACCAACATCTGGACATCTGCATTTATTGCGAATACTGCAGCGCTCTATACGATAATAACCATTATATCGCCAGCTTATTAAACAATGCGACGAGCCGATATACCTTTTCCCACCCCATCCTAACGAAACAGGGACCGCCGATTATTTCGTATAAAATACGGCAAATGTGGCACGCCACTCAAGCAGCTTTCAGCAAATTAATCTCGATGAAATTTCACTGGCTAGTCTCGTTTACGTCAGCCCACTGAACGGAGACGTTTAATGGCCAGCAATCGGCGAAACGTGAACATAATTTAAAACGATATTATTTTTGTCGCCTACATCACGGCCGCGTATAATGGGAAATCTGTCAGTGCCGAATTGATTTCGCGCGAATGGTTGTCAGGCAGCTTTATAATTTTATCCGACGATGGATCGATCGTTCCCCGCAATCTTTCTGCAACGTCCCCGGAGCACATGACGCCGGCTGTATGAGCATTTTCGCTTGTGATTCCTCGACGTCCGCATCCTTCTTCTTTTCCATATCGAGTAACGGCCCTTTCAACCAGCGGAAAACCGAGTTACGTTTACAAATTTGCCGCGCGTAAACCGTCGGTCGAGTCTTCCGCGCCATATTCCCCGACGGATCTCTCTTTCATACCAAAAACTGCTGCACAAGCTTTGTGACCTTTTGATCGTTGTTTACACGCTCGCGAGCGTGTCTCCCTAGCCGAGTCAAAAATCAAATTCCCCAGGCGGATTCGTTTATGGAAGCCAATCTGCCCGCGATCGGGAACGTTTCTTTAACCCCGTTGGGCCGTGCAGCATCGGGGGTGGATATTGCTCGAAGCCATCCCTTTCTGGTAACCGGACGTAGCGAGGGCAAATATTGTGTAATAAACAGTGAACGCGAGTGTTATCGAGAGATTGTGTTATGGAACGTGTTCCGAACGAGTGGTGGAACCCAGTGACTCTGTTATTCAGGAGTTTATACGAGAGACCACCGAGAGACTAATTGCAAGACATTGGACCCTTACATCGAGGCCTACACGGCGCCAGTATTCTGATTGGCCGCTGCTTGGTATCTACGTGATAGACGACCGGTCTGAGTTAGGCTGTGGATAATCTATCTACTCGGCTCTTTTATAGGGAAGAATGGCTTGATAATAGGAAATCGATTTACTGCGTTACGGGAGGAACCGCCAGCCTCCTCCAATCTCTCTCCATCTTCCTTCTATCTGCAGGTTCCTTCGCGTTCCCGAGGAAACCCAAGTATTACAAACGACCAGGGAGGACGGGGGTGTAGTTCCTCCCCTTTTCATTCCTATGTGCTGCCACACAATAGCGGAGCGCCATTTTCGCGAAGAATAATATTTGCCGCAAAGTCACCCGCCACAACGCGGATAATCGGGTTTTGTTCTCTTCGGAGCTTGACCCTGAGTCACAATAACCACGCACGGGTTATCAAATCTTTTATGTCCGTCGTGAATCTTGCTACAATTGCCATCCGAATCGATTAGATCGTAGAAATCCTCCGCGGGATTATTTTATACGTGGTCGTTGAACCGATAAGCAACACTGCTCTCATTAGTTAAAACGTCCTAAGTAGCATTTCGAAACATCCGAGGAAACTGTAGTTTAATGATTTCCTTTGTGCCGTCCTTATTTTTCGTCATTTAATTTAAAAAATTTGGTCGTTATTTCGTAGCAGTCTAATATAATTTTTTGTCATTGGTGTACTGGCATATAATGTATTTGCTTTAAGACAATATTTATACTAATGTGGCAATTAATTAAATGTTTCAGGTAGGATATTTTAACTTAGTAAACAAGTTATGATAGGACATTTTAATATAGCAAACACTTGAAATGGTGTTTAATTCATACTATTAACTGTACAACTTAAACAAAAATAACATTGACATAAACTAATTAGGTACTTAAAAATAAACATACCAACAGAAACAATTAATGCACGTTTAATGATTTAAAAAAGACAAGGAGATTGGCTGGCATGATTGGCTTCAATTTCGTAATTAAAATTTCTTTTCTCTCTGCTGAATTAACTTAAGAAAATTTAACTCCTTCAATTCAGCAGAAAAATCATTTTCATATTTTAAAATTTTTTCCTCTCTTGTGAATTGAAGAGATACAAAATTATGAAGATATGGTCTACGAGAATTTCTTTTTAATTTGTACTAAGAAGTGAAGTCTTCTCAATCAAAAAAAAATTATTTATGTCCATTTCACAAACGTCTACTTTGGAAGAATTTTCCTCCTGCACGGCACATTTAAAATCATTAAAATCAAACACGTTACGTAAACTTAGGACAATCTAATTTAGTAGATAATACATAGGACATTATAAACTAATAAAACGATCTGAAAAGCAGTTAAGATGAGTAAATTAGACTGTTTCTAGATCTCTACGAAGCACGTAGGGTTTTCTAACTTTACCTAGAAGGTAAAAGATATATGGAACTTCAAATATTTCAACATATCTTGAAAAATGTAGAGAGGACGTTTTAACTAAGGAGGGCAGAATAGTCCCTCCCTTAATAATTGAGGCTGTGAAAAAGTTCGAACTGGAATCTTGTGGATAAAAGTGCTGCAGAATGTATTTAGACGATGGAAAGAAAATTTGCTCCCTATAATAATGAGGAGACAGAA
Source organism: Andrena flavipes (assembly GCA_963971345.1). Lineage (NCBI taxonomy): Eukaryota > Metazoa > Arthropoda > Insecta > Hymenoptera > Andrenidae > Andrena > Andrena flavipes. The sequence goes on from OZ020480.1 coordinate 50,970,654, forward strand.
TCACGATGAATTTTGGAAATTCGAGGGTGAAATTCGAAGCGAGAGGAGAGTGAATTCTTTCATAAATCGCAGAGGCGCCCGTAAATTTAAAGAGGAGTATCCGTATCGGGCGGATTTATCTCGGTCACGACGCTTCTGCAATCAAAGGACCGAAGATAAAATGCAAGCCCGAAAGCCGATTACCCTGTCCCGTGCGTTTGTTCCCCGATGCAATTTTCTCTGGGACGAAGAACGCACCGTCTCATCCGGATCATTAATACCTATATATATATCTGCATAAACCCCATAATGACCGCGTTGAATACACGACAAAGGGACCGTCGCACCCTCGATCTATTTTCCCCGGTTCGACGTCGAAGCCAATTAATTCCACGGGGCGTCCTCTCAATTTCGAAACCTTTCCTCGAGACTGCCACCCCACGAAGATCCGCGCCGTCATGCACCGACGATCTGACGCGCGAGATAATCGAACCCCTCGCGCCTTGTCCTCTAACGAAGCTAATTTCACGAGCAAATTCAGCCCCGATTAGATAACGCGATCTCTAAACGGGGGGCGGGTTCGCCAGTTTTCCGAGGACAATGCAAACCTGTCCCTGTGAATGCAACTAAACGAGCTTAAGGGATTAATCTTTAGCAGCCGATTTACTAGGTAGCGCGAGTTAGATAAAGTCCAGAATCCCGGGCTGCTACACCTAGGAGGCAAGGGCGGGGCCCAGTCGCCTAAGCCAACAATAATTTAATCACGCTGAATGGCGGCCGCGATCCTTGTACCGAGATTAGAATTGAAGACAGACTTAATTCAGGGACACCTGTACCTACGAGACACTCCTCGAAATTACCATTTCAATGACGACGATAACGGCCCGTAAACAGTCACCCAACCCCATCGAGATCCCAGCACAATTCAGTACCAAGAGGGAGGAGGCAAAAGCACAAACACGTCGCGATTTATCTTCGCAGGAGATCACGATTCAAGCCCCCGAATCTCGCGGAAACCCACTTCCGAGTTAACCCAATGGCCCAGTGCGGCAAGCGGCGCAAAGAAATCGTTCCCTTCGCCCTCCGTCGCCGGTGCGGGGGCTCGACGCCCTTTCAACGTTCCACGGGGCAGAGGATCGTAATTAGTCCCGGTGTAAAGCCCGCCCAAGGCGTTCGTCTAGCATCCGTCAGAGCTGTCCTTATCGTTCACTCGCACGAACCTCGGATTGCTCGCGAACGGGGCCGAGGAGTTTAACGGACGGGAGGTTGGAAAAAGCGTCGTTGGAGTGGGATTCCTGGGGAGTATCAGTCAGAGACGACGATCGTTTTAGGCAGGGTCGGGGGGGAAAAAACCGCGATTCTGCGGGGTGGGATAGGGTGAGTAGACGGTGGAGGGCGCGAGGCTAGATCGACGAGGGGGGTGGTTCGCGTCGCGTTTGGGGTCGGGAAGGATGGGGTAAGACGGGGCAAGAAGGGTGCCACGGCGTGGCGTGGAATAGGACGAGTAAAGTGATTGCGAAAAGGGGGTCAGAGGGAAAATGGGGTACGCTGGTTTAATAGAGTGAGCCATGATGGATGACGTCGGGATCGATATTACTTCTTCTTCGGCCGAGTATCTGCGCGACACAGCGAGTAGTATCCTCGGCATTTCGGTAGCCGCGACGGACCGTGGACGATATACGAGCCTGCATACCGGGCATTTTCCCTCGATGGACACACATACACGGGCGCCGCGGGCGCGGGACTCCGTTATTACGGCGACTCTTATGGACGGTAGACGTCGGGCAAGAATTCGTAATACCGCGTCCGTCTCATTCGCGTCCGCTTACTTGGCAGGGCCGGGTAAGCGCGATTCCCCTCCCCCGTCAAGGATAATTGTCGCGGGAATGGAATTCCATCTTGCAAGAAATCCCGGGTAATGAGTTATATAATTTTCGGTCGGCGCGACGCGAACGTCCCTCCAATGATGGGCCCCTTTCGCGGTGAACACGGGGAAAACATTTAAGACAAGAAAGCACGATATTCGCGAGCCAACTCCGAACTTCCTTCGTTTTGGCCCTTTGGATTGCTAAGCTGGAGCCAAAGTGGCCCGCGCTGTTTCTTTGGAACATTGTTTACCTATAATCGCTTACAGTGGTACACTTGTAACTATGGATACTATACCTTCGTACCGCCGTTGAACTCGAGGCAAAGAACGAGGATGTTGAATTGCTAATGAACGGTAGTCCGAGCTGCTTGCTCGCTGCAACTGTTTGCATCTATCTTGCTGTTTACTCTTTCATAATGAATTAACTTGCCGGAGCGTAGAACGCAAAAATACCTTCGCCGCGCAGCTAACGTTTGACGTAACGTTCCCCTTTACGAAGTGCTACAAAGTTCTGAATTTCATTGGAATAGAAGCTTCGTGCAGCCATGAGAACGTACTCGTTCACACGTAACGTACGCTTGGTTTCCCTTATGAAACTGAAGATCGACTTCGCCGTGCCAGTAACGCAACAGCTTCACCTCGCCGTCCGAATGTTAAACCAGTCCGAGCAATTAAGGAACTTCTTAATAAGAGTAAATATTATTCTCCACGGCGAGTACCATCGTTCCCAGCGCGCCGTAAAGAAAAGCTAATTTTCCTCGAGACGTAAGAAGCTCGTTCTCGCCGAAAGAAAGGGACTTTTAGCGTCGGTGGTAGAGGGCCCGTTTTGGAAAAAAAAAAAAGAAGAGAGGCAGAAGATATTCGAGCCGTTCCCTCAACGAGATGCTCGCGCGGGGAGTAGCGTTTCGCGTTTGGAAAGTATCGAGGCTCGTCAGGAACTTCCGCCGCCCTGGGACACTTGGAGCGTCGGGAGGGGAGGCTGCGCGATATAAAGTTACTCGAAATTACATCTGCATATTATTTCAATTTTGTAGATTGTTTAACTGCAGTAACGGCCGGGGATACGGCAACTGCCGGGAAAGTTTTCTTAGGATAATCTCTCCTAGGTACCGTAGAGCGTGGCGCGGACTCCCGGCAACTTGCCGCATCTCATTGACTGTGTCGGAAGGAATTTGTTGGTCCCACCCCTTCCCCCTCCTGTCTGAAATTAATTTAGTGGCTGCCGACACGGGGGACTGGTCGATGCTCAACGAGCCGCGAAGCGAATAAATAAACTCCGATGGCGACGTTTCGAACGTCGATGCGACGCCATTACGCGAGACCGATCGCGTCGCGGGGTGGTAAAAAAGAGCAGCCCAGTTTCCGCGAAGTTGGTTGCAATAAACAGCCGCGGGAGTGCCGGCGGATGCGCGGGGACCGTGAATCATTTCGAGTTTACAATTCGGAAAAAAAATTGGTACGGTTCGAGGGCCGTTGCCGTTGATGGGGTCTCGTCGGCGACGGGCTCGCAGGGAGATACGCGTTGGTCCGCGCCGAGCGTGCAATAAAAGTAACGACGAAGGTGGAAGTCTCGGTGCCCGTTGAATATTCGGCCGCTCGTTAGCCAGACTGTCGCGATACGGCGCCACAACCCCGACCCCCTAATCGTGGGAAAACTCGCCCGTGCTAGCGAGCAAACGTTTAGGCAGCTCGATGCATACCTGAGAAAGCCAACCCCCGTGTAAAACGATCGCGTGGAACAATATTTCCTGAAACCGCGCCTGGGAAGGAAAAGGCAATCCCCCCGGGCGATCCTCAATTTCAATTTGCAGAGCGTACACTTATCAGGGCGTGTCGGGCTGACGTTTGACGGAATAGAAGTACTCGCGAGATTAATTCCCCGCGCCTCTCGGCATTTTGATCGGCGGGATACGACGGCGAAATAAGTTCGAACACCTTCCGCTTCCTTCGATCCCGTATCAGCGGGTGGTAGAGACGAGGCAGCGGGAGCGCGGCGTGGGCGGGGAAGAAGGAAGAAAAAGCGGGTGAAAAGAAGAGGAAGGACGGGGGAGGGTGGGCAGTGTGTCGTTTGTATCAATTTACCCGAGCTACCCTCACGCCCACCGACTTGCTTCAGATTTAATCTAATGCCACGTCGAGAAGGGTAATTCATTAAACAAAGATCCCCACCCACACTTGGGTCCGGAGACTCGGCTCCCGATTCGCTGGAGAATAAATAATTAAATCCCCTGAATTTCGCCGTGAACGCGTGTTTGTTTCGCAAGATTTGGGAGGCGTAGACGAGGAGCGGACATTTTAAGGGATGATAGTCAGAGCGGGTAAACATTCGTACGAATTATGAAAAAATTAGCTGCCCCCTTCGTATCCGAAGCTCTATAACGTCCTCGTAAATAATCCCGGAGCTCGTTCGTCCCGATTAATTCAGTAATCAAAGGGAAATTGGTAATCTCAAAACTGATCGCTCAGGGAAGGACGTTACTCATGGCCACTGCCAATATTTATAGCGCGCGCGATAGCGGGAATTGAGTCGGCGGTTTTTATTGGTCGCGTCGCGTGCTGATGATATCAGTGCTTTGAGGATTATCCGTATAGGTTCCAGGTATTATCCGACGGTTCCGTTCGATTCGTTTTTTCAAGGGCTTCATTTTTTTCCAGACACATTGCGGTATATTGGACGGCGTGAGATGGCCGAACGCGAAGGGATAGCGGGAAGGGAAAAAAATTTGATACACGCTCCAGGTGGAGCGAAAGAAAATGTATTTCAACCCCTCTGAATTTCTTTGAAAGCTTCTGGACCACGATCAAAGAAATAGAGAGAGACGGTGAGGGAAAGGAGGAGAGGGATCGGTGGTCCGTAAGGGCATTTCGAAAATTGCAAACGGCGAGGTGCGCGAGGACGAAAAGTTTCGGAACGGCCGCCTCTAAATCGTGGCGGCGATCCACCCTCTGCATAATCGCGGATCGCCGATTTATCCGGCGAATTAGAAAACTTTAATTACCCGCGACGTATTCGGGGAGAGGGCTCGCGTATCTCTCCGCCGAGCGAGAACAAAATATTCGTTTTGAGTGGCTCGTTAAATTCCAACGGAGCTTCCCTTACCGCGAAAACTCTACCAATAGATCACGCTAAACTTCCTGCACGTTCGTGCCCGGCAATTCCCTCACCCTCCTCGGCACGAGTCAAGGATACCCGCAAGAGAACGCGCGACTCTTGGGGGAGGCAAAGGGGAAACTTATATAGTATATGGACCGTCCTCCCTGCCGCACGGAAATCTTTTAAATTCGAAGAACACGCAGTTACGAGAGGATCCCGGTAACCATTCAGCCTCCCTCCCCACTCCCGAAAATTTCAATTTCCAAAACCGTAAAGCACCCTGTCGCTCCCCGAGCGGGACGATATAAATTCCTGCACAATATTGCGCGGCATTCGTCGAAACGGGGCAACAGAGTGAAACGTTAAAAGCGAACCCCCATTATCGTTAAATAATTTAATGCCTCGGGAAACGTAGCTGCGATCCTCGCGGGGCGGCTTGAATTCTCGTATAAATTTCACAACCGCATAATTTCCGGCGACTTGCTAGCGGCCCCCATAAAAATGAGCAACGTTATAAGAAAGTCTCGGGAGAAACCGACCCGTTCTCGATACGCTTCCCTCGCACACACGACGGCTTTATGGATATCCCGCGGTAGCCGCCGCGAAGATCCACGTCTGAAGATCCCACGGGCCGGCTTTAATTTCGTATTTGCTTTAATTTTAATTTCAGCCCGGCTACCCCCTTACAAAGCTCCGCGAGCGACCGACCGGGGCTCCAGGCAATTATGATAATATCTTGATCCGATAATGGGACACGGTCTTATTCTTACGAATTGTCGCGGGATGGCCGTGACGGGGGCTGGGAGCGGGGGTGGCGCGGGGGCTACCAGCGGCGCCGATTTCACGCTCGAGGACCCCGGGAATGGAGCTGGCAAAGAGGAATTAAGATCTCGCGGAGGCTCTCGTTCCGACAATGCAAAGAACCTCGCCCGCGAGCGAGAACGCAGATCGGAATAAGATGGATCGAGCGAGAGACGGTAGTCTAGGAAGGGGGTAGGTGGTTGGCTGAAGGGGTGACGGGGCACGTAGAGAGAGCAAGGGAAGAGAGCGAGAGAGGTCGGGGGGTATAGAGGTAGAAAAAGATCAAGAGGAAGGTAGATCGAGGAATAAGGAACAGCCTGGACGAAAAGTGCCGGAGGGGGTAGCGGAATCGAGAAGACGGCGAGGACTAAGGAACAGAAGCGAGGGGGTCAGAAGGGACATTATACTTGCTTCTGCAGCCCTGTCGTCGGCTCTTTGTTTATATTCCCAGGACAGCCAGCGGGGACGGGACCGTTTGACATGTCGCCGCTCTGCAAAGATGTTAAAGGACAAAGGGGGTAAAACCGACCCGTTCCTCCCCCTCCGCCGCTTTGCCCCCGCGGGCGCAACCCCTCCTTCGTCCACGCTTGTTCTCGCGGCCATTGAAATGCCATGAACGCAGCGCACAAGCTGCCGGGTCGTACGCACGTAAGTGCCATATCATTATGCGGCCGGATAATGAACCGTCGCCAAGTGTTGGTGGGATAAGTAGCTTCCTACGTTTCATGGAATGGCCCACGGAGCCGTTTTTTCGATCCGTGATTTCGAATGGACGGGGAAAGAGGGCTGGGGTAGTCCCCTTTACGGAAGAAACACGGAAACGGAACACTCGCGGGCCAGTTCCGCGGGAAACCAGCGAGACAGTTTTTCATCGCGGTTAGGGAAAGCCCGCGAACGATTACGCGGGAAGCGTGGCGTTAACGGGCGAAAGTCTCCGTGGTTTTCGGGGCGATTAAAGTGGCCAGCGCGACGCGTGACACCGCTGCCCATCCTCGGCAATTCAAGCCTTAATCTCCGGGTGGCTGCGATCCCGTGCAATCTGGCCCGCGGATCGCGCGGCCCCAGTAATTAGAAATAACTCTCCGCCCGGCGTGTACCGATCCCAACGCCCTTCACGCCCCTATCTGTACGGGGGAAATATCCTCCGTCGAATAACTTCGAACAACATGTCCCCTCCCTTGACACTTCATTACCCCGAAATAATTAATTCCTATCTGGTAACGAGCTACCCGGTCGTTAAAGTCCGTGACACTCGTAATACGCCCGGTTAATGATATCCATATCCGTGGAGGCAGCGGGGCCCGCGCGCCAGTATCATAAGCTGACGTGAGATGTGCGGCTTGCCTTTAAATATTTCACTCCCCGCTGCCGAACCATCAAGGGGAGACAGAGGCTCGGCATCGGGGGGATGCTCCGTTAAAAATTGACTCGCGTCATTCGAACTCAACGCCATCCCTTTACCCGCGTATCCTTGCCTCGTTTTATTTTTTTTTCGTCATGCCCGCCGATAAATTCGCGGAGCCACGCGACGTTCCCCGCTGTCGAGCCGTCGTTCACGGATTGATCAATATCCCCCCGCCCGAGCCCCCTGTTTATCGAACTCGTCGTTCCTCGACCACTTTGCCCAGTAATCCCGATGAACTTTTAACTTATGCATGACTCTTTCCGCCGTTTCGGCTACAGCACTCGTTAGCCCCGTATCCGCTCCAGCGAAAAGCGGAGGGCCGTGCAAGTTGAAACGAATCTAGACTATCTAGTGGCAGAGTTTCTATCGCAACCCTTCAATCTGTAGGATAGCTGTGACGCCGCCCAAGCTGTCTTCTACCAACAGCTACGTCTATTTGACTTTGTCCATTCGAATGTTTCCGTACCGGATCCCCGATCGGGTGTTAAACTTTGAGCAAGATGCAGAAGGTCGATTTCCAAAGGCTATGCGGCGACACAGTCCTCTGGCGTTAACCCAGGTACAATTACGAATTTACTGCACTTTTTATTTATTTGATCAGTATCAAGGCCCCCGTGCCGCCGGTCCCGTAACAAGTACCTCGCCCTTCCATTCGACGGCTTAATGGAACTCTTTTCACGCCGTGCCCGTTGGCCGATTCAATTTACGTTTTTCAGATTAGTAAAACCGTGCCGCGCGCTAAAAACAGTCATCCCGGCGAGATCTGAATGCAAGCCGGTCCCGTGGTCTTATTACCAGCCGAAATGAGAATGTCCGTTTCGAAAATCAGTTTCTCGGGGCTGCGGGGAGATTGACAAATTACAACTTCCAGTGGGGGCTAGTCGAATGGTTAATGGTTGACGAGCCCAGAGGCCACGGTTAGACGTCGGTATAACCTAGCGTTCTTTGGGTAAAATCGAAAAAGAACATTGCAAATAAGGTCGAAAGAGAGAGAGAGAAAGGTGGAAAGGTTAAGAGAGAACAGAAACCCCTTGACTCCCTATGCCGCGGCTAAATACCAGTAATTAAAACGTCGAGGTTTCGCGCAGCCGTCCCATTTATTTGATATTTGTTTGCCGCCCGGACCAGGCCGTGCATTCGTCTCTCGCTGTTCCACTTCCCCTGTCTGCAATTGTGTATACCTCCGCGCGGCGAACGTGTGCGCCGCATGTACAGCGTGAACCCTGTGTGCGCACGTGGATGCAGAAACGTGCAACAAAGCGACCTACACAGGCCACTCTGAGCGCAAGTCCGAATGCGTGCGTCAGTGCGGCCTGCCTTTACACGCAGGGTGTATCTTTGTTGGCGGGGCGCGTTTTCGGGACGCATTTAGCTTTTAAAAGCGATAGAAAGGCTTGCTGTAAACACGTGACCCATTCGATCTCGTTTTTCGCTTACATTTGTCCCTCGTTCCGCGATGTTTCGGCCCGCCTGCCTTTCCAACGAATAGGGAAAACAGGGATCAACATGGGGAGACTCAATTCCCATTGTGCTTTGGATACTGATCATCACTGTCGTCCAGGTTATAAAGAATCGTATTTAGGAGTGGTGAATCGAGAGCATCGCTGTGCTATGGCGGAAGCTTCGCGGGCCTGAGCGGACCCAGAGCGTGGTCCCCACGCGTACACGCACCTATAAACGTCCGAGGGTGCATTGGGCGTACTGGCGCGGGCCACAGCGAGCGTGGTGCACGGTTGCAGCGCCGAGGCAGCAGCAGAAGGACACGGGGATCGAAATGGAAGCGAAACAGAGGAAGCCGGGCGGCTACGAGAAGGAAGGAGCGAGGAGAGAAAACCGCGACCGCCCCGCGCCTCGTTCTGCAGCTGTTGCCAAGCCTCTGTGTGTTACGACTGCACAGTTTGTTCATTCGCCGCGCGCATTCGACTTGAACCGCGCGGGGAGGGAATGGGGAGCTCTAATGAAAGGAGTTTATTAGGAGGCGCGAGCGCGGGCGCGGGCGGACGAGAGGCACGAGACCGTGGAGGAAGGGCGCAAGGGTGGATTTGCATCCCTTATGCGTAATTTCGCTTCGATATTAGATTAGTCGGTCCTGCGTTATCCACGCCTCGGAATTACGACGTAGCTGCGCTGATTAGGCGTCCGGGGACCGAAACCCGTCTCCTTGCACCCTCGCGCTACCCAGCACTCGCACCCTCTCACGCCCGAAGCATCCCCTCTCCCTTTATCCCTCTGCCTTTTTACCTCACGGGTCGAAATAAAAGCTGCCGATGGCCCATTGTCTCGAAATTAGCCGTCTGAATGTCGACTGCACCAGCCAGGCCCTCTGGCCCTCGCAGCCAGGAGAAAATCGATCGCCGCGACTGTTCCCGTCGCCTCGCCGCTCCGTCGAGCTTCCTCCCCTGCCGTTCTTCGGCGTGTTATCCGAGAAAAATCCTGAATACGCCTCGCATCGGCACCCGGCAAAGAAAGAAGCTAGAATTTCGACCTTCGCTGGGAGATTCCTCCGAAAAGAAGCACCGAAAAACCGCCTCGTCGCGCCGAACGGGTTACTCGAGCGAAAGTAGTTGAATTTCTCCACGGTAATTCGAGACATTTTTCCCCTCGGACGCTATTGTGAGCGCGTCCCTCTTTGAGACTCATTCGACTGTATTCCATTAGATGCCGTTCCGTACCGTATATTCACGCGTGCGCGCGTAGGTACATACGTATGTATGCACAGTGGAATACTTTCGCGGCCCGGCCGGGCGAGATCCACCCGGAGCGGAACGCTTTGCCCTCGATGGATTTCGTTGAACTTTGTCAGTCTTCCTCGTTGTCGTCGTCGCTCGAGACGGTCGTTTGGATCCGAAACGAGACGCGCTGGCCGTGCCGCCGAGGGCTGGCCAACCGGCGGCTGTGAATTTTAGGACACCGCCGTTTCCGGCGTCCAAAATGCTCCATTGATGCCGCGTTTATAGGACCGTTTATACGCGCCGCGTATATTCGCGGTATCCTTGCCAGTCGTATAAAGCCGCGGCGATATAGCCGGGCGAAAGATTTTAGAGTCCTCGGTTATGATGGCGGGTCGGCGATGTCGCGTAATGGTACCGTTAGCGTGACCTATGGACACGCCAGCTATCGAGGGGATGTCACTTGAAATTTTATCGCGCGAACGCGGCCGGTTCTTTGTGCGCCGGCCGATCGCTCGCACAAAGAGACCGTCTGCATCCTCGACAGAAGCCAAATTGTTGCGCGTCCGCCGAGCGATTCCCTCCCAATAAACCTACACGCTCGCCAACCTGGTCGAGATGTATCGCTCGCTACGTGCTCCGGGCTCGTAAACAATCTTTCATCGCGGGCATCCCTTGTTTCAACCCGTTTAAATGTTTGCTCACGCCATTCGGAGAGTTGCAATAAGCAAATACCAGGGGATACTCACCCTGCCCGGTAAGCTCGAGGGGAAGACGAGGAAAAATTTCGTGGATCGGGGGAAATTCGTTATTTACTGGTTAGGGAACAGGAGTCTGTTCCGGCGGGAGAAAGAGCCGGGCTCGATCAATCCGCGCAGGTAAATAATAATGAAAGCTCATCGATTCACCAGGCCGCACCGAACGAACCAGCGGATACGAGGAATTACGACTGCGTATCGAAACGCGCGCTGAATATTCAAAGTGACTCAACATTTCCTCGCTGTGCTCGTGGTCGGTGTTTTGTAAACGACGAAAAATTGACAATCACGGATGTATGTGCGTGTCGAAATTCTACGTTGCGACGCGTAACTAGTTAATCAGCCCTAAGGTAAAAGTACCAATAATTGGACACGTCACAATGTTTTTACTAAGCTTCGTAGAAAGCTTAGAACAATATTGTTGGGAATAAATGCTATTTTGCAACTTGATCTCTTATATAAAAAATTAAGAAAGCTCTAGATGTAAAGTTTAATATATAAAACAATCTTTAAATATCGGAGGTGCACTTGAATTCTGCGTAGATTTCTTAAGTAATGCTTAAGAAAAGTACAGTTAGTTGTTAAGCTGATAATAATCGTTATATAACGTTTTTCTGCGTAAAAAACGTATGTACAAAATCTTAAGAAGTTTCTTGTTAGGGTAATTCCGGGAGACGCAGCCGGGTTGGAGAGTTGGTCGAGTTGCTATATTCAGACTCCACATCTGTGTATATGTAAAAATGTGTTAAGGTTCAGAACAATTAATTCTCTAGAAATCAACTGTTTCGACCAACTCTCCAACCCGGCTGCGTCTCCCGGAATTACCCTACATATAAAACAAAACATTAGCCGGTTAATGTTGATTTTAATTAAAAATATACGTGTTCATGTACCGGTACATATAATAATCTCGTCCTAAGCACGCTGTTCCAATAACTGACCAGCCGTCCCGTTGGTCGGGCTATGAGCATTTTGAACGCTTAGGTGAAGGCCGAATACCTGACCGCATTGTCCAACCGGTAAAGTGTCTCTGTTTTCTCAATTTTTTGTATATCAATAGTGTAAGTACAATTATACTGTACCATAAATTAACAGTTTTTTATTTTCAAGTCATATTTTTAGTCAATTGCATGCTTCATTTCCAACATAACTTAAAATTGAAAAATGGAAAATTCGCGCGCAAACCATTCACACAAACACAGGTATTGGGACACCAAAAATGGGACGCGTGGACAAATCAGTATTCTATTGTCCATGTACTGGTACACATAACTACATGTGTTTTTACTTAATTTAATTAAAATTTTATCTGAATATTGGCACTTCTGTTAAAAAGGACATTTATTTTTAGTCCATTTTTAAGATATACAACTTTGATATCCTTAAGTGTCCAGTTATTGGTACGTTTACCTTACCATCATTTTTGCGACACGACCATGTAGAGAAACATTTGTTTAAGACACAGAAAGGCAAGCACTCATGAGTATCAGCTGTGAAGAACACATGCTTGTGTCTTCAAGTGGGGCGCAGGACCCGAAGAATTTGTTTGGAAGGACCGAATGTAACATATACAGATACGTTTCTAAGTGGATTCAACGCGCCTACTGTTTTGAGTGCAGTTGCAGGTTGCCACCGATTCAGGGGACAAGATTCTCACCCCTGGAAGGGAGTTTACATGTAGAGGCGTAAATGATTCGTGCAAAGAAACGGCTACAGATTCAGGGAATGCAACACCCTTCTGAGAAAACCAAGAAGAGAAGCTGATATCCTTGCAATTCCTTAATAGAATGAAGTTTATTTTCTTCAACCGTGCTACGTGTTACATTCGAGACAACCTGCAATATCCCCACTGAAACCATATCTATTAGTATCAGGGATCTGATCGATAATCGTCGCTATCGCCTCCGTTTTTTCCGAAAGCATTTACGTCCGTATCGTCGAATCCCGAATCCAATAACGCACAAAAGGGAGGCGAGTTCTGCTCCGTTTGTTCGATGCACCGCTGCTTGCTACCGCCCGTTGGAGCGGTGGGTACGTATACGTTCTTCGACGTTGTTGATCCTCATTGTCGTGTGGGGCACGATCAATTGAATGAGCTCGGAACCGGTGAATGTCCACCGATATCAAGTTTCCGGTTAAATGTCGTTCAGGTTGTGCCGGTGCAGCTTGAAAGAGGCTGCGTCCCCCGGTCGCATTGAAACCAGATCATGCACGGCCCATAGTTGCATTCGACGCGCGTCCTACGCGACAAATTAACAATCTCGAATGGTCGATGGCAAAAAACTGCTCGCATCTCGATGCGACGGACCGAGAGGGATCGTGTCGCGCGGCTCCGTTCCCGGATCGCCTCTGTATTTTTCCGCGTCGAGTTTCGATATTTTCGAGCGAAGACTGGACGGTAAACAGGAGAAAGAGGGCCCTCGAGCCAGGATCGAATAATATTTTCCTGGTTTTATTTAACAACTGTTTTCCCACCCCCACTCCCCGGCCGTAATGTCGAGCCAGATGTAAATCTCGAGTGCCCTTACAACGGCGTTTGTCGGACGGCCATCGAAAACGATTTGCCAGAGTTTCAATTAATGCGCCACGCGTTTCCATGCTGGCGATTTATTCGCGGTCCGAAAAAAAAAAGGAACGAAATTCGAGCGGACTCCATCACGGCGAGAAATCGATTTAAATCGGACGCAGGTCCACGGGGGTAGCGGCAGACTGGTCGGAATTCAGGGTGGAGATGCGAGCTCGGTCCTAACAAAAAGGGGGACCCATTCCTCGAATCGATCTGACTTGCATCAATCGGATCGAACAGGAGTAAAAAATTACAACACGCGAATCGATCTACCTCCACCCCTTCTGGCCCCGTTCTTTGTCCCTCGGGCGACTCCTAACGAGCTGTATATGTTCCAAGACGACTCGAACATCCATCGATACATCATGCGATCTTTCCTCCGCTAACAATGCAAATTCTCTCTTAAACAAATTGAAATCCATATACTCTCCTGGATTATTCTACGCGCGCCTCAAAGCTTCCATTTCAACTTTCCGCGGTGCCCCAATCGGCGCGGCAATAAAACCGAATCAATTTGCGGAGAATATTCGAGGAACGTCGAGTTTTATAACGGATAAAGTTGAAAGTGGAGCGGCGCGAAGATAACTGGGGCAAATTATGCCGAAACGCGTATCAACTCCAGGTGGGGGATTGGTTTTCTTATCGTTTCCAGGGAGATCCAGGTAGATCGACGCGGATGCTCGAAACTTATACGATGCTGAGTGTCAATCTTAAGAAGAACAGCTTCCCGGAGAAACGTTTGTCTCATTTGCGGCTCACAGCCGCTGGTTTCTCCTTTGCTCCGCGAGAAACATCGTTGGAATGCGATTGTTTGAAAGCGTTGCGCCCTCCGCGATAACAACGCCAGCACCTCGTATTCGCGAAAACTTCTCGCCGGTGTACCCAGCTCGTAGCTACGCTGTTGAGCGCGGTAAAATTTTACTGCCGCGCCTTTTTTCCCGCAATTTCAGCAGGATGTAGCCACCGGGCATGATGCCCATTAATTTCCCACCCTTCTTGTAAACTCGAAAGGAACGCGCAACCCTTTTTAAAACGAACACCCAGGTTAACGGAATTATATCCCGAGATATTCGAGAGGCTCGATGTCTCAGACGAACTCCCCTAGTCATTTAAATTCCGATACCCCACCCCCGTCCGGGAGTTTTCGATTTTCCTTTCCCCCGCCAACCCTTTCGGCTCGACGTCTGCAGCGTCTCGATCTTTCAATAAATTGTAAATACAGCCGAGTGTTCCAATATTGAGAGACGGTCGCGGGCTGATTGCCAATTACTTTCGGACCAGCGACTTCCTTCCAGCCCTTTGAACGCCTTTTATTTTTGTCCCTTACCCAAGTCTTTGTAGGAGCACGCGAAAAACGACAGTAATTGTCAGAGTGGTGTGTCGGTACACGAAGAAAGGCGTCTACGCGAAGACGGTCGTCCCCGCACGTTCACCTGTGACCCGGCGACATTAAACAGGGAGAGGATGAAATTCGGTGACGAAATCGAGTTCGTTCAGGTTCGAGGGACGAAGGGTCCTGTCGGCGAACGAGCTCGCCGAGGAATTAGATCGTGTTTTTCCAGGCGCCAGAAATGGAAGAATAGAAACATCGGGTACGTGTCTAACCAGGTGTTCGCGGCGGTGACACGGTATTCGTTTTATACACTTTACCTTGGTGCCGAGGGGGGCGACAGTGACGGCCTCCGCTTGACAAAGAGCAATGGGCGAGAAGGCGCGTGTTCGCCGCGTTTCCGCGGGGATTATTCGACAGCAGCCGAAAATACCGCCGCCAGGTGAATCCGATGTAAATCAAATCGCCGTAAAGCACGCTATTGTCTGACATATTTATCCGCAAGCAGGAAATTTCCCGAGCGTCACGGATCGGCGATAGTATACGGGCACGTTAAAAGCGAGCCGAAGGGTGTCACGGGCATCGATATTCTATGGGGAATGTTTCTCTGGACCTGGCGGGTCGTCCTTTTTTTTTTCCCCGGGAAAACTACGGGCAAATCGATGAACCATGTTCATCCTAGCTTTTAACAGACATTCGTTATTTCGTGGCCGAGGATAAACCTTTCTGTGCGGGGGGTTGTGTGTTCCGAGGACAATGCGGTGGTTAGAACTAACTACCATTTAAACATGAGATATATTTCTAGTACTTTGATCGCAAAGAAATACTTTCACTGCAATATACAGTGTATTTTAAGAAATATTCACAACCCACTGGCAGGGAAACAAGGAAGATCGCGGAAAGAAGAGAAATATGATCTCTATAATATCTCAAATGGGGTCGAGTTTAAATTACGTAAGGCTTTTTGGAGAAAAGGGTTCGTGAATTTCTTATGCGTTCTTACAAAGAAGAAAGAGGGAGTCGGGTAGTATTTTACTTAATATTTTTTTAACCCAAGTTTCAATCTGAGAAGCCTAAAAAATAATATTTCATCGCCCACGGTAAACCGAGTGAAATGAATTATATGAACCTTTGAAAGAATTTTAATAATTTATACATGCAATATTAAGAATATTATGTAAGGAAGAGGTAGGGTATTGGAATATAAAATCTTGCGAATTCTTATACCAAGGGAGGGCGTAAGAAATCGCCAGAAATACCCTGGCGTGATTTAAGAACGGCCCCAAAGCAACCCCTTTAGGATAAAATCCATAGGATGATCTCCTCTGTGCTTCCGTACCATCTGCTAAACAATTAAAATTAAACTCTCGCCGTGGCAGCTTGTACAGGACGAGCTGGAAGAATCGATAAGCAGTAACGAAAAGTCCTGTTAGCAAAGTGCTCGAGAACTGAACGACGCTGACTGTAACGTTACGGGGAAAGCTCGTGGCTTTTAATAACATCGGTTCCCATTGGTAGCGGTGTATCGAGGCGGTCGGTTTTGTTTGCGAACGGGAAAGGGCTTTCAGAGAAGCATTCGACGCGAGTATTTATGGGGGGCGAAGGCTCTCTTGTCCACAGCACTCGAGAAGCCACGAGGAATCATCGAGGAGGAGGCAACGGCAGCCGCCTCTTTGACCCCCGGCTCGTTTTAACCACCCCCTGCGGCAATTAATCCCTTTTGCTCGATTAAACTCTTATTCTAGCTTTAATTAAAACTTCTTTTCCACCGTCATCGTCGGCCCGGGCAAGCCCAGGTCCTGGAAGATCGCTGCGTCGCTCACGCGACTCGCCCTTCTTACATGGAAACTGAATCTGCCGCTAATTGATTCTCGAATCGGAAAGGAAAGTTCCGCCGCAAGGTGGACAGAGAAGGGAGCTGAAGAAGGGGATCGTCGATTGGCTCGGGTAACGTCTACGAGAAGATTCGTCCGATAGAGATCTATTGGCTGATCAGTCTTCGTCAACCCTGATTAACGGTAAGCCACTAAAAGGTCCAGCTTTAGTAAATTCCTTGTAAATACTTCGGTATGTATAAGTGGAAACTGTGCACCAACACTCAAAGGAGAGTCAAAGAAGAAGTCGATGCGTTACGAGCCCAGCTCGTTATTGAACCGAATGGGTTAATAAAACGACACCAGGTACATTAAATAATATGTGTCGTCTAGGCTCTAGATTCTAAATGCACAAAGAAGAAATGTGGACGGCCAACGACCGAGGCATTTATTTACGAGCAATAATTCCTCGTAACGGGTGACACAGCCGGGGACCTCGGTATGCGTCAATTAAGACGGTGATCGATCTTCGCTTTACAAGAACCTACGAGGAAGCGCGCGTCCAACGCGTCGTCGGATCAAGCGACGTGAATCTGACGTGGGAGCTGCGATACGCTCTAACGGCGATGGCTAATCGAGGGACGCGTAATGCCCGCGTAATCTTCGCATCTTTCGAGGCTGTTTATCGGGCTGAACGCCCCGGTACTTGCACGGCCGGACGCGGATTCCCCGAAATTCAATTCACCCGGGACGGGATACACAATACAAATCATCCTGGATCATCATCGATCAAGCCGAGGGTCTCTCTCGACGGGTGGACAAGAATGAATCAGCGGGGCTTATTCAGAGCGGTATCAAGGACTCGATCCTGCGGAGTCAGTCGGTCGTGTTACACACAAATCGAAGATCTCGATAGTCCGCGAGGCTCGCCGACGCGCGTATAAATACGTGTACGATCTCCTGTGTCCCTCTCCTCTCTGCCCGCCCCCCTCTCCCCGCCCCGGGACCGTAAAGAGAAACAGAAAACCTGCGTCGGTCGGCATCGACCACTTAAAAATTGATCGAAACCTTTTTATGAGCGATCCTTGGACAGGGGTGGTGCTCCGAATATCGCGTGGATCGCGATAGAGAAACGCGACCAACGGTGGAGAGAGGAGAGGAGAGACCGGTTCGAAGTCCTTCGTGCAAGTTCCCTGGGCGAATCGCGAACTCATTCCCTTTCCACTTACTTTTGCGACGCATCTTCGCCATTAACGATACGCATTATTCGTACCTTAGTTCAGAAGATAGAACGAAAGATAGCCTGCATTCGAAATCAATTTTTTGATTGATAGTACGTATTTGGGAGACGGGGAGAAATCGTTAGTGGTTCGGTAACGAACTTCGACTGTGGGACCTCGAATTTAAATTTTGTTCTGTACACAGATCCTTACGTATCTACCAAAGTGACAAGCGTTGAGTAATTGAAATTGAGGGTAATTTGACGTTCAACGACTTGAGAATCGACATGTGCCAGAAATGATTCGTTGTTGGAGCTGTTGACGACAGCAGAAACGAAGTTTCTTAATAATCAACCTACATAATTATTCTTGGAAGATATCTGTGTGAATATTTTTATGACACTGCATTGCTTCATTCGGTCCTTGTTCCATGAGGCACGTCTACTGCCAGATATGGTTAATTGCTTTCCGGTCCGAATTAGTCGTATCAGTTACCTAACACGAAATATTTTATGATTATGATCAGCTCAGTTTCTCGATCATAACACAATTAGTCGTCTACGTATAGAGAAATAAACGATTCTCCTATAATTGCATTAAACATTCCACGTGCGCTTAAATATTACTAATATTTCATCCCAGCGACGAAAATAACAGGGAATTGTACATCTTGACACGAAATATCAATGCCACGTTCCCATCGTTTGAACCATGGACTTGAACCAGAATCACGCGTTTTTGTGCCGCCATGTTTTTCTAACCGCCTCGCAAACTCACGGCAAATGCGTGCCCAAAGACAAAGCCAAAGACCCAAGCCGTCGACCGGCAAATGCAACACGAAATAAAGAGCCGAACCTATTTTCAACGTCAAAAATAAACCTTCACGCTGACAAAGTGACCCACGAAGGAACGCGTATAACAATGCTCGGTCAGTCGACGATCGACGATCGTGTCGCGGCTACGAAATGTTAGACATTTTCCTTCACTCACCGCCTCGTAGATCAGGGTGGTCGCTCTGGTCGGTGTAGGATTACATCGTGCCGAGGATGAGGGTGGCCTTCGACGTCGAAGTTCTATCCCGTGCTCTGCGATCGTACAGCACGTTACCGCGAATTCGCACTCGTAACAACACTTTCCGCGACAGCAAAAAAGGCGCGAAGTTAGGGCCAGGTCGCGAGCAGCGTCACCCCCCGTTCGCGTTTACCACACCGCCGTATGTATTCCCGTTCGTTCCGCGAGTAAATATACAAAAACGCGACGTGTTCGTCGACGGACGAGTGGAACGCGCGCGATTTCCACCGTTCACGAGAAAGAGAAGGACGCCACGGCTCGAGGGAACGTATGCCATCCTTCTTGCACTATGGCGGACACAATATAGAAGCGTGCTCTCCCGCTCTCCTTCCCGGTGTGTTGGTGCTGCCGCCAGTGGTGGGGGAAGGAACGATTGCCGGACGCTGCGTCGAGTTAGATGCTACGGAGATCTCAACCGTCAGTCGCGCGGTGGCCACCGTACCGAGTAATACGGTTTTCGGTCTTTTCCGAGCATCTCGTCCCCTGTCCATTTCCCTGCCACTGGGAACTCGTGGATATTAAATCTCGTCCAATAAACTAGTGGGATTTCAGTGAAACAGGGACGGTGATCCTGGAGAGTGTCGAGTTCATACGCGCCACTAATCGGACATCTCGCGGATAATCGAAGAAGTTTTGAAATTTTGGCGGAACACCTATACCCCGCGGTGTCTCGGGTAGCCTTCGGAAAGTATGCACGAGCGCGCGGTGTATCGTCACGTTCAGTCAGCTGTGCCGGTGAGTCAGTCGTGCGAACCTTTACGATCATTCCGATAGAGGCGAGCGGGGTAATTGCGAAAAGCTTCGTGTCCGGCTATCTCGATATTTGCTCTGTCCCTGAACGCGCGTATCTCGAGGGGATTTCCTAGATAGAGCCGGTCGAGTGACCCACTGGAAGAAGCCGAGCGCGCGGTGGACTAACGAATCGCCTGCGCCGAGTGAAGTGTGATTCCTGAAGTGCGAACTACTCGAAAGTGAATCCCAAAGTACCGGGTAACACCGGTGCCCGCTGACCGTCGGCTCTCCGGAATTCCCAACTAACCGGAGAATCGGTAATCACGGACTGGGGCTATACCGTGATTGCTGGATCGCATCGAACGAGCCGGGAGTGGGTTTCGGTATCGATCCTAGCCGCCACACATGTCAGTCGATCGGAGTAAATATTGGAGGGCGTGCACGAGCGACGACAACAGCGTGCGTTAATAACGGAACCAAGAACAGGGAGCGTGTAATGACCGGGAGGTAGCCGAGGAGCGGAAACCGAGGGAAGGCAACGAGTTCGCTAAAAGATGCGTGGGCTCGTCGGTCCCCGGGGATCGGTGTCGCTGTCGTTCGTCTACTGTTACTGCCTCCTGGTCCCGGTGTACCACGTGCTCGCCGTAACCAGCGAACTGCCGCCTAGGCTCGACCTGCCCGAGCACTGTTCCTGGGAATCGCGTCAGGATGGCTCGGTCACCTGCATCCACAGCTACGCCAGCTACGGCTCCCTTAGAACCAATTTCTCCCAGACTACCAGCGAGTACGTGACCTCCGTGAACGTGGTCTGCGAGGACACCGAGACCCTGGAGAACGGTGTCCTGAACGTGGACGGGTTCGTGCAGCTATGGAGGCTACGATCGTTGAGGTTGACGGGGTGCAGGCTGGTCCACTGGCCGGCCAAGGTGCTCAGCGGCCTCCGGGACCTGCGTAATCTCACCGTCAGGAGCTTGAACGGCCGGAAGAGCAAGTACAGTTTGGAACTGGAGAGCGGCGCGTTCGACGCTGTGCCGCAAATCGAGAAGATCGACCTGTCCTGGAACAACATCTGGCAGATACCGGAGCACTTGTTCTGCCCGCTATCGAACCTGTTCGCTCTGAACGTGTCCTGGAACATGCTGAAGGACATCACCGAGCTGGGATTCAGGGACGTGGCGGAGAGGCACCCCAGACGCCAGCAGGAGTCCACGCCGTCGCCGTTCTCCTGCTCGTTAGACATGCAGTCGCTAGACGTGTCGAATAATCAGATCTCGGTGTTGCCCGCTTATGGATTTTCCTCGTTGAAGCGGCTCAGGGTGCTGAATCTGTCGAGCAACGCGATCTCCATGGTGGCGGACGAGGCGCTTCACGGGCTCAGGTCCCTGGAGACGTTCGATCTGTCAGGGAACAGAATCGTCGCCCTTCCGACGGAAATGTTTAGGGACGCGGCCAAGTCGCTGAAGGAGCTAAGACTGCAGAACAATTCTATCAGCGTTCTGTCGCCTGGCCTGGTGGCGGACATGAATCAGCTCGTCACCCTGGATCTCTCTGGGAACGCGTTGACCAGCTCCTGGCTCACCTCTGCCACGTTTTCAGGCCTGATTCGACTGGTTCTTCTGAATCTGTCTCACAATCGCATCAACAAGATGGACCCGGCCCTCTTCAAGGACCTCTACACCCTTCAGATATTGAATCTAGAGTACAACGAGATCGAGACAATACCCGCGGACACGTTCGCCCCGATGAGTAATCTGCACACGCTGGATATAGCGTTCAATCGATTAACTTACCTGGACGCGTACTCTCTGAACGGCCTGTTCGCACTTTCCCTGCTATCGCTGGACTCGAATCAGCTCGAGGGGATCCATCCGGATGCCTTTCGGAATTGTTCCAGTATGCAGGACCTGAATCTGTCCGGCAATAGCCTTGACAGCGTACCGGTGGCTCTGAAGGACATGAGAATGCTGCGTACGCTGGATCTCGGCGAGAATCAGATCAGAAGCCTGAACAGGCCCGGCTTCCGGGGAATGTCCAGCCTCTACGGATTACGGATGATCGGGAACGAGATCACGAACGTGACCGTGGAAGATTTCGCCGAGTTGCCCGCGCTGCAGATACTGAATCTGGCGCGAAACAAGATCGAGGTGGTGGAGGACGAGGTGTTCTCCACGAACCCGGCGCTCCAGGCGATACGTCTGGACTCGAATTTGTTGCAGGACATGTCCGGTATATTCAAGAGCGCGCCCGATCTACTGTGGCTGAACATGTCCGACAACATGATCGTGCAGTTCGATTACGCTTACCTGCCGGATAAATTGCAGTGGATGGATCTGCATAAAAATCTTATTATGGATCTCGGCGCGGCGCCGCAGGCCATGAGATTGCAGACGTTCGACGTGTCGTTCAACCGGCTAACGAGGATCCATTCGAGGTCCATACCGGACTCTATCGAGATTCTGTTCGTCAACGACAATCTGATACAGACAGTGGAGCCGCAGACGTTCTTCGAGAAGAAGAATCTGACCAGGGTGGACCTCTACGCGAACCAGATCGTCAAGATGAACCTATCCGCTTTCCAGCTGACCCAGGTGCCGGGCAATCGGCAACTGCCGGAGTTCTACATCGGCGGCAACCCGTTCATATGCGACTGCACCACCGAGTGGCTGCAGAGAATCAATTCGCTGCCGCTGAGACAGCACCCGAGGGTGATGGACCTCGAGTCGGTCTATTGCAGGCTTCCTTACGATCGTCACAAATCGTTCATACCGTTGCTGGAGGCGAAGCCCTCTCAGTTCCTCTGCACGTACAAGGCCCACTGCTTTGCGCTCTGTCATTGCTGCGACTTCGACGCCTGCGACTGCGAGATGACCTGCCCCACAAACTGCACATGCTATCACGATCAATCCTGGTCGGCGAACGTGGTCGATTGCTCCAACTCCGGCTACAAAACGCTGCCGGGTAGATTGCCCATGGACGCCACCGAGGTTTACCTCGACGGGAACAATTTCGGCGAATTGAATTCCCACTCGTTCATCGGCCGGAAGAACCTGCAGATCCTGTACGCGAACGATAGCAACATAATCGCCATCAGGAATCACACGTTCAGCGGGCTGAAGCGTTTGCTGGTACTTCATCTCGAGAACAACAAGATAAGCGTGCTGAACGGGGTTGAGCTGATGCCGCTGGAGAACCTGAAGGAGCTCTACCTGCAGAACAATCTGCTGACGTACATCGATAACGGTACGTTCCTTCCGCTACGTCAGCTGGAGGTGCTGCGGCTGGAGAACAATCGTCTGGGCACTTTCGCCGTTTGGCAGCTCGTCCAGAACCCGTACCTGGTGGACATCGGTCTGTCCAGCAACCCGTGGAGCTGCGAGTGCTCTTACCTGGACCGTGTGCGCGAGTGGATGGCCCGTAACCGGGCGAAGATCACCGACTGGAGGAGCGTCACCTGTTCCCTAGGCGTGCCTATAACTCTTCCGGCGAACGGCTCTGTGGTAAATTGCGCGGCATTAACGGGCACGACCTCGGCCATCGAGACACGACCGCTCGAGGCTTACCTGCCGCTGCTGCTGGCCACCGTGGTCCTGATTTTTGCCATGGTGGCACTCGTCTGCGGCGCCTTCAGGCACCGACGCACCCTCAGGACCTGGGCGGCCAGCAGATGCGGGCTACGCGCCTGCTACAAGACGGCGGCATTCGAGGATCAAGAGAAACCCTTCGACGCCTACATCTCCTATTCGGCCGTGGACGAGGCGTTCGTCTCCACGATCCTTGTGCCCGGCCTGGAGACCTCGTACAGATTGTGCCTCCACTATCGCGACCTCGGCGCCGGCAGCAACGTGGCCGACGCTGTCGCCGAGGCGGCGGACTCCTCGAGGCGCACCATCCTAGTATTGTCCAAGAACTTTCTGCACGGCGAGTGGGCCAGGTTCGAGTTCAAAGCGGCCCTGAGGGACGCTCTGAAAGGGAAGGGCCGCTCGGTGATCCTGCTCCTGGTGGGCGGTGTGTGTCCACGGGATCTTGATGCCGATCTCAAAAAGAGAATCTCCTCGCACACCGTGCTGGTGTGGGGGGACAAGTTGTTTTGGCAGAAGCTCAGGTTCGCCATGCCGGACGTGTCCCCTGTTCCTGTTTTGGAGAGACCCCTGCCATTGCCGCCGCCGCCGCCGCCCCCGGTCCAGCATCAATGGACGTAGAACTGTCATTATTTAGGTAAGAGACATTATTTAATCGCCTTACGCTTTCGCTCTTGGATGCCGTCCGTTTTTTGCCCACCTCTCCACTTCGGGGGGGAACGATGGGCGTCTTTTGTAGCGGTCGAGAACAATGCTCGGAGTCGGGCGGGACTAAAAAAATGACTCTGCAGGGTGTTTCGGGATGTATAAGGGTTACAAAGTTAACCGGTCGATGGAACTCGTAAAATCTGACAAGACGGTTTCAATGGACGGTCAGAAGAAAGCTTAAACGTGAACGGTAACAAAAATGTCATAGTTTAATAAAAACGAACAGTTTCAGCCCATAAAATAAGTTCCTTTCTTCGAAAAGAAAGACCTTCCTGCAGAAACTCTTCCATTATCGTTTTACAGGGACATTTGCCGTTTGCATCTTTCATTCACGAACTACCTAGTATATCAAAGTCCAAATCATACCGCTTCCGTTCCAGTTCGTTCCCTCCGTGTCTCAGCAAAAAGACTTACCTCACCGTCCAGCAATTTTAATCGCGACGATTCGCACGGCTGATTGCCACTAGCAGCTATTTCTCCGACACAGAGAATTACCATCGTTCCCATCCGCCCTGCCTTTCTCGCGTTTGTAGACTCCGAGTGAAATCTCTCGGGCCGCGATTCGATCGGATTTATAGCGGCGCTTAAACGGTCCGATCCGTTCATAAAGTTGAAACTCGAGCTGCACCTTCCGTCGTAACGACGGCAATGGTCGAAAATTATATATCATTTCCGAATGACAAACTAACGAGACCCGTGTAGCCGTGCCATTGAACACCAGCCCCGACCTACAAGCCCGATTTAACGGCCCACCACCATTTCGCGCCATTGTGATCGACGCCGTGAATGGGGTCATCTTCGGCGGGCGGGTTTGCGGGAGCATATGGACCGAGGACGAAAGTATACATACGCGGGGTATTACGCGTTAAATTTGTCATCGAGGCGGCCAGCCAGGCCTGCTGTCGTCCAGCGAAATTAGAAAACTCTATTGATCGAGCGAGTCTCGCCCCCAGGCTGGCAACGATTGTCACCCACTTACCAATTAAGTCTCCTTTATCGGCGTGGCTCCCTGCCAGGCCCACGTAAAGGAGCAATAACTGGGATTGCGTGTCCCGTGTACATTCAACGACTACGCCACCTTTTATCGATTAATCGCTGGGCGTTCTTGCCGTTCTTAATTCGATACAGGCCGCGCAGCGCATCTGCACGACTACCTATCGCGTCTAACGTCAACGCGTCCCCGATCTGATCCCCCACGATGCACCTGCCTACGCCGTCCGAGAGCTCGGTGTCTATTCTCTGACGCGATAATCTCGCTTCACCCGTAAAATCGATACACTCCGGTTCTCCGTTTTCGTCCAACAATTTTGCAGGATGATTAGGGAGGGTCGCGACCCTCGTGAAAGGGTCAACGAGCAGGATGAAAATGAAATTCGAGCCATCAGTTTGGTCTGACCCGCGTGATTTCTCTGTTATTATGCGATCTACTAACGAGACTGCACGGCCCGACCGCCAATCAGCGTCGTTTCATCCCACTCGGAAAAGAGCCCTCGCCTGTGGATCGATTCTAAAACAATCCACCCGAAGGAGGGCGACACCCCGCGCGAAATCGAAATATTGCAACAAGCCGCATTGTGTCGCGGTGTACAAGGAAATTAGGAAAGTCAATTGATCGGTCGATCCCCCTCCTCTCTCTCTCCACAGAATTCTGCAACAATGTCGTGGCCACCCCCTCGTTTCGCCATTCTGCCCGGTTTTTGTTCGCATTGGGTGGCCATTCACGAGAAACGCGGCGAGGCGCGTTAACTTTCCGTGACACGCTTCAGTTTCAGCTGTTCCCCCCCGTCCACGAGCCGGTTGGTCACCTCGTGGAGGGTGAGTAGAAAGACGGAAAGGACCGAGTGGACCCTTTTTATCCGTCGAACTAGCGCATTCACGCCTGCGTTTCGGACGTTTCCATTAGCGGCTGATCCGATGATAAGCCGCATCGATACGGGCCCGATTGTAGCCTCCCCGACATCCGGCCGTCTTAGGGGATTACCGAGAAAAATATATTAGTCGAACGATGCGTGAATCCAAGCACCGTGCCATTGTGTGGCGCATAAAGAAACGTAATGGACATCTATTTGGAATTTAGCGCTATCTACGCGCAGGCCAGCCCGAGACCCTCAAGATTCTTGTGGCAATTCACTTTTTCATAAACCCCCATCGATCTCGGTACGCAGATTCATCCGTGAAACTGTTACTATTATTCCTACACCCTGTATCCCCCCGCAACTATACGACGTTCACACTCGGATCCAAGGGAAGTTATCGTCGTTTAGCCGCCTTTTCGGGAGGGTGAAATGTGATTCGCAAAAATATATTCGTCCTGAAGGAACGCTGTATCGTTTTATCCGGCGATTCCGTGGAACGACGCATGGTAGAGGGACTTTTTTTAAATTCCTCCTGGTGGGAGCACTCTGTAAAAATTCGCGTAGATCGCGGCGCACGCTGAGAGCCTTATTTTTCAGCGTCTCGAATATTCGTCGGTGGATCTAGTTGCGAAGAGACAGGACCCTCGACCCCCGCGTCTTTTCATCGGGAAGGAGAGAGAGGCGCTTTGTAAGATCAGATCCCGAAAAGGCAGACGGTAAAGGAGAAGCTAGGGTTTCGTCAGGGAGGGGAAAAAAAAGGCTCGTGCTCTTTTTACCGTGATTTATTACACGCCATACGCTCAGCGGTGGGGTCCTGTTGTCAGTTTCGATTTCGGCTATGATGTACGAGTCGGCGTGGATCGGGGGGGAGCGGGAGGGGAAAAAATGGGTTTCCATTCGATATATCGGCTCGGCCCCGTCGTAAAGCCACTTCATAGCGCGCTTCTAAATGTACCCGGCGTAATTTAGTCGCCATAATTCCGTTGTATTTATGTGTTTTCCAGCGACAGCGAAACGGATGGAGCCGTAAAAGGTCCGCGGGATAAAAATTGCCGCGCGAGATCACCGGTGAAAAATGCTTTCCCGGCGTCGATCGTCCGAATATCCCCCCCTCTCTTTCTCACTCTCTCTCTCTCTCTCTTCTCTCGCTCCTACCCTCTCGCGAATGTACGTGTTTCGACTGCTAATTGCGTCGTGAGAGGAGCTACGCTCCGCTCTACGGGTTGCAAACTTTCGCCACGGGGGAAAAAACCGCCTGGTAATCCGGGCTGAAAGCGAGTCGAACGGAAGAGGAAAAGGAAAGGGGGGCTGTCTCGAGGTGTCTGCTCAGGGAACAGGTAGAACCTGCGATCGCGGTACCTGTTCGTGCGGCTTTTACATTTGTACCTGACAACGGCTGGACCGAATCTGGAAGACAAATGGGATTACCATCGGACCTTGCGTTTTCCCGGCTCCGAGGGGACGTTAGAAATTAAAAGAGGATTTGTACCCTGGCGGTTCGTCCCTTTTCTCCGTGGACGCCCATTTCTCCTTCGATGGGTGGTCGTGTTCCGCCGAGCCGTCCAGACTTTAAAGCCGTGAAAGTTGAATCTCGCCGCGTTTCTTTCGCTCTTTCTTTGTCGCGTCATGGAAATGAGACGTGTATCGAGTAGAGCCCGGGTTTCTAGATGCAACGGGCAACGTTCAAACCTCCCTTCTTCCTCCTCTAGTTTCCTGTAAACGACGCGGTCTCTCGGAGTCGCAGTAAAATTGGAAGGATGAGAAAACCACAGTGGCTCGCGAGTTTAATGCACTCTTAATTAATCCCCGACTTCTTATTCGCCCGTCTCGGATCCTTCATTACGTGTTTTTTATCATGAACCCGTTTAACGCTCGATTATTTATTTAGTCACAGGCGTCAAAGGGCCCACTCTAGAATTAATTGAAAGAAACTGGCGCGCCCAGCGAGCTTCTTACTCATTAGAAGTTTCTACGCACATTACGCAAATTGCGCGATAAACTTTACGATCCGTGGTGCACGAGACTCCGACCGCGCGCCGGTGCTTTAATTACACGCACACCGGAAGAATAGCGTCGTTACCTCAAAACGTGGGGATCCGAATGCCCTCCTGGAACTGTACAGAGAGGAGAGAAGATTCTAAAATGTGTCCCGCTGCAGAGAGAAATAAAGAAGACATTTAAAAAAAAAAAAGAAACAACGAGTGCCATTATCCTCTTCCATACCCATCGGCTTGAAACTGTACGTCGGACTTAACGCCGTCGTAAATTCCACTTTAATCTATTAATTCAACGCGCATTTGCATAACAGAGGGGATTCCCTCGTGTTTCGTAGACGGCGACGAAAAAACTCTGCATACGGTTCCGCTGGAAAAAATATTCGGGGTGGGCGAGAAGCGAAAAGCTACGCGCGAAGGCCATACGTCAATCGGAGACAATAAAATGATGCGTTCGCGCGTAGAGCGAGGAGCGTTGCCGCCGTGTACCGACAGCCATTCCGTGTCAGCGCGAATCAGGGGCAGGAAAGACGGCTGGCTCGCCGTATCCGCGTATTGACAGCCGTAGTATTACATCCTGAGATTGGCGTATCAGTCGTCGCCGTGTCGGCGCGTTGCATTGTCCGTCGTCCCCGTCGAAATGCACTTCCGTGGCAGCCGCATCGTCACCCCTTGCTGCCCCTCATTGTCAGCTCGGTGTTTTACGAGGCCGGCGGGCCGTGCTCGTCATTCGCGAGCGGCTACCCACTCGTCTAGTCGGCATTGTAATCTCCTTTGCCTAGAATCACTTGGAAACCCTCGACGTGCATAAATGCAACTGTACGACGTTGATCGCGGAGCATCCAGGCGACAGCCGCCAGGAATATGCACCTGTTCGGGACACCTAGGTAGTCTTTTGTTGCGCTAACGAACATGCCCCTGCTCGAGTCACGTTTCTTCTTTGCCAGGCCAGGTATACGCATAACTGGGTGTAGCTACGAAGGAAACGCGTATTATACGAGTCACCCCCCGTGCGCCACGATCCTTTAAAACCACTCCCCTCGCCTCTTGCTCGCTCCTCCGGGTCCCTGTTTCTCTGTCGGTGCCCCTCTGCTCGGGCGCCAACCTCTTCGAGCCGCTCTCGACGTTTCGACAGGGAGCCGGGGATCGCGAAAGTAAAACGCGTGCATAGATACCCGCTTCCCTTTCGACGTCGAGGATCTCGCGGCAAACCTCCCGCAGCCACCCCCGGGAATCCCGTCGCTGCTGAATGAATGGATGAATAACGAGCGACGATCTCGAGTGCGATCCTCCGATTCTCTTTCCTCGTTCTACGCGAGGACGGTGGACCTCGCGTGAATGGGAATCTATGCCACGGGGGCAATGACTGTTATGAAATTCGTGCGAGAGATAGGGAAACACACTTGGGCCTTTTCTTTCGGTAGAATCTAAAAATTACCGAGATACAGTTCTCCGATCTAAGTACCTTTCTACCGCAAGAATTTTATTCGGTTTCATGGAACGCCCCATTAACACGATTTCATTTCCAACGGTCAAAATACTATGCGTCACTTTAGTGAACATCAACTTCATCCAGGAAAATGCGCTCAGGGATCGCGTAAAACAGTCAATATTTGCCTATTCGTTACCCTCCCGTGTTTTTCGCCTCCCTCATTAGCGAGTAGATCGGCGTTTCCGTCCGCCTCTCGAATCGCTAATGAAAAGAGCAGAGGTCTTCGATCAAACGTTTCATCTCCGTGGATGAAATAATAATCCTCCCCACCTCTTCCAGACGATACCCAGCGCGTGGAGCGGGCAGCTTTACGACATCGGCGCGTTCTCAGAAATTCCACTAATCTTATCAGCCGCGCCCGTCTCCCGGAAAGCACCTGCATCCGCGAGCGCGATATTTGAGCAGCGGAGAATTTTTATGGCGCTTTTAGCCGCGTAGTTGTACACGCTATTCGCCATCGCCGAGGTTTTTTCCACCCCCCCCCCCCCCTGTGACGCGAGAGACAGAGCAGCCCGGCTTCTCAGGCGAAGTCGTTAACAGACTTATCTCGGTGGCGTGTTTGGTCAATTTGGAAAGCATCTCTTCACTTCACCACTCGACGATTCCTGTCGCGCCGTCTAACTTCGTCATCACCGAGAGCTCCTTGTGCCTTACTTAAGAGCTACTTCCACTTTTAATACGCGCTTCATGCTTTTTATCTTATCGAACTTCCTCTCCGCCTTCGCCCGGCTGCTTCTTCTTTTATTAGTTACAATCTCCATTACTCTCGTTTCGCGTTAGGCTTCTCTAGTGCTTCGACTTGCGGGGGAAACGAAGTTTCCAGGTTACTCCTCTCTTAGCTATCGATTCGCTGAACAAATCCATGAAATTTCTTAACTCGCGCACCAAGCATTTCCCGCATACGTATATATTTCCACCTCTGATATCTAATGCACTTCCACCGCCGCGGTATTTCTCGTCGCCGTTGGTTTACAGTCTCTGCGCGACAATTTTTCATCCCCGCCTCTAAAAAATTCTTCCTTTGACCCCGGCCGTTTTAATCATTAGCGGACGAGCACGTCACGGGGATTACAGAATGTTTATTCCGGCGCGGAGAAAAATATTATATCCGACCGTTTTTTCTCCCTTCCCGGTGAAATTTCTCACAGTACCGTCCGTTGTATTTTTATCATGGCCGGCGTAATACGGCTGGTGTGTATACAGGTTCCGTAAAATATGGTTACGTTGATTACTTTTTTTCAACCCCTCCGCCCCCGCCCATCGTCGGCGTTCTTACGAAGCGCTCCGCGCGGATCCCCGTTTTACTGCGCGTTTCCCCTCGCGTGTTGTTCGCTTAATGCAAAGGATCGGATATGACTCACCAGAAGGGACTGGAATTTTAGTAGATTCATGGCCGTGTGTAAATCGATACGCCCCGCGTTGGCACCGCCGCCCTCCGCTCCGACCAGCAATTCCCTTTCAATCCACCCCCCTATTTTAGACGTCACCCGAAAACTAGACCGAGGTCCTTGGTGCCCTAGTCGTGCCGTCGTCGGACGTCGAAGAGGCGAAACATGGTTTATTTAAGGATGGCGTTGCGGGGAGAGAGCGCCGAAGGAAACGGAACCGCGCGAAAGAGCAACGCGGCCACCGGAAATAACAGACTGACCTTAAACGCGGCCACCGGCGCAAACTTTCAGATGTTATGAGTGTAAACTCGACCCGGTCTATCGTGGTCCCGCTGCAGCCAGATACCTACCCACCCGGCTCGGTTTTATTTATGAAACGAAAACATTCTCGCAGAGCGCGCGCCGCGGAATAATTTTCCGCGAGCCAGCGTTTCGAATTAGCCGCCGTCTGGTTACGCTTCTCCTCGATACAAAAGTTACCGTTCGCCGGCGTCGCGGGCCGAGTTTCTCGTTTCATGGGCTACAATATCATGGAGATGAAAATACACCGTGCTGTTTACTTTGAAACCTCGACATACGCGATCTCGACGGAGAAAATACACGGTTTTTCTTACCGCGGTCTTCTCCCCGAAAGCAAGCAGCTTATTTGGTGATATCGTATAGCGACGTCAAAAAGATAAGACCCTGTTACCTTTCCACTCGAGCGGAGCCGCAGTCAGACTTGGGCTTCGAGAGCGTTAAGAAATTCGTCGCGATTCCTAAACGTAATTTCCATTTAAATTCATCGGAAGACGGGGCGGGAAGAGCCGAGCCTCGCGAGATACAAGCGTTAATAACACGGAGATTACCTGCCATCGCCATTTACCACGTTTCTTATAGGAATCTCTACCTATGTGTATTCCTCAACTGCGACCATGCTTAGAAATAGCATAGCGAAGCTCATGATTTGTCGCTAAAAACAACCACCCTATCTCGCTATATTTCTTACACGCATAATACCACCGGGGGTGAGGCCGCGCTGCCTTGCGCACCCCCTGTAAATTGGGACGGGGCTGCGCCAACAGCTGCGCGACACCGTGGAGAATCCCGGAACGCAATCAATTTATCAGACGGAATCGCGCGAACGTGACCAGACTTAAGCATATGGCTGATTTAACGACGTCGGCCGGGAAACTGGATCCATGACTGGCCGTAGAGGCGAGAGATTATGCGTTCGCCGTGTGCCCCGGGAATATTTTCCGCGGCCGACACAAAGCCAACTTAGCCGTAGGGCGGTGAGAAGGGGTCGACGTCTCTGAAAAGGAGAGGAGCGAAGGCAATTATACGCGGTACCAGCGGCAAATTTGTCACGGTGTTACGTTGTGACCGAACAACCTCGACAATGAGGGACAAACCCGAGCGGCGATTTCAATGGCGAAAGAAATTTCCGAACGGTCTGCGAACGGTTCATGACTAGTGGCTTTCGCGCCACCACGTAACCAAAGGTTTTTCGACTTTCGAGCCCTTTTTACCGCCCTCGCGTCTCGCCGCTCGATGATTTTGCAGTTCGCCGCGAGCGAGACAGACGCGAGCTCGCCCTTGGCGTTAATTACTTTTTCGTTTTTCACCGGCGCCGCTCGTAGATTTTTCCATTCTGCCTGATTAATGGCCACAGTGAACGGTCGCGTGCAACGGGCGTACGTGGGATTGACAGGGAACAGTAGCGGTGAGGGGGGGATATTCGAGGGGGTGAATGGTCATTTTTTCGCGGTGAACCTGGAGTTTTTATGGACCTGTTCGATTTCAGGGGTTCTTGGAAACGCTTGGCCACTGTCTGCTTCTGTTTCCATTGAAAATCGGCGATATTCAACGTCGATTGATATCTGCCTCTGGAAATATCGAAGGATAACTGAAAAATAACAGAAACCCGAGAGCTGGTTGGTTAACAAAAACACGGTTGGTGGAAAGTTGGGAAGAGTGTTGGTGCTTTGACGAGATACGTTTGTTTTTCGATGCAGCCTTCGTAATGGTAAACGGCTGCCATACTACCTCTTAGTTTGAACTCTCGCAAAATTCGATTTCCAAGAGCTACATTCGAGAATCTACATTTCCATTCATTAATGTTCCTAATATCGCTAGGCAAAAGTTAAATCGCTGTCAATTGAATAATAATTGATATTTTTGCATGCAGTTTGTTTCAAAGTAAATAGAAATTATTCATCTTTCATATAGCAGAAGTTAGAATCATTGAAACCGACAATTTTTTAATTAGGACTCCAAAAACGTAAGACATGCAGGAATCAAGTTCTGAAAAAAGTGTACCTAAAATCGCCAAATCAAGAAATATTGATTAATCCATGTATATGTGAGTTTTTAAAATCATTTTCACATGTGCTTTTATTACTTGTTGCTCTATTAATGTATTTTTATCCAACTTTGATTTCATTTTTATTACAAAAATATAAATTTGAAAAATATTTTATTTTTTACGTTCCGATATACATATTGGAAAAATAAAATTTATTTCGATTGCTCGGCACATTTCATAACCCCACGTGTAACAAACATTATATCAAAAGCATTGCTCTCCGGTAGGCGGTATTGAGAACACCCATACTGCTAAGAAAAAAATACTATTATCATTATGGAAAATATTTGAATGGATTTCATTCTTTAAGTACATCATTAATTAGGTATTTCTAGTAGATATTCTTGCATTCGCGGAATTATTAGACTTGCCTTCTCCGAATGCGATGTAAAATTATGGCATTACTTTGCGAGATATAACGGGTGGCGATATTAGGTACAGTCATCCTATACCTAGTTAGAAGGTCGAAAAGAGGCGAATGTTTGTGATCTTTTTTGTTGAAAAAGCGGAAACATATTTTTACAAATCTTTTTGCACTTAAAAGAATAACATTTAAAGAACATTTGGTATTTTTTGTAGCAAACAGAAGCCTTTTAAGAAGTTGTTTTTGGGTGAGCACTGCCATTCGGAACCAGATAATCTAAAATTAAAAAACAAAAAAGATTTCGTTAGTATATTAATGAATCCTCTAATTCACGGAGAGAATTTCGGAAATATTTCAACTTTAAATATACCCCATTTTATTTTAAATTAATATTTCGGAAATTGCCACCGCGAATCAGAGAAGACATTGACATACTTACGAACTCTTCTTCGTTTTTCTATTTTACCTAATCTGGTTCCGAATGGCAGTGCCCACCCCAAAACAACTTTCTAAAAAGGCTTCTTCAAATTCGGTTGTAATTTCATGACAAACTTACATATTTTTCTACAAAAAAAATTACCAAATGTTCTTTAAATGTTGCTCTTTTAAGTGCAAATAGCTCTGTAAAAATATATGCTTCCAATTTGTCAAAAAAAATTCGCATCTTTCCAGCCTTCTGACTAGGTATAACCCCTTAAGCTTCTCGATGGAAAGTCTCCCTGACCCTCTCGGCGCTGAAAAGCGTAACAACGCCTCTTCCCTCCATCCCACATTTCTATAGCTGCTATAGTATAGCAGATGCGCGTATCTCGGCGACATTGACGTAGAATATCCAAAGCTCGTTAGGTCGACGTCCCGCAGCCTTTCGCCGCGTTCGTGTCTTTGCTTATTGAACAGCCTCTGGTTGAATATCGCAGAAGCGTGGGCGGGATATCCTCGGAACGAGATTCCAGGGAAAAAAGTGGCTCCCGTACCTGTTCAAGATTTTCCGCGGAAACCCTCGAAGCCGGGTATCGACGCGGCCCCACCGTCTGTAGTCCTGAATTATTTACGAGCTTTCACGAAGCCCGTCCATTTAATTCATACGGAAGGAACGATAATATCCGACGGGGGGTTAGGACGGGTGCCGCGGGGCGAGAGGGAGATCGCGCGGGAGAGCACGGGCGTGCATTGTTACGGCTCGGCGACGAGTTTGAAAAGGACAATTTTTCAGGGCGCTTTGCAATTCGTCGGATCTAGGACGGAAGACGAATGCCACGGAGCATCGCGGCCGGATTCCTTTTCATTCGGAAAGTTTTTCGGGATTCAGACAGACAGGCCAGCCGAGACCGCGCGCTCCCTTCCCTTCTGGGTCGTCGTTTTCCATCGTGGCAACGTTTCCTCTTTAACGTTCCCTTGTTATTTCAATTGCCCGGCCACTCTACCTGTCATCGTAGTGTCAGCCCGTCCCGGGGAACCTCTTCTCAAAAGAGCAAAACGGCAAAGGCAGAATCCCCAGCCTCCTCCCTGTCCGGTCCATTCAGGGGTAGATAACCGTGAGAGGGATCGAACGCGGCCGTGCCAGAGGCCGGGGGCTCGTCGTGTCTCTGCGGCCTCGCCGTTTCCTTCCTTTCTTCCCCTCGAACAGGGAATCCGCAAAACGGTCCGCGCCGGCCTATCATAACATCTTCGTTTTCAGACCCGAACAATGACGGCGTAACGAGACGTGGAATGGGGAGTATCGAGCGTGACGGGGAAAGCTGGGCGGGGAAACTTTGGATTTCGGATCTTGTGCGCCGTTGAGAAGTGATTGGTCTCGGCTAGAGGATCGTTCTCGTCCGCTTTGAGGTAGGCTGCCCGCCGTTGTACGATCGCGAAGCGGAAAGAAAACACACCGGTAAGGTAGAAAAGGGACAATAAGGGAACGTAACGTGTACTTAGCGTTCCCATAAGCAAAGTGCAGCGGAGGTCACCGAACCGTAAAATCGAGCTGCTCGAAATCCATTGCAATACGGTGCGAGTTGGAAACGGGGCACTCGCAGCGTTGCGACATGTCTGACCAGCCCTGTAAAATTTTTCCTCCGTTATCCCGGACGTGGCTTATTGATATTCAAAGCTTCCATCGCGCGTGCACAGCGCACAATAGGAGACTCGATGGAAACGGGCCGGCGCGTCGAGCATTCGATAATTTGCGGGTTTGTGTAATCGAATAAGGAGGGAGGGAGAGGCAGGGGACGAGAAAGGGCAGGTCGGGCAGGAGAATGAATCGGAGTAGTCGCTGGCCTGGTACGAATTAACGGCGGGAAAAAAGCCTCTCCCGAGGGACGTACCGGACAGGCAAGGTTTCGGACCTGACGGCGGTTAGAACGAGAAACGACGCCAAAGGCGGAGGTGAAAAATCCGAACGCGATGCTTGCTCCCGTGGGTCGGAGCCGTCATTAGAGGCTCGGAGGCTGCGCACGAAATTACGCGCGGATCCCCGTATGATCCTCGCTTTATTAAATCTACCGTGTAATTTTCATTCCGTTCGTTCCAGTTCTGGGGCTCCGGCGTGCGTGTCTCTGTTCCATCAGAGACCCGAGCCTCCTCTTTTCCCTTTCCCTTTTAATAATCGTCTCCACTCAGGCTCGGAGCGCTTTCGACTCTGGTGACCGTACGGAGTTAATCACCAGCCTTGCGACATTCAACGCCGTGGCACCTGGAAACAAAAGCGTCGGGTCCTCGGCGGCGCGGCAATTACAGCTGTATACGTTTCGCCTAACATAATCAGAATACAATGCGAATATCGCGGAGGCGTGCACGAGGTGGAAGGAAGTTCGTCTTCTTTAATTGACTCGGCTCCTTTGGCGGTTGATACGAGTACGACGAATGCTCCCAACGTAGAAAGCGTTTCTCTCGTAGTGGATGCTTGTCCATTATGCCCGTTAATGTATTCAGCAAACGGAGTCCTCTTCAAAGAATCTTTCAGGGAGCTATCATCCAGCTAGGTGGGACATTAACACCACCGTGTAATTCCTGTAAAAGACGCCGAACGCCGCCAGAGAATTGATAATTTACAGTCCCTTGTCCGTCACACCTTCGTGTTAATTGTTTTCTTCGGGGCTACAGCTCATCTGCCGGGTCATTAAGTGGGTCCCACTCGTTTCGCTGTGGGAGTCCTCTGATCAGCCTTTTCGTGGGTTTTGTCAGCCTTCTGGCGGGATTAATTACGCGACGGACTTGGCTGGAAGAGAAATGGCTTCTCCCGAGACGGACGAACCGTGGAAAGTGAAAAGGGTTTCCCTTCGCGCGGACGGATGTCCAGGCGGGGGTGGAAATGTCGCGCGGGGCCACTGCAATCGATTACTCCGAGCTTTGATAGTTCCGACACGTTCCTGCCTCCTCCGGAGACGGAATTTCAACGGACAAATTTAAAAAGGCGCGCATAAAGGCAGCTCCGGGGGGCTTTCGATTGATTTCTTCGGCTAAATTCAAGCCAAAGTTGGCCGGCTCTCTCGAGGGGAGAGGCGGAAAATGCGAAATGAAACTGCCGCGCCGTCTCCTGGGCCAGGAACTATTCTCTGTTTACGCCGATCCCGAACGAACGAAACGGAGAGAGCCGCCATTCGACGGTGGCGTTTTAATTAATAAACGGAAATACGTTCCGGCCGGGCGAAACGAGCCGCTCTCCATCGGGCTGCGTTTTATTTAAAACGACCTCGTTCGATTATTTCGAGTACAAGGCAGCGCAAATATTTAATGAATCGTGCGAATGAAGCACTCGCTTCCTCAGGAATTATTCACGATGTTTTTCTCGTCGCTGGTAATGATTCGAGCTTGGGAAAGCCAGAAATGGGGCTGGGGATTGTTGGACGCGTAAAACATCGGCGCGTGAATCACGCTCGCCTCGAAACTCTGTTATCTAAATAGCTGGTTGCCTCGTTTCAACTTATCCTCGCGTTCTAAGCCACTGATTACCAACCGCTCATCGTAATTGATCCATCGATCAATTAAATATCAGAGATATCGACAGATATGCTTTCCATTTATAGCTACGTCGCATGAGTCACTTTACGAGGAAAGTTGGATTCGTTAGATGACAATCAGAAAATGAGAGTCTCTATCAGTGCATTCTCAGACCGCTATCTAAGCTACCTGGCTGCGCCGTAGATAGAACGTTGCAATTCAAGCTTCGAAGAATTTTACTCGTCAGGAGATCGTCAGGAATATACGCGCGCTTTGAAATTACATTAATTAATAGGAATAGAAATGACGTCGGCTGTAAGCAACAAGTAAATTTTAACGTTACCGCGAGGAACAAAAGGGTTGCAACGGAGGAAAACGTTCCCTGTCTCTGCTCGAATTTCCTGCGGGACTTCGCGACGCTTTGCGCTCTGGCGGAAGGACATCGCGCTCGCGAAATTACTTTTCTTTGTCTCATAGCGATACCGGTCGTGTGTCTAAAGGGACCAAAGCACAGGGACGGGAAAAAATCGCTATTGTTCCACGCGCTGAACGCTCCGTCGAGACAACGAAGGTGAGATCCTGTTACGCGATAGTTTACTTAACGTAATCATCCAGGCAGCATCGTAACGATGCGCGTTATTATCGTGTAGTAATTGACGTATCGCATGGTGGCTTAATGAGACTTCTTAACTCATTTTGGGGACGACAAGCTGCCATTTCAAAGGGTGCTCCCTTGTCTTGTGCCTTGCAGCTCAGCAACGACGATACTGTTACGGTAAAAATATACGATACGCCCCACTTTTAAAGAAACATCTATAAATCCAATATTTTTGAATAATTCTTTAAATTCCTTTGTGTGAACACGGTGCTTATTCATTACTCTTCGCAACTACGCCGGAATTGCGAAGAAAACATAACTGGAAATAACTGTAATTAATCATTTTCTTGAACCTTACGTGGGGCGTTTTGTAACACAGACGTCAGGTAAAACGCTCCACCTAAGTGACAAAACGCCCCGACATAAATAAGTAATGAAACTGTACTATAAAAGATATTATTAACAAAAATAGAACAATCTTGAATAAAATTATTACATTATTTTTTATTTACATTTTCTCTGATGACTTATTCTGCCGCAAGGATTACATAGGGGATTGTACATTTACTTTTAATCTTCTTCATCGCTTCATTAAGATCATTCTCCGACCATGATGCCCGTAATGTAGTCCTTACATAATTTACGTGACATTTCTATTATCCACGAAAAATAAAAGAAATATGTAACTCCTGAGCGATATGATTTTGATGTGGGGCGTATTGTAATTTCTTTGCTGGGGCACATTATAAATTCTGGAGTACAAAACGTCCCTGCTTCAATTTAGTAACAATGTAGTGGAAAAAGGTTTGGGCAATAACGATTTAAAAAGTCTACTTCGTCTACTTTCGAAATATAAAGGAGAGTGGGGTAAACAAACGCGGTGTAATTGCGAATGCGACGGTTAAATAAAAACGTCGTTCCCTCTCCACTAGCTAACATAGTTTTTCGGCTACTACTCACCCTTGTAATTTTAATTGTAACGGTACAATCAAGACATTTAATAATACTAACAATATCAAGATTCTAGCCTTCTGCCTCGAAAATTACATCTTTGTGGGCGACGCCTCACGGTTCTCTTCGAGTGTTTCAATGGCGTTTGCGAAGTGTCCTTGAATTTATTATTATACGCCAGTAGTCCTCGCGACAGCGGTGGAAAATGGACAATTTACTCGACGGTTTTTCCCATCCCGACTTTACGGAGTTCGCTGGACTTTGCTGGACGAGGAAAAAGGAAGCGGTTCTTCTCGTCGAGTTCGAGTTACGTTTTTGTCGATGCCCGGGGAAATTAACTCTTGACCCGACCGGGGGGATTTTATGAAAGCGATAAATCCTCACGGTTTACGTATTTACCCCGGGCACACGCGCTAATGGTGGACGGTTTTTATCTTGTCTTCAAACTCGTTCCTCATCGGTCCGTCATCTCCAAACGCGATACCTACTCCGCTAGCCTCGCGAGGCCCGCTTAATTAAACATCGGTTAAAATGTATCACCGCGGTGTCGCGCTTGAATGTGCAGGAGCACGGTTTTACGACAGCGTAGCCGATTTACGTCGTTCTTAATCGCGCCGCGTTTTAACGGCCCGTAACAGCAGTTTGCCCCGTACGATACGGCGGCAAATTTGTATTTTCCATGAACCCTCGGTGAAACTTGATTTTCGCGGATTTTCACGGAGAAATCGGCTCGATGAGTCGCTCCGGGCCAGCGTGTTCCGGCGATTTCGATGTTTACGCGCGATGAAAAGGCTCCGTGGAAAGTTCGTGTCGTTCCCTTTTGACGGGGCGGAGAAAGGAGCCCCACTGCGCCAATATTTCGCGGCCGATGGATGACTGGGCGAAAAGCAGGTTCGAGTGGCTCGGATGCGGCACGGAGCAGCCGGCGTGTCGCGGCAAAGCGGAGGGAAGCTGAGGGAGGCAGATGCTCACTCTACAGCCTCACGCCCCGATACAATGGGACCAGAATGCGCGACGAAAATAATGGTGGTCGGGCTGTACACCTATGAACCGATTCAATACGGCCCCACCTTCCCTCCCCGTGCTGCTCTCCTTCTCGTCCCCGTCCTCCTCCTCCCCCCGGGGGGGACGGGCGCGTCTTCTTTGTCATGCCACTTTTACCTCCATTTATCTCCGCGCTCG
The DNA here is from genome assembly GCA_963971345.1 of Andrena flavipes. Classification (NCBI taxonomy): domain Eukaryota; kingdom Metazoa; phylum Arthropoda; class Insecta; order Hymenoptera; family Andrenidae; genus Andrena; species Andrena flavipes. The sequence goes on from OZ020480.1 coordinate 51,010,342, forward strand.
CGCGCATCCGTCCCCTCGCTGTCCCACCAACCCTCCACCCTTCACGGCGTATCAGTGTCCATCTCCCTTTATCCGCGCATCTATCTCCCCCATTCTTCGGCCGGTGTATCTCTCCAGCATCTTATTGTGCCCTTTTCTCGGAATTCTTCTCCCCAAGGCCTCCGTGTTTAGCGCAGCCTGGGCCCTCGGCTCGCGCACGTGTGCTGGCGATTTCATTCGGCGGGGACGTCGGTAGAACCGGGCGCGCCTCGTCCCACCACCGTACGTCTCGTTCGGCTGCTCGACACGGTTTTATTAGATGGCTGGAATGCTCGGTGGCTGTTCCATTTCCTCCGATCGTCCATGGACCAGCGCGAAATCGAAAACTGCAAATAACCGTCGAGCACTCGATTCTCCAGCGTTCTTCCTCTCGTCGTGTCTCTCGAGCAGCTTTCGCTCCGGGATTCGCGTATGTATATACGCTGGGGTGAATTCGCTGCGAGCGGAGCGTAACCAAGTCGCCGGTCGGCCTGGCGACGCCGGCACGAAGAAATAAGGGAGACGCGAGGGAGAGAGAGAGAGAGAGAGGGGCAGACCCTAACCCGGGGCCATTGTGCTAATCCCGAGTTACGTCCAGAGGTACAATTGTGTCAAGTTTACGGTCGAGCGCGATCCCATTCGGCCAGCATATCCACCGTGTGTCGGGGGCATCCGCAAGGAGACGGGCGGGAGGGTCGAGGGACGGTGGATGCAGTCGCTTCCCCATCAAAGGAGGAATTACAGGGAACTAGTTTTCTATGGGCTCTCTCCGCGGACCCACGGCTTCCTTAGGTATGGTCGGGCCAGCAAGATGATTCCATTATAAGTTTCCGTCGAGTCTCTGCCTTCCACCCTCTCGCTCTATCCGCCCATCTTCGCCTGCCTATCTTCATCTCCGACCCCCTGTTTTTCCGTCTTCCCCGATCCCTGCCGGATTCTCCCGCGAGCTAAATTGCCCCGCTACTTATTCCATCAGCGGAACGATTCAACTTTTCCTCGGTCGTAACGTACACGCCCTGTGTTTTCGTCGCTGGACCCCCGTCTGGCCACTTTGCTTTATTCCTGGCGCCCTCTGACGGTTGCTGGAGAATTCCGTAGATTTGACCCCGCCGCTGAATTTTCTGGCGACCCGTGCCTCTTCAAGCTTCCCATCTCGACCCAGCGAGAAAGAAGGGGACGAGTCGTTAAAACGAGGGGGGCCCCGAATCTCGGTGAAAGTACGCTGGTGCGTAACCCGCGGCCAGAGGGGAACGATTCGATGAGTAATGGGGAGCGCTTAATCATTTTACGCAACTACCGATTATCTGGTGCCGGAGATAACGGATATATTCGTGGCGTATCGCCGGGCAAGATTGATGAAGCCGCGGCGGAAGGAACGAAATCAATTAAATCCTTTATATCGGGGGCCCTCCTCCACCGACGAGTCTGTCTGGTATAAAAACGTCCCACTCGAGGCGATTTATCTTCCGTCCGGGGGCTACCTCTCCTTAATATTTCCGACGATCGCGAGACGAGCGTCCATCATTGGTAATCGGCGTGAAAAGGCCCTCTCCTCGATATCGTTCGGTCTTTCACTTTGGTGGCTCTGCCGGGGGGTCCCGTGTATTTTTCGCGCCAGAGAGAGAGAGAGTGGGGCCGCTTCCTCCGCGGTGGAACACCATGAATTTTAACGAACGAGGGGAAGGAAGGAACGCAAGGCGGATGATAATATCGTGGCTGGCGAGCCACGGAGACCCGTGTCACCGGGGCGAAAGTGTAACATCCTCTGGCGTGAGCTCAGGGAGGGCCAGTGGCGGAATTTCGGAACGAAATTACGGGTGATTTAAAAGCGGCGCGCAAGGGTAATGCATCTCGGGGGTTATTCTGGCCGGTGGTTGCACGTACGCGTGCACGCGTATATAGATTCCGCGGTTATAGATCGCCGGGAGATTCGCCTGGCCAACAAATATTCGAGTATCTCTTTTCCACGGCGGAAGCGCGCCCACGGGGTCCAGACGAGACGTGACCAAGATAACGAAACGACCTTCTATTCCAACCGCCCTGCCTCTACCGCTGGCATTTTAGCAGCGCCGAAATCTTGGAAACCATCCCCCGCGTCGAGCTGCAGCACGAAACTTTTCTACGTAACTCTGCGCCATGAGAGGACGTGGCGGTGTAACGTTCTCCCGTTCGAGTATATCTTCTTTTATATGATAGAACGTACGTATCTCAGCGCGAGCAGAAAGGGGGAAAGTTCTCTCGCTCGCGCTTCGGTTGTACGTACGTGTGTCGCGGGTCGGGAAAGAAATATTTATTAGACAGGGCCGCGCATTGAATTCTTAGGAGGCTGCTTTTGCCCCTACGTCGACGGGAAGAGGCGGGGTTAACCAACCGTGAACGATAGTGGATTTTTACGATTATTTATCGTTATTACCGGATACGCGAGGAGCTGCTCCTATTCCCCGTAGGAAGACCCAGGTCTCGCCCCTGATCTGCGCGCTGCTGGAATCCACGATCGTAAAATTGTAACTGTGGAATCGAGGCTGCCGTGACTTGTAAGTCATCCCGCAGCTCGATAGGCGCGCGTGTCTTTACATTTTTCCCGGGTAGCAGCTCGGGCACCACCGTGCTCGTTTTCCGCCATTAATCCCTAGGCCGAAGAATGATCGCGTGGCAGATACAGTACTACGGAAAGAAATACTTTTCCCTGCTCCACCAGGCTGGCACGCAACGTCGTTTTCTCCAAATGGAAATGACTGTCAGCCAGTTACACCCGTTGGCGAAGCTCGGCAGGAAGCGTTGATAAAAATCTTCGACACGTAGGTACGGCTTTCATCGAGATAACCGAAGGATTTGATTCACGTAACGTTGCGAAAGCCTTCACACGTGGCCACGGATGTATTCTTCAAACACCGAGCGCAACTGTGAATATCTGAATATTTTGAATCGCGATACTTGGGAGAATTAGCGAAACACGCGCAGCGTCAGAATTACTATGCCATCGGTAAAACATAGCGGCAGATGCGATTCTACCATCCGCCATTACTACAGAACCCGATAACCGAAGCTTCCACGGGAAGCCAGCGTAATAACAATTCGCGAGTCACGCGAGACCGCGTAATTTCCAGGCCTGAGAAAGAAATAGAGAAAAGGTGGGATCGTTTAACTAAACGCGCGGCGGTACGAATTTCAACCGGGGCGTCGAGCATATCGCGGGTGCAAGCGCGCGGAACTGCACCGGGGGAGGGTTGCAGCGCTGCATTTATCTGGCTAACCGCTGGCGTGGCTGTCGCTCGGAATTGCGATTCGTGTCCCATTGTACTTAAACAGTTCGAAATGTCGCCGGTCGATTTAATTCCCGGGCGGGGGTGAGCCGCGGCAACTATTTCCATTTGCGGGATTTATAACCGGCGTTTCGCGCGCGACCTACCGTAATTGCGCGTCGTAAAAAATCCTCCGCGGGAGGGCATAATTTCGTAGACGAGCGGCAGGCGCGTCGACCTGCGCCGCCTCTCTAATAAGAGGCCTCTATCTATATTATTCGTTATTATCCTACGGCTTAATTAATCCCAATTACGTTTTGATTAAATATCCTGCCGCGCGGCGAACGATAATTGTAACAAAGCGACACTAACTCGCCCCGCTGCCGCCCCGTTGTTGTTGCTGTTGTACTTCGTTAGAGCGGCCGCTGCCTCTCTCTCCCTCCGAGCGCGGCATTTTTACCTCGCCTCTTCTCCGAATAATTCGATGAACAATTACTCGCTAATGAAACGCGCGTTGCCGTGGAACGACGGCCGATAAACTGGTCCACGCGCTGGGAAAAACTCTACGCTGAAACGGGCCTGGAAATGATAGAAAAAACCGTGACTCCCTGGAGGGAGAGTTGACAATATACTTGTCAATCGATCGCGCGATAATCGCACTTTTCGCGAGGATGATTGGTAACAGAATCGTGGGTAACGGAGGAGTGGCTCGTCGAATCAATCGATCATTTTTATTTTTCACGGTTGATTTGTGGATGTGTTGGTGCGTTGTTTGGAAAAAAGCATAGGAGGGCAGATTTGCTAAACGGTGCAGCATTAGGGGAGACCGGGGATAGTTGACTAACGAGGTTAATTGACTAATTCCAGTTAATTGTTGTATTATGGAATAAATTATGCTGCGATTCGCGATATTGAAACGTATGAATGACCAGCTTGCCATTTAATTTATCGCCGTGATAAACAACTTGCGTGTTCATTTAGTGAGAATGAAAAATCTAAAAGGGTCGGCGGGAAGTAAATATTTTTGTTTCGACCATTTATGAATTTTTGTCCACTAAGTGCTGCGTGATGTTTTTTTCGTGAATATTTTGGGGAAACGTGATACATTGACTATAATTTACGGTATTTTATTTTATCCGGTGCGTGGAGGTTTTGTACGTAGAACGGGGTTACTTGACTAAACATAGGAATAGTACTAATAATTGCATTTTTTATCCTCAAGATGCAGTCGAGGCAAAGAGTTTAGCTGCTCAAGTCCTCTTCCCCCACCACAAATCCTTCCAAACTCACCCCTATCAGTTTTACACCCTATCCTCCCTTCAAACTGTCAAGCCTACCAAATAGACCATAACAAACAAGTACAAAATAATGAATAAAAAAATAATACTGTGAAGGAGTGAGAATTTTTTTTTAAAATGTATTGATCGTAGTATACATATGTATGCGTTTCGTATGCAGCGTATATATAGTCTTTTCGTATGCAAAGGATTAAAACTGAAAATTAAATGTCAAGTCAATTAACCCGAGCATATTTGTCAACTAACCCCGCAATCGATGTTTGTTGATTTATTCGTCTCACTACTCTAAATACAATAAAAACTACAACCTAGACTCGATTAAAACGATTTTCAAACTCAAGCCTGTATATCTAATAAAATTTGTAAACTTTTGATATGCAGCAAGTCAACAAAATACCAATACCCCATTTATAAATATTAGAAATATAAAAAATTAGTCAACTAGCCCGGGTCTCCCCTACCCCCCACCCCTATTTTTCTCTACCTCCGCATAAAAAAGAGCCGCAGTCCATTCTAGCGTCCATAATCACCCTGCATATGGGGGTCAAGAGTGATTCGCACGCGGGGTGAGCCCGCCACGTGCGGAATTACTCGCGCGCGCCGGTAATCCGCCTCAAAAAGACATAAAACTTGCACGGGCTTCGGGGCACGTAATCGCCGTGGGCACGTGTCCGACCATTGAAATTGGAAAATCATGATCAGAAAAAGTTTTTAATGCGACCGCCATCTGGCCCGCGGCCTCCTGGTACTATGTACAGAAGGAGGGGTGCGTTGGTCAGGGGAGAGAGGGTTGGCCGGTGCCAGCGGAGTGATAACTACTTGGGAAAGGGAAACTGGTAAATTTCCCCGGGCTCTCGCGGTGCCAAAAGTTCCCTTCTCCGGCAGCTCGGGAGAAGTTGCGCCGGGGTCGGCGTTCTTTGGAAATATTTAAGTGCGACGGGCAGGCGGCAACGCGCAACGAGCAGGAAAACGACGGCGCGAGGCAACCAGGGTGGGAAACGAAGCTGGCAAACGCGGGGAGAAAGGGGTGGAAGAGTTGTGCAGAGAAAGGAGCGTCGTATAACAGAGCAGCAGGTGCTCCAAGGCCACGAGTTCCTCGAGAAACGCGTGCACACCGGCTTGCCCGGCAATTTCTTTCGCCTTCTCGACCCCCGAGAATGATTGGTCGCACCTTGCATCGGTTATGCGCTTTTTACCGGCCTGCCCGCCACCGTGGCCGAACTTGGACCGTGCGGAAGCTAATAATTTAAAATCTGGACGGCTGGCAGTGCGCGCGCATCGGGGACCCGGGGAAATTCGCTGGTACACGAGGTGGGGGATATTCTTCCGCGAAAGTTGCTCGCAAGGGGTGGGAAAATGGGGATAAAAGGAAGGAGGATCCGGGAGGGATCCGCGGCACCCGGGGAAGTAGATACTCTTTTGCAAAAGTTGCTCAGAATTTGGATAATAAGTAAAGTAGGACAAAAGCCAGGGAACCGAGAGGTTCCCTTGTAGGCGGCTGAAAAGACACGCTCTTCCGTGGAAGTTACACGGGCTCTGCTTAGAATATTCAAAGTCAGATCTACCGACGCGATCGAAGTGAAATCTTCTCGGGGGTGATTACGGAGAATCGTGAAAGCGTGAAAGAATGTCGGACAGAGCGAGATTGTTTAGGAGGAGGTGCGCTCAGGTCGTCGTCGAACAGTCGAATCATTGTGAACATGCGAGAATCATGCGATTCGTTGAAATTGCCTTAGGGGAAAGATAGATAAAATGTCCACAAGAATTTTATCGAATTTTCAAGTGGTTAGTTAGACAATTCCTGGTACATGTGATTAATTTTGAATCTTAAGTTCGCTTGGATGCGGGATAGTTGTCTTTTGATTAACTAAACACAACTGTAGAAAAAATTTGAAAAAATATTCATGTCTGCAGGTTCCTTCTTCTCTTAAAAATGAAAAAATAACATTTCGAATCTTATTTTTACACTTTTGAGAAAAAAGGAACCTGCAGGCATGAATATTTTTTCAAATTTTTTCTACAGTTGTGTTTGGTTAATCAAAAATGTAAAAAATAACATTGTGAATCTTATTTTTCACACTTTTAAGAGAAAACGGAACCTGAAGGCATGAATATTTTTTCAAATTTTTTTTACAGTTACCTATATTTGGTTGATCAATGAACAACTACAGTTTCGCTCGGCCCTAATGTGTACCCTGTATGCAAGCCATACACCCAAGTATCACAAATAGTCCCTTTTGCTAATTTGAAGTTCCAACGAGGGAGTGAGGTCGGGGGAAGGATCGGTGGTGGGCGAAAAGTTAGACGGAACACGGAATAAATTCGAACAACTGGCCCGGTCCAATAAAAAGAGCCCGATAAAACATCTGTACGCCGAGTGGGGCCAATAAATTTTCCACGTCCCCCCTCGCACCCCCTCGCACCCTGTGTCGCCGATATTCCTTGCGTACATCGAACAGCGAATTTGCCATTTATACCGGATAACCGAGTTACCCGTTCCCCGTGAACCGTGCGGAATTGCTCCGGAAGAATCCGTTTTCTTGTTCGCTGGAACCTCCTGCGCGGGACGACTTAAATCGCCCGTAAAAGATTTTCGCCTGGTGGCCCCGACTCGATTGAAATGAACTCCCGGATAGTGTAATTGCGATCGGATAAACAACGTCGTTGTACCCTCGGCTTTCTTCTCCTCTATCATCCCTGTTCTCCTTCGTCTTGTCCCCAGAAAAGCTCGTTCGCCGAGCTATCCAACCCCTTTCTGCACGGCAGCCGATGCAACCGACCGGAATCTGATCGTAAAGGTCAAAACTACTGTCTCTGATTGATTTACCCACGGTCAATACACGGTGAAGAATTGTTTGAGAGAGCCCGTCGATTCCATCCTCTATCCCCGAACATCCAATTCCCGTATCCGATGGAAGGAGAGGGATGGGAGGCACGGGGCTTTCTCCGTGAGCGGTACTTATTCCAGCCTCGCTATCGTTCAGCCTCGGTATAACCCCTCCGGTCGTTCCGGATCGCAACGAGCCGTTTTCTTCCCCCTTCGATCCAACATTAACCGTTCGCGCTGCCGCGGAACGCGATCCACCTTCGATCCAGCTTGAAACCAGCTTCGATCCGCTCGCGCGTACCCCCTGGCCTCGCCTAGATCTTCTCGCTTAACCCCACCTAGCCGCTCGGCCACGCGGAAAGTCGTTAAGTTGGCGCGCGCTCGTCCCTGCATCGGGATCGTCTTAACCCATTTACGAACGTTGGCGCATTTCCGGTCGGCTAGGCCCTCGAAACCCCTTCGCAAACCCTCGAAGCCCACGCGATTGGATCGGCTTGGTCCGCCGCTGGATCCCGATGAGATATCATGAAATATCATCGCTCGGACGGTTTTACGAACCGCGGCCAGAAGGGGGATGGCACCACCAGAGTGTCCTCTGTCATTTTAGTTCGCCTGTTATCTGTCGATCCTCCACCCACGGCCAGCTATCGGGCCGCAGCCTGGCCAAGCGTTTTTATTGTGGCGGCGAAGAGGGGAGGGTTTTTTTTTTGTTTCGACCCCGCCAGATTTTTCGCGGTCGCGAGATTTATTCGAAGAGTCGCGCGAAAGCTTTGACGCGTCTGCGTATGATGAACGGGAATTTCTGTTCCTGGTGGAGCGAACGATACCGATGAAAAATCGCTCGAGGAATAAAGAGTGTAATCCTCGTGACGTTTATTCCGTACTCTTTTGTTCCTCGCGCCCGGGATCCTAGCTTTTTGCCGGGATCCTATGATCATGGGGGTTCTTAGTCACCCTGCCACGTACAGGGTGTTTCAGCATCGCAGGAGCGACCTTTTTGTTGGCTCTTCCACCCTAATTGGCCCGCCACGATCCCTTTCCACTCAATTAGACCGAGTCCAGTTGTACATCTCGCATTTCCCTTTGTTACAAGCTTCTTCCAGAGCCTCCGCCCAATTCTCCGATAGGAGAAGAAATCGAAGAAACTCGACCTCGTCGATCGTGGACGGGGAAGCCTTCGTATTTCTGGCTCGTCATCCGACCGCGACCACGGCGAAATGAACATGTTTTCGTGAAGTTTCGGTCGACAAGCAGCTCGTCGAGACAGTAATTATTTGCTCGAGGCCGATGAAGGGAGCCCGCGCGCCTCCCCACGAAAACTTTCCTCCCGCGCTCGTGGAAAAGTTACGCTCCGTGGAAACTTGTGCATAATACCCGGCGAAAAGTGTGCGGGTACGCTCGCGACACACGTACACGCGCACGTGCGCCCGGCATGCGACCTAAGGAACGCGGAGCACATCGGTTGAGTGCACTTTCGAAGTAGTTGGCGAAATGCAACTGCGCGCGCGGGAGAATGTGGCTGCGATAACGGAAATCGTGACATACGCCATTTTCTCTTGGCTCTCGTTCCGTCTAACCCACCATCCCCCCGGTGCCATTCTACTTATCGAATTCGAACCAATCGACTGCTAGTCCTTACATTCCCTGTACGTAACTAGAACGTCCGGATCACGAGCCAACCTTCCACGATCCGGTTATTCCGAGTAATACGCGGTCCTCGGGGCCGCGCGAACTTCCCTTAATTAAAATCTGCCATTTTAACCGGCGAATTACCGCCAATTATCTATCCTTGTAGTTAATAGCGGCGCGTGCCCCACGGTAGATTTCCGTGGTCGAAATTTCTTAGGAGCTCCAGTTACCATTCACCTTTTTTTTTTACCGGTGACAATTTCCACAGTTTTGTGGAGCCGCTCTGCGAACTTGAAGAGCTGCAATTTCTTCTTCGAATGTCTCTCCTCTGAGCTCTCTTCTTCGCCCGGGCTCTTGCGCTGGCGAAGGGTTAAAGGCGATGCCCCGGACATCGGGAAGCTTTGGGACGTAAAATACTGCTTGAAGAAACTAAAGCAATAACCAAGCCAGAGAGCTATTACATACTTTCCCAAGAAGTATAGGGAAACTCTGGAAATATCGAGGGCACTCGACAACACCGATAGAGACACTATACCAAACATCGTCTGAGATATCCTCCGCCGTGTCCCTCGGCCAAACACCGAACTAATTAAAGACTGTACATACTTGCCCGTAAATGATAGCTGTGTAAACGAAATTGTACCAGCAACACGGGGTCGTTTCTGCGATTAATTCGAGCTCTCTACGCCCGACAACAACCAATCACCCCGCGCATCCTCGTTGTACGGTTCCTTCTAGCATCGTGGAATCTCCCGGCGGTGCTTAACGGGTGGATCGCCGCGAGATTGTCCCCGGATACATTTTACGTGGAGCTCTCCTCGCGCACTCGACTGGTCTAGATCAAATACGTGGCTGGCGTGCGGAACGGATCCTCGAGGGGCTGCGCCGTTGAAAAAAGAACACCGGCAGCCCTGTTCCAACTTCCCGATCACCTTCGTAATCCTCCATTCGAGTTGGCCAATAGCGAATTATGTCGTTCCTCTTTAAAGCCTCCTCGGTCTTGGGCGAAAAAATCGATCCTCCTCTATCGAGCGGCGACGAATCTCCTCGTTCCGGGGGATCCGTGTCCGTGCGCCGGAATTAACTGCATCGGGGCGTTGTTTTTGCCGTGGCCGCTGTCGCGAGTCTCGGTTGTTCCAATTACCGACTAATCCCGCAAAAAGTCCGCGTCGAATCCCGCTCGCCCGCCGGGGGATCGGATTTTCCCTTGGCCTCCGTCGAAGTTTCAACCCGAAAACGGCGGCCAGGACGGGCGGGGGGTCTGCGGGGAGCCCGGTTACCCGGATCGCTATTTAAATTCGACTGCGAAAACTATGTTAATTTGACAGCGAGAGAGGGAGGGGGGGCAGAGAACGGGGGACACTCGGTGGTCGGGGGGTGTCTTAGGGGGAGCGAGAGTGAGCTGGGGAAAACAGGGATGCTGGGAAGTGAATGAGGAGAAGGAGAGAGAGAGGAGATCGTGAGCTAGAGCCAGAAGGGGATGGAGATAATAAACGGCGGGGGTGGAGAGCGTAGAAACGTCGAAGAGATAAAGAGGGAAAGGAGGTGGATTGCTAAGTGGTAAAGGGAGGAAAGAGGGTTAGAGGTGACAAAGAGGGATGAAGAGCGGGAGGAGGGCGGCGAGAAGAAAGGTGCAAGTAGTAGTGGAGTGTCAAAGGGAGAAAAAGAACAACCGGGAGAAAAGGAAATTCGCGGGGGCGGGGGAAGGTTTCGGTGGAGAAAAAAATAGCGCGAGAGAGAGGGAGTGGGGCGCGTCAGGTGAGCTGGAAAATCCGGTAGCAGTTTTCAGGGGTAGATCCCAAAGCTTCCAGGCTTCGACGAGGGTCGGAAGGTGAGCAAGAGGGTTGGTGGCGAGCGAGTGCAAAGCCGTGGGGATGGGAGGGGAAAGGTAAAGAGTGCTCGAAAAAATTTATCGAGCGCTGCACTTAACTCCCACCCATGGTTTAAAGCAGTCCGACGGGGGCGTTTCAAAACAGTCTCTCGCCGATTCCGCTCCCGAGGGGACGATTGGCAAACATACTTATCGCTGGTTCGACAATCGAACAATTTCCTCGGAGCATCGCAGCGATTGTCCAAACCTTCGGGCCCGCTCGATCGTAATCAGACCAGACGACGGAATCGAGAGACCAATCCATGGATTATAATCCTACATTTCCCTACCTTGTCGCGCGAGTTCTTTAGCCAGACAGCTGAACCAGACACTCCCTACATTCCCCTCCGAATATTCATCCGGTTTCCGCTCCAAGCATTATCGCCCCACGGCGATCGCTGGAACTGCAAAGAGCAGCCGTAATACGGGCAAACCCGCCCTGCAGAATATTCCTCCGCTCTGTCGTGAAATTTGTTTAATCAGAAAATTAGCGCGCCCGCGTAAACGACTGCTACCGTGCTCCAAAAATTCGCCCAGCATTGCGCGAAAGACTCGCCGGCTAACGCAATCGCGGGAGTGTTTGATGCCGGTCACACGGCGCACGCTGGAAATTCAAAGAACCAGCGTAACGCGTGGCGCGTAAAGGTACACGCGGGGTCGCGAAAATATTGCGAATTACATTTTTCCCCCGGGCTAATACGTAATTTCGGGGTGTTTCACAGGCAGACAGGCTAGTTACTTCGTCCACCCCAACCCCTTTGCCGCGCAGCCCGGGGAAAACGTGAAAGAGCTTGTCCATCCATTCTACTTCCGGCGACGAGCTCATACATACAGCCCGGCCGCGTCATTGGCTGGACGATAAATCCAGCTCCCGGCTCGTTCGTCCAAAGGGGAAGTTACGTGGTGGTTGAATTATGTTGCTTCGCCTGTGGATAACTTTGGCCCGAGTTTGTTATCCTTCTGGTCTCTGAACTTTTTTCAAAAGGTTCGCTTCTATGATGGACTCATCCAGCGTGAATATTAATCCAGCGATCTAAAAGCATCTCCACGTTACGTTCAAAGAATTTCACCGAACCCAGGGAAGTTTATTCAAAACCCTCCGTTTAGCTCAAAGTATGCCACGCGTGGCACGAAGGAAATCACCGTGAATCCCCGCATCGAGCACCGAAGGATCCCACGGAAGATCGTCCCAGCAGCGGTGATTGCTCGTAAATCATCGTTTCCGCGGGTCGCAGCGGAATTGGAGCTTTCGCGTCCCCGCGAAAGGTATACGCGACATCGGGATTATACGTTTACGAGAACTTGCCCGAGAAAGTTTCACCCTCCTCCGTGGCGGAGCCCACTTAGCCACGCTGTCGTTCGGCGTTCGACCGTCGTAAAATCCGGATGAAAACGCGGAAAAGCGACGTGGAGGCGAGGGGATCGTCGTAGCTGGCAAACGTCAGAGGGGGGGCGCGGAAAATATAAAAACGGGGGTTGGGCACGTTCATCTATCGTGCTTTCGGGGGCGAGACCTCGTGTGTCCCAGACCGTCGGGCCGTTGGGACGATAAATCCGGGGCTCGTTCGCACGGGAAGGACTCTTACATTGTGTGTTGGGTCAGATAGCTCAATTCGTATCAGGATCAGGGCGAATGGTGAATCGGAATGAAGGGGACAGGACGGCGGTGGCCGCGCGCGATGTCAATCCGATTCCACGGGTAAACCGAAATTTGTGGGACACGGTGGAAAAAGGACAGTGATGCCCGCTGAATCCCTCTCTTCTTTCATCCCCTCTCGCGTCATACATCCACGTCTCGCCGATTCACAGGCTTCCTACAATACTCGTAGACGACTCGCGGCTCGGACGTTGTAAAAAGGAGCCGTAGAGCCCGCGATCGATGGACGTTTATTTTTCAGAGGCTTTCGGAAGAACGACGGTGTCGATATCCCTCCACGGTAGCTAGATTAATGCACTGTGGGCCTTCGGAAGCTCGTTTAACGTTCTGTCGAACCAAGATTTCGGTTTTTTTTTTCAAGCACACGGGTGTGGATGGTGAATGGACTCGGGATGTTTGACATGGAGAATTTATTACTTTGGACCGCTTGGATTCGATGGAGAGATATTAAAACTTCCGCGGATATGTCGTACGTGATAGGGGAGACCGGGGCTGGTTGTCTCAAGGGGTAGGTTGACTAATAGCTAATAACTTTGTCACGACATGTGCTCTACTGCGGAAACATTCACTGTAGAAAGAAGTCATCGCAGGTTTTTTAACAGTTATTAGCGTTTGTCGAAAAATTGACTATCTAAGTAAAGATTTTTTCTTAAAGATTTTATTTTTTCACGCTCTATGTAGTTACGATAGTATAAATGTTAAGGGACTGTTTTAAAGTTTGTTTAGTAGACGATCTATTGACATAGTACTTTTGTTTATACATAAATAATTGAAGGGTATATACATAGATTTTTGAAGTCAAAATGATCGATCGGGGCTGGTTGACTAATAAGGTTTAAATTGTTATTTTGTCATTCATAAAAGCGATTTTTATTTTTTTGTTTAAAGGGTCTAGCCGGGTAAGCACAGGGTTTTAGGATTTATGTGTACTAAAAATACTCTTTGCCTAAATAAACACTGACAAGGGAACACCGCGAACCCGGACTCATAGATTGGAACGCAACTTTCTGGGTTTTTAGAGTGACTCAAAACAAGAATAACTGTGTGTTTCATTTGAGCCCTATCGCCCTTTAAGGGAGTGAAAACTGAAAAACTGACCTAACAGCCCCAGTCTCCCATACTCCACTTTGTAAAGCGCAAGCTCGAATATCTCGTTACTTAGCAAGGATTCTGAGGTCTTCAGCGTTTTCGGTCGGTGCCATTCGCGACAATCTGCTCGTGCAGCAGATACCATGAGCCACGTTCGGGGAGGAAGGACCAACTTTATATTGCCATTTTTATGTCGGCGCACTCGAAAACGTCAGCTTCGTGCAGCCGTCCCTACGATGCTCTATGCGAAATTCATACGCTCCAGTTTCAGAAAGGAACGGCCAACGGTCGTATCCGGGCGATCGTGGCCGACAGCCGGAAGCTGGCTGAACAACAAACGTCGGGATTTTGCGCTAAAGGGAGTTTTTTTTATTATACTGCCGAAATTGGCGGGCAAAGGTACGCGCAGATGGTCAGCGGCGATAAGGAAAATTTGTGCCCCCGCAAGTTTCCACGGATTTACCGATATTGGCTGATCGTTATCGAGGAAAACGTTCTGTAACTGTATGAAAAATTTATTTCACTCGAAACGAAAGAATTTCATTCCCCGCAACTGAAATGTGACGTAATAATTTAACGCTAACGCTGAGAAAGTGCACCTGAGCGAAACGCAATGAGATGGCGAGTGAATCTAAACTAAAGGTAACACGCTGTATCGATTGGTAACATAATTCAGATCTGGAGAGGAGCAGGGAGGGGTTAATTTGGCCATTTATAGTCCCGAATGAAAGCCACAGATCGCAAGTGACCCTTCCTCTAAGGCGCTTACGCTAAGTATCCGTATAATGAAGTTATAATTATCATCAGAAAGAGGGTGCATCTCGTTTTCAGTGCCAGACTAAAGTAGGAACTTAGTGCCATCGTCTCGGAGACTGTTAACCTTACGCGATAATTAACATCAGTATTATAATCACCGTCATAAGAAACTTGACGTTATTAATGCTGCCCACCAGGTTTCAGTTTATATCCGAAACAACGGCTAATACCAAATTACGATAACATATTCAGGATGAATATATGTAGCCCCCCCCCTCTCGAGCATTAATTACATGCATGCAATTGTCGTTTAGCATACGGGCATGCTGGTCGATAAACCGCCCCGAAATGCGTACGAAAATACCGTGTATTTTCAATACGCTGGAAAACAAGCAGTTTCAAAGGGGATGCAAATAGCAAGGGCGGAAGAAAGAGGAGAGGTGGAGCCTCGGGATTTGTTTGGAATTTTTCGTGGCTCGGTTGGCCGTTCTCGGCGTGCATGCGGAGTAAAAGCCACGGGAAAAGCCTCGGCCGAGACATTCGCGGAGAGACGAAAATCATACGCGTCGTTGGAGCCATACGCGCCGTAAACGGACGACAAATCGGGGCCGGTGTACATTCGTTAGCATGAAAAGTGCTCTTACATTGTGCCCGGTCCAATAGGCGGGGATCGACGGCGAATGGCCGAATCGGAGCGGAGGGAACAAGCGTTGCAGCTCGTCATTCCTATGCGTGATTCCGCTTCGCAGGAAGAGAAAGAGCGCCGGGGTTGCCCGCGAGCCGAACCGAAATTTCCATTCTGCATTCCGTCAGCCCCCATCCTCCGCCGTTTTATTCTTCCTTTTACCCCGCCCTCGTTCTCCAGACCTCGCTTTTCCACCCTTTCCGCGCAATTACAAAATAGAAAATTTAAGGTACGCCCGTGCGCGAATTCAACGTCGACCAATTCGCGCCATCGATTTCGAATAATTCCCGGTACTTCCGTTCCGACCTTCCGGCGCCTCCATCATACTCGTGTAAAAAATTTCGAGCTTCGACGTTCATCGCGACAATCGGCGGCTGCCTTTCCCGTCGGGCGAGGGGTAAAAAAGGAATCGCAGGTCGGTCGATTGGAAGTGAAATTAACGCGCCGAGCGTAGAAGCGTTCGTAGAAAAGGAGCCCCGCCGATTTCCGTTTCCCCTGGCATTTTTGAAACGCTCGTTATCGAGCGAAGCCGCCGCCTTCCGACCGGATAGATTCGATTCGCATTCAACGCCCGGTGGGGCCGACTGAAAAATAAAAAAAACGGGCCATTGCGGCGTCGTCATTCCGTCGTGTCATTCCGCTTCAGAAGCCGCGGCCCGCGGTGCAACGAGCCCGAAATTTGAATGACGCTTTCCCGATCGCGTCCCACCTCTTCCCAAACCCCCCGTCTCCTCGTTCTCTCGCTCTCATTCGATTTCGATCCGGCGCGAAACGAGATTTCTGGTCACCTCTGTTCGCTGCGCCGTCCGCGGCTGATTCTCTTAGCCCGGCCAAAAACCCCGCTCACCGACTGTCCCCGATGATGTTTCAGCGGTCCAGTCGCGCCGAAGGGGATCCGTGGATCGTTACGGTCGATGAGGCAAGGTTCAAGGGAACAGAAGCTGCGCATGTTGCTTTCACAAACGATCTTTATGATCGTACCTGCGGAAAATTAAACTTCTCGGTGCGTGGTCGATCAGCTCGGCGGGTGAGCTTCATTTGGAAGCCGGGTTTATTCCGTCTGTCCTAAATTCGACGTATGAAACGTGTTCCAAGGCTCGCTTTGAGCTGCGTGCCCCGCGACTTAGCCGTGTTATTACTATTTTATGTGGCGAGACAGCGGACTCGTGGAAACTGTGTTTATGATGAGGCCCTGAATCATGCAGCAGCTTAAGGTGTAATGGGGGGATGAAGTATGTCGCGGTGGATTCTGGAGATTTAGCGTGCAGTCAGATTTTGTAACCGCAACGTGCTGGGTCTTGTAGACTCTGGGTCAGCGATAGTGAATAGTAGATTCATTTTTCTTCAGCCTAGAATCTTAAATCACTGCATGTATTATACAACGTGTGGATCTGAATAAAATCAAAGGGAGACTTAAGAGGTCATTCTGGTTCGCGCGCCAATTTTAGTAATGGAATAAAACTTTTTTCTATTGATTAAACTATATTTCTACGGTAAATAAAAAATATAAAAGTAATCAATTTATTGCTTTTAAAATGGTTTTGAAGGCGATTTTGATGATATGTTTAAAAATTCGTGCTTCGTTTGTGCAGGTGATTTCAGCAGTTGGATTTCTCTGAAACCAAAGATACAAACAGATTCTTGATTAGTATGACTGTCGCTGTGGCCTGTATTAGAATAAATGATTTATCCTTAAAATTAACAAAATAGCGGGTGAAATACAAGCATCAATGTATTTCAGCTGTGTTTTCTGTGCTATTTTCGAATTTAAAAGTAGGTTAGACTCAACAGAAATACTTGATTGTAGTACCGGACAGAGGTATAGGTGTGCAGAATAAGCAGTTCAATTTATAAAGCAATCAGTTTGATAGATTTTAATGCACAAAAAGGAAATTTTAAATATATTTACAGGAGAAAAGTTATAAATATAAATGTGAGAGCGTGTACGCGATGCACCGTCTAATGGTAGACACGATTCCGGACAGATGAATTACCTAAAACACGAAGTAAATGCATTTTTATAATCTGTAAGATTATCTCCATATTGTGTCGGAAGCAAAATTTTGATAAACAAATTAATACAATTTTTATGTCGATGTAAACATATGATTTTACCTCTATTTTGTAGGAAATATATTTTTTACCCTTTTTAAAGAATTTATATTGAAAATATGCTCTCCACACATTGTGGTGAATACTTTCCTGCACCTCCAGGTAGATTTTCATTCAAATCGTGGAAGCGGTTATCGAGATTCTATGTTCACCGTTTTGGAAAACGTAGTTTCTGGGAAATCATGTTTAAAGTTCGACATGCGCTTTTGTCGTTATCCGATTTCATGTTCAGGCTCGTACACTTTTAGCTGTAATTCCTTCAATTTTTGGAATTTCGACTTTTATCTGCACCTAAAATACATAAAAAAGTTCCTAAAAACCAATTTTCGAAAATTTCGATATCCAATTAAAGAGAAGCTAATTAAAGTCCACCTAAAACCTGCTCTAGCTCCCATATCGGATCGAGAGTTTATAAGAATCAAAAGTTCCACGATCTTCTTCCAATATCTCCCCAAATACAATCGTCTTTCTAACATCTCAAGTACCCAGTCTTCGAACGTACCCCCGATCCCCCAGAACTTCGCCAAGTCTACAAGACTCGTAGAAACACAACGCCAGTCCTCGCAACTTTCCCCAACCCTCGACGCCCGCGAACCGTTCGAGCTGTCCAAAAAAAGAAAAAAAAAAGGAAAGGGAAGAAAAGAAGAAACACATCGAATTTACATGTCGCCCGAATATCGAGAGGGCTACGTGCATCCCCTCGGGTGAAAAGTTTCGAAGGGTTGCAGCGGGGCGCAACAGCCGCATACAAGGGTGTTTCCCGCGGAAGGGGTAGGAAAGGCAATTCGCCTTTCACGGCCGCGGCACTGCCACTCGGATGCGCGTAACGAAATACCGAGGGCCGTGTCACGTTTTGTTACTCCGGCTACCGAGGCTGCTAGAGTGTGGCTCGAGGAGGGCGAAGGATAAGAACGAGCGGGAAGGAAACGATGAGGAGAACCAAGGAAAGCGAGCTGAGAGATACGTCGGGTAGGAAGTTCCCGCAGACTTTCGACTTGGCAATGGCAACGGCGAGGAACCTTCAATTTTAACGAACCGAGCAGCAAGTGCAGATAGAAAAGGGAAACGCGCACGTCCAACGAAACTTCCCTTCCCCTCTCGCAATCCTAGCGGGGTTGAGTTTCAGCCTCGCTCTGAATATTGGACACGAAGTTTCGTCGGGTGTAGATACACGGGCCGTGGAGCCGCGGGAGAGCCGGGAATAATGCATCCGCAGCCATCGAGACGCCCTTATGAGCCGCGAGCCCCTATCGACGGCGAACAGTGTACGACGGAAGAGAAAACAGGAACGAATGGTTGCGTCCGCGTGGGCGTTCTGTTGGCTACGCGCGGTGGCCACCGCACGGAATGTTAATAGACAGTGCGCAATGGTGGATTTCAATTTCACAGCGCATTAACGACGATAGGCGACGCGGTAATGGCGGTTAATAATGGGCGACGGTGGCGCGAGCGGCGTGTGCAGCCGATGTCTTAATTGCCGGTCATTGCGATAATAAAAGTAATACGAATCGGAATGCAATTGGAACGACGTTATTATGCGCGATATTAATTAACGCAGCCAGCGCTATTAGAGAAGCTGTTGCGCCGCGTGGCGGACCTCGCCTTCGGACGTCGTTTTGCGGGATAAATCCCGCACCAGCCACCCTCTGTTCTCTTCTATTTTTTCTCCTCCTCCTCTCCTTCTCGCTATTATCATTATTATCCCCCTTCCTCCTCCTTCGCGGCACTTTTTCCTCCTTTTCGATCCTTCTCCACGCACGATTATCCGTAGGCACCGGCTATCGGCTTTAATTAACACGCTCGCCGTTATATTCACTCTGTCGTGAAACGGTTGAGACAAAGGACAGTGGCTCTTTGTTCATCTCGGCGGCCGGGGCCCTTTCACACGCTCGAGGGCCATAGGGTACGCCAGGGCGTGTCCACTCGTGCAGCCTCTCTCTCTCTCTATCTCTCCCTTCAGAACCAGCTCCACTTGTTTGTAAACACGGAAGGACTTCTATTCTCCGGCTCCGCGGGGGCGGCTGGAGTTTCAAGACCGCTTACCGCGTTTCATTATTTCCGCGGGACAGTCGTCGTTGTTGCCGTTGTCGCTCTACTCTCGCGGCCTGATATCTTAATCTGCTTTTAATTCACGACGAAAACGATTACGGATACGCCGCGGCCGCGGTTGTAATTAATGTTTGCCTGGGGCATTTATTTACCTCCCTCCCGGCACGCCCCACCTCCGTCTTCCTTCTTTTTTTTTCTCCGTTAACGAAACGACTGGTGATTAACGAGAGATAAATACGGCCTGATACGTTGATGATCCTTTTTTTCCAGCGCTGCTCCTCCGTTCCTTTTTTTCTTCCGGTCGTTTAACGCTGCGCTGGTATCTGTTTGCATTCGAAGTGTCTTCTTGTTCCTTCCACGGAGTGCTTTACTGGGACGCGGCTCGATTATCTGGTTTTGGGATCGTTCCGAGTCCAAAGTGAATTATGGGTTCCATAGGCAGTGGGTTATCAGAAGACGGTGCTATGCGCGCTAGGGAAGCTCTACTTGCTCTCTGAACATCGGAACGATTGCTTCACTTACTCGTCATTACTTTACCCAAACCCCCATTTCTGTTAATAATACAATAACATTCAGGGTTAAGGCTTTTCGTTAATTCCCCGGAATTCAGTAAAATTGCTCGTGAATTTTCAACCACGCCTCGTGCGCGAAGTCACCGTTTGAGGAAACAAACCTTCCCGAGCATCCCCTAGCGAGCAGAGCCCGTGATTATGCAAATGCCACAGCCCCGAACGACGACGGTATCGCGAAAACTGTGCGCTTTCCATCGCGAAACGTCCTCGTGAGGCGCGTCGATGGGCCTTGGAGGAAGTTAATGCGATTGTTCGGCTTGAAGAGGGGCTGGAGGACGATGGCAGCACGCGTTCACGATGAACTCTCCGCAGTGTATAGCCGAGCGAAATCTTTGTCCATGGAGAGCGGGCGCAAGTGCTCGGAAAACATCGAGCGTTCGATCAAAAATAGATTTTCCAACGGTCTGTCGGGGTTTATCACCGGGGGTATTGTGCGCCGCGGCTCGACTTCCCTCGGACTTCTTGAACTCCCATCCCTCCCTCGTCGCGCTCGCCCCTCTCAAGCCTCGGCGTCGCCCGCGGAAAACACAAAGACTGTCCATTTGCTATCTGATAATAATTGGAAAAGTTATCGCGGAGATGAAGTTTTCCCCGCGACTAACATCCACCGCGGACTATTCCTGTAATGTAAAATGGAGAAACTTTCGCATTGGGGAATAACTTTCGGCTGCTTTTGAATGATATTACTTTCTTTCCGCGGCAAACACTCGCGGACCGGCCTTCCTTGCGGTCTTGGTCTGAATTTCAACCACCTTCTACGCCCGCAGAAGGAAACGCGCGGAGGCAAGGGGAAGCTCGATTCGGAACTAATTAATAGAACCAGGCAGAGGATCGGCTTTGGTTAGAGCCCTGCTTAGATTATTTCATACGTGTATGCCTGCTCGTGCCAGTGTTCCCCGTGATTAATATCGCTTTGTCACCGTATCGTGTGCGAAATTTCCTTTATTAATCCGAAACATAGCGACGGTGTGCGAGGGTGGTGACGAGATCCGGGTGGCGGGAATCATTTCTCCTATCAAACACAGATATTCTGTCCGATATTCTCTTCTTAATTTTTACTATTTCCCTTGTTTACTTACCCGAGTGCGTGGAAAACTCGTTCGGGTGGTTCGATGGATTCATGGAAACACGAGATCAAGCACGCAGCCACGCACTGAATTCCCAACGTTTCCATTACGTTACCTAACCTCGCCGTTGATTCCCATTTTAGTTAATTAACCTCGGTTATAATACCATCCTTCGTCGAGGGGGATGTTCATCGAGGCAGCTTTGTTTATCGCCATTCGCTGAAAGAACGAAAGAAACCTGAATTAGAAGGTGAGGTTGGAGCGGAGCCCTACTAATGAATATCGCAATGAAACGATACCGGGCAGCGTTGTTAAATGAACGCGAAATTCCACGCTGGCCGACGAGCAGAAATAACGGGGGCAGCGACGGTCTCGATTATTTCCGGGCCGATACACCCACCGACGTTCGTTCGCCGTATCGATCCGCTCTTATTTGCATGTTCACGGGTCGCATAATTAATCACCAGCCACGATTGTGTCTAATTGATAATATAATACGTCGGAAATCGCGGCCACTTCGCGAGCAGCCGTGTTGGACGTTCATAACGGCGCGCGGCGGGACAAGTTGACGCGTCGTCATCCCCCGATATTGTGTATACACGGTGCTCCAGCTTTCATCCATCGAATATTGACGGCGTGTTCTAGCGAGCACAGATGACAGGATTATTAATATGTAGTTTACAGGGTCCGTTCCAGATTTCTATCTAGAATAAATAGAAACTGTATATTCTGAACTAGAAAGTGGAATGTTTGTTCGACGGAAGCTAAGACACCTGGTATATCAACGCCCGTGGAAATTCTCACGCGAGCGTCGGCCTCGATTCGACCAAATTAATGATCGACGTTGCCCGCGCGCGCGTCATTTCAGTCATTCAGAATGCCACCGCAACAACGTCCCCGCAGGCTTCCCAATCAAGCCTGGTATTTCAAAGACACGCTTCATTTACCGTGTGAAATGCGTCTTGAAGCGAGCAACGAAGTCCCGCGAGCCGTATAACGTTATATCTCGTCCATAAATCGGAGAAATTTACTGGAGTGGATTTTCATGATTTTCTTCCCTTATTTTCTCAAAAATTCTCCGAGTCAATTGGCACTTGAGTTCCGTCCGATTAACAAGTGGACAGGAACAGAATGTCGAAGGAAAACGAGGCTGAGCAGCCTGGATTCTGGTGCGCGAAAAACAGCCCCCGCCCGCGATAAACTGCACAGTGGAGAGTGTCAAATGCATCGAGAGGAGGCTGCGATGGTAGCGGCGAATTAAAAAACACAGAAGAAATGAACGAGTTACAGCAAGAGCAGCCACGAGAGGCAGCAAGGTCGATGGAACTTTTTTCCATCCCTCTCGTCGTGGCCGCGCGGCGATTTAATTGAACCGAGTTGGAAAATTAATAATGACTCGCGATATCGGCCGGCGCGTCCCTTTTGTTCCCGCCTCTGTGGCGGAAGGAGTGGTCGTTTGTAAAATTATTCCAATGGACGCCCATCAATGAGACTTTTTCATCTGGATTCAATCCGCTCTCCTACAAATTGTCAATCAATCCGATCGTTTTGTCTGGAATCACTTCGGATGGAATTCGTAGCTCCTAGAGCGCCGCACTCTTTCATTCCGCCCGTACGCGCGTTAAGGATACTTTCCACTGCCACCTTGGGTGGGAAATAAAAACACTTACCGGGACGAGGCGATCGGGATTCGTCGTGCGTTGGAAACTACTAGAGGCGTGTTAAGGCTCGCGGGCACTGGATCCCGCGCTTCAGCAGACGCGATAAAAGAATTTGCAATGCCAAAGTGCGATTCCTGAGGAGCTCGTGCACGCGCTCCAGATCTCGCTGGGGGTAGTAAAACTGTCGTAGCACGTAGCAATAAAATGCATCCCCAATCAAACGCGCTCTCAATGCTTCGATTCGCCACCCAGCCGGAGTCTGGTGGCCAGGGGGTGCGTTCCTTCCCTTGTATCAATTTGTCTCGCATCCCGGGGAAGATGGACGACGTAACAAGCAGTCGAGGCGACGTGTCGAGCACTGCCGCACCCCGTTCAGCGGGGTGTAAGGAGGCTCGAGTAACCCGGGAATTTCAACACGGACATTTCCTCCCGGAGTCACGATCCCAGCTCGCCTTGCTTCATCCTTGATCCCAGACTCACGTAGGATCGTTGCGTCTAGACGCGACAACCGCGAAAAAGGAGGAAACGCGTTCCGACGCGAGGGGGTACAACGAAGTGGAAATTTAAAAGCATTTCTGTAAGCGTACCGTGGGGGGATGAAGGGGAGGAGAAGCTGTCGTTTACACGCTGGATGGTCTAGAAAGGGCAGAGGCAGAGAGGAAGAGAGGGTTTTTGGTATCGATGCTAGAAACTGGTGATTCTATTTAGAAATAGATAAATTGATCTAGCATCCTATACGGCACACTTCGTTGCAGGAACGTTGCAGGAACGTTGCTGCGACCTTGCCATGTTGCTTGCTTGTAGCGCAACGTTGCGTGCAACATTTAAATCTTGCACTGCAACGTTGCTGCAACGAGTCTGTGCTGTATGGGACGCGGAAGGGCAAAAGAAAAAATGGAGTGACTGAAATTGCAATCACATTCTCCTCGTCCAAATCGAATACCTTTCTCTCTTCCTCGATAGCTCCGAGAAACAATTGAACGCATACATTGGAGCCGGGCACACACGGTGCACGTACAAATCGTGGTGGTATCTGTCTCGGTGACCACGAGTGTTTCGCGTTTTATTCCTGCGGAAATACGTTCGCCGGGGAATTTGTCTCGGCGTCGGGGGCGTCGTCGTCGACGTCGCCGTGATTTATAGCTGGTCTAACCGAACCGCCCCGCTTTTTCTGTTCCAGATGTGAACTGTTGCCAGAAGTATTATCGATTCGCATTACGTATGAAGTAATTGGAAATCGCAGTGGGCAAGGTGAGTACCTGTTTGTTACGCCCCCCCCCCCCCCCCCAACTCTGTCCCTTGTAACCAAAACCGAGTCGCGGAGTTTTCGCCGACTCGTCCGGATTTTCATGAATAGGTTGTTTGTAAAGCTCCAGTCACTGGAAAGTTTGGGGATTTTGCATGAGGTTTCGCCGAAATCGCGGCAGAACTCGGGGTAGCAGTCTCGTTAATATTTCAAGGCTGCACGATCAAAGGGAGGAAATACAGGATTTTTGGTGGATTCTTGCTGGATTTCAAGCAAACTCTATTCATACGGTGTACCCACGTTTTATACCAGCGGAAACGTTGCACAGTTGCTTATCAAACTTGCAGGGGTTCTTTTTCGAAGCGGGGAATTGAAAGATTGAAAGAAGCAGCGACGAATTCGAAAGGTGTCTTTGCCCGAAAGCACCTACGATTATTATTCCTCGTTGATCCCTGTCGTTGATACCTCTTCGAGCTCAGCCAACGAAAACTCTGCATGGCGCAGAGGCCTCTAATCGCCCGTGTCGTTTCTCTGTTCCAGGACTCCCCGGCTGCCGCGACGTTTCTCTCTACTTATTATCAAGAAGTATTTCTTACTATCGCCATGTACTCCGTAACACGGTGTCCAACTAAAGTAAACGGTTATTCGTATTTTTGAGAATCGTGATAGCTTCGTAGTGTGCAAATGTAATTAGGGCAAAAGAAGATAAAAAAGAAAAACGACGTGAAGCGAAGAAAGCGAAACGATTGAAAAAAAAAATGACAAAAAAAAAATATGAAGCAACGTAATGGAAAACCACACACACATACACCGAGACACTGAAACTTAAGGACAAGCATACACGTGTACACACCTCCGAGCATACTACCTTTATTAACTCGTAATTGCAACGAAGTAACAAGTTTTCTCTCTTTCTACTCGACACGATAGTTTAATCCAATGATCGATTATTGAAGGAAAGCAAAAGAGAAACGAGGAGCCGCTCTCTCCTCGCGTGTAAGCATTCTCTTCTTGTTTCGTCGAACGGAGATTTAATGTACATAGCAAGAGTTTTGTATATTTGTAAAATAGATAGGGCATTTTATTATAAACAATAAAGTTATTTATATATATTTTAATCACAACACGAAGAACGATTCCTTTGTCCCGTCGTAGATCGCCAAGACTCTTGGCCCAAGAGGATCGATCCAAGATTTTTTATTAATCGTAGCCGCAGCTCATATGGACATCGACATTTAGAGGATCATCGGGATTGGAAATGTTATGCAACGGTACGTATTATGCTCCGTAACAACTAACACCTAGATGCAACTTATTTCCAGTAACAAATCCTTGTCTTCTTTCTTTAATATAAGATCATTTCTTTGGAGACTTTGGAAGCAAAGATTGATGATGATACTTTCAAAGTTTTGAAAATTAGGGAAGATAGGTACGACGGAGAAGTCGATGTAAATTGCTTAAAGGTAGGTGTCCACTTGAGAGTAATACTCTCGCGCGAGAAGCTCTTAGTATTTCTCGCAAGTGGACACTGCGTCCGAGAGTGACTATCGGAGAGCGACGTTCAATTCTGAGACAGCGGACTCGTTGCAACTTGCTCTCGAGTGGATACATAGTAATATTACTATCCGACAGTTGCTTCCGAAATTCGAACCAGATTCGTATTCTGCGAGTGCTGTCGCGATAGTAGGTCTTCTGGGTTATGTAGTAGGCTCGCGTCGCGGTAGACACGGCGTTGCCAGAGAAGTGTTGCTAGGCGGTTATCCGGGAGAACTACGTGGCTGAGGCAGTCTGCGTCGAACCAAGTAGAAAGACAAGTTTCGAAAGCGTACAAAGTTTCGAAACTGCTGAACATCTTCAATACGCGGTTCCCTCGTAAGAGATGAACGTGCTCCTAATTCATGTCTACGCTGAATCCATGGCCTGACCCCGCAATTTTTCTTTCTACGTTGCTTCTTTCTCTTTTTTAAAATATTATAAGAAATAATCAAAGCACTAAGTTTTTGCACATTCATAATTATAGCCTCACTTCGTTCGAAGCTTAAAAGAAACCGAGAAAAACTGCAGAGAGTAGGCGCAGATCAATTTCTAGTAAACACGATTCTGAGAGTTCTATTGGATACTAAGCACTCGGCGAGTTTTCTATCGCCAATTGAGAGTAAAAATTTTCGAAATTGCTCTTAAGTGGACACACAATTTAAAAGTAACTATCGAGAGTAACTCGTGCGAGTTCTCTCAAGTGGACACGTACCTTTACGCTTGGAAGAAGTTGCTCTTTTGAAAGACCATCTGACATTTCATCTTTACGTTGGAAATTTTAATCCAGACGCAAGCCTACCCCTTACCCCTTGGAGCGAATTTTCAAATTTCCATGCTATTATTAATTCCCATCGGCTATGGAGAGCCGGTCACGCAGCCATGTCCATTACATTAACTTGATTGAGAAATATCGCGGCAACAAATGCGTGTATTACCGATCGGCAAATGAAATTCGAGTCACGCGTACGTCAACTCCATTCTCTGGATATTTTTCAAGCCTCTCTCGATTCTGTCCCCCCCCCCCCCCCTCCCCCCGCGTTGGCTATTAACGTGATTTCTCCGCGGGAAAAAATAATTATTTCCCAATGACAATGACGCCGTGATTTGGAAACAATTATCGAATCAAAGTGGGATGGATAATTCCCCTCGACAATAGGTACTGAAGTGAGCGAGACAAATGGGGAGGAAGCAGTTGATTGATTCCTAGATTTTTCACTGTTTTAGTTACGCTATAGATTCTACATCTAATTATTGATAGACAAAGTCTGCGCCACGAAACTCAGGCGGAAGACTTGAAAACCAGTGACCATAACTGTTACAACCTAAATTTTAATAGTTAATAAGAGTTAATATCTTTCTTTAAATGATTCATAACCAGAATAGCTAAATTTGAATACTTTTTAATCACTTCATTCTTCGCAAAATTTCTGCAGAATTTAATGACGATTGCCTTCCGTTTGAATAAAAATTATCTTTTTCTTTAAATTAAATTTATCTTGGATCTCTGTTGAAAACGGCAATAACCTCGCGCTAAGATCCCCTTGACGAATTGAATTATTCCGAGAGGAGTCGATAAAAACGCCCACCCGAAACGACCACTTTATCACCGGTAAACAATCCACGCGACTACGTCGAATGCCGCTTCTGGGGTTGAACGGCGGGCACCGTGGGCGGCTTCTTGAAATATAGGTTAATATATCTGCGGAAGTCGGGGTTGAATCGCAGCCTCGTATCGCGGGGGTGGCTATCTTTTATGGCGTGCTCGCGCCGGGCGCACACTTGCCACGCGTCATGAAGGGGGAGTTCTTAGAGCAGTAATTACACGGGGCTTTGCTGAAAGCTGCTTGCACATCCGTAAAGGCAGCCGGTGCTCCCTTTCTCTACATTCCTCCCTCCCACTTTTATAATTATTCCCGTGGACTCGCGGAAAATTACGGCAAGTCGCCGCCGAGTGCATCGCTGCCTGTAATAACGGGTCCCGTCGGGAAAGCTTGTAGCGCTTAATTCTTCAGCCACCCTCCAGCTTCCGGTCACCGACGATGGTCCTTCTAACGTCCCAGCGATCGAGTCATATTTATAATTGCATAATTCTGCTACACAGCATCAGCATTTAAGGCGTTTCTTCGTCCAGCTTTTATATCCAGCAGAGCTTTCGATATTTCACGCGGTGCTCCGAGATCGTCGAATCTAATTACCTCCGTTGCCGCGGCAGACTAATTAGGTGATCCTTTTCTCCGTCCGCTGCTTCATGAATAAATATCTCAAGGAAATCTCCGTCTACTATGATATCGTTGCGAACGGGAGGGACGAGATGCGACGTAACGCAAATTATAGTGCCAGATGATTTTACTCGCTTTCGACAGCTTCGGAGTCGACAGCTCTTGAGGGGCACAATCAGCGGAATGGAAGGAGGGTGGCACAAAGCGGAGCCGTTGCCTTTCGTGCCCGTTTCCCCGGGGCGCGGAATTTTTCATACGAATTCGAAAATTGGCGCAACGCCGCGGCGGCAACAGTGAAATCATTCGACCCCCTTCGGTCCTCGTTTTCCGTCAGCTCCACTTTTGGTTGCCATTTGTGCCGCGCAATGGAGTGCGCTGCTGCTGACAGCACTTCACTTCCCCTGCGTACGCTTTTGTCCGTACTGCGGCCGCGACAATGAGACAGCAGCCCGCGATATGAATGAATCCTTGCCAGCCCCCTCGGGCTGCAAGTGCGGATCACCCCCCACTGCACGAATCCGATACCAGGGCCCGAAATCACTGCCGCTCACCCTCTTTCCCTGGCCCACTCGTGGCTCGCTCTTATTTCCATCAATGGAGTCAAATGTTCTCGAGCATGCGTTTCGAAAACCTTGATCATTGCCTTCTGATCGGGGCTTTCATGGCCCTGCAATCCTCTCGTTTCGGGCTTCTCAATGATTGGCGCCCTTTAACGGACAAATTGAGTAGAATTCATCGAAGGGTGGGACGTTCATTATCAAATATTGGGTCTGGTTGAGTAGCTTGAACTTGTTAAATAGGGGTATTTGCTACAGGGGCCTCTAATAGCACAGACGCCAACGAGGCTATTTATAAAGTAAGGAGAAACTCGGACTTAGAAAAACTGTATACCCTGCAGGAAATTGATAATTAAGCTTCCAGCTTCCAAGTAGCAAGGATACGTTGATTAAAGTAGAACTTTTGCAATGCTCTCTAATTGCCCAGAGTCGACTGCAGCGAAAGCTCAAATCCTCGGTAAAGTAGCCCGGCAATCTTGATTAATTCTGGGGATTGAATGCCTCATACTGCAAGGTAATCTTATCATCGAGGGCTATTTGCGGTGAAAGCGATCGCTGGATGGCCAGGAGCTCCTCCAGATTCCGGCAATAATCTGCAGTCGAGTGTATCCACTTCCGTCGTATTATGCAACTGTTTCCCACCACGTTCCACGTAACGCACCCTGCACTCGTCGCCGTTAATATCGAAGAAAATATTCGAGTGGCTGGAATAATAGCGTAATAGGGCCCGTTCGTGAATTCGCGAGCGCGGGTTCGGAACACAATGGCACTTGTATTACCCAAATATCGGGGGGTATCTATATTAACTGTGCAAAGCTGGTATCTTCATTATCCGAATAACGCAACAGCGTTACCTACTCGGAATGGGGCTGGAACGTGCTATTACATCCCTGAAGTCGCGCTATCTGCGATCTCGGAATGAGCTATGTCGCCGTTCCCATTGTTCAAAAATCGAACACAAGCGAGTAAATGAGAATGATGTACCTCTGTAGAAACAATAGGCAGAAGGATTGTGATATTCACGTACACCGAGCCCTGATTCGTTTACGTTCTAGTAATGGCAAATGATACGAGTCTACTTCTGTTGAATCGTGGTAATCCGGGCACTCTGAGCTGAAATATATCTGGAACAGAATATAAACACTTTAAAGTTTAACTCAATCATTAGAAAATATACGGGAACTCAGTCTGTGAAAGATAATCCCACGTTACAAGCAACTTTTCATCTCACGACTCCTATCCCATTTAAAAAAAGTACAGAACTACATATGTAAATCTACCGCTACAACACAATTCAATTATTCGCGCGCTTAGCTATTTTGGCGCGCAAATAGTGGACCCCACAACTCAGACGTCTAACTATAATTTACTAAACTTTAGAGAAAAACCTTTAAATTCAAAAGCAGTTGCTGATATTTAAATTTGTTTTATTAAATAATATTCAAAAGCTTCTGTATATATCGTATAATTCCACGTTATTCCGAATAAGTGTAGCGAAACAGACTCCCCACCCGGTAGACATATTGGAAGCATCACGTGACCTACATACATACGTCACTGCCTAAGCGGCGCGGAGCCCGCGTGTAGTTCACAGTGTTTACACGTTCGAGGCCGGTATATTGGAAGGACGCCGTCGTAGTTTTTGTCCTATTCCGAAACAGACACAGAGCGGAGATATCGAACTCTGTTTACGTATCGCGCGTCGCGTCAGTCCTCGCGTAACCTTCGTGTCAGGAACGTGTCCCGCGGCGTTTGTCGAGAAAGTGTTGTGCCGTGCGGGCTGCCCATCGAGTGCCGCGTAACCTGTGCCGTAACAGCGACTCTTATCTGGACTGTTTTACTCGGGCAATGCCTTCGTCTCGTGCCAAGCTGTCTGAGTTTTACGCCAAAGGTTCGCGTGACACTCGAAACACCGGGCGTCCTTGGCAGCCAGCGGCTTTCATCGTGGAAAAACGACGGAGCAGCGAGCTAGTTTGCCACGTGAGTAGACAGCTTATTCCCTCTATTAATTGTACGCTAATGGCGTCTGGTGCTTGGCCACGAGCATCGAAAGCGTACGCGTGCTCGGGCGAATTCGAACGTATTAAAAGCGTACGAGACGAAATCGAATGTATTTTCGGCTATCGATAATTCATGCATCGGCAGTTAGGAAATTTGGGGCGGGATATTTCCAGCTCTAGAACGTTCGGTTATTTTCGTTAATAGATGGCTTCTCCATCGAATTC
This sequence comes from Andrena flavipes, assembly GCA_963971345.1. Lineage (NCBI taxonomy): Eukaryota > Metazoa > Arthropoda > Insecta > Hymenoptera > Andrenidae > Andrena > Andrena flavipes. The sequence goes on from OZ020480.1 coordinate 51,040,657, forward strand.
TGATGAGTGCTTGGCTTAATTTTTGAGGTTGGTGGTTGAGTTTAGATTGTTAGAGATCTAGAATTCTGTTCTAATGTGATTCTAAAAGTAACGTTATTTCAATTCTACGTATCAGGCGACAAAGTTTATTATCTGTAAGGAAAGATCCCGTTTAGCAAGCTGGAATATCTACCGAGTTTCTTTCGCCAGTAGAAGCGTGTGAAACTAAGCGTTACTGGGAAATTTCACCTGCCAATTTTCACTTCGTGTGCGCGAAAAAAATTGGCGAACTTTGAATATTCACCGGCGTCGTGTGCCGTCCTCGTGAACGTTCAAACTTGGCCAATTTCTTTCGCGTAGCTGGAGTGAAAATTGACTGCTAAAATTCCGCAGTAATATTTAGTTTTACCTGCTGCACTGACGGAGGGAAGTCTCACCTGGTACCACGGTCTCCTCGCTGCACAGTGTTTCGCGTAATGCTCAAAAGTTAAGAATCTGAAGTGTTCGATCCACAAATTCTTGTATCTTAAAATGTTAGTAAAGGAACGTAGGTTTTAATGTTAGGCCCATCATTTTGGCTGAATTTACAAATTTGTTGTCAAAAATGATGCTTGAAAATTCGAATTTTCGGAGCGTTTCTTTAAACACGCACTATTTGCCGCATGTTTATCTGATTAATTTGATTTTGATAAGTTATGTTTAGTATTATATGACCTACCCAGCTATCGAAAAACTTTTTTGCAATATCAACACTGTCCCAATTTTTTACGTTAAATGTTTATCATCTTTGACTTGAGTTTAAAAAAAAGTACCAAAAATTACCTCCGTGATTTTTTGTATATTAATTGAGGGAACATAAACTTTATATTAACGTCCATTTCATGTGCACGAATTTCCTCGAATCGGAAAAAATAACCAAAATCATTAAGACTTTCAGCACTTAGGCACCTGCTACGCCCGGTGGACATAATAAAATATTTGATAGTAGATGATTCAAATTATTGCGAATCGTCAGATACATGTTCCGAGTCCGATTCTGATTTAATATGATAAACAAATATTTCCGTTTTATTATTATTTATATCGTTATTAAATTTCTTTATTAATGTTTTCATTTTTATATTATTTTTTATATTTCACGTACTACGTAATGAAAATTCCAAACCAAATACCAGACGAATTTTGAATGTGTACGAAGTTATGATATTTGTCTGTCAAATCCATAGTAATGACTCGTTAGTGTCCCGTTTTTACCATGCGTTATAATCACGCTCACTATCCCCACCATTTCTTGGAATCCTTCGGTCGAGAGTGAGAGAACGAAAGAGACGACGGCAACTTCGTGTCAACTGTTTCGTTCCCTCTCGCTCGGCTCTGGGGTTTTCTCACTCGCAGCATCGGCCGCACGGAATAGTCTTAGAGCATATACTATTCTAAGGAAATAGTGTCTGCATTGCGTTAGTGTCCTGCCGCCAGCCCCGATCGTCGTGATTCTAACGAGGCATTACTGTATGTAAAACGACCGCGACGGTTTCCAGGTATTTCTGCGGAAACTGAAATTTTGTGGAAAAAAAATTTCCACAAAAATTGAATTAGTATTCAATTGACAACAATTTGCAAAAATAAAAATGAAAATCACCTCATTTTTTTTAATGGAACTGCATAATTTTTGTACACCTATCGATGCATCTTTCTATTCTCTTTGAAAAAAGTATTAGGGTACTGAGTCGAAAATTATTTCAGAAGTTATGAGTTTTGTCCCGAATGCCCATATACGCAAAACACTGTGCGCTGGCTTGCCACCTCTTAAACTTAACGTGTCGAATTTGGGTAAATTGCATTTCAAATATCCTGTCTTCGCAAAAAGCAACCACTTATGCTCCCTGTTCTCGCTTTCGACAAGAGGATCGGTACCCTCAAACTCGGCGCACCAAGTTCCCATAAAAAGCTCTTTGAGTATCTTTCATTACAAAGGATCAGAGGCACGGAAAATTCAAAAACTCTTAGAGGAAGCCGTGAAATAATCCTCTGCCGCTCGACAAATTCCTCTGGCGTATCAGGTTGAGGTAGGAAGTCTCCGCTGTCTAGCCCGTATCGACTCTTTCGCTTTTCAGAAAAAGCTCCCGGTAAAAACTCTTCAAAAGGGGTTTACCCCCAAGGAGCCCGACCGATAAGCTATTAAACAATCGCCCCGCTAGCGTGTTCTCGTATGTCGAACACGCAGCGAGCCAGACCACCCTGATCCGGCGGGATTGATTTACGCTCGGCGGCCACGTCGCGCATAATTAAACATTTTTCCTTCGATCGGAAATTTAATTACCGCGGTTCGCCGTGCACGGACACCAGACGGCTGCACTTTTATCCGTAATTAAACTAATTTGTTGGCCACGTCGGTTCATTCGCTCGGCGCCGTGAAAAGTAACTCGCTCCTCGGCGTCCAATTAAAAACGCACACGAGCGCGTGCAACCGCGAGCGAGAAATAGTAATTGTCTGACCCGAAACTGGCAAAAAGCGAAGCCAGGCTCGAGGGAGGGTCCGCTGGCAAGGCCAAGACGCGTTTTTCGCGGGGACGATTTAATCGCGAGCGAGAGAGGAGCGCGCGCGGGACGGATGCACGCGAGTGACGCGGGATCCGCTTAGGAGCAAGGTGTGCGACTTAACGCGACTGTGGCGAGTCAAGCGAAAGAAGGTAACGAGGATAATCGTCGGCCTCTCCTCTCGCAGCCTGCGTCTCCCTACACGCGCACGCTAACAGAAACGAACAGGAAGAAAACCTGCAACGCGCGAGCACAGGCTGTCTCAGAGATCACGGTTTCCTCTTGTTTTCTGGGACTCTGAGTTTTTGAGTCTCAAGGTGTACTTTCTGGATGGGGAATCTTGGGACTTTAGGCGAAAAATGCAAGATATTTGCAAGCACAAGGGTAGTGGAAAATTCTGCAAGTGATTACGTATTCGGTTGACGATTCCTTCTGAAGGTGATTCTCTAAGAAATATTTGATACATAGAGAAGTTGTGTAAAGTCACGAGCTTCTTCCCTTCAAGTATCAAATTCCTCAGCAAAGTTAATTTATAGGGAACTATGTTAGGCGACGGGGTATGATACCAAGCTCCACGAGATTTGTAATTTTTAATAATAGAAAGCGTCTCGAAGGCTCGCGTTGTGATCGTTTCGTGGAACTCGCTGTAGCAAAAATGGCACGGTGCACGCGGTACGTAGGCGCCTGGAGGTCATTGCCGTTCGAAGGGCAGGGGCAGAAAAATGTCGAAAATAATTGAGCTGAACAGTCGTACTTCCAGTTTGTTGCACTTGCCATCCCGTCGAGTGTTGCCGACAGTTGTTGCTCGCGAACCGTGCCGGCGTAAAGGCGACCGCGCCGAGGAAAAAGCGACCAAGCAGGGCGGGGAAGGACGCGAGCTGCAGGCGCGTTTTGCCCCGGTCGCTTCCTCCAGCGCGAAACGCCGCGCTCCTGGCGTTAAGCAGCGCCAGGAATTCCGAAAGTTTGTTAGCTCGTTCGCGGGGAAAAAATGCTCGCTATTAGGGAAGTTGAGCGGGATCCTCGAAAAAGCTACTTCCACAGCTCTTCTACCCAGTTTTCCTTTTGGTATCTTGCAACTTCCGTCTTCGTCTTAGCCTGAATCATAATCCAAATATCAAAGCTCCGATCTGACCGCTGGGCTGAAACCTTTCTAGTTTACTTTCATATTCTAATGTGCATTTTCGAGTTTTACGGAATATTAACTCCATCTCGTGGCGGAGAGTTTGAAATCTCCTAAATTCCATCGCTTTGTTGTAGTGTACGAGGATTCTGGAAACCTGGTGGTAGTAATCTCTGGTAGATTCTGAAGTTTTGGGGGTCCTGAAATCGCCATAATGTCTAGTAATATTTCTCTTACGAGTACTACACCTATGAATAATTTATATTATTAAAACAAATCGAATATACAGCGTCTCTTGTGGATACATACTACTTTGATCTTCACAATCTTCTTAATACTTCTAATACAAGTTTAAATTCATATTTATAAATAAATTGACCATGTTTCCTAAATCGTACCAGTAAGATTTGACAACTCGTATGATATAGATTTGTGGCCTGTGTATGATCCATACACATATGTATAAGTAACTATATAATAATCATTACTTTATATTAAATATTTTCTACCCTATTCGTTATTGATACTATTTTTAGTGGAGGTACGATTTAGAAGACCGGTTGCCTAAATCGTACCTTTTACAGTACGTGACAAAAAGATTAATAACAAATTAATTTGTTCTGGACAAAAGATAAAGCATATAATAGTAGGTGCCTAAAAGATCAAGCTACAATATCCAATAGTCACATTTGCGTTCAAATTAGTACCAAATATGAAATATAACGTAAAATATCTTAAATTGTACGATATAGGCAATCCACCCTCATATGGCATTATCCATGTTCCATCTATCCCCATTGCAAATTTCAAGGAGCTATACGAAGCTTATAAAAGAAAGGTCCATTCCCAACGTAAATCGTAGTCATTCTACGTTGAACAAGTTCGCTAGTATAACGTTTCAAGAATGCTCACGCGTTATGCTGGCGAAAGAAGATTGAAGAATGCAAGAAGCAGCAGGGAAGGGAACAGCTACGCGGCTCGAAATAAACATTTCCGCGAGTGTCTTCCATATCGCGGAATAGAGTGCTAGGAAAGCTCGCGTGTTCTCCGGTGCCCCTCTCCAGCGAGGGGAACTTTCTTGCCTCTACTCTTTTTCGAATTTCTCGCCGAGTACACCATGTACTAAGACCCTTGCGGACGCAGTCGCCCATTCACCGCGCACACGCCACTCGAACTTGCCTGGCGCACGCCTTTCCTCTGGCTTCTCGCCGCGTTCCCGAGCTGGCCCGCGTTATCTGTAACCTCCTCGTCGCTCAACCGCACCGCGAAACCGACCGCGGAGAACGTTCCTTCCACCACCGTCCATCAGAACGGAAGCAGACACCAGTCCCGGAATAATGACAATATTCGCTGGTCGGAGAAGCTCGCGAACAGTGGCGAAAAATGGCGACGATATTAAAGTAGAAGCCCGCGGCCGACTGTCGACAGTTCGTCAATTTGTCGGAGGGGTAGCAGAAGTGGCGTCTGCCTTCCAAGGGCCGAGAAGTGCTCTTAAAACCGTTCTACGTTTTCACGGTATTATGTCTGTCGCCCTCGTTCTACTCGCGCAGACGCTGCCGCCGAACTATGCGCCGAACGTCTTCCTCGGAATACTTGAGATCCCTGCCTAGCAATTTCGAGTTACCTCGAGCGTCTTCCTCGACGCTATTGCGGTGATTCCGGAATACTTTCGCTACCCGGTGGAAAGAAGCATCGGGGAGTGGCGTGTTCTTAATAGTGGAACGAGCTCCGATTCTCAGATCCGTACCGTTACATCCCGCAAATTAGCAGCGAGGAACTGGCAATTAAGTTTTCATATCCACGGGGCAGGGAGTAGGATCGCGAGTGATTGTAACCCGTCGTGGTTGCGCGGCGAACCTGTCGATCGGGACCAGCTGCCGCGCGATGCGTCTGCCATTCGATTCGAGACGCATTTACTCGTTTATTCACCGCACGCGAACGCCTGCCTGAAGAATGTTTTACGGCTGATCCCAGGAACGTTGAACTTGCACTCGCTCGCGATATAAACGATCCGCGGAGAGCAAGATTCCATCGTTCTTTATGCGGCTGAATATCTTTGGCGTAATCCCTCGGATGACGAAGATGTTCCGCGCGGTGAACGCTTCCGGTGCGTTCCATTTAATTCAAAGGCCACTTTGGACCCCACCGATAAAACACGCCCAGCCGTATTCCGCCGGCGAGAACGGAATATAAAAATTTCGTAGTGGGTATCGTCGCTTCAGAGACCGCCGCCGGAGTTAGTTTCGTCGGGTACTGTTAGCTGTATGCGGTAGAATCGTCGCGGCCGTACACGGAAATCCTCGCGGAATACATTTACCGGTGTTTCGTGGAAACGTCGCCCTCTCAGACTCGGGGGGGAAACTTTGCCGCATCTAGACGCACAGATATCGACGATGCAACGGCGAAAATACGGTCGAAAGTATCGGGAGATGTCTTCGTATCTTATTTTGTTCTTCGACGCTTGGGGGAACAGTTCTTATCTCGCTTCGCTTCGATTATTATTACTACTAATTTAGTTGTATTCATTCTTTTTGGGAATGATTCAATTGAAGGATTAGAATTATGGTGAATCATAGTTTCGAATGACTGTGTAGATTAGAATCTTGATTGTTCTGATGGATCATTGTTTCTGCTTATAAGGGGATTTTCAGGTTTGGCTATTTCAGAAAATATTGATACTTAGTGTACGCGAAGATCTTCATTCGGGCATTAATATCCCAAAGCAGTAAGGCTAGGGTTGCCACGTTTGTTACAGAAAAATAACGTACATTTGCTTTCGTGGGATATAAAAAAACTACACCCAACAAATTAAAAGAACGTTTTAATCTTATTAGTTTTTATTTCTTCCAAACATATTTTCTATTGCTTTTAGCATTAAAGAGTAAATTTTTATTATTTTGAAGTATCTCAATAACGTAAGATACTTTATTTTAAAGCACGGGTGGCAACCCTAAGTAAGGCGCGCTTTTCAACCAAATTCGAGAAAATCCACTTTGAAAAATTCTGAGGTCAGTGCATAGCACTCACGACGTCTTACTATTGACAGTTTTTTTTATTCATATGAACACTGACCAAATTCGTGCGAATTAATAGATATTTAAATATCATTTCCAATTAAAAACTCACATCTTATTTTAAAGTATCTCTAGCTTGAAAAATGGTACTTTTTATTCCATTTTTCAAAGTAAATTTTCTCGAATTTGGCAGAAAAGCGCGCCTTACTGTTTTGGGAAATTAATGTCCATGTAAAGACTTTCAAGTATACAAAAAATCAACATATGCTGTTACTATAATTCTCTTCTTTTTGAAATTCATTCTCTGCCCTCTATCCCCGGTTTTAAATGTGCTGCCCGTTCTTTTATTCTCGTCCATTATCCGTAACTCCTCTTGTCTCTCGGATCTCTCTCTCTCTCTCGCTCTTCTGTTGTTCCGCTAGCTTTATTTCTGACAGATAATGTTTTGGGATTAGGATGCAGAACAACAGGTATGCTGAACCTCGCCCATTTATTACATAATTTAAGTAATGTGTGGTGAATAAACTCGATTTATTATTATTATTATATTCTGAAATTGCCACACCTGAAGGTCTTGTTAGTTCGATTCTCCACCCCTCCCCCGAGCTCTAATCAGTTAAACTATACATCCATCCCTGACTGAGCCTATTGTCAGACCTAACCGAAAACCTTATCGTTGGCGTTGTAACGGGATCGTTTGAGAAACACAACAGTGGAGGGAATCGTACCAGAAACACGAGCTCAACGAGTAGCTCACCAGCCATCCACATTTGAAGCATTCAGAGAACGTTGCCCGTTCTGTACCCAGAAGAAAAATTCTGCCGCGAGGATAAGAAATATCTGATACGAGCGGGAAACCTAGCTTATGTCTCTGCGAGTATCGGTATCTTTTCGCTAGAGATTCAGTTAGCTGCACCGCCGGCATAAAGCACGCGAATTGTTATGCGCGCATTCTCTGGCTGCATCTACGGGATGCTGAAGACGTTCCACGGCAATTCAGCGCTATCAGTAACGTCTGACTCGCGGATGTGCACCCTCCTCCTCGTCCTCGCCGTTGTCCTCGTCCCTGTCGTGCCGTATCTCGCCGCGTTCCTCGCCCGGCGTTTCGCGAATCGATAAAATTTAATTCGCCCGCGACCCCCACCCCCGCTCCGCGGAGAAACGTTGCGTCGCGGAAAACGTTCCCCGTTAATCGCCCCGCGGATTTATCGCCGCGGGATCCCGGCGAGCGCGAAATCAGGCCGGGTAATGTTCGCCGAAAGGAGCAACCTTTCGAATCGATTCGCGTCGCGAATCCGGGGAGGGTGAATTTATTTGTTAGCTGCTTCGGTCGCCGGAAATATGCTCCAGTTTCTCCAAGTTTCGCTCCGCGGAAGGTTGCTCCGGTGGAGTTTATGGGTATCGGGTGGAGACTCGACAAGCTGGCCGCCCCTGATCAGGACGCGAGCCCTCGAGAGCACTTGCCTGCTCACTTTTCCAGGTGGATTCTCGGATGTTTCTCAACGGGCGATTCGACTCGCAGCCTGTAGCCTATTTAGGTACTGTCGTCCTACCTCAGGTGTTGTTGAATTATTGGACATCGTTAATGGAAGCAGGAATTAGCTGCAAGGCTCCGACTATCGATCATTAGGATTCGTGAATAATCGAGCCCGGTATTATCGACATACTAAAGCACGTTCCCCTCCATTTAGTAAATTGTTCCAGGCTCCAGCAATTTTTTCCTAGGGAAGACACTGCTACCGGTACATATTGCGTAGCTTTGTTTCCGATATTGCGTTCAGATTTATGCCGCGGTTATCGGTAAAACGTCAGGTCGGAGGCAAGGTGGAAAGACACAGCGGAGCATGATTCGCGGTAACGATAAAACGGCCCGCGGACGATAACGAATCGCGTTACCATCGAGATCGCCTTGTTACCCGATATTTCGATCAGCTGCAGAAGTGACACTGTATAAATCCAGCAACGGTGGGCTACTCTAGTGGGGAGAGGCGTCGCATTATATAAAGTGTAATTAAATTTTATCGATACCGTGAATTATGTTGTAATCGTTTTCCGATATTCGATCGTCAGCCCGATGCCCGCCGCAACTCGATTCTCTCTCTAATATTACTCTAATCTCTCGGTGATCCGGATATAATGATCGGTAATAATTAAACGCGCGTTAGAAATTCGTTACGATTGGCAAGTTCAGCGGTTTCTTGCTGCGAGAAGCTTTTCTGCCCCACTTGGATTAATTCAATTATCGCTTTGATACGAGACCGTAGTTCCCCGTCGATGTAGGTATTTAATTTTATATAGGTATCGCATTCCCCGTTAAAGCTAACGATACCGTTCCAATATATCCGCATTGATTTGCTAGAAATTTGCAATTGCTCGCTTCTCCTCTACGTAGAATCTCTTTGGGCTCACAAAAGTTTAAGTATCTTTTGTTGGAACGTTAAGGGATTCCTGACAAAACGAAGCACAAGTTGGCGGTGACACGAATCGAATTATTCAACGAGTGGCCGGATCAGGCCCTCGATCGGGGACCCCGATCGTTCCCAGCGATGGCGAAAGTGTCGCAACGTTTAGGCGTGGTTCACCGTGGACAGTATCGCCGACACGGACGCTGGATCCCTCGGCTGTGTCGGTGGTTCTGAACTGGTTTCGCGATCGGAGTCGTGATTGCACGGACTCGCGCTCGGCTAAGGAACAATATTCTTATGCAACGGAATAGTCGTGCGCGACAAAGCGACGTGTCCCGGAGGAAAGCGAGCGGCAAGAGAGTTCTCGAAGGGGCCAGGGGGCGCGGAAAATGGAGGCACGTTACGCGATCCATCTTCCGCGCTCAAGTTTATCTGGAGAATTTCATTTCTTGGCGTACGTGGCGGCGGCGGTTTACCACGGAGCCGTTCCCCTGTAATTTTCTTGAAAATCCTTGGGCGAATTCGTGGGTAAAAATTGCGCGGGAAATTAGAGGAGATCGTGGCCAGTTTTTTCCTTCGCGTCCGTGCCTCCGGTGTAGTGAGAAAGTTGGAAAGGGAACGGCGGCGGAAAGTTCTCGTAGCTTCTCGGCCCGAATTCCTCCGGCTTCCACGCTCGCCGGGTGAAACACGAAAACTGAAGTGGAGTCTCTGCGAGAGCGAGGGATCGTTGCCGCGAGTTACGAATTAACGGGAACTAAATTCGCGACGAATTACCAGCTGGATGAGCCCTTTCGTAACGCTGTGTTCCCAGGGCAAAGCGGTGGCAATAGAGTCGCTACGCGGCTTCGGACGTATAAAGGGAATCCACAAATTTGTACTGCGTAGCAATTAGCCTGCCGCGTCCGAAGAATACACGAAAATCTCGACCGCGGGACGTTAGCGTCGCGCACTGTGTCCCGGCCTCGTATCAGCAATTAGTCACCAAAGCTTGGGACATTACCCGAGTTCAATTAAAAAGAGAAACAGCCAACAATGGCGGCACGTGTTTGAGGAGGCATGTATCGATGAGCAACGCCAGGGGAGCGCGTGCCGAGCTATCGCAGCGGACGTCGGGATGTCAGAGAAGTTCCCTCAGAATTTAATGCCCCACGTGTTCGTAACGATCCGAATGTCTGCTCGTATGTCCTGTGCCGGAATTTAATACAGTAACGTACGTGTAATTTAGATCTGGTCCGGCACGGCTAATGCGTTACACCGCAACGCTAGCTCGCGCCCGGAATTTCGCGAGCAAATTATATCGGCGGGCCGCATTAATGCCCCGTCCTGTCTACGTATCAGCGTACATTTTGCACCCCGCGGATTCCCACTTTTGGCCCACCCGGGACGGTGGGACCGTCGAAAAATACCGGGACGTCCGCGCGTCTGCGGTGCCCACAAATCTTTCACCGTTGAAAATAATGTCGTTGCGCAGCGCGACCCCGCGGATTCCTGAAACGTAACAACGCGTGTGCGCGATTCATGGGCCCGCGCTGGCGTTCGCTGGCCCTGCAACGGTGGTTCTCGTGGTTACATTTCGAACCACCCCGGTCCGTCTACCTTCGGTTCTTTCAGATCTAATCCGTTAGTAGTAGATACCAGACTCTACACAGCCGCCAAGCTCGTACGTTGATAGAATCCTTGCTCCTTCTTTTTAAGGATGTATTGGAGCCTTTTTCGAAATGGTACCAAGTTGATGAAAATTTGTGAGATTGTTCTTTCTAATCTTCCTGATGTGCTCCAAAAAATTTAAACGAATTCACTAAACGGTTCCTGAGTTATAACTATTTTAATTTTCTCTGATTTTACACGTACTCTTATGGAAAGTTACGATCTTGACAGATGAAACAGTGGAAAAATGGTACCAATGGTTTCAATTTTTTTTTACATGTAGTATGTGGGTAGTTGAAAATATCTGCCGAGTTTCAATTATTTTCACTATACCGTTTTCAAGAAATAAATTATAACTGGAGATAATTGTGAATTCTATGCATTTTTATTGCCAGATAATGCTTCAGAAAGCATTTGGAAAGTGAAAAATACCTTCCTAGGATTAAAAATAAGACTTCAACAGTTGTTCGAGTTCCTTAATCTAGATTTATTACACCTATATTCAAGTATTTCAAATTTCATATACTTTTATCTAATATTGTAGGGGAGAGTTGCCATATATCGTACCACTTAAGACATTTTACGTTATATTTCATATCTGATACTATATACATATAGCACGCACAAAATAGGGTGTAAGCTGAAAGGATATTGTTTCTATTTCTTATTTCTTATTTACTTATTTTTATTGTCAGATGTCGTTTGATGAGATACGATTTAGGTGACCAGTGCGATATTGGCAACTCTCCCCTACGTCCGATACATCCTTAAGCTCTTGATTATCATTAAGTATTCCCATTTCAATTCCAACTTCTACTTTTTCCTTCCATCGCGAATATACCACTCATTCAGCTGGAAGAAACATTTCCCCTTAGAACAGATCAATCCAGGCGACAAGAAGGCGGATCGATTGAAAACGTAGCAGATGCTCGAAATTCGGTTCCCCTGATTTCACGGGCCTCACACCTCCGCGCGCCCTAAATTACCCTGCGGTATCTACGACGTGTCGGAGGATCGTAGTTACGAGGCCCCTAGGACGTCGTGCTTAACGAGAGGCGCGGTTATACGCGCGTGCCCTTCCCTAACAGGGAAGGTAATATTTTTTTATAGCGTCCTAGGTTTTTACGCGTGTCGTGCGGAACGGCCGAGGGGGTGGCGGCTCGTTTTCCCTCCGTGTTCCTCGGCGAGCTCGCGGCCGTAATCAGCGTCGAAACTGTAACGATTATTTACCGGGAATCCCGGGGATAGGCGAAAGTGATTGCGGGGGCGTGGTTAGACCCCGAACAATCTTAGACGGAATTATCCAGGGAGCTAATATCCCCGAGTAAGGAGCAACGGTGCCATAAACTCGCCTCCTCGTTTGGCCGATTTCCGGGCCGAGACGCGGCTGTTACTCGCCGCGGTAGGATTTATAATCCTGTTAACGCCTGTCGATCCTAGTAATTATCCCCGTTCTCGCGGTACGCAAACTGCGCTCTATCGGGCCTGGTTGCTTTCGATCAAGGCCGTTCCCTCGTTCAGTTTTGCGCTCACGGATGCGCCCTCTTCCCCCTCTTCCCCTCTTTTCAATATCCCGGGGCATCGGAGGTGGTGATCTCTTTGAAGTTCCCTCGACACAGTAGAATCTCGCAAGAGTGACCAGAGGCGTATTTAAATCTCCCTGGAAGAAAACACGTTTCTTAGATACCTACTCCCGTCCCACGGATCTCCCTCGATTTTTCATTATCCAGAGCTCGCGCCACTTGTTAATTTCGCTATCAGTGACGGTAGCGATCTTTACTGGCGTCCTGTTGTCGGGGCGCGGGAATAGGGAACAGAGGGAAACGGCTCTTCGTTAAAAGTTCACCGGATGAGGAATTTAATTTAACGTTTAGCTCTCTGGCTGCTTTTCGCTTAGACGAGGCGCAAGCCTGTCGACCCTCCCACCCTCTTCGGCCCCCTTCGTCCATCCCTCGATAATTGTTGGAGATCGCGGCTGCAGGACCTATGGACAGTGAACTGATTGTACCATCGGCTGTGATGGGAGGCCAGGACCCCTGGCCAACGGACCGCGTTTGCCCAGCATATACAGGGGGATAGTGGCTCGTGAAACTCGGCAGATGCATGGGCTGACGGCCAGGGGGATTGACCAGGGATATAATTGACATGGTCAAACGGTGTGTTCTCCCCAGACACGTGAAATGTGATAGAAGACGCGGACTGTATACGATGACGAATTTCGGTGCCGCATTGCGATTCCTCGGCTGTCCCGTATTCACCCGTCGGGGAACAACGTTGTTAGCTGATGGACTGAGACGATGGGGAAACTGTGGTGCGCGGTGGCGTCTATACGAGCCATCCACCCGCTTTCATGTAGGGAGCGGCTTGTTAAATCTTTCAATTAGTCCGAGTAGATACGATCATTTTGTCCGATTTCAATGAATCATTCGGGGGAAGTAGAGTTAATCAGAGTTGAACAAGGAGCTCTGTGTAGTTAAATTTCAGAGCAGAGAAATATTCACCGATTTCGTTCAATGGATTATATTATAGTTAGGCAGGAAAGTTTGCAAGCATCCACGTATTAGCGACAAGCTTGCGTTGTCAAAGTTCGAAGGCTCCCGCCGGTACATAAAACGTTTCCTTCCCATCGGAGAATGGTCGATTTAACCCTCGGCCCGGTTCCGGCCGCGCGGAGTTTGCGATCTGGACGTGACAGATCAGGCAAAGTTGGAGGAACCGCAGGCAACGCGAGAATCGAACTTTACCCCGGTACGCGACCTAACGTCGGGCTGACGGTGTGTCCGCATGCATGCCCCTCGCGACGTGAATTCGACGTAAACCCACGTAGTTTGCAACGATTCGCACAGCTTAGGAACCTCAAAGGGAGAGGAAAGCTTTCCACCGATAACAATGGAGACGTTCCGAGGAACTTGCTGCGGGGATTTCTTTTCGATTCGAGGGAAGATCGCTTTCTGACGACTCGGGTAGCTGCGCCTCGATTACACCGCAACCAATTTTTCCACGCTCCGCGATATTTTCTAAAGGAAATCCCTGCAGGGTTATATGCGCAGAAATTTACCCCCGCGTCGTTTGGCCTCGAGCAAAGCGAGAGGGATGTCTTTCGGCTCCGTTTTAGGTTCGTCCGGAACATCGCGAGCTAGTGAAGGGCTCGCGCGCATCCGAACAGGATGTTAAGGGTAAGCGGTGGTCTGTTAGGCGAGCTGGGCGATTTCGCGTTGCTCAATAATGCGCTAGAATTGATCCGTACATGACAAGTGCGTGTCTGCGGCCACGAGGCTGCAATTATAGGATCGTTGCTATCGCGATCATCACGTTCGACCGATGAAAATTCAGTCGGCCCTTGTACCCGTTGATTTTCCACCGACACGACACGATTCTAAAGGTGGAATTAACTCTGCGAGCAACTGTGTTCGTTCGTTTAAGGAGGTATACCTGTTAGAACCCTTGGAAAATGTGTACATTTTGTGGATTTTTTTACGAGTCAACGGCTTGATGCAGATTTCCCGCTTTGTTACTATCTTTACATAGTATTATGAACGACTTATAAAAAAAATTTCAGTTAAAAAACTATTGTTTGTGGGAAGTTATGGATACGTATCCGAAAGTCTCCCGATTTTAGACGGCTAAACGGTGGGAATAAAAACTCGCGCTACGTTCAACCAATGCACTTCCAATTTTGCATGCAGGATCGTAATAAGATTCCACATCGTCCATCGAGAGATTTTTTTATTCCGATTCTCCGTTTATTGTTTATAAAGAAAAAAGGTGGCATTTTCTCTTAGAAAATTGTAACTTTACCTTTGATCTCTCAACATTTCTTTATCAAAATTGGCTCGGATGGACGATAGCTATTAACATAGTTTATAAGAAGATTTTATTGTTTTTTAATTCAGACACGATGTACAGCTGTTTTTACGCCCACCGTTTAGCCGACTAAAATAACGAGACTTTCGGATATGTATCCATAACTTCCGAGAGACAATAGTTTTTTAACTGAAACTTTTTTTATAAGTACTTCATAATACTATGTAAAGATAGTAGAAAAACGGTAAATCTTCATAAAGCCGTTGACTTGTAAAAAAATTCACAAAATGTACACATTTTCCGAGAGGTCAAACGGGTATACTCCGTTAAGGAGGTTCGATATCTCACTTGCGGAGCAGGCGGCGAGAGGGGAAAGCCTATGTTTATACACGGGAGATCTGCAATGATACCAATCTTAAATAAAAACAAAAATTATGTAGACCAAAATGTTATTTACATGTCTATTCCTAATAAAATTAATACTTCACAGTTTGTTTTGAAATTCAATTAAACAAAAGGTATGTTTCATGCAGCTAGAAACACAATATTTTCATTAAAAGTAGCGTAAAATATGTGAGTGAAATGCGGCAACGTTGCTTTGCGTTCATCTGTTTTTCTTTTTTCATCTCATATTTGCGGCGTCCTTTTGCGCGTTCGTATCGGTTCGCAACAAATTACTAAATACATGTCTATACGCTGGTAGTGTTTTTACCAATTTTTACTGTATGCTTTGTACAAGTATACATTGTACAGATGATTACGCAGCATACATCGTTGCCACGTTTCAAACAGTTCCTTCAGCCAGTTCCAAAAATACGAACACATTGCTGTCTATTTATTCTATTATGTAATATACCGTCCATGACCGACTTTCTTTTTTTGAATTTCATAGGAATACTTAAGCTCTTCATTGCATTATTTTTTTAGGATTTTCTCGCTATTTTTAAGGACTCTGTGTAACATTTTATAGAAATTTTATCGCTTTTCCCATAACAGCCTGTGTATAAGAGCGCAACTTTGATTTCAATTTTTTCAAAAACCGTGCGGTTATTCGACTTGAAATTTTGACACAACACGGGCTACACTTTGAACATTAGATTAAAACATTTTTCAAAGACTTCTCATTATTTTGTCTCTGGTATCGAACCTCCTTAACGCGCTATTCTAAAATCTCCTGTACCAGTTTCAAAATCGAGAAAGGCAGCACTGAATAACTAAAATCTTCTAAACTCCAACCCTTGAGGCTAACAAGAAATTTATAATTCTAATGAATAATGAAAAATGTAAATTCTCGTAACAAGAGAAGCATAAGTAGTCTGTAGAAATAACAGGAGCACCGCGATACATTCTACTTACTCGAAGAAGCACGTTTATGGGTGTAATATTTCAGTACTTAGCGGGCAAATCGGATTATCGGATCAATGAACTTCTTCCATTGTCTCAGCGTGCAGAAGCAATTCTGAAAAACTGCCCTCTATTTATCAACACCCTCCACCCGTAATAACTCGATCGAAGTGTGCCCTCGTTTCACAAGAATCGCGCAATCTACCTCTCCTCCAGCGATCTTTACACGGAATCTGATTGCTGCGTCTGCTATTTTTTCGCTCGAAGGAGAGTGGTGTATCCTCTTTGAAGGAGCAGCTTGTAACAAGACAGTATTCCTCGTGGATAGAGGAACGAGCGCCCCTGCAGTTTCATTCCGCGAATGAATCTCGAGGAACACGCGGAGAGAAAAGGAACGTGTATACGCGTTTGTCCTGAATCAAGCCTGGCGCGATCGCGAGCGAAGAAAGAAGAAGCCCGCCTATTGACAGCGAGCTGAGCTCTCCATTCCGCTAGGGAAGTTGCTCGTCGACGAGAGCCGCGTTAAACAAATCTCGCGGCGTAACGAAGACGCGTTCTAATAAAGGAGGCCCGCGAGTCGACGGCCCTCGAACTTCCTGGCGAACTCCGCGCAGCCCGGCTCTTCCGCGCGTAATTAAAGATATACCCGCGGATTCGAGTCGAGTCGCGGGACGAGCGTAGCGCGTGGCTTTCCAAGGACTGCGAGGAAGTTTCTTTTCCGCCGCGGTTTCCCTCGGCGTTCCACCGCCGCCAACGAGGAATTGCTGTCCTGATGAAATTACGTTGCCCGCTATACACGGCCGCCACGCCGTCTGAAACACGGAAGCGGAGGCAGCGTTTTCTTTCACGCGAAACAGGCCGAAGGGGGGTTGGAGGACGAGTCGATTCGAAAAGCCACCGGAGAAGAAGGGTCGTCGCACCGAAAGGCGGTTGGTCTACTCGAGGGTGGCTGGTATAGCTAGTTTCATATCGATCTAGGTGTCGTTATCAAGCAAGTAGGGAGGGGAAGTTATATAGTTATTGGCCCCAGTACAGTTATTGGCCTCCGACCACCCTTATCCCCTCCATCGGCCACTGCCATTCAGGGACCAATTTCGTGGTTCATTTTCATCTAGGCGACTTTAATAATAATGAAGACAAAGTCTTTTTTCGTTGCAGTCAAACTGGCCGTTATCGTTTACGTGCTATACGGCCATTCTCGGGCGCGCCTTTACGGCAACCAACAAATTTCTTGGCTCCGCGCGAGCCCCGGCCGCGTAAACAACCCGAAAAATACCCTCCCTTTGGTCCCGGAGCTTCTTCCCCGATAGCAAGAAGTCTGCAGGAACCATCGTTGCACTTTTCCCGCTGCAGTTCCACTGCGATAGCTCCGGAGTTTTCTTTCGATTACTCGCGGAGACATTCGTGGGGGACGGTGCTCGTTTACATTCTCATTTCTTCCTCCAATTCGCGTGCTAGTCGACCGGTCCTCCATATTCCCTTGAACTCTGTCTACCACGGTTCCTACAGAATCGCTCGCGCTGGAATTTTTCTTCTTAATACGCCGTCGATCCTAGCACATACCTAGGAGAACGCGACGGATTAGAATAGAACCAGGGAAATCGAAGGAACCTTCGAGGGAGAAGTTGTGCGTGCGCGTACCTAAGTGGATTGCGAGGAGGAAAGTTGGCACGAACGGATCGACGAGGAGAATGGAATATTCCCGTGGAATTCCGTGAGGAACGGTCGAAAAAGTTGTCAAGCCGCGAAGAGGAAACAGACAGCGAGAGGGGTGGAGGTGGGTATCGTTGAAAAGCGCCGCGAACGACACCAAGACGATCCGACTGTCGCCGATAAAATATCGCGAGACACTGCAAAACACGTCGCAACGGCTTCGCCTTCCCGCTGCCATCGGGGGAAAAAAACCCTTTGATTCACCGTCAAAACAATCCCAAACGCTTTCTATAAACTCGAACGATTTCTTGCTTCCATCGGTCCTAGACGGGACCTTGTTGAATTCCCTTTTCGATGGGTGAGTGCATTGGCGCTCTTTGAGCCCTTCACTCGCTATTTATTCATCTCTATATTTCACCCTGGTCAACGGTCACTCGCTTTCTAGCATTATTCCACGCGAATGCTTTCCGAACAGCTCCACTTATCGTTCGACGCCTCTTTGTATAATACCAAGGGTTAAAGTCATAATTAGATACCCATTTGTTAAATTACTTCCCCGTTATTCTTGCCTCTGTCGTCGGTGGTAATATCGGCCGAGTGGGTACCGATGGTCGTCGCGTGCTCACGTAACGCGGCTTTAGCGGAGAGGTTCTCGGAGAACTCTCCGAAAGTTCGCGTTAATTCCGCGGCAAATTGAAGTTCGCGTAAAAAGCGCAATATTCGTATGGATAATATATCAGTTGGCGGGGGTGCGCGTGTCAGGGCCGCGCGCATGCAGGTCCACGCATCGCGTTGGTAACGGCTAATAACACTTGGAGCAATAATAAAGATTTAATGCCAGGCATTCTGCCTTTTACGTACGGTTATACAGAGCGAAAGGGACCCCCCGGTCAAAAACCGATTCCAACGCGTTTCCGGCGAAATTACGTGGCCCCTCTTTCATCCCCCCTCTCTCTCTCTCTCTCTTTCTCTCTCTCTCTCTCTCTCTCTCTCTCTCTCTCTCTCTCTCTCTCTCTCTCTCTGTCTCTCTCTCTCGCTCTCTCTCTCTTTTGGTGGCTGTCTCTGCGAGCCAAACTTTTTTCCATTCCGTAAACTGGTTTCTATTAAACCGCAGGTTCTATTAAACCGCGGATATAAAAAAAAACGAGGCATAAGCGCGTTGATACAGTGGTAGCCGGGAATTAATTCCTCGTCGTGGATTATACAGGGCGATTCATGGATCTTGGCCACCATGGATGTTCTCTGTACTATTTTATAGCCCTACTACTTCATTCGATATTCATAATAGGAAGGATGGTGAGAAGGAGAGACATTTGTTCTTGGAAAGATCTCTCAGAAAATCAGGCTGAGAATAATGCAACACCTGTACCGTAGGATGACTGTATCTAATATCGCCATTGTACCTAATATCGCCACAGGCTATATCTCGCAAAGTTGAAACTCTAAAATTGATCGGTTATGCACTGAATTAGTACCTAAACATATGTAGGCAGACATACTGTAATTATTGCAGCATCATGTGATCAATAATTACAGAAAGAGAAGTATTTTAATGAATCTTAATAGTGTAAAAATTTATTGGACTGCCACAATTTTACATCACATTCGGAGAAGGTGAGTCTAATAATTCCGTGAATGCAAGAATATCTATTAGAAATACCTAATTAATGGTGTACTTAAGGAATGAAATTGATTAAAATATTTTTATTATATATGATATTAGGTACACTTTTCTCAGGATTTGATTTTTAAATGTCTTATGTTTTTCGAGTCCTAATTAAAAATTTGCACGTTTCAACTTATCTAACTTACATATGCTACATGAAAGATGAATAATTTCTCTTTACCTTGAAACGAACTACACGCAAAAATATCGATTATTATTCAATTGACAGCGATTTAACTTTTGCCTGGCGATATTAGGTACAGTCACCCTAATTGCACACGTCGCATGTGCAATGTGCATTAGTTAGTTAATTTCCTTGTTCCACTTCTATGCTCCGATGAAACTCTCGTCTGAATTTGCATTTCAACTAAATTTCTTACCGGTGGAATCGTTCCCTCATTGCACCGGGAGAACGGTGCTCCTCGAAACCCCTCCAAGGAACCACCGTCCCGATAACTACGGATACCGCATTTCCGACACGCACAACTTTCAATTTCATTTCGGAGGATTAACATTTGCCGCGGCCGCGGACGCGATGCTCGAGATTCGTTAATTTCCTCCCTCCCGTAGCTGTGCACTTGCAACCCCTTCACTAAACTCGCATTTGCAGGGAAGAAGGGAGGCTGCGGGCGGCCGTATTCCTTCGAAATTCCCCTGTTTAATATTCCTGGGGCAGCGGGAACGGGCACTAAGTGGCCGAAACTGCGAATAACGCGGAAACAGCCGAAAAGAATTGCGCGCGATAGCCCTGGTGGGAAACAATAGGGCGCGGGATAGCGACGTTATCTGCCGGTTTTTACCCCACCGCGGGGCAACGCACTTGGCGTATTAACCCTTTACTCGCGCAGCATTTCCCCCGGGGGAACAATGCGGGCCACGGAACGGCGCAACATCGCCCCGATAATAAACAATAATTAAAAACAATCCCGTCGGGGCCACGGATATTTGCATTCGCGGGAGGGGAGCGCGGGGAGGGGGGAGCCGTTCTTCTCCGCGGAGGCGAGCGCGGTGGCTGCGCGCCGCCTTTCAAGGGACCATTCCCGGCCGAGTGTACATCGCGGAACACGCTGTTACACGCTAAAAGGTTGCAGTCGTGTTTACTGTTCGCGACCAGTCGGAGCGAGGAGATCTTTATCCGAGTGCATCCAGCCGGAGGGTGCATCGCGGGCTTTGAACACCTTGCAGTCTGCTGCGCGACGGGTCTTCCGGGTCCGTGGGCCCCTCGTATCGAGAGGAGACCGCTATTCCGCCCGACGGGGGGAAAGAATGACGTTCGATGAGGAAATTCGTGGCGTCTGGATGTTTTCCGCGTGGAAACGCGAGGCCGAGCCTCATTCTTCTGGTTCATACGCCGCTCTGTGCCGTTCTCCGCTCGGAACTCTGCGTACCTTGGCGATCTTTGCAAATATGTACAGCTCGAGGAGAATGGTGGCTGTGTTTTGATAGGAATTCCTGGCGTTTCAAGCTCGCGGACCACGGAGGCTCATTGAAAACGCAACTGCCGCTGCGCTGTAAAAGTTTGAGGTCGCGGTGATAATAGCGGTGCGTTTCGATGCGAACCGATGGCATTTGGAATCGTTCAGCCGCGGGGATTCTTTGAATTAGCATTCAGCGGGAATGGAAACTTGTGTTGAAGTTAGAAGCACGCGCTATTCCAGAGAGATTTTTAATATCTGAAACTTGTCGACCGTGGAGATTCATAGAATCTTTTACCGAAAATGCAAGTCTGAAGGTTTCGCATAATATACTTCCTGCTTTCTTGGTCGGAGATACCAGTCAGTCTTGAAAATATGCTGCAGCCATTCAGGTTTTAAGGTATTTGTATTCAGCATTCGACTGTAATCTTCAATTATAGCGTAATGAGTGCACTGAGTTCCTTGCTCTCTCGCCTTCCTTTTTATTTACCCTCCTCCAACCCGTTGGAGCTCGGAATATTGCTCGGGGCGTACTTTTACCGGCAACAACTTTAATATGTCTTTAAGCTTTCGTGTATGACTTCCGTTCTTTTAAATGAAACGAAAGCTCCTGTGTGCAAGCCCAGCTGGTTAAAGTAGCTAAATCGATGGCTTATTAGAGCGAGATTCTTACAAAGCAATCTCTGCGGGCCGCTTCCGCGGGGAATAAAATAGACGGGGAACATGAAAATCTTCCGTGATCGTTCAGAATTGCCCGAGCCTTTACCCACGTTTGAAAACAGTCGAGAAGAATTGCACCCTCGTTCGACTTGCAAAATCTTCTCCGCGCGCGGAAGTTAAAAATCACCGTCCAACGTACGGGCCAGTATCAACAAACGAAGCTTGCTTGCGCAGCTGACGCGAAACTCTATCAAAAGCAAACACGCGTTCCAGGAACGTGGAAAAAGGAGAACAAAAGGCTGAGTGAAACGCGGCGCGGAGAAAAAAATAATCGGCCGGCCGTGTGTCGATATAATCGGGCGAGTGTCGCTGGAAAACTGTTTCCAGCCGAAAAGTTTCGCTGCCTGGCAATAAAGATAAAAAGGACAAGGCGAACGGGACGCAATTATGAAGTTTGCCGAAGTTTAATTGAATTTCCGCGGCATATTATTGGACAGACTTGGAACGCGTTACACGCGTTGCCGTATCGGGCGCCGACGAATTAAGAGAAAAACCAGGGGATTCGTTATTAACAAAAAGGAGGGCGGACTGGCCTCCCCCGCGGGCGTCGTGTCCTGCTAGGATCAATATTTTCCATTTTATGCACGCTGCCACGTAATGTGTCAATATTTTCCTACATGTCCTTTTACGCCGTGGCGATGACAGTCCGAAAACACTTTCCCGAAGTGTTTTCCCGTTGAGAATGATAACTCCCTGATGCGAGATTATTTCAGATCGGATTTTGCTACTCGCTGCGTGCCATCAACGATTTCGAGTACGCACTACATATCGAGTGGATCGGTACGAATTTTCTGTTAAATCAAAACGCCATTATAGGTACAAGTAGGTACCTATACATACAGCTGCATTAATTCGTTTCGCGCTGGAAATTACAATCAATTCGCTCTATACTTTGATTCCAGTTTATTGGCGATCACGCATGCTGTTTTAAATAATGCTGCGTATTTTCTTGAAGCGCAGAGTATTTCAAAGAATTCATTGCCAGATGTTTCTGCTCCACAATTTGCTCCATAGTCATTCCTGTTACCCAAGATAATTAACTATTCCCCAACAATTCGCAATTACGCGGCGCATCTCCGCAGAAACGTCGCCCTCCCGAGACACCGGGAACAGCTCCGTTCGATTCCCAGGAACACGGGGTAAATCGAATGAATCCCATCCAATAATCGTTGCTGTTTCACAAATTACACACACGGGACGGGGGCGGAGTGGAAATTAATAAAATCACCCTTCCGCCCCGCTAATTCCGCGCTGCGCTCGCTGGCTTCCGCGACTACGGGCGCCGGTTTTCTCGAATTTACAGCCCCGAGAGTTGCGGGACTTCCGTGGCACCCGCGGCTATTTTAGTTGGCGAACTTTATTTTCGATTAATATGACTGCTTGGGAGTCCGTTGCTCGATTCTCCACCGGCTGCCTTCGGTGTGTACACAGGCCGGAGTATTAAACGAGCTTCCGGTACCCCCGCGGAAACGAAACGGTTAGGGCTTCGCGACAATGTCGTTCCGCGCGAACTTTCCGGCTAGTTTTACCCTCCTCCTTGAAATTTATATCCGTCTGCTACGAAGTGTCTGTCGTCAGCGAACTTCCGCGAGCGTAGTCATCTTGCCACTTTTCGTGAACGATTTTGTGGCCGAGCTAGCCTTGCATACTCTGCATCGTCAGCCTTCCAGGGCGATATCTACGCTGCACCGAGCGCCCCGCGAAACGTCCCTCCTCCAACGGAAAAGTTTCCACACTTTGGAAAGTTTCGTAAAGAAGTGTGTTGGATCTAACGTGTTCAGAGGCTCGCTTCATACATTACAGTCGATAAATAATTAGCCAGGTGATAATACAATATTTGCTACAGTTTCTATATGAAAAGGCTGGGTCCATTTGCAGATCAGCCTTTTGAAACTCGCGCATTCAGCATGGAACGACAATTGATGCGTTATTATTAAAATATTATTCCTTTCCGTAGCGCGGGCGAATATTGTGTTCGAAGGGTCGGCGAAAAAAGGGACGAATAGTCGCCCTGCGATGCGGCTGAGCGCGCGCGAGCGCATCCAGGATATTTAATTGGCCATGCACTTCGACGGCGCGCCGATATTTTCGTTCCGCTCGGTTAGAAACTGCGGTCTGCGCGCGTCAACGTTCCTGCCTGACCGCAATTTTAGTGTCTGCCACGAACCGTTCGACCATCGTTCGGCAACGAAAAAAGCCCGTCGCATTTTCGACCGAGTCTCTGTTCGTCCTGGGACCATCGCCGATCCTCGAACCGTGTCGATTAAAAATTAAACTCTTCAAACAGGAAACAGGTCAATCACGATTCCCCCAATCGCAAATCGGAACTGCACGGAGTGCCTTCTTAACGGGGGAGCTTGGTGTAACTAGCTGAAAATCGAGGCATTTTTTGTGATTTTTTTTTAAAGAATTTATTTAATCGATCTTTCTAAAATTTTCGGGATATTGTACTATTGGGTTGAGGTAGATAGAGAAAAAATTTTATTAAAAAAGAGCGGCAAATAACAGAGTTATAGGGGCTTATGTCCCAGTCCGTTGGCGACGCAATTGTTCCACTGCGGGCAACGTAGCATCTACTGTATTCATCCGAAACCAAAAATTCAACAACTTTTGTATGTTTTATGAGAGAACGCACGAATCGTATAAATTCATAACTTGAAAGATGCAAAATTGAACAAATGGCGGCCTCTTGAAAAAAAGTTCACTTTTTCCAACGAAATTCTGCCTCAAACGTGCCAAAAAAAGTTATTTATTTAAACAATACCATTATACCAATAACTTAGCTCTGTGGAGAAAATGTTCACAAATATCCGTGCACAAGGCCAAGTCGATCGGTTGAATATTTTTGGAGTTACATTGCCCGCAAAATGTGAAACTATCGTTTCGAGAAAAACACATTTCAAGTTTTCTAGTAACCTGGTGCTCCGTAACAAAATCAGCTATATCCGCTTTAATTTTTGAATTTTCATTTTGCGGCTTTGGGAGCATATTATCCTGATGTTTAACTATTGATTTATGTAAAAAAAACAGCATTTAGTAAGATCCCTTGTAACGATGTTGCTGAAGAAGCACGGAAATTTGTGGGCATCGTACCGGGATTTCGTAACATCGTCGTTAAGGCGGGATGTAACGTCTTCGGGAGTGCATCTCGCGCTGAAAGGACACTGAATATTTTCAACAGGAGCGGCCGTAATTGGGCTACTGTAATGACGGTCAAATTACGATGTTAATTCGCGGCTCTTACGTGCGCGAGTTAATAACCCGTGCATTCTGCTGTTCATTGAAACGATAATACCCTGCACGGAAGGCGTTGCCGGGCTAATGACTGCCGGCCCCGTCCTTGGAGAGATCATTATCGCAACGTGGGACCGAATAATTATTGGAATTTCGAGTGCTACTTCGTTAATCAGCTTTAACGCTGTCCCCGTGTTTCGACCACGCTCGAGCAGCCGCGTCCTCGTAATCGCACTCGCCATCGAGTTATTATTTCGTTTAAACAGAGGTTGCACCTTGTGCAAGCGGGTCGATCGACCAGCTTCCTGGTGGGAGCTCCCTCGCTCCAGTGGAAGTAGCTTACAATTAGTCAGCCACCTCTGGCGAAGTCGATGGCGCAGCTTCCCGACGTAAACTTTAACAAAGATTCGAGGAAACATTAGACACGGAACACTAATATTTACGCCCCCTTTTAAACCGCACGGCACGTCCAGCGAAATTACGAGCGGATGATGAAGCTGTCGCTGGTGCCTCTCGCGTCCCATCAAACGCGACACGTTCGCGGCGAATTAAGACTGCAATAAAACGCGGGATTAATATGTACATAAGTTACGCGGTTCATTACGCCTGGGCATTGCCCCTAACGTTGATAAATGCTTAGTTTGCCGGGGAATAATTTATTTAATAACCCCGTTCGCAGGCGGGGTACGGGCCAAGAAACGGAACCACTCTGTGCTTTATTACCGCTCGTCGTCGCCTCTCTCGCTCCTCCTCTGTCTTCCATGCCGCTCGCGCTTCCAGCGGCTCCGTTTGAACTTAAAACGGAAAAACAAGATAACGATTCCGGCGAAAAACTTGGTTAATTAGTCGTGAATCTGGGGAAATGAAGGATAACGAGGGTGTTTTCTTAGCGGGATGCGGGCTCGGTTAGTTTTATATTTCAGAATGGAACACCCGCGGCATTCCGGGAGCCTCTTTCTTTTTTCTCCCGCTTTTCAATGGCACGAGTAGCTCGGCTTCTCGTCTACGAAGCAGCTGCCCTCGGCCAGGGAAGGAATAAAAAAAAAAAGGAGGTAACAACGCCGCCAATACGCCTTTAAATACAATTTTCCGCGATGGCGATGGCGGCGGTGGGTGGCACGGCCGCGCAATCAACGAGAAGCATTTGCACGTGTGCGGAATACGCGGCCCGTCCCAATTCCGTGGCTCCATTCTGCGGAAAAATTCGAACGCTCAGACGGTCTTAATAACGAGGGAGGCCGGATTGAAACGTTTTCCAGCGGCGGCGCACTATTCAGAGATATCGTCGACTTGGGAATTTACGCGGAATACGTGTACCGCGCCACTCCTTTCTCTTTATTTGGGTCGCCCTCGTCCACGGGACTAATCATCCCGACATGAATTTAACATGACATAGATCGTGACTCCACATCGTGATTCTTCAAGAGATACCAGTGTAAAAATCGAAACCCTTCGGGGTGTTTACTGTTCTCTTGAGTCGCCGAACGTGTAGTTGACTTTAGCTTCTGTCAGTTCGACGCCCGCCGGGATAGCGGCTTTTGATTCAATTTCAATTTTAGAATACACATTCTTGGAACGTCAGGAAGCACGAAGAACGTCTCGGCGGAGTCCAATATCCGCGCAGATGCATCCCATGGCAAACGAATCGTGAGGCACTCAACGCGTGAAATTACAAACCTAGAGCCGGTCCCGAACCGTATTTCCCGCAACTGGCGGCCGGGGATGGAAAAGGGACAGGGAAAGCGGGAGCTGGTGAAACAATTTCACGGCCAGTCGTTTCCTCGCGGACCGATTAGAGTGATCGACGAGGTGTCGCGTCGCTGGTTCCTACCGTGGGATGCATTTTTCATGAGTACCGTCGGCCTTCCGCTACACTTGCGTGTTTGCTTATCATTATTATACAGTTTGGGGAGGGGGCGGTGGCAGCCAGCCGCGGGGGCCAAAGCTGACATAACATTCTACGGGACTGTGTCTCTCCTTTGAGAACGTCTAAAACAACATTGTCGGAGGTGGAGCGGCGAGCTGAACGGATCTTGGCCCTCTGCAGTCTACCTCTTCTTTCACGTCTCATTTCTCTTCAGTGCTCTCTGTCCCGGTAACGTGCTTACACCGCGAGCGCACACAGGGGTTAGCCGAAACAGGGCGAGGCAACTCTAATCCCTAACACGATGGAAATTAACGACATCAACAACTTCGTGCCACCGGGCTCGGTTTATGCGCCCTGCTATCCGGCTTTATTGAATTTCGCCATGCGAACGAGCGGATACCTACGCGGATGCGTCGCGTATGCGCCGTCCCGCGCTGCATATGGGCCCGTCCTGTTGGGAAAACCCATCGCTCTTCGCCTTCTACCTTTTCCCTGGCCCTTTCCAGCAGCTCAGTTTCGAACGCCACTTGGGAAACGTACCTTTCGTCGCGCTTCCGCGAACCTCGAGACAACGGGGCTCTTGCATTTCGGTACACGATACGATGCACTTGGTGGATGCTATCAAAGGGTTAAAATTGTCAGGAAAACTCTTGGCTTTTTTCCGTGAAATACGCCGAACGGGTCGTTATACTCCGGTATTCGTGGACATGCACCATTTCGTTAATTCGCAGGCGGATATCGATGTCCACGCAGTACTCACCAACTCTTGGCAATCTTTTCCACTCGCCCGTATAAATTCTCGTGCTCATGATCGCGCATGTAACGCACAGGCCTGCACTGGTGCCCTAAAAAAGAGAGAAAATTATTTGTAAATATTCAGCGACTGAACAAAAAGCTGTGGGAACCATTTGGTACACGTACCACCGATGTTATATTATCGCTGTACAAACAGTTTCATGAGCCTCAGGCGGGATACACAGTGGCATAATTGAGATTATTAATAACATATTGGCGGGAATATTAATTATCGATGCATGCTGAGGAGGGTACATGCACCATTTGTGGCCACTTTAAGGATTTCAGTGAGTTTCATCGTAATTATGTTTAAAATTGTACTTAAAATCTGAAAATTATAAGCTTTACTAAATTTTACACTACCTTTACTATTAATGTCTTAGTTACATTTTTAGTGCATTTTAATAAAATCGTTTAACATAATTTTTTTTTAAATATGTTATTTTCTTTTATTTAATTTCAAATCGCGATGGGATTAGCGACCCGAATGCATCAGCTTTTTGTCGTTTGCGTAAAGCAAACAAGTGGATGATTTCAAGTCCTTTGAATTTGTGGATATGGGTAATATTTATTGATGACTGGTTAATTTTCTCACCCGCTCGGGGTTAATTTTTTTTTTAAAACAGTGGATCGAAGCTGAATAAAATGGTTTAAAAGCATGATGGCAAAAAATAGAACAATATTTTAATAAATTTTCCATTTCTGGCCATGGGGTGCCCACAACTGGATTCTCTATTGTATCAATTTTGGCACCGAATGGCCAGAAATGGAAAATTTATTAAAATACTGTATCATTTCTTGCTACATAATTATTTTCGTAATAGTGAATTGAATTTGATAATTTTATACTTTCAGAATAATTTTGAAACTACATTTAACATACATCTACCATAATTTATATATTAACATATTTCGATTACTAAATATGAGAATTTTACTTACCGTGTATCCTTCACGATTATTACAAGAACAGCGGACCGTTCACATACTTCTTAAAAAATATGTTTTTCGCTATACTAAACAAAATATTTGCGGTGTGAAATTCTACACATAATTATGTGTCTGCAAGCAATTTCAAACTAGGGTGAAGGCACCAGTAGTCGACCACGTATCAGTAGTCGACCACTTTCAGAAAAGCATGAAAAATAAGGTTTTCAGAAGTGACGATCTTTTGAACAAAGAGCAGTTCTCTAACTGCACCCTAACTGCACCCTATCTACACTCTGGTCAAAAGATTGTCACATCTAACAACGTTATTTTTCATGTTTTTTTGCAAGTGGTCGACTACTGATACATGGTCGACTACTGGTGCCTTCACCCTACAAAACCTCGATAATTATGCACATGGCCAAAAACAGTACAATGTCCACAAACGGTACATTTACCCTACACGTAGATATTCAGGAAATTCGCGCCGGTATCCAAGAGCGAGCTCGTGGACGTCGCCTTCAGCCCCGAGTATTCTTTCCCGTCCGCGGGGTTGCTCGAGATCCGGGGCGTTTTCTCGCGGGTGGAGGGCGCGCGCTTGGGCTTTACCAGCGGTAAAACAAAGCCGGAAAGTTTACAGAAACGCGGCGAGGCAACCGCGCATGAATTAGAGTTCATGAAGATTTATCGACGGACGAGGAATCCTGCGGACTTGAACGCCCACTTTTTAGAAGTCTTACAAACAGCCGTTTCTTCGCGCTTCGAGGAAATGAAACAAATTACTCGATAATCAAGGGCCCCAAACTCCGCGGAGCGAACTCGGAAAACGGCGCGATACGCGAGGCTCCTAGCTCCGTGTTTCCAATCCGGTTCTCCGCTGCGTCGTATCCGTTTCGCAGCTTCAAGTGGAGAAATTAAATCACGAAAGACGCTTGGATTCTTTCAGTAGCGCGCTTGATCCGGCAAGCTCGTTCGACGCGAGACACTGTTGCGCTCGCTCGATTCGCCGAAGGAATCAGGCTCTGGTTTACCCCTCGGATGATCACCGAGGAGAAAGAAGCCGTTTATTAACAATTCTCCCGAGTAATTCCGCGGGGCAGTGGGGACGGGTAGGCAGATCGTTAAGCCTGCCAGGTTTTTTCCGGCATCGAATTATCCGCGAGGCTCGCGGCGAGCTCTCATTAAGCCCTTCGCGCCGTCGCGAGAAGAGTGCAACGACACTCGACCGGCTGCCACTGGCGCGAATTGGATTTTATGAAGATTTATCGGTACACGGCACGGGAATCCTGCAAGCGCGATGGCTACGCCTTAACGGAGGGGAGCACTGTCGTTCAATTTTCATCGTGTCAAATACCGAGGAACTTTGAATTAGATCCCGGCTAGCCCTATCCGGAATTCTAGCATCGGATTTGCTTGCTGCTGGCTAGCAACTTGGATCTTGATTAATTCTGGACTACCTCCGAAGAAGATCCAGGCTAGCTCTATATCTTCGTTACTTTTCGTTTATCTCTCGAGTTCGACCTAGATTCTCTCTCTATGTCGGCATTCAATTACCTTTGGGCCACATTTCCACGTGAAATTCGCGTTGCAACGCCGATCGATAAACTCGATAGCGCCGGTTTTCCCTTCTCCTCCCTGCGCGACACCGGTTACCTTGCTCCCTCGTGGAAAAAAAAATTGGGGACGCGTTTAGAGGGATTCTACATATATAGCGGGGAGTCGCTTTTAGGGAAGAGCTTACGCGACTCCGATGTAAACTCCCGAACGCCGGCTTAAGTCGAGGATCGACTCTCGAGCCCTTATTTTAAACGCAGAGTGGCTTTACGGGGCGAATACAATGGCGCGAGCCGCCCCGCAGAGGTCGTGAATCGGAATTTATGAAGATTTATCGGTACACGTAGCCCGGGAATCCCGAGCGCGTGGAAGGCGGCTCTCAAGGCGACGCGGAATACGCTGGCTGATAGGCGAGCCGGGGAAACCGTAACGTTGAGGAAAAATCACGACCAGACGCTGCAAGACTCCTCAATTTTTATATCACCCTGTCCGCGCGTGGCCATGTAAACGATAACATACTTTCTAAAATAATTGAAAAATCACCGAGCCAGCCTTCCGCTGTGTCTACTTTAAAGCGCACTCTTCTTCGTGTAACACGATGAATCCACATTAAATAGAAAACAATTTCATTAAAACGTGGTGCGCCGTTGCTGAATAGATCTTGAAGAAGACTCGTAGTCGACGAACAGGTCGAGGGCTCAGCTTCTTGGATTAAACGGTGCCTCATCGACCGATGCATATTTCGTTAGGTGGACGCCACGCAAAGTGCCACACAGATAAACCGATTGGGCAGATGAAATCCCGCGGATTTGCCGACGCGAGCTCGTAAGAAACCTGTAAAGATCCCATTAGGGATTCTCCATGTGGAGCTGTCTAGCCGACGCCGGTTTGAATTTTGCAAACACCGGTGCCCCCGTGCGCGCAATTAAGCCAATTGATGAAAAACTTGCAGACGCGGTTCCCGGTAAGAGTGGCGCGTGAATTGAAATTGATTAGGGGGTGGCGGCGGGCGGGCAGTTTCTTCCCGGGAATTCCTTGGCGCATCGCCGCAGAGACAATTCGCGCTAGCTCCGGTAATTCGCCCTTCGTTACGCTGATATGACGGCGGGCGAAGAAACTCCATTAGATTCGAGAAAGCGAGTTCTCCGCTGCAGGTCGCCCGAGATAACGCCCTTTACTCGGAGCTGCACGGAAACTTGTGCAGATTGTCGCCGAGTTTTTGCCGGATACTGTCGCGGCCAGCGAGGCAGGCGAACATTTTTGCTTTACACCTACTTACTCGCGGCTTTCTTCGTATAATACGATCATTTAGGCGGAATAACTGAAGATACAGTACGCAGCAGTAATTCCGTTCAATTAATATCGGTTGAGAAGCAGACGAAGACACTTGCTGGGATGATATTTTTTTGTGAGGAATAAAAAGGGACGACGAGCACCAGCTTGCGTCCAGCGAAGGTTCTTCGTGTCCATGTGTCTTCTATCACGAATATCTGTGATGCCTGAAGCCTTTCATCTGGAAGGCAATCGACACTCATTCCGACACATTTTCACCTCGTTATCTCCCTCGATTCACCCCTGAATTCATGCTCCACCGATAACGAAGCACCCTCGATGCGTATTATATCAATTCCTACAGCTGTAGCTCGTAAAACAGCTTACATTCGCCATTGTACTCTAATGAGGATCGATTGGATCGAGTTTGGTAACAAGTCCCAGTCACGGCACGGAAGACGGAAAGTTGGTGTCGGTCCTGCAAGGCCGGGGAACCTTGAACAAGAATTGAAATTTATCAGGCAGGCCTGGCATCCCCAGGGGAATTCCTAGGAACGTAAAACGCGGCCCTTAAGGCAAGACGGAGCAACGCCCACCGATGCACATTTCATTAGAACGAGCCCCGGAAAGCGGGGAAACGAGGCATCGGCAGGGCGTGCACGACACATCAAGAACTGACAGGGTCGAGGAAGACGGGCGACCTGGGACCGACGAGGAGAGGTACATAACGAACGATCGCACGATTTCCTGGGGTGAGGTTACCCAACTCTGACCCGGGGTGACATTGTTCCAAAACGCTGCGTCCTCCCATTGGTCCTCCGTTGCAGCTGCTCCTCGTATCCCACCACGAATGACACGATCCTCTCCCGTGTTTTTTTCCTCCGGCTCTGAACCTCTCCTTCTCCATAGCGCGGAAGAATGTCCTCTCATCTCCGTCCGGCTATCGACGACGACACGTAGAAAAGATACGCTACAGAAAAGACGGCCGGAGTGTTTTGAAGAAGAGGACCACTTTATTCGTAATGCGCTTCTGGATGGAGTTGTTGAACCAACCGTCGATGCGTATCCCACCCCCCCTCCCCCTCCCCCTCTTCCGCTCTCCAAATGATTAGACTCTCCTCTGGCATCCGTTGAATTCAGCCCCGAGTAAACGTCCGAATAATTTACGACTCGTTCATTTATTAACGATTATATATCCCGGTAAATAAATCGGAATCCTGACGGGTTCTATTGATTGAATCTCTGTTTCCGTATCTCGCCGTGTATAATGCAGCGCTCAGCCCGGAGAGGTCACGCGGGACCATTGGGATCAATTAATTTTCAAATTTATGGACGCTCGCCTGTCAAAGTAATTGTTTTTTCGGATCAAAAGGAAATCCTATATAATTCTAGGAGGCTTTAGAAACTTTATTGCCAACCCTTGTTACGGGACACTGTCCAGAATAGATTGATAACATCATCCAGATGGTAATTTAATATCCAAAATAACGCTGCTCGCAACCATTGTTCCTCGTCATAGCATTCGACAAACCCTAGGATTCACTTGTCTCCTGCAAGAACGGTCCGTTTTTTGTCTCCAATCGCTCGTTCCTCCGAGCCAAGTGAATCTCTCCATTGCACTCCCGCGGCGCGGCCCGACAGCTCACGAAGAAGTTCGCGACAGAAGCGGGGCGCTGATTACTTCGAAAAAGGAAATTCTTTCCACCCCTCTGCAGACCCCTCCTCGTCTCTGTCGGTTTTTCGAGAGGGACGGAAGTTCGGCGAGCGGGTCTTTATTAAATCCGCAATACGACAGTGGCGAAAGTTCTCTCTCTCCCCCGTGCACCGCCGGCGAAAGGGTGGCAGAGGGAACACCTTTGCGCCGGCACCTTGACGATTGCGGGCAGAATCGAGTTACAAAGAAAATTAATTAGACGTCGAGCCACGGCCGGTGTACAGGGGGTTGGCGAGCTTGCTGGCCGACCTTAAGTTCTCCGGCGACGAGGATCGCGCCGGCAAAAGGGATTTCTTTCGCCGCGGAGGCCGCGGTTTATTGAATTTCCGGCGTAATAGCGCCGGGAAATCCGTTTTTCACGACCGCCGCGCCGGCTCGTCCCGGAATTTATTGCTCGATTAGCGATAACTCTCGCGGCAATAACCACTCGCAAATGTTGCGATTAATGCCGCGATTCCCGCCGGTTCATCCAGCGGCACGCTCCGCCCACGAGCTCCTGCGGCGTTCATTCGCGTGGCGTGTCAAGCGGTCACTGGGTCACGGGGCTCACTTTTGGGGGTGAGATTTATAATAAGCTTCCGTCCGATTCATCTCTATAAGGAGTACAAGACAGCCAGCGTGTTAACGAGCAGCTTTCCCATTATCCCAGTTAACAGTCCGTGGAGCAAGTTATCCCCGATGATAGCAGGCGCAGAAGGAGCGTGAATAAGGGTCAGGTTTCGCGTACGGAGGAGAAGAAGTCTCGTCGCCGAGGGAAAAGAATTTCCTTTCTTCCGGAGCGGACAGCTTTCGGTCTGCTGAAATATTCCTGGACGCAGGATATCTGTCGCCGGTCTGGCAATTAAGTAGGTCAGCTCGGATCTCGGGAGGACCAAGCGCGCGCCGCGGAGTGGCCGACACATGGCCCCGGGCTGGCGATCGTCTTTCATAAGAACACCGATCTCCTCGGGGTGGGAAACTCCAAGGGTCTCGCGAGGGCCGTGTTAGTTAACCAAACGAAATACGCGGCCGAAAGCTCGGCGCACAGCTAGCAGCTGCTCGTAATTAGCGGCGGGACGTATTGTCTCGGGGCTAATAGACGATCAACGGTCGCTTTGTACGGGGGAATCGGTCGTTAGCGGCGATGTTCGACCGAGTGTTCCCGATAAATCGTTCCAGCGCGGCGCAATATGGAAATGCACGGCTTCGTGGCGCGGGAACGCGATGTTTCTTGCGCCGGGAATGGCCCAGCTTGGTTCCGAGCGGAGGATCACAGTCGAAAAGTAATGAACACGCACGGGGTACGGAAAAAGTCGGGCAACGGGTGGGGCAGAATTAATTGGCGCGCGTTGGATACGGATCTGTGAACACGGCCCACTTTCCAACTATTTTGGAAAACACGCTCCTTCGGGGAGCACCGGCCTCTCTCGATACAAAAAAATGTCGTTAGTCACAGGAAACAGTGTTTCGGGGAGATAGGACCCAGCGCAGCTGCTCCTCGTCGCTCGCCCTGGTGAAAGGTATACGTGAGATCGAGCAAGCATGCGTTTCGGTAACAACTGTGTTCGGGATAGGAAATAGTCTTCGTGTTGGCTCTGGTACGAATAAATTCTTTCTTGTAGAGCGTTTACAGGTGTTTCGGGAGAAATCGAACGGCCATTAAATTTTCAGACGATTCTTGAAAAGTTTCAGTTTCAGACGAATAAAAAAAGTTCTTAGTTTTCTACTTATGGTTGGACACTGTTGTTGGACAATAGGGAACGAAATATATTATTGTTCATGACTTCTAATAGTGGGTAAAAGTTGCCTTTTATAATGGTTTTTAAGCTGCCAAAGTTTGAAAGTGGTCAATAATTTTTTTAACGTGCCGCAGCTTTTCAAAAATGAATATTTCAGTAAATATTAATATTTGAAGAGCTTGTGGTGCCTCAAAATATTTGTTGATGACGTTCAAACTTTGGCAACTTAAATACCATTATAGGTGTCAACTTTTGCCCACTATTAGAAGTCATGAATAGTAAAAAAATATTTTACCCCTATATTTCGTTCCACCCTATTGGACAACTGATAGACCTGTCTCAGTGGTGCTCCAAAATGGAATCGAAGAAATAAACAGTTGACTACTTACAGTAGTGGACAAAAAAGTTACCACTTTTTCGAACCACCCTACGTTTATTACTTTTTAATATCAACTTAAAATTGCAGTATGTGCCTAATATACATATCTTGAAAAAAATTAAAATCTGTATAAAACCCAGTTACAGTTGAATTTATTTAACTAACAAACAAAAACCTTACATAACATTAAACAAGACAACACATTTTTAAAGTAAACAAAAAGTTACCACTTTTGGACATTAATAACAAAATCTAATATTTTGTGGGGGCAGCTTTTGCTTTTAGGACAATCTAAAAAGTTAATAAAGGTGGTACTTTTTTGTCGCCCAAAAAATGTATTACCTCGTTCAATGTCATAAAACAGTTTTGTTTGTCAGTTAAATAAATTCAACTTCAACTGAGTTTTATACAGCTTTAAATTCTCCATCAGAATATGCATATTAAACATACCACAGTCCCAAATGTATGCTAAAAAATAACAAAAATAGAATAAATCGAAAAAGTGGTAACTTTTTTGTCCGCGAGTGTAGGGAAAACACACCAGTAAACGAATAATGAATGAACACTATTATAAAATTATGTTTGCAGCGCGATCGATTTCACGTGCTGCAAAAATTCTGTGGATATGAAACAAGAAATGAAAAGAAGTCTTTAATTAAATAGTTGCTTACTTTAATAACTTATTTTACTCATTTTAATAAAAAATATCCGTTCACTGGTACGTGTTCATTTACTTAACATCCACCCTACGTAAGTAAGGTCGGTATCAGATATATTGGCAGCAAAATATTCCTCACAAAAGTGGCCAAAAAAGGTTATGTTATGAAGTACGTTATTTTTTTACTATCCAAATGCACATTCTCAGATAAATAGATATTACTCACAGTTAGAATAGACAATTCCAATTAAGATTATTAAGCATATAAGAGAATATTGCTGAGTATCACAGTACAAGAGAATACTTCTCCGCATTTTTTAATGCTTGGACTAAAGTCGAATACCACAGCGAAAGGGTTAACCAATGTCATCTTCTCCCATAAATAATCATCTTGAAAGTTTGTTCAACGAAAGTTGGGGTACAGAGAGGATGCCCCACCGGTGGCGAATTGGAAAAGGAAAAAAGTGAGCCGAAACGAAGTACGGGACAATTTTCAGCGTGAGCGGTAATGATGAGAAAGCGCGGAAAGTTTCGATACCCCCTCGTGTAATTTTCGCCGTTTTCAGAGGCATAGCGTGGTAGTTAAGTTGCAAAGAAAATTAATTAGGCGCCAGCGTGCCGCGCGTTGTTAGAAGCACACAGTGTGTTTCTGAAGTCGTTCCCCCTTCCATCCGACATTGTCTGCATTCGCGAGGGGTCGAGAGCATTGCTTATTATTAGCCGGGAGCTGGGTGTTACCGGCACAATAAACGTTGATTCCCCGGGGGTGTGGCTCGCAGCGGGGTGTCGAGCCAGCCGAAAATTTCAAATAAGAAGCAACACCGGCGTTATTTCATACTTTCCACCGCTTCCCGCGGCCCTTTTTCGCCCCTCTCGGCGGAGAATTTGTAACGTGGTTCCTCGATCAACTCTAACGTCCTTGGACCTCCTCAAACCCGTGCCAACTACCCCCGCCGTACCCTGGCCGCGAAACAATTGGGGGTCTCGCGGGTTTTATTAAACGCCCGAAGTTCGATTACGGGTTAAATATCAATTTCCTTGGGCGACGCGAACGCGGCGAGGGAAATAAGATCGCGACGCGGAAGACCGCCAATTTCCCACCCCCCACGGCGGTGATTTATCGGGCGACAGCGACCGTCATGCGCGACCTGGCGAAATGAAACACGCGGCAGCGAGCTCCGGTACCGTCCTGTACATGGGGAGCACAATATTCGCGGGCGAAGGAGCACGTCTATCCGGAATCTTGAAGGGCTTCAATAATATCTGCGAGCTACTTGCAAAGTCTCGGCAAAGTTCTAGCAGTTTACGATACGTGCTGCGAGGCAACGTTATACCTACCTTCTCGATCCACTTACGCCGAACCTCCGCGCCACCCCCGCTCGCGTCTTGGAGGTCTGCTTGCCTGCGGGGTAGCTTGTCCATAAATTATCACTCCACCGGGCACACAATAGCGACTAGAACTTTTCTGCTTAATCGAGTAAGAACCGCGAGTCCCGAGGGGGTAGTCGCCCCCCAGCGATCGTCGCGATTAGGCCCGGCCTTCCCGCCGATCGATCACGATAGGATAGGCCTAGATAAGCACGCGGCGTACTTTTTCCATCGAGTGCCAGCTACAGAGCGGCTGCTCCGGCCGGGAGACGAGACACGATGCAGATTCTCCCTTTTATCAGAGGGTGGGTGGCTAACGAATTTTTCTTTTTTATCTGTCGCGCTGGCGAGAGCGGTGGCCGGCGAAGCGTGGCCAACGACTCGCCGGTGCCGAAGGGAGAGAAAGTTGAATAGGTGTGTGCGGAGGAGTCGATGGGGTTATGCACGGAGCTGCGTGAAAATGTGTTTTACAAAGGGGCCCCGAGTTGTCGAGGGTTGTCCATGCAAAACTGCGCGCTGAGCAGCGTGCAGTTTTTTCGGGGCAAGGTAAATGGAGATTGAATGGCAGAGCTGTTGTTCCAGACCAACCTGACGGACCGGTTGATTTCGTGTTTCATGGAGGGCTCGGAGTTATCGAGGGTTTTCCATGCCGATAAGTGTCGACCGGTGAAATTGTTTGGAGATGGGAATAAAGATCGAGTGGCTCTGGGAGCTGTTGCCTCGGATCGGCGATGCTGCGGCTCGTTTAGCGATTCTTTCTCGTACCGGAGCAGGTTTATTTGAAAATCAAGCTTTTAATGGCTACAAGAGGGGGCAGAAGAGGGGCGAAATGTGTCGACGATGCAATCGATTTTATACCGCCAAGTTTCACGCACGATTTCCGAATCAGTTATTAAAAGCTGAAGCTGCTCGTTCTCTTTTCCCCGTATTATTTCTCTCTTTGGGACACGTCGAGCACCCTTTCAGAAAGTTTGCACTTGAACGGCTGAACTGCGACGCGACTGGATCGCGAAGTGGACCATCGAGTGGCAGAAGCCGTGGCGGGGGGAGGGGCTCGCAAATTATTAACGAGGTCCAGCGGCGAAGTTTCGCAACTGGGTGACGCGTTTAACGTGCTCGATGGAAATTTGACGAGCGACGCGATGAATACACTCGTTGTATTTGTCACGGTGATCGCGTCGCGCCCGATGTTACATGCGACACGATCCTCGCGCGAGCTGGATTGCTCTGGCGTTTAATACTGCTCGATAAACATACGGTGGCTCGCGACGAGCACGACTGGAATTCGGACGGGAAAAGTCCGAGTGCCCGGCTCGATCGCAAATCATACGCTTAACTTTATAGATTATAGATGGTCCTCGAGGTGGACACTTTGCTGCTGAATGCAAACCCGGGGACTTCTAATCGATCAAAACGCCCAGGCTATTGCTGACTATTTCAGCTTCGAACGTGGACGTGGCATAGACCCGATAATTCTCCGGAAATTTCCTGAGAGGCCACTCAGTTACATGTAATTCAGTGAATAAAATTTCTTGGAAACGAGCGACTCCTTAATAGGCAAAGGGGGCATGATGGGGAATTAAATTATTAAAGTTTTAGAAAGAGTAATGAAAAAACATCTTGCCCCTGTCACGGAGTATAACGGGTTACCGAAAATGGGGCAACACGGTTCCTTTAAATGTTTTCACAATCGATTTAAATATGAATTTAATTATGAAGTTGTGGGATCATATCTTTTAACCTTTTGGCGGGCGCGCTCGTGTACAAAGTACACGACAATTAGTCAGTTTGAATCTGGTGACTAACTTTTATTTTCATTCTTCAATTTTTATACGATAGGGTAAAGGACCCAATTACTTACATATTAAGCGTTGACGCTGACATTATCTTATGGTTATATAGTTATAGACCAGAAGTATATGTTGTTCTCGCTATTTATTATTGTTTAATATGTTTACTTGATAAAAAAATTGTACCAATCACTTTCACCCAATTAATAAGTAAAAAGACTTAATGAATCGTTGAATTCGGATCTTTATTACTTTCTATGATGCTTATATTATTTAAAACATTATATTTTGTTATGTTAATAGCTTAAATATTACAATTACAGCACTTTCTTTAACGCCTGTTGTCTCTTTCGCTAGTAAGGAAGTCATCGTTTCCATTCTCCTAATATTCGCTTAAATTTTTTTATCGTTTTATTCAAATTAACGAAGAAAAAACTAAGTACTGTTTTTTGTATCGTATAAATAACAGTTTCAATTGTATGCTAAATTTTGTTATGCAACAATTTATAAGATTTATTCGTTATTTTACGTAAAACAGCTTAGGGTGACAGTAATTGGGTCCTTTACCCTACTTTGTAAGAATTATTATACAAATAAATCATTAATAAGCTTTCAAATATCATAAGCTTTCACCGCATAATGTTTATTTTACAATAGTAAGTCTTATTCTTTCATGGTGTACATTGTACACGACGCGCCGGCTCCCGTTATGAAAAAGATCGCGTCCACCGGAAGGTTGAATATTCGACAAGTTCTTCCTCATCGGGGTATCCCATCATAGTGGGATAATCCCCGTATCAAAGGACCCATCTTACCCCAAATTATCGTTTTCCAGAGACTGATGTTATTTGTACAAGAAATAAAAAATATTGAAATTTTCAATATTATACATTAAAGTAAATAGAATGGAGATTATAATGCAACAACAATAATTGACTTACCGTTTTTAAATATATATTTATTATAAGTTTCTTTAGTACACAAAATAAGATCTACGCAGCATGTGGACGACTTCACAGCTCTAAACCAAAGACACGTTCCCCCCACTAATTTTTATCAACGACCTGACTGTTACAATACAATGACTTTCTTTTGGTACTTTCATCAAAAGCATTTCTATCTTTCATCTAGCATTTCTCATTTATGTTTTTTTTTATAATCACCCATCTTACCTCGCTACCCTGTCATGCCCCCTTTCCCCTACATTCTTACGAAGCTGTGCGTGGACGGAAATAATACGATCAACTTCTCATCTGAAGCTCGAATCTCTGTCCACCTGTTATGGAACAGCCTATGCTTATTCAATTACAAACAGCGAACACGATTCACCGAGCACGCTCGCTGAAAATTCAAGCTCCCTCTCGCGCGCACAGATCGCGTTCGTTTCGAATCACATTCCGGCGAATCGATTTATTCGAGATTATCGGGAGAAACCCCCTCGTCGCCGTATATAGGAAAATTACGTAGTAACCAGCCGGGCCAATTATCGAGAGGCCGATCTCCGTTATACCGAGGCATCGGTCCAGGAATAGCTCGAGAAATTTCGAAGGGCCGGATTTTTACGAGTTGGTCCCGGGAGTGCGTGTCCACCTTGACGCTTTAAAAAAGTGGAATCCGCGATGGGGACGATTTTACGAGCCCATTCACGGATTTATTCCATCGTATTGGGGAACGCGCGCGAATACCTCGGCCCGAAAGAACCGGACGCGTGGAGGAGGACACTGGGAACGTTCCTCCGAAGCTTTCATTGATTTCTCCGGGACCCGAAAGATCGCCCCGCTTCGACGGGGGGGACACGTTACGTGGGAAGCTGCCTCCGGTCCCAAAAAGAAACTTTACATTTATTTAGCTGCTCCTCGTATGAGCGCGACAGGGCCGCCCGTTACCGTACTGTTTGCACGCCGCGCTGATTTCAAATTGAATTCTCGATCTACCTTAAACATCCTTTCAATCATCGCCGCGCCGAACATCGATTTCTACCCACTGTTTTACACGCATGAAAAAACAGAGGCGGAGGAAACAATTTCTGATTCCAGCCTATCCGGCGTGTTTGAAAACATTCCCGCGTAGCTTCGTATCGGATTGGAACTTTATTTACTCTCCGCTGCAACTCATTCCCGGGCCTGCGCGTAACAGCGCAGAAAATAGAATCAGCATTTCGCGAGTTGCTCGTCATGACGCCGTATTATGGAGAATTCAACGCTCCCGGGGATTTTTCAGAGGCCCCCACCCCTGAAACGACTTAACCGTAGCTGCACCAGCGCCTTCTACGTTCCTAGGAGTAACGGTTCATCCGCCCTTCGTCACTGTTAAATGCACAGGGAAGGTTTCTGGCGGAGGAACGACCCAGTTAACAGGTTAATTCGTCCCCTTTTGCCGCGCGAGAGGGATTAACATCGCGCGCTTCATCGACCCGAGCAACCAGCAGGAAGAAGA
This sequence comes from Andrena flavipes, assembly GCA_963971345.1. NCBI lineage: Eukaryota > Metazoa > Arthropoda > Insecta > Hymenoptera > Andrenidae > Andrena > Andrena flavipes. Next base: position 51,081,674 of record OZ020480.1, read on the forward strand.
AGAGAATGAAAAAGGGAACGACCGGTGCGAAGAGGAAGAGGAAGAGGGAGCTTGCGGAGCTAGGAGAAATTTGTAATTAACCGAAAGAAAGAGCCCGGGCTAGAGGCTGAAAAATATATTAGTATCTAGACTGGATCTGCTTGGTGGAGAGGCAGTCGACGAGTCTGTGGCTCATGGATTCAAGGGAAAATTAAAAACTCGTTAACAAGAGCAAAATTACGAAACTCGTTAGCGGAAGAAGGAAAAGGGACGCGAATGGGTGGACCGAGGACGGGGGACAGGCGGGGATGGGCAGAAAGTTTCTAGGGGCTTTTCATTTGGATGTCGAACAGCGGTGTGCACCGCGCGCGCCCGCGCGCGCCTCTTTGTCCGCTCGGAGCGGCCGGCAACATTAGGGAAAAAACAAATATCGAGCAACAAAAGGCGGGGGGGAACCGGAACCCTTCGGCCCACGCAGGTGTCCCCCCAGTGCACCGTGGCTTTACGACAACGAATGCCAATGTCGGGGCGACGTTCGAGCCGAAAACACGATTTAGGGTGGAATAATCCGTTCGGTAAAGGTCTCCACCTCCGCTTCTCTCTCTCTCTCTCTCTCTCTCTCTCTCTTCGCCCGTGTTGCTCTCTTTTTCTTCTGCCTCTCTCTACCAGCCTTCTTTTTCCTTTTTCATTTCTCTACCCGGTCTCTCTGTCGCCCGATTTTTTTTCCACGGTATTCCTCCGTCCCCCTTCTCCCAGTTTCCTTCTGCTCGGAACGATGTTGCCACGTGTACACGGCATCGACGGCTGGCCACGAGATCGAATTTAATTTAAAACGCTCCCGCCACTTTATAAATAGAGTGCGGGACGCAATACGCGCCGCGGTTCGTTACGGAATCAAGTTATTAAAAAGGCACGACGCACAGGATGATTTACCGCCTCGAATTTCGTCGGGCGGACCTGGAGGGCGGCTGGGATAATGAGGGGGGCGCGTGGCGGTGTTGGTAAATTCTAACCATTCACGGGGGAGGATTGGGGGAAAGAAAAGCGTCGAAGCAAGGGAAATCATTTCGGCGATTGAGGTGGATTAAAAGATCGAGGTGTTTGGTTGGTAGACCTGGTTTTAATAATTTATTATTGAATCAGAGGCCCTGTGAACTTTGAGATGCTCCCCCTGCGTCGATAGCCTTCGTCTATCCTCGCCGCTTCGTTCATTCGCGGCACGAGTATGAGCAATCTCACACGTCGGGTGCGCGTTCTTCTGTCCCGCGTTTCAGGCGACGAGATTTGCTTGACCACCGCGTAACAGCTCAATTTCCGCCGGCGCGGAACACTTTAACGCGGATTTCCCGACACTGAGGACGTAACAACGGAATTGCTTCTTTTCCAGGACGAGTTCATCGAAGGATCGCTCGTGCGCCGATGACGAAGCTTCCTTGGACCAGTGTTAAAGAAAGGAGCAGCTCTACCAACTCGTAAAACGACGACGAAAGGTAACAAGTGTACGGAATTGTCACAATTTTTGAATTTCAATGCACCGCCGATGGAACATAAAGCCGCGGGAAATACTTTCACGGACCATGGTGCTTTTCATTGGCAGATCCACAGCCATTTGTCTAATTGAAAAGGATACGGATTGTGACAGTGATTTGTATACAGAAAGCTCGCAGCTACCATGAAATTGTAATTCTTTGAAAGGGCTCGTAAAACCTTCGAATGAACAGCACCACAATGATCCTCCCTATTTGCCAGTCGCGTGACTTGCTAAATCGCACGATAATCTTTGGAATTTCCAGGAAGATGTGTGATCGCAAAACCGCACAGTCAGAAATGGGGCGTAAAGCAAGAACAGGCGCTCGTAATTAGGTGCATCGTCCAGCTGGAGTGTTGGAAAGCGTTCCTCTATCGCCGGAAGTCGGTAAGACGGCAACTCTATCGCCAGTTATTTATTGTACACCGTGTTTACTCCGCGCCGCTCTCGCCAGGCGAGCTCCCAAGCTCAAAAAGACACGCTGCAAAAACGCCGCTTTCCCTCGTCTTTTACCGCGCGCAGTTGATCCCGGGGGCGAAACTCCGAGATAGGCCAGGGCGGGCTTCGGGAAGGAATGAAATTAACCCGACTAGCCCGCCACCGCTATTTACCCAAAAATACCCGGCAACTCGACGTCAAACAAAGATCCCGGGGACGGGGCAGGGGGCGTCGGCGACTGCTGTAAGACGTTCCCCGAAGAAATTTAATTAACGCCGCCCCCGGTGGCCCGTACCGCGTTACTCGGATTCGCAAGTGGATTAACACGTTCGACGACAAAAGGCTGGGAATATCGTAACGAGATTCTTAGGATTCCGTCGCCGAGCGTCTCGTAGACGAGACTCGTTCGCTGGAAACGAGAAGGGCGGGGGTGGGGGGAGAGGAGGAAGAGGCTGGAAGGGAAAGTTCCTTAAGCGCATTTGTACTTTTCGCTCGGAACTTTTGATGTACCCCAGGGTGCTCTCGACTGCGTCGAGGGGTGGCCACTTCCCTACAGGGCCACGCGTCGATCCCCGGCTATTTTTTCGATCGCTCGTCGACCTTTCCGGGACCCGAGGCCTGATTCAACGATCCTAAGCGTACAGTTGCTCGAGTATATGTATACTCACTTTTTTCAGACGAGGTATTTCAGGGTTTTACGGCCCGAGTTGCTACCAGAGTTGAGGAAAGAATCTACTGGATGGGGGAAGGTTGCAGAAGCATATCTTCTTTTTATTCTACCCTTATACTGTTGGACATTTAGAGCAAAGTATATCGGATACGATCCACAAATATTACAAGCATTGTTTCTGCAGAACGGAGGATGTTCGCATCAACGAAAGTTCGGTACGTTTGGCTCGAGGTATCGGCGGAGTAGCGCTGCCATCCCCGAAAATGGATTTACGAGGCGACGCGGAAGCGTGGGAAGCCACCCCCGCGGGAACGCGCCACCCTGTCCTCGGCTTTCTCGAGCTGCCGCTCGCGAGAGCGGAACGACACTTGCGAGTTCGAGGAAATGAGAATGTCGCGGGATCGAACGGCGAATGGAGATGCGGCACGTTCTGGTCCAGCTACCCCTGCGGTTCTTCGGGGATTTAGGGTGGCAGCTGGCGTGTTAACCCTTTGCAGAGACACTCCGCTCCCCTGCAGTTGCGCCGCGAGTATTTTTCAAGCTGCTCCTGCCGGCCTCTGCGGGGACTTTGAGGGTCGCTTGATATTCAGCAGGCCAATTTCGTTAGTTCATTTTAGAATTCTTAAGGTAGATGGGTGTGCGCCCATTGTCCCCTGCGGGAATTGGGGCTGCGGCTTCTTCTGCAGTCGTTGTAGGGGAGAGATGCTATAAAAGGGACAGGTATTAAATAGGACAAATAGAATTGCCAAAATTCTAAACGCATTACACATGCAAGTTATTTTCCTGTTTATGGCAACACTAGTGCCCAGTCATTTGACGTAAACTGCACTGCGGTCTCACTTGCAACAGAGGAATAATCCGCGGTTGATGTTTTCTGGCAGTAAAAGTAAAATTTTCGTTGATTTTCTGTGTCTTTTTCTGAGATCAAGATATATACAAAGTATCAAAGTGTTATATCATTAAAATAGCCTGTTTTCGAGTGAAACGAAAATACTTAACAGGTGAGCTTAATTGATTGTTTTTTTTGTTTTGAGGTTATTTTATATTAAACTCACTTATAGTCTTAAAAGGGACAGCATAACAAGTCTTAAATGAGACGACCATTTCATTACTTTCCTGTAAAGTTATTAGCGTATCATCTGATACATAAATGGCATTGTTTTAAATTATCAATTAATACCCTTTTAAAATCACCTAGTCGTAAACGGGACATTTCCCATTTATTTGAAAATCGAAGATTTTGTTATTTTCTACTATAATTTATGAATTTGTAATATACTTTTATTGAAGGGAAATAAGTACGCTCTCTATCGATGTGCTTACTTTTTAAATACCTATAATGACATCGTCGGATATAGGCGCTAAGCAAAAGTGTCTCTTTTATAGCACCTCTCCCCTACAATCATACCGAGCACTGTTCCCTCGCGGTACTTGAAACTTCTCGAGCTACATCTCATATCGATGCTTTTTATTCCTCAGTTAGTCAGACAATTGATCCTAACTTTGTTCCCCACTCCGAATCTACTCATTTTTATTATTCCATCGTGGTTGGAGTTTGGAGCGTACCCAGACGTAAACTCTTTGTGGTCCAATTTCATTCTCTCCAGCACAATTTTTCCGTGTTTATTGCGGGGGCAGTTTTGAGGATACCTTCGCGGCTTCTCGAGGATTCAAAGTTGCAACTTCCACGTAGCGCAACCCAATTCGACTTTCTTGCCTCGGTTTTTCTATATTCATTGCGCAACCGTCTTTGGCGCTACTTCCGCGGCTCTTGGAGGATTGAAAGTTACAAGTGTAGTTAATCTTTTGCGACCCCCGGTCCGCTTTCTTTGCCCCATTCTCAACTCCCGCGGCACACTTCTTCCCCGCAATTTTCCCGCAATTTCTCGCGACAAATGTCTCTCGTCGCAACGATAAACGCGGGAACGCTCGCTGAACGGCTGCCGCGCGTACCCGCAGGACGGCGTCTGATAAGTTCACAGTCACGTTCAATTCGGAGTACAAGCGGCTGCGCCGAATGACGCCGTCACAGAGTAATTACATGACGCGCCGCAGTTGCTATACGTAATATGTTTGTCGCCTTGCGTCGCAGCGGGCTCGCCTCTGCAACGATGAATAATTTAGAAGCGTGGGGCCAGCGATGGCCGCGGTAAAAGAAGAAGCAACTAGGCTGCATCCGAGGGAACTCTGAAGATAGAGATTACATTGCCGAGCTCCACCGGACCCCCGGTTGAATTGCAAATGCCCTCTACTCCGCCATATTTAATACACTCCCCGGCGACGCGACCGCTGCGCCGTAATTCGACGGCACCGCGAAACGTTGATAGAGTAATTAACTTGCCTCTATATCGATACCAGTTTGCTCGTCAAAAAGTAATATACCAACTTCTGCTGCAACAGCTCCGAGAGACTTAGAGGTCCAATTTAAATCCGAGCGACGCACGAGTCCTATTTTCCATCTACATTGTAATTCGATCCGATAACGAGCATCAGCAAGAGCCAGTCAATTGTCTTCTGCCTCGCGCGTACAGTACCCGGGAAAATTAATCCACCAGCAAACTCAGCGGAATTCAATGGCTCCTTCCCTCGCCCAGGGCATCGAGATAATTGACAGCCTTCATCCTCGATGTCACCCAGCACCCAATTTCATTCGCAGAATCTACGCCACCCGCATACGGGATCGCGAAGTAAACGACATCAAAGTATCCCCCTTTTTTTCCGCGACTCTCCCGTCTCCTGGCTCCACGATCACTCTAGGTCACCATCGTCGACAGGTTTCATCCAACCTGTCATCTTTCGGGCAATCGTTTAGCCGCGGAATCTACGCACTTCGACTACTGAGTCCTGGGAAGTCGACGACTGTCCAGGATCCACGGCAGACGCGAGTCGATGGCCCTGGAAAAATTGCTCTCGGTCGAGTAAGCCCCGTACGCAGAATCGCGCTGAAACACGAGCGTACGCGCGCCAATCTCTAATCTCATTTTCCTGAAAAAGGAAGCCCACGGACGTTATATTCCGTACACATCCTTAAACATGACCGCCTGCAGCGCGCCGGCGATCATGTATTATGCATTTGCCATCGCGAAGCGCGTACGTGCGCCTTCGCGTGTGCCCTCTGCACGGTCGTGAACCCCCCCGTGCGGGCACGCGTGTTCGTACAACGTGAGCCGTGCCCGCGCGCGCCTTCACTTTCCTCTGACAGAGGAGGAAAAGAATGCCGGACAGGCTTGGACGGACCCGTCCCACTTTAACTCGCCGCTCCAAGAGGAACGAGGAGCTTCCCTGCTTCCTTCTCCTGTTTCCGACGCCTGTTACTTCCACTCAAATTCGAGAAACGAGGGAACTCGAACGGGGGAAGCACGGGGGAAGTTTCGGGTTTCGCGGAGACACGCGTGGAATTGGCTGCGTCGAAGGTTCCTCAAAGTGTCTTTCAGGGAAAGAGAGCGAAAAGTGTTATATATTTTCTCCACTGCGAATCTGAATCTCCATTTTTATATTCTGCTGCAGAAGGGGTTGGATTTCTAGGTTGTGACTTTCCTTATGCTCTCGGTTAGATCCACCCTTGGTCGTCTTTGCAGTGACGAATACTTGAAAGACTGAAGCGGACAGTAGCTCGATACGAAGATTTATCACGCTAAAAATAACGCCGGCTAAAGTACCCCTCGCCGCTGCCGTCGTCAAAGTGTCTCCCTGAAAGGAAACCGATAACAGTCGCTGGAACTCAAATCCCAGAATCCCATAACGTCAATCTCTATTGGAGAAGCCGGGAACAAACGTGGCGAAGTTACTCTAAGTGCAAATAAAAGAACGCTGAGACACCGGAGATTCTGGGAAATCCAGGCTGCTCGCGGTACACATGTGTGCCTAGAGTAAACGATGAAGCACGGCGCAGGATAAGTTTAGAAGGATTCGCTGGATGCGCCGTAGACTCCAGTCACCGATCTCGATTGGCCAGACATTTGCGGCCCCTTGAACGGTTTAAGGATCTTTTGAGATTCTAACGAAGCCATTAAAAGGTGCCACGTTCGACTAACGTATCTCTGGGGATAGACACACCTGTTCTTTTCAGATTCGAATAAAATTCACGTGCAAATTTTGCGCCCTTCGCAGAATCGAAGCAGAAAATGGGAGAACGAGTAATTTCGCGTTTATTTAATAGCCCCGCGCAATACGTTGCAGCTCCGGGCGCAATATGAAAATTATTTTCGCGGTCCGTTTCCGTCGGTGCGTTTCGAAAAGAGCACAAGCGCAGACACGAGCGAGGGCCAGGAGTAATTAATGTAGCTTAACGTGGCTACCGTGCCGGTTGTTTGTTGGTAAAAATTCTCGTTTCAAAAAAACGCGAGATAGGAGCGACCGGTATAGGGTGGTCCGGTCGTGTTCCCTGTATAATTATACACGCGAGGTAAGAATGAATAATAGGTGTCTAATTTCGCTAATAACGACGCACGCCCAGTAGGCTTTTTTTATGTCTAATGAGCTCTCAAATTCGTTTCGAAGGAATCGGATTTTTATCGCAAGAGAACTCGTGAACGTAATTTCAATCACTTTTGTTAGTTCGGCGGTTGTACTACTATTTGGAGGCTGTATTTCGTAAATATCGTTTCATTTGGTGGAAAAGCTAATCAGGCTTCTATGGGTGATTGGTTGATTGGTTCGTTACGTAATTAAAGTATCGCTCCATTTATTTAGAGGGAAATTGTGCCACTGGATTCAAACACTTTCGACGAAGGGATCTATTGATATTCGAAAACGTTGGGCTACGGCACACTGATATTTGAAAACAGGGCGGCTCGCGATGCCTCCGCGAACCGCCGACTCCGAATTTTCCATCCGGCATATTATATTACTCGAATTTTACATTTACAGCGTTAAATTACTCCGAATTTTACGCGCAGGATTCTCGGAATATGAATTTTTAGCGGTGCACGTAGTTTCTGCGGTCCGAGAACGCGGGAACGGTTTGCGTTAAATTATTCCAAATTACGCGCCCTCTTTTTCAGACGATTTCCCAGGAAATGTATTTTTCCCTCCAGCCCCGGCATTACCGAGCCCCTTTAACGCGAATCAATGAAACGAGTTCCCATCTTTCCCATCGTTCCCCAACTTGGCGATTCCTTGGCGACCCCGCGTGCCATTCGAACTTTTAAAAGGGGTTGCAGGAGGGCCGCCCTACGGGAACGTTTACCCTCTCAGTCGACTGAATTTATTCTGATTCAGCGCGTTTCTCATATCATTGATTACAGCGCCAATGTCTTCTATAACTTTTAATCCGACGGTTTAAAGGAATTGCTCGTCCAAGTCCTGATGAAATCAGCAGACAATAAAGGCTGATAGATCAAATGGTAGCTGATACAGGAAAGCTTGGGGCAGCAGTTAATGGGCTACACCCCTTTTGGAAAAAGTTTCCGCGCAACGGCGAAGAATAATCGACCCATATATTTGGACTCCTCCGTAAAAGTCGTGAGAGTGGAGGACGACGGGACCGGCCTGAGGGGGGAAAGGAACGACGGGAGCAGTTAGTATCGCTACATTTGCGGGGAAAGAATGACTGATCGTAAAAGTCGCGAGGACGAGGCTCTAATATACCGCCTGTGAGAGGCTGAAACACGCGCAACGATGAAATTCCGCTCGAGTCAGGCGACGGCGGCGGTTTTCGGGGGTGTTCCGGATCGATCGAGGGACCACGATCTTCGATACCCTCTATCGAAGGGGATGGGACGGGTAGTGGAAGTATCTATCGATGGCCAGCCTCGGTGGGATCTCGTAAACGGCGTGTAGCTCGCGATTTATATACCTATTCGAAATAATTAGAAGAGGATCGAGCTGCTAAATGTCTTCACCGCTCGCCATACTGGTCAGACATTCGATAAAGAAGCAGATTGGAAGGACGATCGATCTATCTCCCATCGGCTACGTACCGAAAACCCAAGTGTCATTGTAAAACTTCCACTGCCACTGTTCCCTTTAAATTTTAACAATTCCCGCGCGGAATGCGCGATAAAGATAGCGGAAGTTGGAGCATTCGCGAAGACACCGCGCGTCGACAGCGAGCATTCAAACTTTGCCAATTTTTTCCGGCCGCTTGGAGCGAAAACTACCAGTTGCAATTTTACAATATCGCTTAGTTTCATCCGCTCTAGCGACGTAGAAGGAACCCAGCAACGTGTTTCCAGCTTCGAACTTCCGAGCGTTCGCCGGCAAGCTTCGTAGCTTTTGGCTGGAACAGGAGCGGACAAGCACAATTTGAATTTGCGAAAGTCACTTGCAAATTGCTTTTCGCTGCTTCCCTTCAACATCGATTGCAAGGAAATCCCAGTGCACTTCTCTCTGGAATAACAATTTCTGATTGAGAGAAGTACCCCGGAACTGGTCGGTCCACTAGCGTTCACAAACATAGCTCTCGATGCACATGGACGGTATCGCGATGGATTAATTAATTGATTTAGATTTTCGCGGCGGGCACAAACGGACTGGCTCACGAGAAAATCTTTCCGCTGAGCGTTCATTTCGACGCGCAAACATCGACGGTTCCGGATCGCGGGCAAATCTGGCCAGCTCGCGAAATATCGCCGGGGCGATACGCGTTTTCATAAATGCGCGACCCGCGCGCGTGCATGGAAATTACGCGGCGCGTTTACGGCCGCCACGCGCGGAATCTACGCTACTGTTCAGCGAAATTACGATTCCGAGAGTGGCGTAACCGGAAATAGTGCACGCTTCTGCTTTAATTAGCGTATCGCATGATGGCGATTGCCAGCTTCAAATTTTACCACTTTGATACCATTTAACCTCGACAACACTTTCAGAATAATATTTCCAGCATTTTTAAACTGAAGAGTGAATCATTGAATTCAGTCCAGCACGCGTAGGATAATGAAATTTCAGAATTCAGACGATCGCTTATACAGAGCAATTAGGCGCCGACTGGATTACTTAGCCATAATGACCCCGAATAGCTGGATATTTATCCGTTTCTCATCAGGGCTGCGACGTGTCGTTGGTATCCTTTTATCCTCCGCGGTGCCGTGTTTTTTTTCGCGTCGCTTGACGCACGATAATAATAAACGAATTTGACGCGATACGGCGGCCACGTGTTCCGACCGCGTGATGGATCATAATGATCGGCAGAGTTGACGTGCGACAGCGACTAGGGATCTTGGCGTTCCCTTTTGGTCAGGTAGCGGTAAATAAATTTTTTCGGGCCCTGGTCCGATGTCACGCTCTTCCACCTGGCTTCTTTCAATGAAATTAACACGAGGGGTTGTTGTTGGGCCGCGGAAGTTGTTGGGTCTTATCAATCAGTTCTCTGTGTATTTCTTTATTACACAGACACACGGCCAGGATTGCCGACAAGGATAGCGTTTGACTTAAGGGAGGGTTCTGCTTTGTGGGACCGAAAAAGTAAGTGATATTTGCGAATTTTTTGTAAAAAAAAAACTGTTGAATGGATTTATTTGCAATTTGGCAAGTTGTTTTAACGTACTTTTGAGTATTATTACAAATTTTTATGAGACTATGGTTTATCTGAAACACAAGAAGGTAAAGGGATTCTTAATCTGCGTGAACATTTTTAGACGACTATAATAAAAAATGTCAACAATCGATTAATATAAGGTTCTGTGTTTTAGCTCATTATATTATGAACTATAAGAAAAACATATAATATTTACAAAAAAGCAGTTGTACGCCGTGCAATGTCACCATATAAAATATCCTTTTTTTCCGGATGGCCAATTGGTGGGCCGGATTCCGGGAAATTGGATGAACTGTAACAGAAAATGTCATAAACTATAATATATTTCCTAATAGGCATTGACGATCCAACATTTTAAATTTTTTAATTATTGTACAAAATATAAACAAAAAGATCATACACTTTTTCTCGCAAAAATTGAAATGTTGGATCGTCAATGCCTAGGAAATATATTATAGTTTATGAAATTTTGGATCTTTTTTTACAGTTCGTCCGATTTCCCGGAATCCAGCCCACCAGATGACCATCCGGAAAAAAAGAGATTTTAAATGAAGACATTGCACGGCGTACAAATGCTATTTTGTAAATATTATATGCTTTTTTTATAGTTCATAACATAGTGAACTAAAACACAAAACCATATATTAATCGATTGTTTACTTTACTTATTATCATCATCTAAGAATCCTCTGCTTTCTTGGCCCGTTACTGTGTTCTAACCCTTTAATTGACAGGATCAAGCATTAGATACCATCCCGGGTGTCGATTATCGCTCGGCCAGTGACAGAGGGCCGAGGATTGAAACGTTCTCCACTCGCGTGCTGCCGTTTTCCTGCCGCGTAATCAACCCTGCGACCCTAGCAAATGAATTGGAAAATTGCCATCTGATGAGCGCACTGCCGGATAGGGGAGGGCTCGGATTTAACTACGCGAAAACGATACACACCGTAGGTACAGTTGGCGGAAGCTCTGTCGTGCGTGGCAGACAGCTAGGGCACGTTTCATTCGAGGCCATTTCGTAAATGAAATGGAGCAGAGCTGCCGTTTTATTAGCATCCAACGTGAACGTTAAAGCCGGATCTCCGCGTTCGAGTAGTAATAACCGCGAAGGGGCAACGCTTTGACATCGCTGCTTCTTTATTCAAGGATACCGCCGGATTTATTCGTGGCCAGAGGGGATGGCAGAGCACGAAGAGGTTACGGGAGTGTTTAGTCGCCTCGAAATCCCCACGGGTTGTTTCCGCGGGGTGCCTCCTGTCGATGGCGTATCGATAGGTGTCGCGCTGAACGCTTGCCGAGGCTCCTCGAATCAGTTAGGTATTTCGGCGTGCGGCGCGTGAACTCGATCCCCGATCCGAAATTCTGCCATTCGGCGCTTTTAATCGCGCGTGAATACCACCGCTGACCGGCTCGATATCGCGCGCGGGTTCGAGCATCCAACTAAAAAGATGCGGCCAGCCGCGATCCGGATCGCAAACGAATTGGAAAACGATCATTGTATCGTATCGTACACGGTGTGTTCCGAGCGGCTGTGCCTCGGGTAACCAGCGACTTTTTTCCGTGCAAAGAATCCCTGCTCGAGTTTCTAGTTTGCATAGCATGGATGTAGTTGGGCTTGGATTCCCTCGCCTCCCGATTTCCTTCGCGGAAACCATCTACCTCCAATCGCGCGAATTAAGATACCTAAGATGCCGATAGCACTCTGGTGTTATGGGTCAAGTGTTGTGTCGTGTTACTTAAGCCTTCTTACAGGATAATTCTTATCCTCCCACGTTTCGTAGTGGGTCACGTCTCGAATCGCTCTGTTACAGAAACTCCCAGGGTACCTTCACTGAAGAGTCTCCCAAGATTCCCCAAGGATCTCTTCAATTCCCCTGGCTCGTCTTCTTCGAATCATTCTTTGTTCGGAAGAGAAGTACTCGTAGCAACTACCGTATGTAGAAGATTTCTTCAATAAGTGGAAGAACGTAAAATTGAGCGGGCATTGCGAACGCAGCGTGGAACATCAAAGAGTCTCTAAGCCGCGGTTCCTTTTGAATTTCAGCAGGGAAGAAACGTAATTGGCAAAGCGTGTATCCTCGCAGGACCCCTTGTCGAATCGCGAGCCCCTGGCCACGTATCCTGGCTCCGCTTGCACTTCGCGCTTATCGTCATTGCTCGCGCGATCAAACTCCGGTTTCTTCTTATCTGGCCGACTGCGCAAACACGATCCCAGGAAAACTGACGAACTGACTCCGCTCCCACGAACACCTTATCGGCCTGGTGGAGCCTTAACTCGTTCGCGGTCCAACTCGCAAGTTCGTGCCCGTCGATGCGCGACCGAGAGATCGAACATCTCGCTATCTGCGCGGCGGGGAATGTTCCTCTTTGGAAAATTATCGTGTCCCGCTCCGAATGCTCCGGCTCGGGATTCTATTACCCTTTGGACGTGAGGGGAGTTCGTCCAACGCTTCGGGACGATTGTAGAAACGGGGAAGAAGGATGCTGCGCACTTTCAGAGATCTTCTTAGGGAGGGAGGATTCTGGGTGATGTTAACAGTGTAACTTGAGTACTTTAGAGGATTAAGGGCAAAAGTTATTCAAAGCATTGTACGATGGTATAGCAATGGAGTGGAATATTTCAAGCGCTCGTGCATCCTCCGTGTGGTGCTCGATTATGGGTCCAGGCGGTATCGAGGCCTATGTTTCGATACGATTCTCGAGTCGAACAGGGCCGTGGCCGGGTCCCCGATGTCGCTTTAATCCTGCTTCGCTTTCAATATATGCGGCATGCATTATTCAAGCAACCGGTAACGACGTGGACCGACGATCGTCGGTGCGTATATGGGTCCTGTATTAAACCGTACGGTGGAACTCCGCTGTTCTTCCGATGATCTCGTTCTCTCCGCACGCCCTAAGGGCACTCGAAACTTTTCAGATCGGGAAGCAATGCCATTTCCCAAATCAATTTCCGCAAAACCAAAGGGTCTCCGTGCACGGAAACACCATCCCGCCTTGTCGATTCATTTCACCAAGAAGGAAGAGTCTCCTGCTCGCTCCAGAACGCTCCGTATACTCTGTCTACACTGTATACTCTGTACATACACTCTGTAGCCCATAATCAATGGATTCTGAAGCGATATAGATGCCGGCCTCCAGGGAATCGACGCGTAGCTACAGCGATCGTCCACTTTCGAAATACTGTTACACCCCGAACGATGGTCGCAGCGAGATATCAATAATAACCGCTCGACTGTGCCGGAGCATTCGAAGGCAGTTCCCCTCGGTGGCTCGTTTCGAGAGCTCGAGCAGGTCTAATCGGAAGACGGTGGGCGCGATATCGGCTTGATCCGTGGCAACGTCGCCGACTCCACCTTCGCCGTCCTGATCTCTCCGGCCCGCTTGTCGTCGCGAGGGTCCGCGCGCCGCCCACGCAGCCCGCCTCGAACCTCGTCTTATGTTATGCTAATAACGCCGGCGAAGAGAACATCGGCCCCGATACTGACTCAGCTCGGATAAGATAACCCAAATCCCCCACCCCGTTGGTCCGGATCGACCGGGTAATTAAGGTGTCCCTCGACGTGCAGGGCGGATTTCTCCTCGTCCTCGTTGCCGCGATCCCTCGTCGCAAGAGCCGCGGCCAGCGCTCGTCGAAGCCCGCCACCGATCGGCAAGAATTAAGTTCTTTCTTCGACGGATACGTCGGATATCTTAATCGTCGCTATTCCCCCGAGGGTCCATACTCCCGGAGCGAGGAATCCGCCCGCGGGGGCTGAAAGATGGAACTCCTGGAATGCGTTACCCGGCTTAATTAAAGACTTAATCGGGGTAATTAGCGTTATGCGTTTTCGCCGGGTCGATGGAATGTTTAAGAAGTACCTAGACAGCGGGATGGGCCAGTCGAACGGGTAAGAAAGCGATCCCTTGGATCCCACGGATCGATTCGGGGGGGATTGGCTGATGGAAGGTGGCCGGGCGCTGCGGAGGATGGCTGTGACGAGGGTAGGTCTGCTGTTTCTTGTAGCGAAGCGGTGGAATAAATGTGGCCTAGGATATCCTCCGGTGGAATCCGGAGGATTTAAAACATTCTACGGAGAGAAGGGAGGTGGAAAGATTAGCTCGAAGCTACGTAGTATATAGCTAGCGCGAGGAGAATCGTATTTATGAACGAAAGATCAGCAAGAGGATTTCTACGGGGGGGTAGGAAAATAACCGTAAGTTGCTCGATCGAGCTTCGCCCTGGGAGTGGCCTTTAGGGCGAGTCATCACGGGCTATGGGGGAGAAGAGGGCGATACCCAGGAGGGCGAAGGGGTTCGTAGCTCGCGCGGGACAGGATGCAATATCGGTGCAATATTGCCCGAATATATAGAGGGGGTACCGTCTATGCAACGGCGCGGCGGAACGACGGAACGATACCGCAAACCGTTTCTATAACTCACGCGGCAGAAAGAAAGGGAGCGGGGCGTGGAGATAGCGCTGTTCCGCCACCGAGGAACATCCTTTCTCTATTCCCATAGAGCAGGGAAAAGTTCACCGGTGAAACCACCCACGCGTAGCTGGCGTTGCTTCTTCCCGCGTTTGACGATTCGTTGCCGCGTTCCCAGCCCGCTGGACCGGAAATTTAGACGCCGGGATCGGTTGCCGGCGTCTCTCCTTGAATTTCAATCCGAGGACAAGAATGCGGTATCGCGTTCTCTGCGCCCGAGCGCTGGGCAGCGACTTGGGTGTTTCTTCTATTCCGTGGCCGGCGCGGGCGAAGAGGAGGGTCGTGTTGCGGAGGGATAATGATTGTTCCGTGATGGTGGAAATTGTGGACTGGGATACGCGGCTTTGATGGATGGAGGGTCAGCCGTGGAACGGAGGAAGATGGACACGCGCGAGCATGTAGTCTGATGATGATGGACAATCGTAGGGCTGGGGAACACGGGGGAATGGGATTCGGTGCTTACCACGGAGCAAGGTCGACGAATATGCTCCAACCCCGCGAATTGGGGAATGTAAAAATTATTCCATCGCCTGGAACGACGAATATCAATGGAATATGGCACCAGGGCTACTTGCTAACGAACCGAGGGAAATTGTGTAATAGGAATTTAATCGTTGGACAGTTAAACAGCGGCTGCAGATCCGCAGGAAAAACACGAATTCAAATCGGTCCGTCGAAGGGGTTAAGCAACGAATAAATAAACATGGAAAAACACGTCGGGGCGGTCCTCGACGGGCTCGCCAAGACACGAGGCCGTCGCCGATTGCATAATATCGGCGTCTCCAGAGTAAATAGAATGTCGGGCCAACGAAAGACCCCCGTTGGCTGCTGGCAGGGGCTGCAACCCTCGTCTGGAGCAACGGGCACAAACGTTAACCGCGAATTTATTTCGGCCGAAAGGAAAATCGATTCGTCCGCATCCAAGACTCTGTCCTCGGCTATGTAGCGATCGTCTCTGATTCACCATATTTTAAACAGTGATCACCGCTGCGTCACTGATCAATATTGCAATTTTTTATAACGTTCTACCGTGGCCATCAGCGAACGATGCAGCGCTTCGATATTGGATGCAATTGCATTCCTTATTCCAGCGCCACATTTCGTAATCGGTTTTGCATTAGGGACAGGGGCGGATCGGCACCGGAGGGTGGCTCTAACGATTCAATAGAAGCTCTGCAGCTTCGCTGTAATGAGGACCGCAAGATTGTAAAATCAATTTTGCGCAGTAACGCGCGATATTTGGAATCTGGTCAAGATTCTCCGCTACTTTGCTGCGGCTGATCGAAATACCACCCTTCACGCTGAAGCAACGGCGGATTTTTGTGGCGATGCGGGGGCAAATCGTGGATTCTTAGATCGTAATATACCTAAGGTACTATATTACATTCGAACATTTGAGGGACTCCTTTGATTTACGCCAGAGATCACGTCAGGAAGTCACTTTCCTCGAATGCTGAAGCTTGTACTTCTTGACAAATGATGAAAGTCAGAGCTGGTGACCCGCTGGCCACCCCGTGGCCACTCCGCAACCGATCCATTCTTCGAGAAAGCAGAAAAGTGTCAAGCAGAGCGTCGAATAGAACTCTCCCCAGAGTCATGATTTCGCACGCGACGAAACCGATGTTATCTGCAAACCATTCTCCACCAATTCACCCTTCAAAGCCCCACACGAGTATCTCCAGTCACTTTATCCAACCACAACCCTAGTCTTTTCCTAATGGAAAACACCCATCGCGAATTAGGAAGACCTCGCGAAAGACAGCGAAATACCGCGAAGATATACGCCCCCTGTTGCAGAGGGAGCGCGGCGAAAGCGCGGTCGTTGGAGAGCGATTCGTTTAATAACCATTTAACCGATAACAGGGAGAAGGACTGGGGGCCGAGTGATAAATATAACATCGTGCAGGATGGAGTGTTCCCTCCGTCTGAAGTTGGACGCGGATATATACGGGCATAAAACATTAAACAGCGTGGGGTGGTGGTGGTGCACCCCTTGCGACTCGAAAAGGGCCACAGCCGCCACCCTGGTTTTATTGTTGCTTCCAGGGGAAACGCGGCTCCTTTGATTTCTCCGGTTCGACTCGCCCTCGGCCGCGTGCTCGAGTGGCTGGCGCAACCCTTTTATTTTTAATTGAATTTAAATGTCGCCACCTCTGGGGGGGAGGTTGGCTCGGCGAAACCTCGAATTACCATTTGCCTTGTTCGAGGCGAACCGTCGAACCGTCGAAACCGTCGGGGTCGCCGAGGTCGCCGAGTCGTCGCTCGGCATATGCGTGCAATCACGAATCGCGCATCGATGCGTGCGCGTTTCCGCATGCACGCATCCCGACGCATCCGACGCGACCACGGACCACGAATCGCGGATCGATAACATTATCGAGCAGCCACGATTCCAGCCGGCAGCTATGACTGTTGGCTTGATTGCCCAGCACTCGCAATTGCTCAATCCGGCTTCTCTCTTTTTATCGCGTCACACCGTTATTACCGTGCCTTATCGCGAAGAGGCTACCGCGTACCAGCCTGTTGCGATTCTTCCAGTGACGAGAAATGAAAGTGAACAGCGGGGGAACGGGGATCGATCCTCTTCGATCGATCCATTTAAAGATGTGCAATATTCTCTTGAAGCGCGCCGTACTGCAGCTGATTTGCTGTTTCTGTTCAAGTTAATTAATAGTGATATCGATTGCCCTCAATTTTTAGAATCTATACATTTTTACGCACCGACGAGAACGTATAGACTCATTCGTTCTTTTCTTCCGGATTGTTATAGGTTGCTCGTTTTGCCCGCATTGAATCCGTAAATCGTTTATGCACGGTTGCGAACTCGTTTTGCCCGGCTTTAGATTTTTTTTCCAACGAAATATTGGCTCTTTCAGAGAGTCTGCATTGAAACTTTTATAAGTACATATACATTCGGGATTTTTTTTATAAACTCTATTTATTTTTAGATTATTAGGGTTTTTTCGTACTTTACGAAAAAAAGGTAGCAAATAATTTAGTAATTTTTCATGTGTGGACACTAAATTTTAGTCAAGTAGCTTAGTAAAACTCGTAAATTACTAAATTACTCGCTACTCGACTAAATTACTCGACGTGTCTGTTCCAGCCTTTACGCACGTTGATACGTTCTCGACATACTTCTTGCCACTATTGCGTATATTGTTTTTGTAGACTAATGGGACTTTTGTCGTTTATAATTAAATAAATAAATAAATATTCCGAGCTCCGCAACTTCTGCAGGGTTAAACGCATTTTTTCTCCGTTCAAGGAGCCGCGAGGTGGGTAATAGCCGGGCACGGCATCACGTAGCCGACGACGGGGATTAATGTCTCAACGGTGTAACCACCGTTGAATGTTTTCCACCTCTTTCCATTGAGATCCTCCGGCGAACGCGAGGGTCAAGAGTAACGAGATATCGCCCGATTTTTCCGCGGAGCATCCGCAGAAACAGCATCAGCATCCTCGTGCACGTTCTCGTTCGCCTTTGTCGTCGGTGGAGTCAACGGTCAGACGACGACGTTTCCGCAATTGTCGCGTTAATTCCTAGCGCCACGGTTTCGAAATTAAGGAGCTCCGAAGCGGCGGTTAATTCGAGAACCCTCGTTTGCCGTCGCCCGCAAACACACGACCCTCGGGCAGATTTCCCATTAGATTAGAGAAATCAAAGGCCAGCGCGTCTTGCCCGAGACACCCTCTGAAATATGCAGATCCCCCTTTCCTCGTGGAATTTTCTGTTTAGCGCGTGTCTGATACCGGGCGCTTGAAAACCTTCCAGAGACGATCCCGCTGACTCTGATAGATGTGGCAATTTCGGTAGATCCGTTTAAACTTTCAGTATTCCTTTTCCTCCCCGCCTTCGTTCCCCGCGTGGCTCGTGTTCTCGAAGTTGAAAGGGATCCGTGATCACTGATCAGCCGCCAAAGGAAACCACGCACGTTTGTGCGTTGAAGAAAATTGATAGCATCGGAAGGTTGACACGGTGTGAATTCTTCCACGATGATTTCCAACGAGTGCAAAAGGATTCGTGGAGGAGCTTCCGAACTGAACGCCGCAGGATTGCGCAACTCAGAAACTGCAAGCTGCAGCACCAGGCATAAATTATGAAAATGCTCGGCAACGTCGAAACAAAAGCCTTCCTGTTCCAATGGGCAGCTGAAAAATTGCATCGCCATCGATTCGAGGCCGCGTTTGTTAGGGTACGTTTATGTTGGAGCTGCGATAATAGCGAAGAAAGAGAAATATTTGTTTCTCGACGCTTTTATCGTTTGTCATTTATATAGTCATCTCACTCTTATCGTCGCTCTGATCGTTTATCGCAGCTCCAACATAATCGTACCCTTAATCGTCGGACGGAAAGCAATACGTTCCCATGCCGGGGGGGAGGAGGGGGTGGCGGAAATCGAGCGTTGCACTTATCGCGAGCGATCGTTTCGCCGCGCGCCACTTCTCCCTCTTTCCACCCTCCTCTTTCTCGCTTTTCCGCCCTTCGCTCGGCCCTCGAACTACCCGTTTCACCCCCGGCTTCCCAGCGAGCCATACATATCCCAAGATTCATGTCCCGTTATGATTAATAACGTCTCTCGAAAAAGGAAGAGCTTTTCGTCCGCTCGGCGGGGTGAACGCGACTACGAGCACAGCCGACACCCGAAACACGCGCCACGGGACACGCTCCCGCAAATTTCCGTCGCAGAACGGCGCGGGGGTGGCTTAAGTTTCGCTGCTGTCGCTCACGTCTCGCGCTCAAGTTGTCACGCCTCAACGGATCACCTTTTCCCGCGCGTTTTCACGCGGGTAACTCGAAGGGAGCTCGAAGGCGCGCGATTATCTCCGGGACCCCTTTTCAAGGAGGATAGACGAGTCCTCCGGTCTGTGCCCACAGGATATCGCTCAAGATATTCCGGAGACAACGCGGTGGATTTCCCAACATTGTAGATAACACTTGGAACACCTCCCACAGAACGCTCTTCCTGACACGTTAATTGCAACGTGGCTGCCCTGTCGGTTTTACCGAGTCACTTGTGTCTTTGACCAGAGGATTTGTCCGGCGGCGTGGCACGATTGGAACGTCGGGCGCCGGAGATAATGGGCGGCTTTGATTGGCAGTCGACACGCTAAAAGCGCGTAAGAAATGTTTGATTGGCCGCACAATGGTCAGCGGAGGCGCGGCGAGATGTAATCAGACACGAACAGTCACGATACACGGAGTTAGGTTCTTTAACGACGGTCGAGGCGTGATTTTTTCCCCCCCTCTAATTAAGGAACGATGCAGGCACGTAATACTTTGGCCGCTAATTGAAAAGATTGCTTCATCGTCTTCCGAACTTCCCTCGTCTTTTTCCTGCCGGTGATGAATCACGAACGAACCAGGTTTGTACTATTAATTCAGCGAAATGGAGCGTTTACGGGGCGCAAAAAGGGCGGGTGGGAAGGAAGCCGTAGAGATTGGAATGATTCGTGAATAAATCACGGTAATAAAAATCCGATCGACGATTCATAGAATGAAGCAGCGAAAAATCCCTGTTTTTCTCGATGCTCTCTCCCTCGACTCTCGACGTTTCAGCTCTTTCAAGTTCTTTACGTAATATTTGATCAATAGACCCCGCAACATTCTTATACGAAGAAAAACAAGCCATCGTCTCGGGGAGATTGATTGATCCCAGCACGCACAAAAGGGTAAGCACGTCCAATTTCCATGAAATTGCTCTTCGCTTTCGGTCCATGTGAAATACACGATGTACCTACTAAAGTGGCGGAGGGAAAGAAACCACTTGAAAATAATGAAAACCACAAGTAGCGGAATCAGAAAAAAAATCAAATGCTCTGCAAAGTACGGTGTCATTCGTCTGCTTGTTTCGGGCGATAAAAATCTCATTGATAGATAATACGTCGACGACGAAGTAGGACGTACCGGAAACTGGGGGAACATTGGCAGCACGGGGTAACGTTGACATACGCCGGAATTACGTTGTTTTACGTCAGATTAGTAAAACTTAACCTGTTAATGCTATTTATATGATGTGCCAATGTCACGAGTTGATTTTCGTTAACATGTATAAAATAAAATAAAATAAAATAAACAAATTTAACACTTCGCTGACACTCTAGGTGTGAGCCACCCATAAGCTGATTTTGACGCTCTGAACCTTTTATATGTAAAATGAATACCTTTTTTCCAAAGCCGACTTACAAATTATTTTCTCTCTCAAAATATTATATCCGAGCAACAACTCGGTAGATTTTTAGCTTCTAATATTGAAATTTGTAAAAAATACAATTTTTAAAAATTGTCTTCCTTTGTTCTCGACATGTGGTAATCTAGAATTTTTTTTACAGAAACTCTGGTTAAATTTCGTTCAAAAAACTATTAGAATACATTTTAGAGATCTTGAAATTGATCCATGAATTTTGTCATAACGATTGGATTCTTTAAATGATAAACGGAGTCGTTCAAAAATTGCTCTGGGTGTGAGCCACCCAGGTATGTCAAAGTTGATTGAAAAAGGAGGTATGTCAACGAAGGGTTAACTAAGGGTACACTAATGTTTTTAACATGTATTAAAGAAAGAAAGGACACAAATTTTATGCATTTTGACACTTTTAGTACAATCACAAAAGATGCACTGTTATGATAGGATACTTACAGCGAATGTAAAGATGCTAATTTTCACATTATATAACAAAATGTTTCAAAAAACTGCCAATGTTCCCCCAGTTTACGGTACCTCTTTTTTCTATGATCCCCACGTTCTCGCTGCTCGCTGTCTTCTACAGGTTTTCGCGCGAAGCTTGATCAAAGCTCTACGTCGTTTCTATTAAAAAAAGGAGAAGAAGAAACAAGCTGTCTTCCCGGTAGAAGAAAATTCCCTCAACCACGCGTAAAAAGGTTAACGTATCCAATTTCCGCGCAACAACTCGTCGATATTCACCTCCGAGCCGTCGAAGTTCAGATGCAATACCTAGGGCAACAGCCAAGAAACGGCTTAGGGTAAAAAAGCAGGGAGACGGAAGTAGAGCAAGACGAAGGTAAAATATTCAGCCGCGTTTCTCACGGAGGAGAATAATTACAACGGTGTTCCTCTTCGTTTCCACCGGTAGAAATCACATCGACGATTTACGAGAACAAAGCAGCGGAAAATTCTCGTCCGTGCCGAACTTCTTTTCGCAGTATTTTATCGCCACATTTCATTACTCTTGTTTGAGCAAGGACTTCATTAGACAGAATGAAACTAAATTCGTCGCTTGAAACTCAATTGGGAAATTCACGTCGCACCAAAGTTCCTCTTCCAAAGCCCGTTGCTTTTGAAAAGCAATCATTTTTAATGCTTCAAGTATATATCACCCCACGAGACCCCTCAGGCACATAAATCTAAGAAGCTTGCATTTAAAATTGAAAAACCGCTACCTAACGACAAGTAACACAAGGCTATCAACGGAAATTCCGATGTCTAAAAATCGAATAGCCACATCCGTCACATTTTACGACCCCGCTGTCGCAGTGCAACCTACCCTGCTTACAGGAAAGGGTTGATTTACCGAGCCGCGCACAAAGAGGGTTAATACACCCAATTCCCATGCAACATCTCTTCGATAACCGATTTTCTTCCATGCCGCCGAATCCACGGTAAACCCATCGAGACATCGCGAGCAAGATCCAAGAGGAAACAAAGCAGAGAGGGTTGAAATATTCAGCCACGTTGCATTTGGCTCAGCCAAGAATAATTAAAACGCTGTTCCTTTTTGCTTGCCTTGTTCGATCAGGGCGGGGGCGAGTTGCCCGTGGCCTTCCATTTCCAAAATTAATCGTTCGCCACGATCCCTCCGCCCTCCTCGATACTGCGACCCGACTGCTCCCACCCTGCTGCTTTTTTATGATGAATAACGTCTCGTGAAAAAGGAAAGTGCCTCTCTCCGGACCACCCGCGGCTGGAACAACGTTACCAATTTCCCGGCGCATTAACGCTGGATTAACTCCGCCCTCGGAGGAGAGGCGACGCACCCTCTGCCCATCTTTTCCCGCGAGTCACGACGTCGCGACGCGCTTATCGGGCATCGCGCGGCGTCGTCGAGGCACGCGGCTCGTGCACGTACCACCAGACACCGGGGTTGGAGGCGCGGAGAAGAGAGAGGCTTATCGATAAGGCTGATTGATAACGCTCTGAGCTTGGCTGGGGGTGGATCCAGACTCCACGCGTGCTTCATGGATTCTAATGAGAGGGAGGGCGGACTGGAATTTGATTTTCTAAGGATCGAATTCGATCTGCGCAGTGTCTGCTGTGACTTGAAGCGGAGAATCATTTGGGAAGATGATGGGGAGGCTGATATCGCGATGTCTTCCTGGGAAATTTGAATTTTGTTTCTTGGAAGTTTGAATTCTACGGGGAGCGGAATTGGGGGAGTCTGATGGGAGAGTGGAGTGGAAGACGAAGGGCGTGATATTTGATTTTTGGAGTCTGTGGAACGAAATTGCTCCTGAATTTCCCTCAAAGATAATGCTGTGGTCTCAAACCTTTGAACTTCGTTTTTCCAGAGATTTAAGGGGACAGGCCACTGTAATGGTATGAAAAGTAAGGGTGTTTCGGGATTTTTTTCAACCAATCAACACAAGTAAATCAATGTATTGTTTAGTTTAGTTAACTATGTACATATTGAAGGGTAAGATAACAATTTTTTCAATCAAATTCATAAATCCAGTTCAGGTATACTCTTCGTAAAAAACTGTGGCGTTGACACAGTGCTTTAACCGCATGGTTAATCTGAATTCAAAATGATGATCAAAAATTCAATATCGCAAACAACAACAAAATGGCGGACCACTGAAAGAAAACAAATTTTGGGGGTAAAAAATTTAGGAAATGTTATTAAAAAAATAGGATGCCATTATTAAAAAAACTTTTTTCGTACAATAAATGGCCATGCTCATGTCAATTGGATGTAGCTTCCTCTGTATACTGTCAACGCGGTTGAAATATACAATTCCGAGAAAAACGGGTCCAAAGTTTGGCATCCCTTCACGGAAAATACTATACCTCCTTCAATTTTACGAATTTTCACGTCAAATTTAGAGAGAGCATTCTTGAAACGTATGTCGTTCCGGAAATATATAAAACAACTCGATTATTCCGATTTTTTACAGTGATCTGTCCCTTTAATTCGTTTTTGTAGATTCGAGTACTGTTCGTGCTCTTGGCGCTATCATTTTTTCGCTCCGTGTCCTCTGATAAATACCTCGAGTTGAATCTGCACCACGAAGCGAACTACAAGTGACATTTGTCACGGTGAACGCTTTTCGGCTTGATTTACACTAGCGGTCCGGTCGCAGCGCGAAAAATCTCACCAACCTACAGATGGCCAGCGATGTAAATCAACCCTTAAGGTGCACGGCTGCCCTAGGATTTTCTGGTCAAACATTTCGGTTACAATACGATTGTTTGACAACGCTATCAGCGTGCCCCCGTCCCTCCCTTTCTTCTACTTCGAAATGAAACATTTCCCAGGAAAGCGAACAAGCTCTCCCCCCGGCTCGAAAATCCCACGAGAATTTCTTCGAATCGTGCTCCTCCGTGGGACAGCGAAATCCAAGAGAATTTCAGGAGAACGAAGGTAACCCAGAAACGTGAGAGCAAGGAGAGAAACCACGACCTCTCGAAGAGGAAAGCTAATTTCCAGAAACAAACCCGGACGTCTGGCGATTTCTCCCTTAAACTGACACTTTATCGATACCGCCACCCCCCGCGAGAGCCTCGATTATGGAACTGCGAATTCTCATTTCGATCAAAGTTAAGTCGATGAGAAACGTATCGCGATATAAATGCTGGAACATTTTAATTTCAGTCAACTTCAGGTGCAGCGACAACGTGCCTCGGCGTCGCGAGCAGCGCGTAATTACCCCGGTTAAAAAGGAAACGCTGTCGCGCGTCGTTTCCAAGTGTGCCACTTCCGTCGATCGATTAATTAACCGCGGAAAAAGTCGCCCGCCCGACGGCAAGTTATTACGATAACGATCGTTAGCGAAGCAGCCGTGACACGGAGTTTCCCGCGTACCTCGCAATCTCCGCTTCTAATTCGACGAGGCGTGCCGGCTCGCCGAGGATTCCGCGCGCGTCACGATGCATCGCTTGCCCTCGAATATGAACGCTGCCACGGCGATTTCACGCCTGCGGAATAATTCCAAGTAGCCGGGGCACGCCGAGTTCCTCGCGCTAATGCACCCTCAACTCCGTTCAGATCTCCATAAATAAATACGCGCTCGACAATCAGCGAATCGCCGTGGAGATCGCTCGCTGCAACAAAGAACCACTCTGCTGTACACATAGTTTTTTTAACGGAAGAATCATTGGAGGACTTTCCATTACGATTATTAATAGAAAATTCCATCGGCAATTGTTAACCCGTCATTGGCAGAAGCTTAGAGACGGGGGTGTTCGCGAGCGCTGCAGCCGTTCCCTCTCGACACTGTTTTTCCTGCCGGTTTGGTCGTTGACTTCGCCCCGAGCTTTGTTCGCAGCTATGTGCCTTGTCGACGGCTCTAACAACTGTAAGAGGAAAAATGTCAACTACCGTGGTCTATTATCACGGTGTCGAGGGTTACACACCCTTAATTAACATCCCCCATCGCGGATTTCGGGCTCGCCCAGCGTTACCCAGCCACCCCTCTCTTCACGGCCGACTTGTTTTCCGTTTGTTTGCTATTTTTAATTCGCCCATTCTGCCCTAAAGCCGTGTTCCGAAAGAGTGAACGTCAACATTGACCGACTCCACCTCGCGATTCAAGCCCGTCAAGGGTTGTTCCGGGGGATTTAATCGGTGGGAATTTTTGCCGGAAAATCGCTGTGCAAACGCGATACGAATGCTACCCTCCCGTTGGAGTTGATCAGCGATAAGCAGGAAATAAGCAAACGGTATCTAATAAAAATTCTGCTCTCATCCTCTTTGCACGGGCGGGCTCGTTTCAACCTCCTCTTTACGGTCTCGATTCTCGGATACCGGGGCTCGCTTCGAAACAACCGTCGACTCTAAATTTCTTCTTCGAACGCTCGCCACCAATTCGCTGGGATACCACCGCCCAAAGGGACATGCACCGGAACGAAACGGAACGAGACGGAAGCCGCGACGATCGACTCTCGCAGGTGGATTCGTAGGTGACGCGCGTCCCGACGGAGCGACGGGGGTGTGCGTGGAGGACGGGCGGGGTACAAAGGGCGGGTCGGTGGCAAAAACTGTGAAGCGCTCTGTAGAATTTTCAATAAGGCGGGGTCGGAAGAAGAAGATTAATGCAACGCCGCCGGGGGACCTTAGGAGACGACAGCGACATGACTGTCAAAAGAACATCCCCAGAGGCAAAGTCCATTCGCTCCTGCTAGTCCGCAATCCCTCCCCCATCTTTCTCTTCTTCCGCTGCTTCCTCGCCGCCTCGGTCTTTACCCCTTCCTTTACGCGGGTGCTTCTTTCTTTCTCTCAGCCGACCTTCCCCTCCCCTCGTTAGCCCTTTGCACCTATCTCTGTTTTCGCCCGGAACCTCTCATTCGTTTCACCTCCTCGTCGCATCCTCAATCGAGCTCCGTCCCTTCGATCTTCGCCACCTCTCGTGCCACACACGCTGCGTTCCACCCTTTCCGCTCCCTGCTCGCCATGTCTCTTATTACAGTTCTGTTTCTTTCATTTCCCCCATCCACGCCCGTTCAGCCGTTAACCTCCCCTTTATTCCCCTTTGTCCTCGTCGCAGACTCGTCTCCACCCCAACCTCCTCCTCCTCCTCGCCCCCGAGGACAGTGTCTGGCCTGAGAAGTGCATACGCGTGCAGGTGCAGCTGCCTCGAGGCAGCCGAGCGAGACGATTCCCCGGCGAGCAGAAAGAGAAAAAGTACGCGGCTCGGTCCTCCGGGCCACCGACGAGGCCGCTCGCGGGGCTCAAAGCGATCGCAGGCCGCGACAACTGCAACCCCTAACCTCCGGGGCGAACCCCGAGACATACCGCAATACCTCGTCGTCGTTCGATCAATCACCAGCACGCCGACAGATGCACACACGCTCGTGCCGCGATAGCTTTGAATCGAATCCCTTCGAAACGCTTTGCCCCCGTTTAACCCCTTTCGCATCGAGTAGCTCGTTAGGGGCGCAGCCATCAGATCGAGGCAGCCGATAATGATCGGGGAGCAACGATCGATTCGCGTTGTCCTTTTCCGGGCAAACGAGATTTCATACCCGCCATTCTTCCAGCCACGTTTGTTGCTGTTGCGTTTCTTCTACCGAGGAAACCTTGAACGAGACGCGCCCGGCAGGATGACCATCCGTTAGACGAGGCTCCGATGCCACGCGAGAGGAACCATTCCTTTCGAATTCAAGGTACACCCTCGGCAACTAGTCACGCCGGAGTAATCGATTAATCAGTGTACCTTGCCGCGAGCAGGACGCTGGAGGGGGAAGGGAAAGAGATGAAAGGAGGGTGGAGAATTGGAAGGAAGAAAAAGGAAGGACAGGAGATGAGGAAGGAAAAAGGGTGACGGGGTGGAAGTAGTGGGCGATAAAAGAGATCGTCTCGGCCTAACGAAAGTGGAGGTTGGGGCGGTAAAGTTTTTCCATCGTTATAAAGATAACCGTGACTGGGTGAATTCCGGCTGAGGGCGCGAGGTAAACGTGCCTCGCGTACGCACATCAGCCTTCGGTGAGGAACAGACAAGCATAATCGTGCGAGACAGGAAGTACCGCGGATATAGGAATTCCCTGGCAACACCCACGACTATATCGCGCCGCGCTGAAAACTCTGATCCGTATTCATACTTCAAATTCTCCGTTAAACGGATTTGACTTCGAAGCACCCCTCTGCCACCCGCAACCCCATCTACCTTCAATTTCTTCCTCTTCGCTGAGGATGCTGCTATGCTTTTGCAGCTACGGCAGATGGAGTGGAATCGTGGAACGCGCTAGGGCTCGAGCTGGATGTATTTTTAATTCTAACTCTTTCACTGCTAAATTAAATGCGTTGAAAGGTTTAATCATATTGAGCGCGCGCTAATTAATTCCTTTCCGTACCCTGTTTTTCAATAATCGAACGGGAGGATGTAATTTACGGTTTCCATTCCCGGCGGGCAAGTTATGTTATTCGATCCAGTCCGACGGTTAATTTCCACGTCGGACTGGTCCGCCGTGAATTTCAAAGGGATTGCGCGCAGTGGGTGCAGGAGACTCGAGTGTAGCGCCGTGTTGTAAACGCGTATGAAATAGAGCAGGAAGAAACTGACGACTTTCAAGTGAAATACGTAAAAAGAGAATACTTTTGATTATTTTCCACGATCATTTTAATGCAAATCGCTAGCACGATTGCGGAGTTTCGCGAATAACGCGCGTACCCGTTCACGAAAATATTCGCGCGCGAGTCTACCTTGTCGTAGTAATAATTCAATACAATTTACAACGAATTTCACGCGGTAAATCAATGCGCAAAAACTGTTTGTGTTTATTTTTCATATTTCGTTTCGAGAGCTTCCCCCAACCGAAATGAATTTTAAACAGCGTGTCAAGAAGGTATATGTGTCATTGGGATTGTAGCGTTAATAAATCTTGCCCAGCTATGCGTTTATTTCGAGTGCACTCAGAACAATTTTTCGAAAAACCGCAGGACCGCGGGACTTTGTATTGAAACGAATATTCTCTCGCAACACAGTGTACCATGGTGCGGATCGATAACTGCGCAGGCACCTACGTTGTCGGCGGGAGAAGTGGACGAAACTTCAGTCGTCGAGCACAGATGGAGCAGGGTGTACCATCTGCGCTATAGATCACCGCTGTGGATCATAGATCTTTTACAAACGTGTACGAACGGAAGATTTAGTTTTCTGCCACTTTAAAGTGCTTTATTATTTGAAATTACAATTCCTTATTTAATTGAACAAAAACCTTAGAAAAGTCTAACAAAATTAAAATTTGTACTTCCCAAATCACGGAACCCCAAACTATTCCACGCTTACAGGGGCTGGGCAATAACAGTGACCCACTGTCTCAGCTGCGTACCGAGCAGCACACTCCCTCAGTAAAATCTTAAAGGGATGTGGGGTAACGTCCTCGGAAGCCTCCAGCAATTTTTCAGTGAGTCTCTTGTACTCTTCCTGTTGTTTCAGTTCCTCGAGTTGCAGCTTCTTATTTTCTTCAGCCTCCCGTTGACGCAGCTCGTCCGCGTGCTTTGTCTGATCCTCCAGCTCTTTCCTGTAACAGAGCATCCTGTTCCTCGCCTCCTCCTTGGCTACAGCAGCCAGCTTGGCCTCCAGCTCCATCTCCCTGTCGAAGGCCACGTTTTCTAGTCTACGTTGTTCAAGCTCCTCTTTCTCCTTCTCACACTTGATCCTCAGCTGCTCCTCGCGACCTCGCATAACCGCTTCAAGTCCGCTTTGCCTGGCCTCCTTGGCTTTCTGCTTCGCGAGGTCGCGTCTGGCATTGGCGTCCTTCAGCGACTGCTCCACTATGCGATCCACCTCGAGCTCTCTTCTAGCCTCCTCTTTCCTGATGTTCTCCAGGTACTGCAAGTAGGCCAGGAGCTCCTGGCGCAACGCTGCGCTGGTCTCTCTGATGCTGCTCTCCTCCTTGGCCAGTTCCTCCGCAGCAAGGATCTGTCGCAACTTGTCCATTTCTATTTCCTTTTGAGCTTGCTCGGCCAATCGCCTATTGGCTTTCAGCACCTGCTCCTGCAGGTCCTTCTTCAGATTCTTCCTGTTCTGTCGCTCCTTCTCCAGGTTCTTCAGCTCCTCCTGGCGCACCGTCTCCCAGAGACGCGCCAAGGCTTCCCTATCCTCTCTCAGCTCCTGCTTCTTTTGCTCCTCAAGGGCTAGCTTCTCCGCCATCTGCATCGCTAGACCCTCTATCGCCTGCTGCCGAAGTAGAGAACGTTTCCTCTCCTTCTCCTTCTCCTTTTCATCCTCAGCCTCCAATTCCTTGGACATCACTTCCTGCCATAATTTATCCAGCGCCTTCTCCCCTCGCCTTATTGCTTCGTTATCCGCCATCTGAGCTAGATTGCCCAGTTTCGCCTCCATCAATGACTTCTTCACTAGCTTTGCTCTTATATCTGGACACTGAGCTAGGTACTGCTGCATCCTCTTTGCGGCCACCACTTCCAGACGCTGCTCCTCCTGGTGCCTTCGCAGGTCCTCGTTTTTTTCACGCATCTCGTCCATTCTAGCATCATCACCATGCTGGGCCTGTTCCACCACCTCCCGAGTTAGGCTCATTTCCTCTCGCAGCAACACCTCTCGCAGCTTTTCTCGACGCACGTTCACTGTCTCCTCGTAGGCTGCTCTTCCTGAAGAAGGTCACCAGCTGTCAGTCTCAATAAAGAATCTTGCGATGCAACTTTGTATGAAATCTGATAGCAGCGAAGATGCAATTGAAACTGCATAAAGGCATTTATCAGACACAGCAAGATTCCGGCGGGCAGTAGCTAATTAGACAACCCCGTTGAAACCCCAAAAGGCTTCATCTAAACGTAACCACCACTTACATAACGCCGTGTTACAAACGCACGGCATTCTCGTCAGTACCTTGCTGAACACGCTGCCAGACTCTCTTCCTCTTGATCCTTCTGTCAGTATGCTTGGTAAACTCCCAAGTTTTCCACAGCTGCTCATCCTCCCTCGTGGTCCACAGAGGCAGACTCATGTGTCTGGGAAATGCGCCGCGGAAGGGTTGATAACCTCGTGGTCTTGGCCGAGTCAAGCTTTGAATTGCTGTTTACGGTTACTATGACGATCCGCGGCCCTATTGAATTAATATTTGAGCGAGGGGATGGTTGGGTGGAGTCGGGGATGATTTGCGCAGGCTGTCTAGTTACGCTTCTGTTGGACTGGCTAACAAACACCACTCCATATTGCATGATGTAATGATAATTTTTGTGCCGGCGTAACGGACGGCACCGCACACCGACGCCGTGATGTCAGGACATTCTCAGCCGCACAGTTGTGGTAGTCAGCAGCGAATCGAATGTATTATACACTTGCATGTTGCTCAATGCCGTGGAACGTGACTGGCGCGCGCCAGGACGCGCTTCAAGGCGGTGAATTGTGCTTGAAAGGACCATCGCTCGTATCGTAATTGGATCGTCGGCGTAAATTAATGGGTTTCCGGCGCAGTTTTCTGGATTGGTCACGAACCTCGCCGGAATTGGGGGTTTTCGAAAGGCTTAAAATCGCACCCCGCACTCGACGGCGTTATTAGATCATACGCTGCTATGGAAAAAACGGTTGGAGATAGTTTGAAACTGTTATCTTCGATTTCAACCAGAGTATAACGAAAAATGGGGTTCGAAGTATTATTGCAATGCAAGAAACGGGAAAGCCGGAACACCCGAGGCACGTTTCCGCGTCAGGAAAGTAATTATACCCAGCAGAAACCTGCCGAAATCGTGAGGATCAGAGGCAAGAGCAAGGGGTAACTCGACGGCAAAGTGCTAACATTGCGCGGGCGGCTAGAACTTCGGGACTTCGACGAGATGGCTCGTCTTTCAAGTTCATCGAGTTTACGAGACTCGGCGTAGTTCGATTACACGCCCCCCGGGCACGGCTGTAACGCAATATCTATATCGAAGTAATCAAGCTCACAATATCCCCGATTTAGGCAGGAAATTTCGCGGAGCCGGAAGACGGAGCGATTGCACGCGTCCCAGTCGAAAATTATCCTCCAGCCCCGGTCCCCTTCCCTCTGCAAAGCCAGACACCGTTTCGAGGCACACAGAGATGTGAAGAGCTTCCTTCCCCGATTCCCTTCGCCATCTCTGATTTCGTTCAATGGGCAGTGATTCTTTCGCAAAAACCTCGGCCTCCTCGATGTCAGATCTCCCGGCCAGGCATTTTCAACACCAGTGTCCGTTCCTTCTCCTCCTAGAATTCTCAGAAACCAGGCCCGAGTCTCCCTGTCATCGCGTTTCGCGAAGAGAAATTCAGCCCCACGAGCGAAGCCGTGTGCGGCAGTTGCGAGAGAAGTCGGCCGCTTAGCGAGTGAATTGAACGATCAATCGGCGACTCGTCGTTCAACTATCTCGATAGTTCCCTCTATTATCCGATGGATGGAGTCTGGATTCTCAGAGTTTCTCGAAGGTGAAAATGCCACCGAAAAGACTAATGGCTGGGCTCGAAATCCAGGCAGCTTCATACTAACCTGGCGCGGGGGATACCATGATCAACGAGGTGGTTCCCCCAGGCGGGAGGCCACGCGCTGAAGCCTGTAAATACTCCTAACGTGAGTATTTGTGCGCTTAATTTTTGTTAGTGTGGGGTTCTCGCGGGAACGCAGGCCCCACTCGCATAAAATCGTCCAACGAGAAATCTGCGGCTGACCGAGCGCTACCGAGTCGAGCACGCCCTCGGCTACGGGGCGACGACTGGAGATACACCGACCGCGGTGAATGGGAATATCGTCAGGAACGTGGTTGAACGCCCGGGCGTTTCTTTCTGTAGCCGTGATCGAACTCCCTGAAGCAGCTACTCGGAGAAATTCAAGGAAACGCGTGACCTATTTCGTTAAAAGGCGCCCCGCGACGTCTTCTTTAAACGGCGTGTCCCACGGAGAAAATCCGTCGTTGCCGGTGTATGCGGCGCAGTCAAGGGAAAGAGAAATATCGAGGGGAAAGAGGCGACGACCGGTGAAAGAGCAGAAGAGAACCTTTTTGTCCCGGCCCAGAGGCGCAACCGGCTCGCGAGAACGAGTGTACACGAATGTAGCCTAGTTCTGCCGCGAACAGTCGCCAGGAATCCTCTCTTGAGACATTGACAGTTCTTATTGCGCAGCTTAACTTACCCCCGAGTGTTCCTCGGACAACGGAGAGAACGTTTCGAGGGCGACGAAGATGCCATGGATCCGCGACGTTCTGACAATGGCCCCTCGATCGCGCCGGGGCTCGTAGTCGAGCCGGGTCCAAACGATCGCGAGGAGCATGGTGCTCCCGCGATCCGCTGCAAGCCACTGTTGCAAGAAAGCTCCGCGCGCTGAGTCCCGAGGGATTAATGGAAGTCACTGGGAGGCTGGGACCGATGCAATGAAAGACAAAGATCCACGCGATCCTCTTGCATTTCGTAACAACTCTCAGACCTTTAATCGCAGTACATACGCTTGCTCATATACAAATCATACTTATTATACATTCTTACGAGCGCTCGGCGCATCGCCGACAGCTATGCGGTACGGTGTCGCGCGCGATACGGAGGTCTCGCGATCGATCGAATGACTTGTACGTTGTAAGTTGCTCTCGGTTGGATGCGACGTGGCATGGGTTTTTACAAAGCATCTTCAGAGATACGTGCGCGTCCGACGCGATCTATTTTCCCCGCGTCGATTCGAGTTGAGGGACTCTTACGCGAACAGGGATGTAGGAGGTGATCTCCACTCTTCCTGGAATGGTCACTGTTCAATGCAATTGTCCTTGAACGAAGGCGTCTCTTCGTGGTTTATCTTCAGGATCCTAGACTATTCTCCACGCTTGTGTCATTCGAAGTGGATCGCTCGAAAAGTAGACTCTGTGAACCAACCACGGCGGAGGCACCTTCGTTCATGGTTTCTCTGAATGGTGGTGGAAGGGGGCGCCGATCAGATCACTGAATGGCATGGGACGTAGGCCAGGAAGCTTGGGCAAAGTGGTTGGAGGAGCATGTACTGTTTTCCAAGCGAGTAGATGTAGATTATTTCATACAATAAGGTACGCTAAAAGTACAATGAATGGATACGAACTGAACGTGTGTGATATCCTATGATACAAACTAAAAGAATGATGCGATCAACGTAGCAAGGCACGACTCTCTTCTAACACGAACCGTCGAGGATAACCCTGCCACGGTCCTCGATTTTTTTACCAGTCTCCCATGTAAATACTTGTTTCATTCTCGTCGAACAAACGGTTCTGTTCTTTTACTCGTTAATCTGTTTCACTGGCAAATTCGACGAAGGCCCGTGCACTCGAGAGCCACGGTGAACCGAATGAAGGGCCTTGGGCAGCGTCGAACGAGAATCAGGTGCGTGGTTTACTGCCAGACAGATTTCCTTATCTAAATCGCGTCCGGAATACACACTAGCTTAGAACTAAAATCAACGTCGGTGGCTAAAATCGTAACTCGGAGGAGGACACGAGGAGCCCAGCAACGGGGGTTGGTTCTCCAGGCACGGCTGTCGCTTCCCTCCATCGTCGGGGCGAAAATGATGCGCGGTATCGATCCAGAACGTTGCGCTGCTCGCGAGGATGTTAAGGCGTGGAGCTGGTGCCGGTGGTGGCCGAAGGGACCCCCGTGGACGGTGTGCCGGAAGTGGGCATCGTCGGCGGCGCGTAGGGGCTTCCACATAGCTGGTCCGCGATGCGTCCACCCTCGCGCAGGCCGCTGAGAAAGGCGCCGTGGACGGTGGCCGGGTAATTCCGAATGGTGTGCTCGCCTGGAAACACAAAATCGAACGTTGCGCACACCACTGCAGCTGCATTCAGCTATGTAGACATGCACTACTTAAGGGCGTGCAGCTTCCTTCTCCGAGGACTATCGTTCTCAGCTTATGAAACGTAGGCAATGCTAGTGATTGATACGGTTCTAGGAGAGTCGTGTACGACACTCGCCATGAAAAATCCCGCGTCTCTGCCGTCCTCGAGAGTATCGGAATCGCAACCGAGGCGAAAGTAGAGCGCAGAAGGGCGCAGCCATCTCGAGCAGAAGTGACCATAAAAGCTGCGACCTCGTTGCCAGTGAAAAGCGGAGCCAAGCCGCGAAAATAAGTGGCCGCTCGAGATACAGCGAGGGACAAATATTTACCTGCGAAAAAGACTCTCGGTGGCGGGGGTGGTGCGCCGGGGGTGGGCGGTGGAGCGACCGGCGCTGCCAAGAGATCGTAATCGCTGCCGGAACTGCCGACCGCGACGAAACTGTAGGATCCTCGTGCCCAGGGATCCGCCCTCCATCTCGTCACCACGCTCTCGCGAGGCTGAGGGACCACTTGGTTCCCGAAGATGCCCTGAAAAACCGTCCAGCGATGAAAAGCTCGAGCCCCTCCCTCCCGGCATCGCGGAGCAGAGGAAAAGCTGGTTTCACAGGTTTACCTTGAGGACGGCGATGCAGCGGCCGACGATGACGTCGTCGCTGACGTTCTCCATTACGCAGGCCGCCTCGCCGGCTACCAACGCCAGCAGCACTGGCGCCTTGTACAAGTTCCAGAACAAGAAAAGCTCGCCGCGAGACGCGGTCGTGCTTCCCACGTGGCCGAACAAATTGGCGGTTGGGTCCCAGAAGATCCGCTCGAAGCACAGCACCACCTGACGTGCGACGAATTTAGTAGCGTTTACTTTAATCCCCCATCGAATCTCACCTATTCGCTATTTGATCACAAGCTTGTGTATGCCTGTGTTTTAATCTTCACGAATTTGAGGATTGAGTATAGAGGAAGCTTCCTGCTTTTACGGTGACGGGAACGAAGTAACATGAAGTGGCTCTCTTTGAGATTGCAAGTTTGGAAAGTCGCGGTACGAGAGGGTGAGCTCTGAGGCGTAACGAGATTTCTGACGTTTAAATGATGGAAATAGCGTGTTCTGGTTCTCTTTAGGATTCGGATTTTAACAGGCTGTAATTTAGTAGAGCGGACTCTAAGGTGTCAGGTGGACTTCTTTGGGAGCTAGCGTTCTAATCAGGATTCGTAATTTAAAGGAACTCTGTTGCTTAGGTATTGGTAGCGGAAAGACAAGTCCCCTCCCGAGCATCTATCGACTGTCCCAAGTCCAACGTAACGTGGCCGCGCAGCGGGACCAAAACTCGTCCCAGAAGACAGATCTGCCGGAATCGATGGAACGGTACCGCGTCTCCCTCCCCCTCGATTCATCCAAATTACCCTCCATTTATTCCGTCCGGCCAGGTATCGTGCGCGGAATCCTGACAGCCGTTGCCCATTTCCCCGGCGCGATGAGCCTTTAATTTCTCGCTCGTAAAAGCGGTGCGCGCTCGGCAGGCCCGTAAAAGGGGACGTGTCTCGTGGCGTAAGAAGCGACACGAGCCACGTCACCGGTCCCCGCGACGAAAGGGACCGCCTGATCACAATATATCTCATTCCGGGCCGGTGGACAAGTTCGATCGTCGTTTTCGCTGGTCGCATAAATCAGCGGGGCCCCGGCCAGAGAAGGACAGAGGTGGGGGACTTGCCAGGGCCCCCGTTCGGACGAGGGGGGGTCTTACCTTATTTAAATTGCCGAAGCCCAGCCTCTGGATAGCCTGGGACTTCCAGTCCGGAAGCGGCGGGTTGAAGGCGACCGCGGACGGCGGGGCAGAAGCCTTGAGGACTCCGAGGGGCAGCGTGACCAGCACCGCGTCCGCCTTGTACACCGTGTGATTTGTGTGAGGGCTGCGAGAGGGTGCGGCCCACACTTCCACGCCGTTCACCCCGTAACGGACCGCCCTGGCGGCCGTGTTCAATCGGATGTCAAGGCCCTCCGACAGAGCAACAGGTACGCACGAGTATCCGTTGCGAACTGCAAGGTAAATGCATAAAAAGGCGACGGTCAGTGGCCTGCAGTTTATTCGCCTAGCGATAACCCCAGAGGTGCCGAGCGCTTCTCTTCCCTTACTGAAGGGTGTTTCTACGGTGGCCTCGTTTCGCGCGAGAAACCTGCGGTTGGGGATGCAAGGCGGTGTTCAGGGCTCGGGCCTCGAAGCCCTGCGATTTCACGGGGGTGTTTTAGCAGCGGCACCGTCCTCCCGCGGTCATGCGTAGTGTGCACACGTACGCGCGCAGGGTGTCCCATGTTAAGCGATTTTAAGTGATGTCCCTGGACAAAAGCGTGGCGCGTGAAAAGGGCCAAGCGATGGACCTCCCGCGACGAGGCGGAATTCCGCGTGCCGATGTCACCCGAGCTGCGATAAAGGCTCCATTACCGTTTAATTGGATATTTCGCATTAGCGCCGGCTAAATCAGGACACCTGACGCGGCCCTAAATTCTCGTAAGCACATTCGAAGCCCATAACATCGGCCGCGCATGTACTAATAATGATACACTGGCGTCTCCACTTAGCGGTGGGGGGTTAATTATGTTGATGGCCGCCGTTCTGCTAACAAGCACTCTCCTATCGGGGGCGAACGTGCCGTTTCGCAGATTTAAATTTACGCCCTGCCCTCGCGGGCGCCCCTCGTAATTCGAATTATTGCGTGGCCCCCGCGAATACGCGCCAGCTATCGAAAATCGTTGCCACGAATATCCGTGGAGGTAAATGAGGGGTGGTAACGGGGGGGGGGGGGCGGGAACCGCGATGGAAAAGTTTGGCGGGAAGGTTCACGCGGGACACCTCGTTTACCAGAGCGGTTCGACCTGTTCTTCTCCTAGAAATTTATCGTCGCGTCGCGAACGAGAGCCCGGCTTCGTCGTTTCGTTAATTCGACCGATTTAAATTCGACGTCCACCGTTCGGGGCCACTTCTTCTCTTTTTTTTCAAACCCTTTCCCTCTCGTCGTTCTGCTGTCGCGGCGATTTGGGGGCAGGGGGGAGGGAAGGACCGCGCGATGGAGGGACACGTCGCGCGACGCGGCTCTCGATCCACGCACGATTATTTGCGACGAAACTGTACGCCGGATTCGTTATTACTTTAATTGGAATCCATTTGACTGGCGGCTACAGCGGCGCGCAGCCGGGCTCTCGCTCGTGTCTGGCGTCGATTACAGAAACCCTTTCTAATAAGCGAGGGAATATTCAACAGCCAGTCAAGGGAACGATCCGCTGCTACCAAAATTATGGTAAGTCGACCCTCTCCCCCGTCTTCGTCCACGCTTCGAATGGGAAATTAATTCCTCGCAATGAGGCGGTTGGTCCCGAGTCCATGGAAATTGTCCGTCCACGAATCAACCGATCCGGTTTCGCTTCCACCCGCGACCATTTTCTCCGATGCCCCTTAGAATCCTGCCTGATAGTGCGCTCGATTCTGTATTTTTCTTCTGTATTAAAAATGTCTGGCATTTTTCGAATTCCTGTCCCCTTGGGTTCATTCAGATCTATACTCGATCGTTCATCCATTCCACGTACCGCCTACAGAAATCGTCTCTGAAATCTCCCATCTCAATTTTTCAACGCACCACGCACGCGTACTTAATCAAGAATTCGTTGCACGCGTTTCTCCGCAGCGCGTTCCCTACACACTTCATTCATAAACGCATGGGTGTCCGCGCGAGGGAGGGGGTGGGGGCAAAGGGGCAGTCGCTCCCTGGCTTTTGAGAAAAAATCGTTTATTTTTCAAAACTGATCTTTATTAAGTTTATACTAAAAAGGGAAATATTTTTATATTTCGGTTTTAAGTTTTTAATTAAATTGGCACTATAAAATGGGTTAAAAAGAGCAAGAGGGGTAGGGGAGAATGGGTAATGGCGGTCACTTAAGCAATAAGTGTAATAAAACCAAGATATAAGGTGCAATATTTCTTGATGATGATTTTTCTGTAATCTTAAACTATCAACCTATTCGTAGGATACGAAAATAATTAATATTATATTGATTTATTCAATAAAACTACAAAATACATTGTCCACAGCTACGGGTAATAGCGGTCACGGTGTGGGCAATTATGGTCTAGGAGCTATTTAATTTTTCGCATATGCATCCACAACATTCAGAATGAGCCCAGAGGCAACGAGAGATGCATCGAAACCACATTTCATTATCATAGCCAAACTAATAGCAAATAATACACTTGTACACTGCTTTGTTAAGTGTTTTGGATGCCTAATTGGCTTTCCCAGTTGTTCTAGGGCGTATTTTTGCCATCTACAGAATAAATTTCTTCTAATGAAGAGAGATATTTTCATTCTACACTGGGGAATAATGGTAATCACGTTGCGGGCGCTAACTGTCAAGCGACCATCAGTGCCCGCACACATTTTCTTTGATAAAATTGAAGATTACATAAATAAATTAAAAAGAAAGTTTGATTCTAATCCTTTGCCTTGATAGTATATCTGTATTTACGTAAAGTTGAAATGTAAAAAAAGCTTCAACAATTGAGGCGAGGTCGTTCGACAATATAGCGAATGATGTTGTGAAACGTAAAGAAAAGAAATTGCACATTTCAGACATGCCGTTTTATAATAACAGTACTGATCATCATTGCCCACTGAGCGCGATTGCCTCATTCTCTCCTATATTTTTTTTTACCATCATCCCAAAGTTGACCCCTCCTGGAAAAAATCTGCGGACGCTGCTGCATAAACGGTAGCCAAAGGAAGCTGAAGACTGCGAAGCCTTGTTTCCTCTGGCAACAGTCTTTCTAAAACCTACTCGTGACCTATATCTACCAAACTGATTGTTGCTCCACCAATGCATCCAATGCCAGGATCATCATTTCCTGTAAAACCCCTGAGAAAGAAGTGAAAATTCTTGACGATAGCAAGGATCGCGTAGACCTTGCGATTGACAGGGATTCCATTTGCAATGTGGAAAAGCACCTACCCCGTCGGGGTAAACGGCGTCGCGTTACGGAAGAGGCGCGGGCCACGCGTTAACCGGAACTCCTCTACGAGTATCTTCGTGCACGCGCGCGAAAGCAAATATTTAAAGAAGAATTTATCAGCGAAAGAGGAGGGAAGGAGAGAGTGGCGTGCTCCGGAGAACGATCCGGGGGGAACGAGCACGGCGGTTTCTCCGGGGCCGCTTTTCTCGTTCTATCTCGGTTACATCGGGGGGCCACGGCGCGCGAGGGAGCGAGCGAGCGCTACCCTCTCGCGTCTTGTCTTCCGTTTGATCTTTGCTCGCAGTATTTTTTGACGGCGAGTCGAACAATTTGTATGCCGCGGTGGTTTTCAATTTACATTTAAATTGGTTGCTTATGGCGTTCTGTCGTCTCGACAGGAGTCGAAGTGCAGCCGGGAGCGCAACGCCGAGAGGCGACCGCGCGGAGAAGGAGGCCGCGATACGGGGATACGAGGGGCGAACAGAGATACGGGCCGATATGGCGGCGTGGACGACGAACGAGGGAGCACCGCGGACTCCCGCTCCAACAGTCAAATACTGAAACAGCCCCGAGAGAGAGAGAACTGCCAGCAACTCCGCTGCCGAGTTCAACGCACCGAGCCCACGGTTTGCGCCGCGTTTTTTGCGCGCTACGTAAACGCGACCAGGAACACGGCACAGACGAATTCGGGGGGAGAGCGGAGGGCCCAGGGTGGCGGCTCTCTGCAAGCAACGTGTCTCGACATTCGACATGCGTCGCTGATCGAACGCCGCGCCGCGCCGGGGTCGTTCCGACTACGAGTATAGGGAATTTACATTTCCCCAAGTGTCGCGAAATGGAGCGTGGTGCCGTCGAAACAGTTCTTCGATTCTAGGGAGTGCGAGGGGAGAATGAATCGCGAAGATCACCGTTTCGTGGCTTTTATTTTGTTGTCACTGAGAATCCAGCTGAAAGGGAACATTGATTGGAGATAGGTTAGTATTCTTGGGTTTTCTGTTATTGTACTGTGGATCGGATAGTAATACAGAGTTCCCTGTGTTCATATCGCAGAAATTGGTCTAATCATCCGCCAAGAAGTCGAAGTTTGAGAATTCCCTTCTGGTTAACATGTGTACCGAAACACCCGAGCCATGGTTTCAGGGATACGTAAGAGCAGAGCAGAGGGATGCTTTTCTTGTTCAGCCATCCGTTATATCAACATCCCGCGTTTCGACTTTGGAAAGCATACGCCAGGGAGAACATGTCTCATTTGCCTCGTCGGGTAAACATTGATTTTCGGAAATCGGGAGGACCGCTCGCGCGGGACTCGCAGGTGAACTTCCACCTTTGCGGCCTGGTCTTCGGTCGGAGAGCGAACTCCTGCTTAACGCGGGCAAATATTTAATAAATAAACAGCCTCGACGTCGGGCTTGCAGCCACGCGTGGTCCGCGATGTATACCATTGAAGATGCTTTTTCCCTTCAAAAACCCCTTATAAACGGAATTCTAAAGGGAACTTCAGATAATTTTAAACGGCTTAGCAATGTTTTTAAAGCTGCTTCTCCAACGCGACGAATAACGTATCAGAAATGCAGAAATCACCTCTGCTCGTATCGCAGGCTACAGTCCCTTTAAAACCGCGTTCGAAAACGTCCCCGTCGAGACGCGGCGGGTGGCGAAAGAACAATATTTGCGGAAAAGGCACGAAACGAGGCAGTTTCGCCCTCGAATGGTAAATATCCCCGGCGTTTCAATTTGTCAGGCGACGTGAGGCTGGTTCGGGAATACCGTGGAAATTAGTATACACGGGGGTGGAGGCTTGTCTCCGTGCC
This sequence comes from Andrena flavipes, assembly GCA_963971345.1. Classification (NCBI taxonomy): domain Eukaryota; kingdom Metazoa; phylum Arthropoda; class Insecta; order Hymenoptera; family Andrenidae; genus Andrena; species Andrena flavipes. The sequence goes on from OZ020480.1 coordinate 51,122,467, forward strand.
TCCCTCCCGGCCCAGAGAGCTGCACTCCTCATTACGCCGTCGTGTCGTGGTTGACAATGAACGCGCGCAAACTGCTCGCAATCGAAAATGGGCTAGGATTCGCTTAGTGCGGTGGGAACGAGCCCAGCACACCCCCCGCCGTCTTATTTCACCTGCTCCGCAGGTGAGATTAAGCGGCGTGACGCGCACACGGCTGGTTGTTGACGCGCAAACAGACGCGATACACATAAATTAGCGATTAACCGGGCCCGTAGTCTCGCGGTCGAAACGTCGAGCAAACTTCCGGGACGCTAGCACGCGCGCGACATAATAAGATTAATAGGTGGAAAGTTTGAACGAATGCCGGCGCTGTTTGTCGGTATTAATCATAGCTGTCCGCCGTCGACTTGGTCCCCGGGCCATTACATTAACGTCCCGAATCCGCGAGCCTCCTTCTGCGCGCTGCTGGCAACAGCCTCGAACGAACGGGCGTTAAACGCGCGCAAGTGGACAGCTGGAGTGGCATTTAAAGAAGCGACGGGGTTGCGGGGGTGATCGTTGAGAGGGGAGTGGTATAGGGGGGTTTGTAATGGGGTGAATAGAGAGTAACGTTGGCGGGGACGTCTAATTTAGGATCCTGAGATCAATGAAATGATACTAGGAGCTTCAGTAATCTTAATCCTGCTGCGTGGATTTCTATCAAATGAGACAAAACTCCACCGAATCGATACAGACTCCCCGGAATTCTGTTTCTCAAGCGCCAAGTGCTTGGTTTTTAATACACTCACGCAGTAAATAGGGAGAGCGGTTTTCAGGCGTTCGTAGTAAATGGAACGTCTCGGCGAGGGAGGCCAGAAGAAAAGGAACCGTCCGCCGAAGGTAGAGGCTGGAAATTGCGAGGAGACAAAGGGGGAAGCGCGTTCGGGGGCCGTGGTGGAAATGAATTGCCAGGACGGACGGCAGGGCCCCGCGAAAAATACGCGTTATCTGTTGTCATTTCGCCGTTCTCGTTTTCTCCTCCCCCGTCCGCAGCTGTTATCTGGCCGCGTGTCCCGCTCGCCATCGGTGAATTTAGCATCGGCAGCGGTCTGTATAATTTGTTCAGATTGCGATAAAGTTAATTGGGGCCCTGCGCGGAATTTATGGTGCCGGGCCCGGGCAAGCGACCGGCGGAATGCCGAGATTCCTAGATCGCGCTAGTAAGTAACGCACGGGGGAGATCGATATCGACCGGCGATTTATTACAATTGTCACACATTCTGTGCAAATGAGCGTGTACGGATGCGCTCTCCGCCGGGCGAGCCAATGTTCCAAAGAGATTCTTCTCTGGGACTATAAGACAGAGGTATCATCGGGAGAGCCGTTCTAATTTCCGCGAAGTGAACAGTCTTGCTGCACTTAAACGTGGAGAAATTGAAAGGCGAACGGGCCGAATAGGCGAAAACGCGATTAAAAATCCTTACGTTCACATTTCACACTTTTTCATTATGAAAATGGTCAGTTATTCCAGGAATTTTTGGAGTCGCAGAATCTGATTCAGAAGTCAAAATTGTTATTAGATTAAAACTAATATACAAATATGCAAATAATTAATATGTTAATCTTTACGTTAACTTACATTTCATTATAAACACATATGCTGTGTTTCGTCTGTACTCTCGTCGGTTTCTGTTTCAGTTAATGGCAAAACAATTAATTCTATAATATTTGAATCTATTTCTTTTTTATTTCCACTAGTTACATGCGAAAACGAACTTAAATGTGGATCGGAACTAAACAATCTGCGAAATAAGTAATTGGTTATTACTCGGAAGTCGCAAAAAAGTGCAACTTCTCCTTTTGCACATACATTCCTTATACTATGGCCTATCAAATAATATAAGTTTCAAAGATGCCTGACGATTCCGAGAAATATAACATGCGATAAAAAACGACCATCACATACCTAATTTCTTATATTTCAGTTATTTATAACTTTTTATATATTACAATAACATCGAATGAATGCACCATCTCATCCTATAGATAAATGAAAGCATTTTTAATATCTCAAGTGTGAATTTATACAAATTATTGATCTTCCAGTTTCCACGCGCTCAATAGCTTTTGCTAGATCATCAAAACGCTATCTCTGTTAATTTTTCAAAATTTCATGTCGCAATTAACTTCAAATAACATAATCAAATCAGACGAATAATGATATGTTTTGTTAAACAACATTATTTTATCAACATTTCCTCCTCCGTACAGGGCTGAGATTTAATCTAATAACACTTTTGACCTCGGAATCAGATTCTGCGACCCCAAAAACTCCTGGAATGACCACCTTCATAACGATAAAGTGTGAAATGTGAACGTAAGGATTTTTAATCGCGTTTTCGGCGATTCACCACTGTGGGTCATTAGCGTTAATAAACGCAAACATCGGTGCATCGTTAGCGCGTCGTCGGCCACGGCCAAGGAGCGACATCCACGGGAGACCGTGGAAACCGTTGCTCTCCCGATCGGTAAAACAGGGAGGATCGATGGATCCGAGTGACGCGGGTTGCCGCCAGCGGAGCAGGGAGATGGCCTGAGAATTCTGTGCATCCTTGAGATTAATTAATCACGGTGCTTGCTACGTGGAAGTATCGGTGTCTGGTGCAGGCATCGCGCCAGGCCATCGACACCGAATATTCAAGCCCATCGAGGGTAGCCCGGGACCAACGAATCCGTGCCCCTCGTTCCGGGCATACTTGCCCCGTGCCAAAATCTCCGCAAGTAGCGACCATAACGGGCAACAGGATCGATGCTCGGGGAGCAAAGTTGGCCACAAACGAGGGAAACGTTGCTGCATCGTTGCGGGGGCCACTCGACGCGGGCGGCAACTTTGCCCTAGCACGTTAGAGCCCGCCAATAATTAAACCACCGAACTAGTGTGCCCGTGGAGCCCGGAGCCTTTCAATTACTCGGAACTGGCGGAGAATTAGGTGGTCGTTCTGGTGGACTGCGATCTTCGTAAGTGGATTACGAGCGAGTATGCGGCGCGAGCGCGTAAAAGCGAAAGAGCAACGGCGGAAAGAAGGAAGGTGGATACAGGGGTAGGGGAAGGGCGAAGGGTCGGGGCCCTCGGGGTGGGGGAGAGAAAACCGAGAGAAAGAGAAAAGGAAAGGAGTACTCGCAAAGGGCCGGCTCGCAGCAAGAAGATATTTGAATACGACTGTATACCGGCGAGTAAATCGTATCGTCCGCAAACGAGCAGCGCGCTACACAAGAAATGCATTTGCCGGATGTCGGTGGAGGGGATGACGGGCCCCTCCCCGCGGCCTCAGGGGGAGCAGGGCGCACGCCGAAAGGGGTACGGGTAGTGATGGGCATTTCAGCGTCTCTACCGTGAATTTCCGAGCAATTTCCAGCGTATGCTGGCCTAATTTGGAGACACTTCGTTGGGTGATCGATGAGCCGCAATTGGGAGGAGTTGACGGTGTCTCGAGTGTCTCGGCGCATCGAAGCATCTCGACGACTTCGACAAATGGCGATGCAAAGTACCGAGCATACCTTATCCCTCCATTAACGACACACGACATTTAACCACCCCCCCCCCCCTTCCGGGACAGCCTCAGCGTTCCACGCGCGCTCAACTATTCCGTGACACCGAGCGCCCAGGCGACGTCCCCGGTATCCCGAAAGTTTCGTCAAACTATGGAAGGGACCGGAGGGATGTTGAGTCCATCGCTAGGCAGTCGGAGCGTGTAGCCTTGGCAAGGGGCACGGTAAGGCCCCACGGAAAGTCCCCTTTCGTTGGCCGTCTGGTCCAGGCGAGGAGAGCAAAGGGGCGCTATCGAGCGAGCTATCTCCCACCACCCGTACCAGTTGCGCCGTAATATATAGGCCGTATCTCAGGCCCGCAAATTGCCTTTTTAAACACAACAAGACAGCCGTGCCCCCTTTCAATTTACGCGGAGCCCTTTTTCGCGTGCGCGCTCCATTCCGTTTCCCTTCGGTCCTCCTCCGCTTCACCTCCTCTATCCAACCCGCCCTCCCCGCCACTCTCTTCCTCCTCCCCGCGTTATATTCTATCTTTTCTGCCTTTGTGCAACTTCTCCCCCTCCGCTCGACCAGGCCCCTTCCCCGTCCCCCCCTTCCTCAACGTTCCCTGAAAGACGATTTCAGCATTCGACGGCGTTCCCTGGCATTATATCTAAATACACGTTCGCGAGATTCTTCGAAAAACGACGCGCTGTATATTATCGGTGTAATTACAAACGCGGGAATCGGCCGGCGCGACAGCTCGCTTGGCTACCGTGGGGGTTCCACGGCCCTCCGAGGGAGGGACGAATGGAAATTTGCCACGAGATATCGGGAGGAGAGAAGGCCGCCGACGTCGCGGCCGAGAGCGCGCCGGACCATTTCGCGCGATTTTTCTCCGAGCACCTTATTAAAACCACTCCGCGGCCCCGTAATAACGTTCGTGCTACCAGCCGAACGGTGTAGTTAGCGTGGCGCGACGCTGCAAATGGGGATAATTTTAGAACGACTCGCGACTGGGTGGACTCCCTGTTCGCTCAACGGGGGACGGATTTTTCTGCGTTTCCTCGGCCGCCGAGTAGAGTTGCGTGCGCGAGCGCCTACCTCGCCCGGAGCCTCGGGGAAAACGCGGCTGGCTCGGACCGGCGACACGATTGTTTTCCCGTGAAACGGTTACGGATCACGGCGCACCTTTAGGGACAATTAGAATGACCGTGGGCTCGGCATTGTCGGGGACAAAGGGGGCTCGGAGTGATCGTCTATTTTTATGGGACGTTGATTGAAATGGGGTACACTGGCAGGGAAACAGAGGCGCCGATTCTGAATACGTTGGGCGTGAAAAAAGTGATATCACGGTGTATGGAACACAGGGAGCCGTCGTGGATTTCTTCGACGAGGAAAAAGTAGATATCTCGCACGCGAGCGTTGCCCGGCCTGGCTCGTTGATTAAAATCACCGCGAGCCGAGCGGGTATTCCCTCGATCGAGAAAATCAGTTAATCGCGGCGGGGGAAAAGAAACGAGTGGATCGTTTCCATAACAGAGAGAGGGGGGAGAGGGAATAAGATATTACGGAGGATCCGTGGGGTATCTCTCCCGGCTACCTACCGCCTTCGGCTAAAGGCTACAAAGTGAAAAAACTCGTGATAAGCTGGCGAAAGAATGATCTCGGAAGGAGGCCAGAAATGAGACCGAATAGCAGGGTGGAGGAGACGGACGGGGTTGGAGGGGTGTCTGGACGTGGCTTTTAATCGGCGTAATAAGACGTCAAGGACACGCCGCGCAACCGGAAGAAAAATTCGTTGGCCGGGGCACGCAGTTAAGCGATCCGCCGTGGCTCAGCCCGACAAGATTGTCGATTTATGTTTACATACTCGTTTTACGTGAGATCCCGATAATTAGAGTAGTTACCTATACGCGAGCGAGCGAGCGCGCGCGCGCGCGCGACCCACCGACCGGCTCGGAGCCCGTGTGCGTGGAACCACCTCTCGTCGGACGGGCCCAGGATGATGCCGGGAGGATTTAAAAAATGGAAGAAGCACGAGCAGCGGCGAAGGTTTAAACGAGGGCCGATTAATCCCTCCGGGGGGAACGCGGCCTGAAATTGGCGTATAGTCTTCGCCGCGTTATCTTCGATCGTAAAGCATCGTCATCTCGGGGCCCCCCGATACACTTCGGCACACGGTTGCTTATTCATCCTCTGCTCACGAGTCAATATAATCCGTCAGAATCCCCTTTTCGACTTTTCCACGGATAACGCTCGCGGCCCGGGGCGCCGTCTTCGTCTCCGTTACCCTCGCGAGGGTGGCGGGCCCTGTCTTCGATTCCACGAAGGGAATCAGCCCGCGTACACGGACCTGGGAACCCTTGGCCTACACGGGCCGGGGGTAAGTGTAAATATTAATCGGGTGGGAAGGGAGAAGCCGCGATTAGACGGGAGAGCGAGCGGGCGGGTCGCCCGGTTGATTTACAGCGTGGCATCGCGCCCCCTGAACGAGCTATCGCGTATTTGCTCGTAATAACTTGGTTTGCTTTCAGCGTGGTTTGACGGCTCTCGTTACACCGGGCGTCCCATCTAAATCGATCGCAAGGAATGTCTTGGAAGCTATTAGTGATGTCGGGAAACGTTTCGCTTGAAGTTATATCCCTTGGAAGCAGGCAACACAAAGGGCATTGGAAGAAGAATGCACCGCGGAGGAAGGAGCAAAATGCATGTGCTGTTGTATTGGAGAATGGAAAACGAGAATATTCTACGCACAGAAGAGATCGGAGTTTCTAGGCCAGTTTTTCAGTTTTTAATTTTTAATAAATTATATGGGCGAAATATCGTTAAACCGGTTGGTATATTTGATAGGGCATACATTTGGCTGTCTGATTAAATTATTAAATTAAATTAAATTATTAATATTGATCGGGGTTCTATGTAGGCGCCCCCCTTTAATTTCTTTCTTTCATATTTTAATAATAAGTTGAAAAAATTTTCAACTTAAAAATGAATTATAATCTATTTATAACATAGTGTACGGTTTAAGGTTGTTATCCCCATATCACCCTAACGAATGGGGTAAAGATCTGAAATTTCTCTCAGTGATTTTTTAGGTAAAGAGCATTATTTGGCACACATAAATACTAAAATCGGAGCTGGGGCCGATCTCCCTATGCTTACCCGGATAGTCCCTTTAAACAAAAAATAAAAATCGCTTTATGAATAACAAAATAACAATTTAAACCTTATTAGTCAACCAGCCCCGACCTATCATTTTGACTTCGATAATCTATATAACCTTAAATTATTTATGTATAAACAAAAATACTATGTCAATAGTTCGGATAATAAACAAACTTTAAAATAGTCCCTTAACATTTATTCTATTGTTACTATATAGAGCGTGAAAAAATAATATCTTTAAGAAAAATATTTACTTAAATAGTCAATTTTTCGACAAACACTGATAACTGTTAAAAAAACGTGCGATCGTGAGGTCGGACATAAATGTATGTCATAGTAAAAGTGACTTCTTTCTACAGTGAATGTTTCCGCAGTAAAGCACATGTCGGTGCAAAGTTATTAACAATTAGTCAACCTACCCCTTGAGACAACCAGCCCCGATCTCCCCTGCATGGCGAGGTTCCCTGAAACTTTACCTGAAATTAACCCCGAGCGATACAGCTAGAATCTCCCCAAAGACCCACCACCGCGTACATCCCACGCGTGCCCCGTCGAATTTGAGTGACAAACGGTTAACTAGAATCGCGAACAGTTCGCTAGGCAAATAGTTGAGCTCGACCAGCGTTAAATAACCAATCGATCCTGAATCGGGGCTGTGATGTCGGCTGCATCGCGGCGCCCCCGCGTCCGCAACGCACCCTCGTCGCAGAGGCGTGCACACGTGTTGCCAATTACCCTTGCCGCATCAAACGACGTCACAGTTGAATCCTCCACGGTGGCCGGGCGGCCAACATCCACGCGGAAAGAAGGGTTAATCGCGATAACGCGAAGGCTCCCTTTTCGGGGCCGTTAAACGCGACCAAGGGGGACAGGGTGGAAAAGGGACCTCCGGTAAAACATCCGAGCGGGAAGAAGACGGTCGCGCGGCGTAAACTAGCGAGACGTTCCTCGCTCCCAGAGAAAGATCGCGCTCGCTGCGTAACCCCAGGGTGTTCTTTCTTCGCTAATGTCGAAGCCCGTGCGCGACGCGCGGCGGTAGGATTACGCGTCGCGGAGCAGAGAGCAGCGCGGCGAGAGTCGGCGCGCGTAATTGAGTCAAAATTATTTTCAAGCTGGCCGTTGCTGGCGCGATCATTACAGCGGTTAGCCTCAATCGAGGGCGGTCCTTTCCGGGTGGCAAGTTTTTCTGCTTTGATGATCACTGTCAGTGGGCAAAAGGCCGCTTACGGCGGCCTCGCGCGCTCTCACCTCGCGCGTCGCTCCATCAATCTCTCGTAACCCAGCATGCCGTTTTTACCCGGTGAAATTTATTACGCCGTGGCCCACGCTCTTACCCGGCCCAGCTCGGTCCCCTCCGCGGCCCCTGAAACGCGCGATCCCCCCTCGTCGCGCAGCTGTGTCACATCGACGCGACGAGGCTCGCACGCGGGACACCGGGGCCCCCCCTCGCCCCGCTAACAGACACCCAATCTATCCCGATCTATCGCGATCCATCGGGAATACGCGGGTCAATCACGTTCGACGTCGACGTCGAGGGATTCGCGAAACCTGACGGCGGCGAGACGTTGATAAGTGGGCGGAGATTTAAGATTTCACGGAGCTGACTGGGGGGACTCCAGACGGGGCTTCCAAACGGAAGAGGGTTGGTGTCGTCGGTCGTTGGTAAAGTTTCTTATAGCTCCACCACCCACTCTCGTCGATTCCAGACAAATTCGTGTTTCTCTCTATGTTACACATATTCTAAACTCCCGATGCAAAGGAAAGAGACAGAGTGCGCGTGCGGTGCGTAAACGGAGAAGACCATCACGGGATACATGGGGGTTCCTGAAAAGCTGCTTCCCTGGGACATTTACGTTTATTCGTGCGCGAAATCGAATTCTCGCGGGGGCGCGCGCATTGCCACTCCCCACCCTTTCCCCGGCCCCATCGACATTGTCGCGTTACGATCGAAAACGGCGATGGAACATCGTCGACGTGTACGGCGCGTATGGAAACGCTCGGATGGGTCGTTCGGGGCGGACATCGACGAGAGATACGTATCTCGGTCTACGTAAATACGGAGAAGGGATGATACGATCGAGACAGCGATCGTTATGGAATCTCCGGCTCCGTACGATCCTTGAAATTTATAGGGGCCTGGCGCAAGACGATGAATTCGCGGGCATTATCGTGGCCCCGATTGAGATCCTGCGGGGCGGTATCTTTCCGTAATGCGCGGCTTTATCCGTCGCAAATGATCGTGGTTGCGCGGTAATGACCGGCGTGCGCGTTGTTCCGTCGATTTTTCGGAATGCACGGTAACGTGCACTTTTCCGAATTGCCGTACCGATTCGCCGAGCCCGGATCATTGTGATGTTTGCCTTGCGTTCACAGGCTCTCGTGAATTGAATAACGCGCGCCACGGGGATAATCCCACCCCGAAACAAGCTAAACACCGTGGATCGCATCGACCAGCGTCCGAAGGAATTCTTTGGAAGCGCGATAACGTGCAATTCGCGCGATAAAGCGCGTAGATTGTACTTTCTTCGGGTATTTCTAGCTCCAGTGTCGTACTTAACGCGCATAAATATAGAGTGGACACGGTTTGCGCGTGTAGTGCATGTTGCACGCGTGGGGCAATGGGTCATGCACTTAGGACAGTTCATAGTAAATGGGGGAATAGGTCCTAAATGCCATTGAGTTAGGGTAAATCCCGGAGACGCGGTCGATTTAATACAAATTGACTGTTGAAATTAATATAGAAATTTCTTATTTTATCGGAACAATCCTATGTGTTCGGAATTTTATGCTGATTCGGAAAAACTGGTCGATATTTGCTTTAAGAAAATATTTACTGTATATCGGGTTGAAAATTGAAGTCATGACATTTGACCACCTCTCCCGAGGTGCCGGGAGAGATGGCTCTCGCTGTTGGCGGAGACCACTCACATAATTATTCATGGAAAATTAACAATGGATAAAGCAAAATTATTTATGAGTGAATACAACTACAGATTCATTGATATTTAATTTATTTAGGCTAAACAAGTAAAGAACACATAAAAGAAAAAGTGAATAAAAAACTAAATAATGAAAAATAATAATAAAATTAAAAAATAATCAAAAAATCATAACTCGACCATCTCATCTTTCTGCAACGAGAGATGGTCTTCTTCTCGTTAGCTTTGAGAGGAAGAGTTAATATGACCAAATACTTTGATTGCATTATCCGTCAATATGTCTACTACCTTATTATCCCAAACATTAAACGAAAATAAACTTAGAAGTATATTTTAAATACGATTCTGTACACCGCTGTTTGACAAAAGAGGTTAAATGTAACCTCAAGTTACCTTTTAAAACCTGTAAATCCAGAAAAGTACAGAAGAAAGCGAAATGACGCTATTCATTCAACTGTTCGGCTTCTAGAGAAGTAATTGATCTACACTTTAACGCATTTTTACATAGAGAGCCTGAAACATAGCGACTCGACCAACTTTCTGACCCGACCGCGTCTCCCGGATTTACCCTACTGGTATTGAAAGACAATTCACACATTTCTTGTTCTCTCACTTGTTTGCAAATATATCTCATAGTTATCTCTTTTTTTTTTTACAGGTGAGGCATGCTTACGTCCGACGCACCACGTGAGACCTCCTGCTAAATTTTGCAATGGTGCACTGAATACAGGGACTTCAGAGGTCCACAAGATTTATAACACATTACGTATTACATATCATATACGATACCTCTTCTATATTAAAATAACATTTATATGATCGCAATGGATTATATTTCAATTATTAACAAGGTAATACCGTGAACACGGACTCACCGATTGGAACGCAATTTTATGGGTTTTTAGAGTAACTGAAAACAAGAACAACGGTGTGTTACATTTCAGCCCTATCGCCCTTAAAGGGGGTGAAAACTAACCTGAAAGTCAAATTCGCACTTCCACTTTGTCGAGTATAATTCTCAAAGTACTAGAGACAGAAAAAAATGTTTCAAATAAAAGTTTAATGTTGCAATTAGTGCTGCAAACTTGCGTTAATAAAATTTTAAAATTACGTTTTTGTTTTTAATTCTTTTCAACAGGTTCTTCTTTAAACTATTTTCAAAAAAATTCCACTTCGCACTTTCCACTCAACATGCTCCATTTAACAACTTCCACTTTCCACTTCACTCTTCTCGTTTTTAATATAATCCCTCACTCATTACACTTCTCACATCAACTTTACTCCTCACAATACCCACTTCAACTTCAATCTACACAGCTGCAATGTTCAAAACTGACTACGAAGAATAAATTGTGACCTGTGAACTTTAAGTGTACATTGTAGCACGTCAGCTTCATCAGTCACCTGTATTCCCGATTATTCTTTATTTAAATCGCGTACGACTGCGCTACTTATCTCTTGACTCATATCCGCTTGGCCCAGGTAAGGGGGAATCAAGAGAAGACAAGAATCGTGGAAAATAGGTGAACATGTTCAGGATACAAGTGACGAGGAACAAAAGTGAAAAGGCCCTTCAAGCTTTTCACTTCAGTGAAGCGCGTTCGAAGATCATTTGGAGCGCCTACTTGAGCTGACTTCGCTCGTATTCAAGCGTCTTTCGAAGAAATCTCGAAAGAACGTTCCGAGTTCCGACTAGAACGAACCTGATCCAGATTGACACGCCGGTGTGTACCTGTCACTGCGAGCTTGTAACGTATCAAGCGTTACAAGCGTTCGCGGAATTCGCCGGCCCTCGCTCCTGTCGTGCATTTACGTGCACGCGAATAGTTGCACGCGCGCAACGCGACGCTCGCGAATTACGAGCGCTACCGGCGACGATTCTTTAATAAACCGTTAGCCGGATAGCAAACAGTAGGGTACACGTAACGGGCAAGCATTTCCATGGATAAAAAGGGGTTATACTATACGTTAATATATCAGGTTATCTTCGATCAGCTTTATAACGATACCCGGGGTCCCGGTGAGCCTCTCTTAACAAGCGGCTCCGGATTTTTCTGGCAGTTAATGGCGACTTTCTCCTGTTTATTGTGCGCACGATCGTATCTCGTTCGAGAATTAATTAGTGTCAGCCTCTTTAAAAGGTCCGCGCAATTCTCACGAAATGCGCAAATCCGCACGAGAGCGGATTCCGCAGCCAGCATCCGTCTCAGCCGCTCCGTCTCGTTCTCTCTCCTTCGTCGCTCGTTTAGAAAGTCCAGCCCGGTCGCCCGGCTGCAAGATGAGACCGGTGTGCGAGAATAAAATGACCTTTCTCGTTTAATCCGCTCGATATCGGGGCATTCCATCCCTGTCTCGCGCCTCTAAAATTATCGCTCACGGCCTGACCCCCTCCTGATTTAGGCGAACCCGCGATCCCCTTGACCTTTCCGCCGCTGCTTCCAATCCCGCGCGACCGCAATTCTAAATGCTCCCTCAAGTGACATTATTCCCAGAACAAGTTGCTATCCAACCTTGCTCCATTACTAGAAACTTCTGCACTCTGACTTGCGAGCTTAACTCCCCGATTGGACTTCCATGGGCCATCGACGCCCGGCCTCTAATTCTGCTTAACACTTTATCACGCGCGGAACCCGCTTACAGGGTCTCCCGTCTCAATTACACAAATTATTCGAGTGTTTGCCGAGGCGTTCAATTAAGACTCGAGACGCGACTGCGGCTGAACTCTGACTCGAGTGCTGGTTCGATTCGAAACAGTGACACGAACCACCCCATCGCGGGACGAGCCGCGTCGCGTTGTGCATTTTTCCCAAAGAAACTTCTCCGTCAGAGGAGGCAGCTGGTTGCCAAGCATTTTTCCCAAGTTCCAATCTTATTAGACGCAACAGCGACGCATTCCAACGACCTTCTCCCCGTCAACCGCGAGAGGCCCCGGAAGGGTGCACCCCTGACGGAGAGGGTGAGTTAGCCGAGGAGTTTTGGTCCGCGTTTAAAAGTTTCTGGATAAGGGAGGTCGATAAACAAGCTGCGACAGTTAACGTGATTCTCGAACAACGACGACGGGACATTTAAATTATTTTAACTTCCGCGACTGCGATTCCATCCCCGGGACTTATAACCCTCTCGGGGTAGCTGTTTAAATTTAAGGGGTCATGCTCAGTCAGGTGGCCGAAAAAAGGGTGGTCTTTGGAAATTTTTTACTCAAAAGTTATAACACATTTCTCAAAAAATCTTTTTTCCTTTTAAGGATTTAGTACCGTGTATCGTAAGTTTTTTATTTAAAAATATTTATCAATAGGTAACTAAGTTATTGTCCATCACTCGAAAATCGTGAATGATTTTGGTCAATTAAAAGAAAACTAAGCATCGGATAAAAGAATCCTTCGTTCAAGGACTAGATAATATAATATGATAAATAAATTCTTTTGAATTTTTTATTTTAGATGATCTACTTTCGAGCAGCAGTGGTCACCGCAGAAGCCTTTTTTTAGAGAACCTTCGAGTGATGGACAATAACTTAGTTATTGATAAATATTTTTAAACAAAAAAATTACTCTGCACGGTACTAGATGCAATCCTTAACACGAAAAAAGATTTTTTGAGAAATGTGTTATAGCTTTTGTGTAAAAAATTTCCAAAGGCCACCCTTTTTTTCGGCCTCCTGACTGAGCATGACCCCTTAATGCGCCGCACAACATCGTCGCGGTGTAAGGCCGCGTACAGACTTGAGCACGAACAAGAATGAGGCAGGCCGAGGCAGAATGCGTATGCAAGTCTTGCGCGTGGGTGAATTGCTTCGGGGCCGTTCGCCGCATGCCTCGGGCAGTTCGCCGCTGCCTCGGGGTTGTTCGCCGCACGGTATCGGTCGAAAAAAATTAATTCGTGCTCAATCCGGATGTCGTTCCAAGGCAGGACGTGCTGCGGTGCCATTCGTCCACATGCCTCGGGCCGATCCGACAACTTTGGATTAGGCTGGAGGCGAAAGCAAGGGAAAGACGAGCCTCCTTCTATACATGTTTATTTATGATTTTTTTAGAAATACGAATTTTAAGTAACACCGCATATTTCCTTCACTACTGCGTAATAGTCTATAAAAAATATATAAAAAAAATTAATGGTAAACAATTTTAAAAATGCAGTAAAAACTAAATTTATAACCGGTATATGTTATATCAACGACACGAAAATATCTTCGAATGACATTTCGTATGTAATAAAATAAATATTACCTGCTGGGCTTTATATAAAAAAGTCCTTTTATAAATAAATCTGAAATTTATTTTAAAAAATTTTACTCCAGAGAGAAGTTTTTAATTTTTATTCATTTCCCTGTACCCATCGAACACTGCTGTGGCGGCTCCGATCGGAGTCGTTTCAACGAATATCATGAATTACATAAAAATTTATTCTTTACTTTACGTTATTATAAATAAAATGTATCTTCTATGATGTTCTAAAAGTCTCCTCAGTTGGCTTTAGCTTGCCTCGGCTAGCCTCCTGCAGGGCGCACAGAACGAAAAATCTCAATTTGACCAGCCCGAGGCATTCGGGTCTGCCTCGGCCTGCCTCGTTCGCGATCGTGCTCGAGTCTGTACGCGGCCTAAAGCAACCCCGAGCGTTTATTCTTCCGGTATTCCGCAACCAACATCCCCCCGCCAGTGTCGTCAATAACTTCGAATTGCGCGGCCAGCGGCCATATTCTCTCGTACAAGGGTCTGCCTCGAACGAGAAGGCGAGGCTCCTAGAGAGGCCGCGGATAACGAACGCGGCGAAGGGAGTAAGGACACATGCGAAACGCGCGCGCGACTCGCACAGGAGGAAGGAAGGGAAAAGGGAAGGAACAGGGAAGAAAAAGGGAAGAAAAAGAGGCGAAAAAGAGAGGGGGAAAAAAAGGTTATTACGGTGAAGGCATGCCACGTACGAAGGCAGCCCCGAGGTGGCGCGGGGCGATGGGAGGCGAAGTCGGAGCGTAGCGGCGACGAAGGTGGAAGATGGCTCTCACGTGGCGTACTTAGGAGAGCCACCGAGGCGGTCTGCCGTCAATAATTCCCACATGTAATGAGGCGGGCTGTTGTTCGCGGGCGGACAATAACGCCCATAATTCACTGTCCGTGCTCGCCAGAAACTTATCCTCCCGTTTCCCGAGCAATGGAGGAAGGGGAGGGAGGAAAGGCGCCCACGAGCTCAAGCGGCAGCGTTCGCGATAAGGGGCCGCTGGGATGAGCTTGAGCTTTAATCAAATTAGTCGCCACCGTGGCCCGAGGGCTTGTTAAAAGAAACAACCCTCGCCCCGTAGCTGCCGCTTATCTGATGCCTCCAATAGGCGTTTTACAGAACACGGATAACGGGGATCGCCTCGTGTCCCCTTGGAGCGATAAAACCGACGGAGGGATAAAAATGCCACCGTCGTTTCTACGACAGAGGGAGAACCGTCAGCGAGAGAAGGCCGAGACGCCGCGGATGCTGACGCACGAGATTCCTCAATTGCTACCAAGCTGATAGAAACAGTAGGGGAATTCTGTACGATGCTGAGAGATCGACCATAATGTCCAATGTCAGTGGACAAGGAATAGCGTGTCATGCGTCGTCCGCAAGGTATCCTGGAATATTCAGAGGGAGGGAGTAACGAATATTGGAATGGACAAATTGGTTGCTTTGGGGCATAAGTTCGTGGACAGAACGATAAAGAATCTTTCGTTATTCCAAGCCTGTAGATCCCTAATCATTCAGACTTCGTTAATGGGGGCCGGTGCCTCTGGAGATCGTATTGCAATCGCCATGGCCGACCTTGTCTGAGCCTTGTCGGTCAGCGACAACCGGTCCCCAGACTCCTATTCCAAAGTCGGGAAGACCACGATTCGTTAAGTCCTCCGGCAACTTGACATTGCCAACGGTTTACCTATAACAAGGCGGCTGGCCTGACCACTTCAAGTTTTACAAGATTTTTCGCCATACAGCGGCCAGCAGGAAGAAAGGCGGGTACACGCGAGCGTCCAGAAACGTCGCGTTCGATGGCTCGGTGAAATTTCCGAGAATTCGAAGCAGGAAATACACGATGCCTTTCGAACAACCAAACTCGTATCACCGAAGAAGCCACCGATGGTTCAGACATCGGAGGCTTCACCGAACGACAGCGGGCCGAATGATCCTCCAATTATTTCGAGTGGAACACCTTGGAACATCGCGGCGGTAACGAGGATGCTCGTCTACGAGACCGCGAACCTCTAAACCACGATGTTGCCCGCCTCGGGCGCGAATTCCTGGGGGCCCCACGGACGAGGAGGCAACACGCCTCTTCGCCGCTAGGTAATGGTTCTCTCCTCTCTGTTTCGAGAGGCGAATTCGATTGCTGCACGCGCGCGAACCGCCGGTGGAAGGGAGAAGCGACGAAACGAGGACTCACCGGGCGAGGCAGCCCGGGACCTGTTAAAAATACAAATAACGTACAGAAATTACTTTTGTCCCGCTACGCGGCGAAGATTTACGGCGGGGCAACAAGCTTACATTGGCGCAGCGCTTGGAGACATAAATCAAGGAGAACTTATGAGGGGCCATTCATTAATATTAATAAGCCGTATGTATCTGTCGGGGCATAACGATACGATAGTTGCCCGATCGATACCTAGAGAGATTTTTCACGGCGTTGATGAGAAACGATGATTCAAAGCGAGCCCAGCGCGCGAAACTTCCAGCCACCGCCGAGCCGTGCCCGCCTCGCACTGCTCGCTACACACGGCGCTGCAGCTCACCGGCAGCGTGGGGAAAATATCGTCGACGAAGCCGGGGCGATGAGGCCTTCGGTTCGACGCGTCGGCGTCGCGTCGTGAATGGCCAACACCGGTGCCCCGCGACCGGTGTTGGATCGGCCGTTATTTAGATACACAGGTGCGCGCGACGTATTTGGCTCCCTGGTAATTGCACCCGGTCACCGGACAAAGCGGCTCGCTATCAAACAAGACGGATTTTGATTAATTCATTTACTTATCCCCGCAATTGTACGCGGTGACGTATTATCGCGACCGTTCGCGCATTCGACGCTGCTCCTCGCCTGCGTACCTATTCATCGGCCTCGCTTTCCCCTCCCACCTTCGCTCCTAATGAATGTTTCAATGAACCGGGGGCATGAAAAATGGGCGCGATTCGCTTTCACGGGTGTTTAAAGCGAAGAATGCCTTGGTACTGTTTATAGGGAGTGTAATGTTGCGAAGCTACTAAGGGGCGAGGCGGTAAAGGATCATGGGGGGATCAAGATTGGGGGCCTGATCGATTATCGATCGATCGTTTGGGGACTTTGGGAGCCACGAGCACACCTGTTCCACGAAACAGTCGCCAACCGAATTACTCGGTCGACTCGATGGGGTGAGGATGAAGTAGGCTGAAGGAGCAAAGAAACCGAGGATTACTAATTACCCGGGGCGAGATACTACGGAAATATATCCTCGCGGCAGCAATTATTCTGGCCAGATAAGAGAAGGCGAAACGAACGCGCGATATTTCTCGCTTTTATCTACGCGCCTCCGCGGTCGCGTTGTAATATCAATAAACAGGGACGTGGATTTTTCTGTCGGTTTACGAGCCCTCGGGTTAATCGTCGCGTCTAATGAAGACTATTAAAAGCAGAACAAATCGCTCCGTCGAAACGATAAGGACAATAAAAGCCGGTCCCGCGGCGGGAAATGGATCGATGCCGAGGGTAAAGGGGACGTGATAAAAAAAAAAGGAGCGCCGAGGGTGCGCCGCGACGGTAGCAGAGACAAATGATGTCTAATAGGGAAGAAGGGCCGCGAGGGAATTCGGCGTGCCGGTTGATGCCTATCAGTCAGACGATTAATTAATAACAACACTCGGCCCGGGCTGACATCTCCCGCCGATGTGTGTAATAGTTTACGCCCACCCCGATCGGAAGCCCGTCTCCCGCTCGTATCGCGCCCGGAGAGGTCCTCCAGTGCTGATTCATTTCGATTAATCACGAACGTCTCTCCGCCGTTGGGAAAGTTAATGCGAGCGGCGCGCAGAGGTGCGTTTAAATTGCCCTTTCTGTTCACCGTAATCGCGACAGGTACTTATTCGAGTAATCGTAAGAGGTACAACGCGGCCCGGTGTACTTTGGCATTACGGTGCTGAATCCGCGAGTGAAGTTGAAAGGGGAAGCGAACTGGAACTGCGCTGAATCGAATCTCGACCGGTATCGGATTGAATCTGAATACGTAATGACTCGGTGCTAGTAACGAGCCGGAGCCGTCCGTAGGGAAACGTACGATAGTTCGGAGGTCTGGAATCTGGTGCGATCTTCCGCTCGCCGAAACAGCAGCTCGCGCTCGGGACCGCCGGATAATCGGAGTAACGAAAATTTATGCGTACGGTGGACGGCGCACAGTGGTCTGGAATTAAGAATTTGGTGACATTTGAGCTTTTGAACTATGAAAGATATCGAAACCAAATTTGCGCTAAAAAATAGGGAAAATATATTCCCTTCTAATGATGTATAACTTAATATTTTTTACATTTATTTATTTATTATTTTTTCAATTTTTTTAAGTTGATTGTTATAAAAAAAATTAAAAGCTGTTTATTTGGTACTTTATTTGATACTCTTTTCGGTGATTTAAGTCGCATGTTGAGAAAAGTTTTCGTTTACAAGTTTTAAGGAAAGTCGAATAGTAGAGGAAAGTAGTCAAATTCGCTTCTTTTTTTTTTAAATTAAAGAGCAGTCTTGTGCGTTAAAATGTTATCTTTTACTAGTAATCATTAGAAGGGGAATTTCTATTTTTTGATATCTTTTTTGGTTCAAAAGCTATAGACAAATATCACCAAATTCTCAAATCCAGACCACTGTGCGGCGCACAGTAAGACAAACTGCACTCTTTTGTATCGAAATCGCAGAACTTTTGATAGAAATAAGATAGAGGGATGAATCCTTTTGGAGGTTGAAGCTAAGAGTTGCGGAATGAGGGAAAAATATAGAAAAAGTATGACAAAGAAGTTTTGACCTTGAAAATGTGTAACAAGTCAAGGAAAAACTTCAATCACACATTATAACGAGAAAACCGCAATTCTCTTCAAGAATGTCAACTTTGACATTTATTTTCAAGGTGCGAGATTGTTTGTCATACTTTTTCAATATTTTTCCCTAATTCTGCAACACCTTACCTTTAACCTACAACAAGATTCATCCCTCTATAATATTTCAATCAAAAGTTCTACGATTTTGACACAAAAGAGTGCAGTTTGTCCCACTGCGCGGCGGGTCGGCGTCAGCGGAAAATGTCGTAATTAACCCGCGGTTTCACGTTCGATTCGGCGCGCCGCGCCGCAACGGCGGCAGGGGGAAACCGGCACGACGGTTAATTTATGCCACGCCGGGCTTAGAGGGACGGTTCGATCTATAGATCACCGATCGGTGGCTGCGCGTTATAACGAAGAAATTCCCGAGATTAAGAGGCGCCGCTGGTGCGCGCTCGCGGAGAACAAACGGGGAGATTACATCATAGATTAAGTCACACTATAAATTCTCACCGGACGCGAGCGATAATGAGCTCCGGACGATACATCAGCGTCGCCGAAAACGCAAAATTAATGTAGTTCATCGTGCATTCCGTCGTTAGGCATAAATCCTTCAATAGGTCGCGGCGACGTGCTGGCTCGATCGGAGGGGCGGGAGAGAGGGGGGGATCGAGAGATCCAGAAGAAGATCGAGCGAGGGAACGGAGCGAAACGCGTGGGCGAGAGGAGGACGTCGGTTCGAAAAGGTGAAAGAAGGGGGGAAGGCAGAAACACGTTGATCGGGGTAGCGAAGGGGGGCGACGAAGACGAACGCGCGCGAGCTGGATGAAAGGAGAGGCGGGAGGAACAGGAAGAGGAGATATCGGCGTTAACGAGAAAACGGAGTGGTGGACTCGCCGCACGCGGAGAGTTCACCGTGGAACGGTAATGATTAAGCGGCTGATTAATTTCAGATTAGCGGCTATGAGACCGTACACGCGAATGATCATAATGGAGTGTCCGTCGCGATTACAACTCGGTCTATTACGTTGATTAATCGGATACAACTCATATACATATGTATGACATCCAGCGCGCGATCGCTCGCTCCATTCATCCCGTTTTCACTCCGTCGCGTTACGGAACGCCACGTCCGAGCTTGTGTCGGACTCGGCCAACGACTTTCCGTCTTTCTCCGGTTTCGTCAGACGCCGCTCGAACTTTTCCCCGAAACATCTCGTGTTCCATGTTCGGACACGATAAATCCACGAGATTATCGATCGCGCGGCCCGATACCCCCGACGCTTTCACCGTTCCCGAGCGCGTTACTTCGCGTTCGAGCCTCGTGTACCGTGTCCGGTCATTCAGAAGTCTCGGCCCCGAGCATTTTTCATCGGACTCGTCCCCGTGGCAGACGGGAACGACGCCGGGCGGAACGACGGCCCCGTGAAAGTAACGAGCCGGGGATACTTGAACTTGAAAAGGCTTCAATATCGTTTCGGTTGTAACGCGCGTTAAAGGGATTATCGCGAGAAAAATGCCCGGCCAGGCGCGAGAATCATTGAAAAATGATAAGTAGCCATAAATTCGTTCATTAAACCGTTAGAGGCGAACGGCCCCCCTCGCGCGCTCGCCGTTCTTATGTAAATGCAGCCGCATACTGCGCAACTTAATGATAATACGGTATTGAGCGCTCGCGCTCGCGCGTCGCGTAAAATGTTGCGAACGCCGGCTTAAGATCCTCGGATTGCCGAAATTATTGGCACTCCCGGGGTTCGTTAACCCATTCGTGCCACATTACGAGCCGGGCTCGTGGCGCGTAATACGTATTCGCGTGCAAAAACAACGAGTCCACTACGCCGCGGCCTCTTAACAGGCACTAGAGTATTTTTAAAAATAATACGCACCGAGAAAACGAGACGAAGAGAAGTTGTTATAAATATAGCTGGGCATGAAAGATATTTGCACACCCAGTTTCTACTCGCGTAAAGAATTCCTATCTGCTAATTGCTATTCAAGGGATATTTATCTTTATGGTACTTTCCACTTTGTAAAGGAACTCCAGCGGGTTAATAAGAGAAATGCATAATTGATGAAACCGTATGGTAATTGGTAATAAGCCCCAGTATCTCGATCAAGGTGGACGTCATGCTTAACCTGGATAGGTCAACGTACTCGAGCCCACATTTTGTATCAAGTTTCATTACTTTCCCCCAACGATTATATTCTGCCCAGTTCTATAAAGAGAACACTTAATGTTTTTCCAAACGACTGTTCAGTTACCCGTCTACCACTGGCTTCCACTTTCCCCTCCTCCGCCACGAACGCCGACGGATACGTTTTATAATTAATAAGTATCCGTGAAACCCGATTGATCGCGTCTCGTTTGCAGGATTAAACGTTAAGCCCGTCAGATGCAGGGGAAAAACTCGCAGTTACGTCCGCCGCGGGCAAGTCTCCGCGTTGAAGTCTCTAATTATTGACTGTCACTACTGCGGTGAAGTGCAGTGGCGCGGCGAACACTATAGTTTCTAGAATTCTATATCCCCAGAGTTGCGAGACACCGATCCCCCTTTCCTCTCCGTCGCCACGTGTCACGATACACGTACAATACAATCGAGCGAAACCGATCGGATCGGCGCGTCGAGCGATCGTAACGCTTGCTGTCCGACAAATCTACCCCCTATTAGAGGCCCGGCGAGGCCACGATTAAAACGGATTATGGTCGGCCTATTAAAATCCGAGAATCGAATCGCGGTGGCCGGCGATCAAGGCCGTCCGGGTGAATTTAAATTGCGCGGTCCCGCGTGGCGGCCTCGTCTAACTGTCCGTAATTAAAACGGGTTTATCGAGGCCCATAGATTCCAGATACCGCGAAACGTTGACGTTAAACGACCGCGGGGCCCGTAAATCCCGGGGACGACGTTCTTGCGAGCCCGTGGCGGCCGTTACCCGTGCGCCGCGGACCGAGCAGGGCCGAGGAAGAATGCTCTCTATCGAAAAGGGAGAATATGGATGGAATGGAAGTGCAAGAAAACGAACCATCGGAGAGAAAGGAAGACGGCCGGGGCCACGCACCGGTGCATCAACGATCGCGGAGGAAGCTCCGGCGATGGTGGTAGCGCGGAGTCGTACCGTTTGCGACTGGAATGGCGAAGGACGGTGTTGGTTAGGGGCGTTGATGGTGGTGGTGCTGGTCGTGGAATAGCGACGACGCTGCTGGCGGCACCGGCGGACGCGCGGCCGGCCAGGGTATATAGTCGGTACAGCCTGTATAGTAGTCGTTTCTGGCCAGCGTCTGGCTCGGTGGTATCCGAGCGGAGGGCTCGAGTAATGTGGACTCGAGCCATATTAGGAGGGCTACACCGTGGCCGTTTCCTGCCAGTATTCGATGCTATCCGATGCATATTGAGAATCCCGGGACTGCCAATGTAGAGCGATCGAGTCAATATGATCCCACGTTAAACCCTATTCGGCGTTGCCTTCTCTGCCTCCCCGTTACGCGCTGCCTCGGCAAATGTATTCCCCCGTAGAGGGACGCCGTCCGGAACGTGCGCGCCGCCACCCTAAGTCGACTAATTCCGCGATAAAATTCATAAAGCCGTTTATCAGGCATTGTTTTTGCAACGGCTGGCTACAAGGGAACCGTTTTTAGCTGCCGGCCGGCAGCGTTATCGCGCTCGATAGCGGACGCAGGATGCCGGAGTAATTGTGCCGGGATACACGGTGGTCAGGTTCAACTGACTCGGACCGCGGCGCTCGCTAACGAGGGGAGACGGTTGCGAGCGCGAGGGTCCTTTTTTCAATGGGGCTCGACCCGATTCGCGAGAAAAGCTGGGGGATTAAGCGTGTTTCATTTCCACGCGTTGAAGGTTCTTTTTTTACGCTGCTGCTGTAAGACGAACGAAAGGGAAAGGTGGAGGGTTGGCGATGCGGAGGAGCGAATCCTGTCGCTCGCGTTTCTGTCAACAATCATTTCGTTCCCTCGGGTGTCCCTTCGCGGCCGTTGCGCGAGTCAATTTACATTACACACACCGATTCCATCTATCGATCTTACAACGTCTTCCGCGCTCGAGTCCCATTCGTCAGCGCTGTCCGCGCGCGCTGATTATTCCCCGCCGCGTGAGTATTCCCTCTGCTCCTTTTTCCCCTCTTCCCTCTCCCTCTCTCTCTCTCTCTCTCTCTCTCTCTCTCTCTCTCTCTCTCTGCTCTGGCCGGCCAAAGTGGCCGCGCGTACGCGCGCGCGTTCGTATGCACGCTGCATCGCAAGTAGCCGGGGCGAGGAGCGATACGATTGCTGTCGCATGCCTCGATAATAAAAGGTACGCGTGTCGTAATCGGGCGATACGGGGCGTGAAACGCTGACTGGAATTAACGGTGACGATCGCGGAAACGCGGGATCGGTAAGCGATCGCCGCTCCGCATAGCTGCTCCTCGACCCTGCGGGGAATTTTCGAAAGAGGCGAGCGATGCTTTTAGCAGGCGCAAAAAGATATCGAGAAGCGTTGAAAGCCGCTGGGGGACTCGCCGCTCGAAAAACCGAGAAGACGCCCGCGAGCCAACGAAGAGGAGCTGTCAAAGCCTCCCACGTGACGCATACCGATATACATGGCAAGTGGACATATTTTAAAGGCAACCGCGCTCGCTAATAAGATCGCGTTTTACGACACCTCGTTAGGGGAGGGAAGATTTACAGGCGGTGTTCGGTGGTGGTGCACCGGTGCACCCCCGACGGACGGAATGGTAGATGACTCTTCTCTGCCTCGTGCCTGTTCGCCTCGTACGTTCCCCCGTTGCATGTGTAGCCCCGGCGATATGAAGAGTCCGGGGAAGGGTATGAAGTTTTATGAGAAAGAATGGCAAGCAAAGAAGCCAAGCCTGGCCAATATAGGAGCCACTGCGGGGCTTTTGTTCCTTCGACAATGTGCGCCTCTATGGGCCCTGTGTGTCCTTCGGATATCAGCCGGTGTACGCGGTTTCGCCGCTGATGAAGCCGTGATATCGCCGATAAGAGCACGGTGATCGATGGTGCTCGTCGGCGAGCCACGATATTGCGACGGGGGCTGAGTGATCGCGGAAGAATCGAGGTTTTCGAGCGGGTGACGTCGGGCTCTCCGTGAAATCGCGGGGAATCGTGGTATTACGGGCAGGAGTACACAGCCCCTCTCGTTATTAGAGTGCGCAGCTTCGCGGGGGTGAATCGAACGCGGCGCCGAATCGCGATATTTCTTTGTTCAAGTGGGCACTCCTTTAGCTCCTTTAGTGAGCCGAGCGAGGGGAGATATTATTGCCCGGAATGAAAGATGAGGAGGGGGGGGGGAGCGCGGGGCGAGGACGAAAACAGAGTGGAGAAAAGGGAGGAAAGAAAAAGGAGCAGCGCGAAGGAGACGAAAATGAAACGAAACGACGAGGAAGGGATGGCCACGGTGGAGATGAGGAAGAGGCAGCCGAAGGGGCGAGGCGAAGGGAAAGAGAAAAATAAAGGCGGCATCGGGAGTCGCACGGAAAGCTTCGGTTTGGCGTGCCTGGCGTGCTACGACGGAATTAGCGAGATGGCCGAACCGGGGCTTCGGCATAAAAAGAGGCTGACTATGCAGAAGACACTTCATCCCGTAGCGGCTCTCTCGTCCGGGGCCGACTTTCGGTCGGCCTGACAGACAGACTGCAATAGATAATATCTGGAGGAGACGTTCGCCTTCCCTCGAGGCTCCACTCCTCCGGCCCACACTCTTACAATGCTGCGGAGGTGCACGCGCGTTCCACGCACACCCTTGCCGGGCCCGGTTCCCTCTGGATCACCGACGGCACCACCGACAAACGTTCCAGCCCTCGTACCGACACGAGGCGCGGACCGAGCCGCGCTGGTGTGCGAGCCAGGGGAACCCTTCGCGCTAAGCTAACGGCGTGCACTTATCGAGTTAGTTTTTTGTGTCAGCCGGTTATTAGATTATGATTAAACGATTCGAAGGGCAGAGGGAGAAGGTGATCGTGGGGGGACGGGGCAAGACGGACGGTGGCCCTGGCGCGAGGAGCACAGTGTGGGCAGAACAAACGGCTATCGAAAAGGAGGAGCTAATTAAAATACAAATACCTTAACTGGCTCTCCGAAGGATTAGTTCCAGCCGGGGGCTTACGACGCCCGGGACGTCTTCCTCGTTACTGTCAAACAGCCAGCAACACGCTGACGCTTCAGCCCCCCCTCGACCCTCCCCCCAATTCTCGCTCCCTAGCGATCACTTTTAAATCGTGAATCGAATTGATACGCCGCGTCGCATTCTATTCCACGATAATCGGGTTTCGGACGATTTGCGTGGCCGCGATGAAATCTATTTATCGACGGCGATCGTGATCCTGACGTTAAGCGCTGAATGGGGACCGGAATTTTTTCCCTATGCGGTTAATTAGGTCCTTTTTGGGGTTCTACTTTGGGAGGCAGCTCGGAGATTCGCTAGGTGTATAGCGAATTTAGTTTTGCACTGTTTTTCGTTCGCTGCTAACTGCAAAAGACTATTTTTATCGAATCGAGTTATTTGTAAGTGATAAAGAGATCCTTGCACGATGCGTCTTGGGACACCCTGTGCCGAGTACTCACCGCAGAGGTTAACAGCATCCCAAGGATGTCAAGCCACTCTGCTACGTACCTGAAACAAACAGACCGAGGAAGCTGGGTTAATCTCGGAATTTATGAAGTTCGGGGTGAAAGTACGGAGCAGCGGAGTCGACGAGGGGGCAGATCGCGGAGTCACCGAGCCGTAGGCAAACGAAAAAGAGGCGGTCGGACGCTGGGCGTTAGGCGGCAGTCGTATTCTTTCGTCGGCGCCGTGACATCTTATAAATTTACACTCGCGCGTTACGACGCACCGTGCAAAAACGCAACGGCGAGGCAGCCAACGGTCTCCCATCCCCGGTTGCAGCTACTTAAAACGGTCGGATCGTGCTGGGTCGCTTAACGAATGCTGTCGAACACGCGGGAATAGCTCCTTCATAGTTCCCGGTTTGATGTTTTTGCCAAACGTCACTCGCGTATTCTTGCCGGCGCACAGTGTGCGATTTTGGATAAAAATCGCTCGTCGGCGCAAATCTTGACCGATTTCAATAATTTTTTTTCTAAATCATCGTAAAGGACTCAGCAATAACGGAGCACTGCAGTAACACCTGTAACTGTTGATCTAATGTATAAATAACATTATTTATCATAACATAACATAAAAACGTAAACTTTGGAGATTAAAGATATTAAAAATTAATTTTTTCTAAATTTATCATTAGATATAAAATAAAACATTTATTTCAAATTTACAAAATTTATGTTTTAAATAAACTTATACTTCAAATGATATTTCAATGATATTAGTTTTCATTTTATTTCTAATATATATGTATTTTTAAGTAATTGTAATTACTTAGGATAGAATTTTTTGTGGTAACTTATTTTATAATAATTTGTTCATATGATATGAAGCGACATTATCAAATTATTTGATTTACCGATTGGCTGGCTATCGGAAGAACCACAAGAAGGAAATACTAAAACTTTTCGTAAAGCTCGCGCTAAACATAACAGAATGTGCGATAGGCAAATGACTAA
Organism: Andrena flavipes; assembly: GCA_963971345.1. Lineage (NCBI taxonomy): Eukaryota > Metazoa > Arthropoda > Insecta > Hymenoptera > Andrenidae > Andrena > Andrena flavipes. The sequence continues at coordinate 51,148,627 of OZ020480.1, forward strand.
CAAAAATATTTTACAGTATCTCTTAATCTAATCAAATACTTCAATTAGCTATCTCAAACTGAAAGAAAATAAAACAGTTAATCCCTTAACGGTTCAAATACAAAAAATGTTATTATAAAATAATCCAACATTTCAATGCATGTAACATATCACATATAATTCATATAAAAAAAATATAAAATTAGTTACCACAAAAGTTATATTCTATTTACAATTACTTTAAAAAATATATATATTAGAAATAAAATAAAAACTAATAAAATTGAAATACCATTTAAAAATATAAGATTTAAATCCAGCTATACTTACAGTTTATTTAAAACATAAATTTTGTAATTTGAGGTAAATTTTTTATTTTATAGCTAATGATTAATTTACAAGAAATTAATTTTGTATATCTTTAATCTCTAAAGTTTCGGTTTTTATGTTGTTATGCTAAATAATGTTTTTTATAGATTAGACCAACAGATACAGGTTTTACTGCAGTGATCCGTTATTGCTGAGTCCTTTACGAGTATTTTTAAAAAAAAATTATTGTAATCGGACCAGATTTGCGCTGTCGAGCGATTTTTGTCCAAAATCGCACACTGTGCGGCGGCCAGAGGGGGATAAGGAAACAAAGAGGGGGTAAAATAAAAAGTCGCGATCCACGACAAACGGTTGACGATCGCCCATCGATGTTTCTGTTTATCGTGGTGGATCGCATAGTTCCCTTAACTAACTTCGACAACAATAGCTGCACGGTAGCTGCGGCCTCTGACAGACCTAACGAAGAATACAGTCGCTAACAGATTCGTTGAAAGAGAGGCCATTTGATTTTGTCCCAACTGTAGCGGCCGAGCCACCGAGGCTACGTCCACCATTCTTCATTTGCGTAAGAATGGGACCTTATGAGATGGCGATATAAAAACAAAAAAAAAAAGCAGAAAATGCGTGGGTCTGACATCAGAGCCACCGATGTCTCAGCGGGGGCTGTCGGATGAGCGTGTCCCGGACATCAGTCGCCAGCCACCCAGTCGGAGAGGGCTCTTAGAATTATTAGAATCGAATGGTAACTGGTCCCGTACAATCGCGCGCGAATCAAGCACTGGCGAACAGTTGGGAACTGGCGTTTGTCACGGATGCGATGTTGCGTTCCTTCGGCGGAGTCGAAGAAGGAACAAGAAGCTGGATAAAGCTAGCGGAGAACAAGGGACGATCGAGAGCGAGCCGATCGGCGATTCGAAACGGCCGGAACAAATCAAACAATATAATAAAGCGCGTGGCAAGAAGCGACGAGTCGCAAGAAGCATAAAAGCAATCCACCGGACGATGCTCGTCCGCGTGGAATTTCCAGCGTATGATCATCGGTATCTCGGTAGGATAAGCGATGAAGAGAAGGGTTACCGCGGGCAAAAAGGACCCGAAGAGGGACCAAGGCGGCAGGGGGGAGACGGGGAGGCAGGAGGGGGCCAAAAACAGCCGGGTCAGAAGATGAAGAACAACGAGGAGGAGGACGGAAAGGCGACGGAAGGAAACTCGTTTCTCGAAAAGAGACAACGGAGAACGCGAGGCTGGCAGAGACGAGGAACAAGCCGAAGAAACAGGGTGGGGAGGGGCAGGAACCGCGAAAACGAACTACACGGGGCAAACAGGCATCAGAAAAGTGTACTGGCTTTAACGAAACGGTGAACACGAGCGACGAAGCACCGGAGACGGAGCAGTTTCGAGGATCGCCGAGGGAATGGGAGAAAGAGAGAGAGAAAGAGAGAGAGACAGAGAGAGAGAGAGAGAGAGAGAGAGAGAGAGAGAGAGAGAGAGAGAGAGAGAGAGCCGGGGAGCGTGTGGGTACGGCGATGGCCGTATTTCAATCGCGGGAGAAAGGGAGAGGAAAAGGAAGATGAAGAGAGGAGAGAAGGAAGAGAGAGCCGAGAAAGTCGAATACCGGTGAAGGCGAGTGTAAGACAAGATATCGTACTCCGGTGGTGATAGTCGAAATGCACGTAGGGGCGAGCCGTGGATCCGACGATTGCGAGGCAGGGGGAAGAAAGAGAGAAAAGAGGGAAACGAGGGGAGGGGCGGGCGAAAGGGGAGAGAAAAAGGGAGAAAATGAGAAAAAGGAGAGGCGGAGAAGGAGAGGAGAAGGAAAGACGAAGGAAAGCGGAGGGTTGGAGGGGAGAGGTGAGCCTTCAATGATGTTCATCCGCGTGTAGTGAATATCCGGCTGTTGGAGTCCGTGTGCGGGGAAGACAGGCGAGGGGCGCGGGGCCCGTCGAGTTTCAGCCTTTGCTCCGCGGCGTTGCATACAGGGTAGGACGGTGGTGTCCGCGGCCTGTGTACGTGTGGTACAAGAGCGAGGGCCCGGTGGTTCGTGAGTGTGTTGGGTGTCGGGTCGTAGACCACAGCAGAGTCAGCCTCTCCGAGCGCCCAACCGGTCGGGCAACTTTTTAACGAGCTGCGGTTCTCTTCTCCGCGAAGAGAAGGAAAGCCGAGACCCTGGCCTGAACCGAGTTGAGCCATCCTCGGCTTCGAAATGCATGCATGCATGCATGCATGTGCGCCATGTGATACCAAAGTGAACGAGGAGGAAGAAGAGGTAGAGGAGGAGGAGGAGAAGGAGGAGGAGGAGAAGGAGAGAGTATATACCGCGAAGGTAAGAAGAGTATAAGAGAAGCAGCCCACTCCGAGGAGGAAGACGAACAGGCGCAGGGGGAGAGACAGAGAAAGAAGTAGGTGGAGAGAAAGACTCGTTCTTTGGGTCCGCCATGGGCATGCGGTTATAGGGTTAAACGGGCCAAACTCCGTTCGAGAGTCTCGTGGAATCGAACGCGGCCGATTACCTCGCCTATTTACGGCGCTCCGCCGCCGCGCGGGACTCTCTTCTGATCGAACTGTCGGCGTAACATAGGGCTTAACGCCGTTGGAGAATACCTGCACGAGGCATCCAGTCGTTTCAGCTACTCGACCGTGAGCCTGGTGTCCAGGTCTCCGCTGCGTGCGCTAACGCCACGGCCGTCGCGTCCTTCCTGCTAACCCCATCCTCCTCCTATCACGACCACGTGATATCGATTCTTATTCGAAAGCCCGATTTCCTGTACCCGACGTTGTGCATCCCCCGAGGGAAGCAGGGACGGAGAGGGGGGAGGGGGGGGGGGACCCCGTAGGTGGAGGATATCGTCTCCGAGTCTGGGAAGCTGGGACGAGGGCCGTTGCTGCGCGCGTTTCCATCGGTTTCGAGGAAATTGCACACCATATCCAGAGATTCAATGCGGCGATGCCCGCGCCTCCGCGTTAAGTCGAAATTTCGCGAATAGTACGGGGAGCACGGGCAACGGCCAGGGGCTTTCATACGGCGGTTGATACTCGGATTATCGCTGCGCGCCGGACGCGTGTTCGTCATTAATCCCGTGGCGCGCAGGTCTCGGTGAGATTATCGCCGTGAAGTATTAGATGTAATATGCATACAAGCTGCAATTTTCCGTGAAGTATATCGCCAGCGTCGATCCTAAGCGCTGTCGCTGCATCACTGTTATTACGGTACGCCCGGAAGCCGGGCTCAACCCGGAGAAAACTGTATCCATATTTTTACGGCCCCGGTGGAAACGTTTCTATTCCGACGATGAGAGATTCCGCCGTGCAGAACGGCCGGGTATGAATACGAGTTTATGTCAAAACGAAAAATCCGACAGCGTTGAAACTGTTATGGCGTGCATTCGTATTATTACACCTCGAGTGCGCCTTGCCTACCTGGATTTGTAAAACGAGGCGAGGAGGAACTTCGCCGCATACTCCTGCAATTCGTTGCCTCGCGGATAGGTCTTACGTACTACGTTACCCTTCCCCTGATTATTCATCAGTTCTCGGCTCTCCGCCAATGTCTAAATCAATGCAGATATTACAATACAGATACAAGACGGTACTCAGGAGTAGGTATATAATGACTCGATCATCCTCGAGATCGTAAAATCGAGGATCGAATCATCCAGCAGGCTGACCTCTGAATACTTTCAAGTTGAGGGTGTAAACCTTTCGTGGCGCACTGTGATAAGGGAGACCGGGGCTGATAGGCCAGTTTTTCAGTTTTTGATTTTTAATAAATTATATGGGCGACATATCATTAAACCGGTTAGTATATTTGATAAAGCATATATTTGGCTGTCTGATTAAATTATTAATTATTAATGACTCACTGTAATAAAAGATAAGGTATTTTAATGTTTTTCTAACACCTTCCATGCTGGTCAACCAGCCCCGTGATCGGGGTTGGTTGATTTACAATATGGGATAGGTTGACTATCAGTTAAGAAAATGTTATTAGTAACTTATCTCAGTGGTAATAAAATAACACAATGTCACAAGAGTTGTTTCAGTATAAAATATTCATTTCTTTCTTTCATACTGTAATAAGAAGCTGAAAATTTTTTCAACTTAAACATTAATTATAATCTATTTATAACATAATGTAAAGTTTAGGGTTGTTATCCCTATATCACCCTAACGAAAGGGGGTAGAGAACTGAAATTTCTCTCAGTGATTTTTTAGGCAAAGTGCATTATTTGGTTCACATAAAATACTAAAATTGTTGCTGCTAAGATTTTAATCTTATTAGTTTTTATTTCTTCCAAACATATTTTCTGTTGCTTTTAGCATTACGCAGTGAATTTTTATTATTTTGAAATATCTCAATAACATAAGATACTTTATTTTAAAGTACGGTTGGCAACACTAAGTAGAAGTGACTTCTTTCTACCGTGAATCTTTCCGCAGTAGAGCATATGTCGGTGCAAAGTAATTAACAATTAATCAACCGGCCCCTTGAGACAACCAACCCCGGTCTACCCTACTAGCGCGTTTCTAGACTTTATTGAACCAAGCGTAGATCGAAGCTGAACGGATCGAGAAGGAGAGGAACTCCTCCGCGGGAACGGCCCTCCATAATGTCGGCATTACTCTTTCGCGGGATTCCGTACGGTTCGGAATTTAAGGACAACCGTCGCGTCGGCCGGATCCTCGACGCGACGGACGCGGAGGAAGTCGAGGGCCTCGTGGCTCGAGGCCACCTCGGAGCCCGTGTTATCCCTCGGCTCGGAAAGAGCTCTTGCTCGAGGAGGCGGTCGCGGCCGCTCGCGCGCGCGTTGAATCTGCCCGTGGCATCTTCCACCGTGGAAACGCACGCGAGTCGCGAAATACCCGTGGCTCTCGGGGCCTTCATTAACAAAGGCTTGCCTTATAGGATATTCCATCTATTTACGACAGTCACGAACGGTCAGATCGTTAGTCCCCGACCGACTCCTTTTTGGATCCCGTTGCTCGCTCGCCCCGGCAAGACTTTCACGTAACCTTTTTACTCGACCGTGGTACGTGGTCGCGGGGCGCGGGACGCGAGAGGGAAAAGCTGCCCGGTAAAAACGCTAAAGCGAATCGACAGGGGAATTTCGGCGGAGGCAGGGTCGGCTGCACGCGGATCGGCCCCGCGAGCCGATGGGCCAGCCGATTCATTTATCGGAAAGGAAATTACCCGGTGCCCATTTTTCGTGGCTCGCCCGCCTCGCGAGCCGCGTACGAGAAGGCAGACTCGCTCGGAAATAATTATAATTATCCGCTTGTTTTGCCCCGGGGATTCTTTCTACGCGCTCAATAATAACCGCGGTTAATTTCTCGAAACGGTGGCCCCGGGTTCGTGACAGCCTGATCGAAAGTTTCTCCGGGCCCAGCAACGTCCGTGTTGAATAGTGCCTCTCGCGTCGCCCCGACGTCGCAGCCTGTGATTATCCCGCTGCCCCTCGCCGTTAACGCCGCGGAATTTCCGGCTCTACAACCTTCCCCCGGCTAACCGCTTGGCTTTGTCAAAACGTGGCGATCGTTGATCGATCGGCAACGGCTCCGGCCGTCTCCCCGCGAGTCCTGTTGCTCCCCTTCGGTTTCGTGGAAGCCGCGGCAAGCGTAATGCAGCAGTTTGCCGCTCGTGCAAGATTCTTTTCCATGCGCAGATCCTACTCGAGCGGCTCCTTCCAGTCTATTATCGGATGCGGCGATAATCCGTGCTATCTGAACGTAGCGCTGGCACGCAAACCCTTCGAGCCGCTCCTCCTCGTCTTTCCTCCCTTCCTCGAGGAATTATCAATGATAAGGTCGCGAAGGGGCGGCATCGACGTGGATCGCAGAGCAGGAGGAAATAACGCACGAGCGAGCGGAGGAGAGACGGTGGAACGAGGAGGGGCGGGAGGGGGCAGCGGACCGGTACGCCGGTGGCTGGAGGATCCGAGAGGGAACGAGCGGTCGATCTTCGAGATGGCTCGGGTCGTCGAGTGGTGAGCTCTACCTTCTTTTATTACGTATTTCAATCGAGTGTAGGTCAATTGACGATAATCACGAGCGGAGTTATAGCCAAGGCCGCGCGATTGGAGGGTGAAAATGTAACGAGCGAGGGGACCGAGGCCCGGAACGGTGCGCCGGGGGGGGTCCGACGGGTCAGGGGGGAGGGAAAAGGATGAAGGGCAGAAGAGAAGATGACGGTGGGCAGAGGGTTGTAATGAGAGGGTAGCGGAGCGCCGATAAATCCAGCGGGGTCCCAGCATTTGTAAATTACAACCTGCCAATACTGATCCTCGGTAAATAAATGAGCCTGCCCCCACGCATGCATAGTGCCGTCCCGTGATCCGGCCTCTGAGCAATACCGTGGACGTCGGCGGTGGCGGTTGGTCGTGTTAAACCAACAGGAAGGCGGCGTTTGCGGCTGATTTTGCGGCCTGGCTGGATCAAACGCGGGAAATTTTTTCTCGTCCGCCAGGCACGGACGGGGGATGCGCGGCGTCCGATGACAAGTGCGCGCGAAGCGAAAGTAGATCCACCCGCGGCACAGTTTATCCTGTACTCTACTAACCCTTTGCAATTTTCGTGGCTTCGATAATTTAACAAACGAATCCCACTGTGAAACGCGGCACAGCCCCGATATTGGTACAGCGGCGCTGACGGGTGGGGGTGCAATACGACCGGCGGCCAGACCGAAAATTGCCGCGCAAAACGAGGACGGAGGGACGTGGAGGGGCGGAGGGTGTCGAGATGGAACGTAAATAAAATTCGTGAGCGTTACAAGACCGACACGCTCGGGGGGGAGTTAAACGAAAGCGACCCGAGAAACACAGCCATCGATAATGCGGCAGCATCATATTGCACCGATGCCTGGACGGGGGGGGGGCGGAGGAGGGGGAGGGGGGGAAGGAGAAGAAATGCGATTGCACTTCCCTTGTACACACCTTTGCACACTTTAATTCCATTAAATACGCGCTCCATAACGACCGACCGCCATTCTTCAAGGCGATATGTAGCCGCGGCGCGACTGGGGACCAGGGGCGGACTCCGGCTCGCCGAAACGGTTAGCAGATATTTAACTGAATATCGAACTCATTTGTATCACTTAACCGGCCGCGGTATGAAGAATTTATTGCCGCGAATTAATCTAGCAGCACAATAGCGCGTAACGATATCGCGGCGCGTATCTGATCGGCGGCGAGCCGCGCCACGGCGAAATAAAACTATAAATTTATTAATCATGCCCCGTCCGCAGGCGTGCGCTCTCTCTCTCTCTCTCTCTCTCTCTCTCTCCTCTCTCTCTCTCTCTCTCTCTCTCTCTCTCTCTCTCTCTCTCTCATCTCGCTCTCGGTCTTGCTCCCTCCTTTTCCCCGTTCCTTCGTCGGGGATAATTACGCGCGCGGCCACGGAGGTTTACGGGTGCCATTCGAAAAAAATATTCTCGGGTTGTTCCACTTTTCTTCTTCCTTCTGTCTGCGCGAGAACGAGAATGCAGGTTCAAGTAATTGGAGGATCTCGTGGTTGATGAATGAACCGAGCATTAGGAGCGAATGAAACACCGTGTAGAGTAAAGGTAGGTAAAAGTTCGCAGCGGGTAAGAGTTCGCACCATGAGAATTTCATGGTTTGAATTGTGGCAGTTGCCATTGGCGATTGACAGTGAATTGTCAATCAAGGTAGAGTTATCAGTGTCGAATTGTGTAGCTGTGCATCGTTTTGTTATCGTACAATGCGGTAAGTACTGAATTCGTTAGTTCGGATGTAATATTCTCATTTTTAGGAATCAAAATTATTCCTATAAATTGATCAGTAAGTATTTTAATTCATAATATGTCATCTGAAGAAGCTGGAATTCTTCTATTTAAAAGTGTTAATAGAAGTTTTCAATTCTTCTCACAGATAACAGGATTGATTAAACAATGTAAAAGTAGCTGTGGGGGCAAAAGTTCGCACAAAATAATTTGAGGGGGGTTTTATATGTTCATTAAACTTATTGTATTTCTAGAGTTTGCTAAATTAGTAACGAAAACTGATTAAACCCACTATAAAAAATACATTTGAAATTAATTATCAATTATAACAGGGAAATAAATTTTGAGTTTACGATAGTTAAGCCACGCTGATATCGGGCTTTCGGTTTTTTTTTTTATTAATTTTAATCCACAATATTTTTCCAAAATACGTTTTTTATTAACTTTTTGATTAAAATATATGACTTTATTTTATTGTCTTATTCATTTATTGTTAGAATTTATAAGAGGACAAGCACTGAACAGCAATTAGTGAGGAGATGCTTCAGATCGCTCGAGACAAACTAGAAGCAGGACTTTCAAGAAGAAGAATCGCTGCAGAATAAATGACACAACTTCTTTGGATATTTCTCGTTGCTTTCTATTTCCTCATAACATGCGAACTTTTACCCCACATATCAGGTAAAAGTTTGCATTTGACACTTTTTAGAAATATTTATTTTGTATAAGTTGTGATTTTATAATTTTTCAATGGCTATTTAGTTTCTCCGGTGCGAGTGCTTTTTTTTTAATATTATATACTTCGCTTGGGCAGGTGATTTTTTTCAAGTAAGTATATTGAGCGATGGAATCGCGTCGGCCGAAGTAAAAGATTGTAAATGAACCGTACGGCGTCATGAAGGTAAAGGTTCGATGCGACGCACGTGAATGAGTGCGCTGGCAAAGCAGCGAAAGAAAGTCATTCAAAGCGAGGCAGCGAGTTTAATTTACGATTCTCGCGTAGGATCGTGCTGGTAGCGTTATTGTATCGTTCGTCACGGATCATTATCGCGTTCGGTGCCCGGCATTCAGCGATATTATTTGTCTTCGCACCGATTCGAACGTGATTTTTGTTCTCCTAATCGTGGATTAATGACACAATCAACGACGAATGGAAATGTCTCACTTAAAACTAATAACTTCGCGAATATCGATCCACTTAAAATTTGCAGACTCCCACGCCTGGCGGGAGCACTCGAGTGTTTTCGTTTCGGAGTAATGAGGAATGTAATGGAATATTCCGTGTTGAAATTCCCGGTGCAGGGATGCTCGCGAAATAATTCAGAGCTTAAATACGTGGTCGGACAGCATAATTCCCTTCGTTACCCGGCGGAATCGGTGGAACTCGTAAAATCGCGGAGGGGTGTAACCGAAATCCGCCCCTGTTCGATTGAGAACGTGGGTACCGCGCTCACGCACGCGTCCTACCTCGTTCAGAATCGTACTGTATTGCGGCGTGCGGACGAGGCTTTAACGACCGAGCCTGAAAAAAATTGGGCAGTTTTCGTTTACCGAGTCTTAGCCGGTTCGCGAGGTCGTTAATTTTCGGGTGGCCGCCAGTGGGATACGTCTCTCGCCCACCGACGAGTCTTTGAACCCGAGATTACCTTCGGCTCCCTTGGCTTCCCTTCGATCCTCTTTCGATCCGCGAGAATGCAACAAACCCGCCATCTCGGATTTGTCTGGTGAAAAAACATCCAGCTACCACGAAATCACGAAACCTCTGACCTAACTGAGTGCATCTCTTCACAGCGAGATAAAAACTCTCGGGAACTCGATGAAACCGAGGAACAAAGTTATCGGCGCAAGTGGTTTCGATAAAAATACCCTTGAAAATATGTCGCCCCAGCTGCACGCGCAAGAACACGAAGGCTCTCGGCAAACCAGCATCTTCAAGTTTCCTTTCCAAGGAGTCCGTGGAAAAACGGAAGCGCCTGGTTCGCGAACGGGCTTTCCAACAACCTGCCCAGCACTATTTTCCACCGGAGACGAGTTAACAGTCGCTCGTTTCTCCCTGTCGAAGGTGCTTATTAAAAGCAGTCAAGTTGTCAAAGTTCCACGCGCTATTAAACGATCAGCGGCGTGAATTATCGCGCCAGGAAACTCGAGCGAGAAAAAGAACGCGGCGAACGAACGGCAGCGATCATCATCGACGGAGCGATCGGCCGAGCCCTGGTCGCGCCGTTACGATCACAATTAAGATGTTCCACGGCGAAAGTTTATGCGATCAACGATTTCCACGATGGGTTCGTACTTCGTGAGTCACGGTCCTTGCGCGGAGCTGGTTCCGCGCAGTGGACATCTGTAGGAGTCTCTTAGAGCCAGCGAAATCCGTTAATTTTCACGGTGGTTATCGACGGGCCACGTTCCGCGTTCACGGAGAGCTCGGTCCTCGGACGCTGGCCAGCCTTGGATTGTCTTCGACCGCGGTTCGCCGCTTCCATCCTCCGAATTTCGACTCGTTACCCGGCAAACTTTCACGGGCCAAAGCGCTCGTTAGCCGGGTGGAAAGTTTTCTGCCGTAATACCGCACGTAACCCGGCCACGATCGCGAGCAGCACGACCTGGCGATCGATCGACCGAGGGCGAGGAGCCGCGATGCAGGGCCAGGGATCGTTTCCCCGGGTCGGTTTCAGGAATTCGTGGGGTCACGAGTCCTCGGCGGGGAGACGCGCGGGGGGGGCTGGATTTTTCCCGTGGACCCGAGCGGCGAACGCCGACGTGTTCGACGCCAGGCGAACAGGCCCCGAGCCGGTGAATTCTGGACTACCTTGGCGTTAGCCGTGGCGATCGCTCGCAGCCAACTACGCATCCCCGGAGGAGGCCTCTGGAGTTATCGTAATCGTTAACGAGACTGCTGTCAGCATCGTAAGATACCCGTGGGTCCCTCACCATTAACCTTCCGCTAACAAAGGCATTGCCACGTTCTTCGCTCCCGGCGCACCGACCCGCTCCCTTCCTTATTTATATGCATAACTCAGAAAAGGTGTAATGAAAATTTCACGGTCAACTCGATTATAGACGATCGCCGAGAACTCTCTCACTCTCTCTTTCTCTCTCTTTCTCTCTCTTTCTCTCGTCCACTGCCTTTGTTTCACTCGCCCACTTTGCCTCGTCCCTTTCTTTCCCTGATCCTCTCTCACCTGAGATCTTCCTCCTACCTGTTTCCCCTCCCCCTGCCCCCGCCACTTTTCACTCCTCCGTCTCTCGTCTCTGTCCCACGCTTGTCCACAGGGCGCATCGTTTCTCCTCTCGTGCTGCGTTTCTAATCCCGAGCCGACCCTCTCTGTCCATCTTCCCAGCACCGTGTACTCGTCCTTCTCCACCCACGAATCCTCTGTGATTGTCGGCCGTTCCTCCAGCGGCGGAAAACGACTTCTCGGGATCCCGTGGTCGGCTCGCTCCGCGCGATAAATTTTCCACGGCGATTATCGATACGCCGCGACTATCTTCCGCCCGTAACCCGCGACGGTAATAAACTTTATAGTAACGATGGTTGACGAGCAGTCGTGGAAAGCCGCGGGATCGAAAGTAGAAGAGGGATCCGCTTTTCGACGTTATTACGGACACGACAGGGGATTATTTAAAAGCCGAATCTCGTTCGCAAGTTTCGCGAGGGATATTTATATTTATTGGACGGGACACCGTTACCCACCTAGCGTAATTCGATGTTTACTTCTAACACAGGGATGTACCGAGTCTTTACTGTGATTTAATTGACGCGAATGCCCGCTAACCGGTCCTCTTTCCACGCGTAATTGAATATAAGCCCGTGCAGGACGAAATATCGCCGGTGGTGTATCCGCGAGATGGAATTAATCGGTGGTAAATAATTGACGACTGTATTAAGTATTTGCTTGGCTATCTCGTTCCTGGAAGCTTCCTCTAAGATGTCTGCACTTGAAAACGGCGAAGGGGCTTTGAGAACATTAGGGAAATATGGCATTTACATACAGGTTGCGCTCTGCGAACCACCAAATGCCACGAGACTTCACTCCGCTATCTTGAATTTTTAATAACACCAGTTCGTATGTTCCAATTAAATCTGCTCCCCCGAGACAGAAGTAACTCCCACCTATTAAGACTGTTCACCGGTATTTGTTTAATTCAACGCTGAAAATGGACGCGCCAACCGAGGGAAAGCGAGGGGCACGCCACCGTTCGTGGGGAGCTCGCTTTATGGACACGGGATCTGCCGGCGTAAAACGCAGGCATTACTCGCGTTGCTGAAACGCTAAGGATGAGAGAGTGGAGCGCATTAAAACACGGCACAACTTAGTACCACAATAATGAACCGAAAGAGGACGTAAGGTAATTGAGTCAACATGCTTTGTATGGGAACGATGCGATTCGCCGCCGTGTTCCCTTTATGAAAGCCATTCGTCCACTTCCGCTTTATTCATCCGCCAGGGGGTAACGACAAGTTGACACTACCACGCAGTCTTATCAGCAACGATTCACCTCTCTTCCCCGCAATTTCATTCTCGTTCAACGATTACGGTTTCGCGACGCAGGTTCAGACTTTCCGTTCTTTCTCACGCGGTCGAAATTAAAATTATTTCACAGATTCGCCGCCGGAGCGCGAGACCAGCTATCGTTACGACCCATTGTTGCACGCTGGCGCGGCAATAAACAGCGCGTAAAAAGGCGCTGAGGAGAGCGGGACTTCATGGCTGGGCGATAAGAATGTAGGACGAAACTACTAGCAGGTGATCGTCGTGGGCATTGCCTCGGAGCTCGTGATTTCGTGCCGATCTCAAAACAATAAACTACGCCGGGGACTGCTGCTGAGACACGAAGAAAAGTCAGGCACCGAGTGAAAGTGCCCCACGAGCATCCTAGATATCCACTTCTAGCGCGCTTCTTGGCGATCCAGAATGGATCGCGACCTCCTTCGTGGGATATTTTGAAATTCTCAAATGGAGCAATCACAGAAGGCCCTGTGGTACAATTACGCCAACTGGCAAGCTGTTGTTTGTTCCGGAGCATCATCGAGAGCCTCTTCGATGCATGGTTCCTAATCTTTGGCCAACAATTACTCCAGAGGTCGGAGTGTTCGCTCTGTAGAATTGGGCAATCGATCCCTCGGCGATACTCTGAGCGAATGGTATCGCGAGAGATGTCAGACTATCGATAGAGACACCTCGATTTCCCAGCGGTGTGCAACGCCCGGGAATTATTCTTCGTCAGATCAGCGGGAAAGGTTATGAATTTTTCACTGTCCTTTTGTAATCGCTGGACAGTATCTCGAGTGTTCGGTCTCGACTGTCAAAGCTGCATTCCGGATAAATAAATTACGAGGTCCGATAGGAGGTTGAGGGGGGTGAGCCAGGGGGTGAATTATCGTTATGCATCAGTCTTTATCAAACCGGTAAAGCGACAATCGGAATCCGGTAGTTTCGTTTGGAGCATTGTGCCCGGTGATCCAGAGGGGGTTTGATCGATTCCCTTGTTCCTGGTTAATGAGCGAGTGGCTCTCGGCTGTGGTGCAATCACTGTAAAAGACGGAAATCCAGGCGCGACAGATACGTTCAAGGCAGCGGATTGCGTAATTCCTCGACGCGTGACGCCGGTGTCTCTGCTCCAGGCCCGAGGTTCCCTCTGTCATCGCGTGCCTCTCTATATCCCGAACGGGGGACACACGCGTGTGCTCTGTCCAGTCATATACTGGGTGCCTCCGATACACGTGTTCCGCTCGTATCGTCGCAAGAAACCCGCGTACACTCGCCTGTAATACATTACCAGGCAATCTTCTTCTCTTAGAAGCAATTGCCTGGCGTTTCACCCTGGTAGGCAAAGAAATCCTGTAAAACCCTTCGGTGAAACCGCACAGCGATGAAGTCTCGTTGCAAAGATCCTCTTCTCGCTCCAGCTGGAGCGTTTAACCTCCCTGGGAGATCTCTGTGGATTTTATCGACGGTCTACGGGAAAGTTGGGTAATTCGAACGTCCCACCCTGTACCGGGGGCTATCGGAGCCGAAGCTGGGCGTTCGTGACGTACGGTGACGAGTGGGAAGGCGTCTGTGGGTGGGAAGGCGAGGTGTCAGAAATCGACAGGTATCTATTCTTAAGGATCCTGTCAAGCAGCCGTTCGGAAACACCCTGTATACATCGGGCCCAGGTTCGGTAGTTGATTAGATTTAAAAGAATGCCCCGTCACCTGCGCCGTTGAAAGGAGACTAGGCCCAGGGGCGGGCTGGTGGGGCGTTCGTGGCTGGTAGGAGGAGAATACGGAGGGGAAACGGTGAGGAGGAAGGGCGAGAGGGTGGGGAGTGGGGGGAGGATCGTGAGGAACGAGGGGCCCGAGTATGAGGGCCCAGCGATCACTGACCGCTTTCGCCGATCCCAGCCGCCAGCTAGCCACCTTTCAGCGGCGCAGCCATCGGGCAGCATCCTCCTTCTTAAGGCTCATTCACATCGCGTCGCTAATCAAACCCGACAAGCGACCGGAGGGGGGAGGGGAAAAAGTGGCGTTGGAAGTTCGGCTGCCCGAGAAATCATGGGAATTCGTTCTTCACGGTGGTTCCAAGTGGTCCGGGGTTGCGCAACGCCCGTTTCGGAGCGGAATTCCGTGAACGATCATATCGGGCCTGAGCGATCCGACTTCCAGATACACCAGGTCGCGAGTAGGCGTGCATCATCGCGGTCCGTGGAATCGAGCGACTTTTTCCGGGAAGAACTCTCCGGCCGATTCCGTATAACGAGGAGGAGAATCGGCGAGAAAGAACCCGAGGCGGTCGTGGCACTTAACTGGTTGCAGTTTCGCTTTACAGCCGTCGTGATATATGGTTAATTCACGAAACACCGGACACACGGGCAATAACGTTAGCGGCGCCGGTCGATGACTAAAATCGCGGACTATGGGCAATTACTGGTGCGCGCGGAAACGTGAAATATTACACCGATCCAAGCCCACGGCCTTGGTAAAGATCTTGTAATAAGCATCAATGAGCGGCGCGGGGTTTATTTGCTTCCCTGACTATTAATGACAACGAGCCTCTATCCGTTATTTCGTGCAACTCTTGCTATCTCTGTAATTATGAATCGTTTCATTCAACGGTCGGTGATTATAACGTTGGAAAGAATCGTAGAGACTCGTCTGTTCTATCCGCGCAAGCCGAGAGAGACCTGTTACGCGCGCTGGAATTGGAACGAATCGGCCGGGTCAGCATTCATTTTACTAATGGTACTTTTATTGGGCCGATGAAAATGATGTATCCTCCTATTTGAATTTCGATGAGTAAATCAAGGCGGAACGGTCGACGTATTCGGGAGGAGAGAGAGAGAGAGAGAGAGAGAGTGAGAGGAAGAGTGAGAGAGAGAGAGGAGGGGAGATGGCCTGCCAATGCTGGACCCCTACTTTGGCCAGGTAAAGGTAACAAATCACTTTTCAACGACGGGAGATGGAACTACCGAGCACTGTTTTCTGAAAGGAGGCGGACTTCTCTGTGGGGAACCACTTGACGTGTCCTTACACACGATCCCTGACACAATGCGTCCGATCGTTTTACACTCAATGGGGTCCGGAATGCGCGAATCCCAAACAGACCGTAAAGCTAATAATGACGCGGCGGAAAACGGGCGTGAAAGGAAAGAGTGTTTCACTCGACGCTTTCACAAAAGGAGCATCGCGCGCTCCGATCGTTTTTTCAGCCTCGTTCTCCCATTTTCCACTGGATCAACGTTCATCGACCACGATGTCACGGAACTTCCGCGACGACTCGCGAGTGTGACCCCTGCGTGAAGCTAATTCGCACCACCGACGGATGTCGCGCTGGATAGAATCTGTCCGCCTCCCGCTGTCGAAGTGACTCTGAATTCTGTGAAAAGACTTGCGAAGATCTTAGGCGCGAAAGAGGAACAATGCGCGCCGGTGTAACATCAGATACGCGCGGAGTCTCGCGTAGATTATAAATCGACGGAAGAAACAGGAGATGCGAGATGTAAGGGAAAGGAGAGAAAAAAAACAGGAACGACTAGTTGCAAAATACTAGCCGAGGGACTGGCGACAACTGGAATGCGAATGGGAACGGGAATTCGCACAAAGGCATTGAGCAAACACATTCTTTTTCGAGGTTTCATTCGTCGTGACAGAATCGTAGAAACGATGTGAGAACAGATGACGGTGAGGCAAGGTTTCACGGACGAATCGAACGGCGAGATACACGGGCAAAAGGGGATAGAGAGGAAGCGCGAGAGAAGGAGACACGAAGAGCCGAGGGGAACACGAGATGCGGGGGGACAGAGGGGAAGGTACGGGCCCAGGGAACGAGCAGAGGGAGGAGGACAGAAGGTAGCTGAAAGGGTGGAGGTGGGACAAGGAAACGGAGAACGGTGGTGGATGGAGGCTGCAGATGCTGAGGAGCCACTGTAAGGGCCCGGAGAGTGTACCTGTCTTGTTTTTATAGGCTTGCCAGAACGTCGGGCCCCGGCTACGGACGACGACGACGACGAAGGAGAGAAGGTTTGCCAGTGTGGGGGAAGGAAGGACGAACGGGGACGGGAGGGGAAGCGAGGAGAACGGCCGGGGCGGGCGGAGGGGAGAGGGTAGCGGTGCCAGTTCGGGCCTTACAACTTGCCAACCAGTCCTCGGAGAACCGTGGGTCTTAACGGAGCCGTATATACGCGTATCAACGCCCGTGACTTTTCGTCATCGTCGTCTTCGCCGTTACCGTCGTTATCCTCGTCGCCGAGACTTTTTCTCCCGCAGTGTATCGACGAGTCTCGGTGGTAAGAGGTCGTTGAACCCAGGCGCGGGCGCTCGCGGCTTCTCGGCGGATCGTAGCCATCGACGCGACGTTCTCGAGGATGAAATCCCCAGGATTATAGAGAGGGCTTAGCAGGAAGATCGGTGGGAAGAAGGATCAGGTGAAACGTAAGCGCAGCTACGGTCGTTGACGGACGTGACGCCAGTCCGATGAGCCAAAAGGATAGAGAGAAGTGACATGGGCGACGTGAGGTAGAGAGATCGAGTTGGATCCGGGACTTAAATGGATCGTAGCCGGTTTCGCGACAGATAGGAGGTCTCGCAGGTTCACGAGGAACCGCGGTTGGAACGGGATTTCATGGAAGATTGAGAGAACGGGCGAGAAAGATGCGGGGCAGTCCTGCGTTCTGCGCCATATTACTGGGCACGATATTCGGTGTCCTCGGCGCGTCCCTCAGCAAGGCGCTCAGGTACAAAGCGCCGGACGAGTGCAAGTGGGTCGCGACCGGTGACACCGAGGACGACGTCTCGCTGGTCTGCCGACTGAGGACCATCAACAGCGAGCTGGAGAACACGAACTTCAGCGTGATACAACCTCAGCATACGGTCCGACTGCGGTTGGAATGCAGCGACGCGTTGTTCTACCAGAGCTCCCTGAGCGCGGGCAGCTTTCGGCCGTTGGTCGAGTTGCGGGAGCTGGTGATCGAGTACTGCAAAATCGGCAATCTGTCCGATGACGCGTTCAAGGGTTTAAAGGAGTTACGCAATCTGACCGTGAGGACACACAACACGGACTGGTCCGCGATGGCTCTGGACGTGTCGGCCGGCGCGTTCACCGACGAGCTAAGGCAACTGGAGAAGCTCGATCTCGGGGAGAACAACATGTGGAGCATACCGGAGGGTGCCCTCTGCCCATTGATTAACCTCGAGGTCCTCAACTTGACGAGGAATCGGCTCCGGGAGGTGACCAGCTTCCGGTTCAACGGCGCCGCCAGATGCCTCTCGAATCTCAAGGACCTGGACCTGAGCAACAACAGCGTGGAGACGCTGCCAAGCGCCGCGTTCGCCGGCCTGGCGAGGCTGCACAGCCTCGATCTGCGATGCAACGCCATCAGCTTCATGGCGGACCGAGCGTTCGAGGGCCTCGCCTCGTTGGCCATCTTGAGGCTCGCGGACAATCGGCTGGCAAGCCTCCCCCCCGAGCTGTTCAGCGACGCCCGTAACATCCAGGAGATCCATCTGAGGAACAACACGTTGAACGTGCTGCCGCCCGGTTTGTTCAGTGAACTCACACAGTTGTTAGTGCTCGATTTGTCTCACAACGAGTTGACCGCCGAGTGGGTGAACGCGGCCACCTTCGGTGGTTTGGTACGCTTAGTGGTGCTGGATCTCTCCAACAACCGTATCGCCCGATTGGATCCAACGGTGTTCCGCGACCTGTACAGCCTGCAGATTCTACGGCTGCAGGAGAATCTGCTCGAGAGCCTCCCGGAGAACACGTTCTCCGCGCTCTATAATCTGCACACGTTGCTGCTCAGCGATAATCTACTGACTGTTATCGACGCGACCACGCTCAGCGGGCTGTACGTGCTGAATCTGCTCTCGCTGGACAACAACCGGCTGCACACCATACACCCGAGCTCCCTAAGGAACGCCTCGTCCCTGCAAGAGTTCCACCTGAACCGTAACCAGCTCAAGTCCGTTCCGGACGCGCTGAAAGCCACTCCCCTTCTGCGAACTCTCGACCTCGGTGAGAATCTCATTTCGGAGATACCGACCGGCACGTTCGACCACGTGGCGCAGCTCTACGGGCTTCGATTAACCGAAAATCATATTGGGAATCTGACCAAGGGCGTCTTCGATCGTATCAAGGAGCTGAAGATATTAAATCTCGCGATGAACCGCATACAGTACATCGAACCCGGCACCTTCGACGAGAACGTGAACCTGCAGGCGATACGTCTCGACGGCAATCAACTGACGGACATAGCCGGCCTGTTCACCAACCTGCCGAATCTCCTCTGGCTGAACGTCAGCGATAACAAGCTGAAATGGTTCGACTACGCGATGATACCGACCGGCCTGCAGTGGCTGGACATACACTCCAACGAAATACGGGAGCTGGGCAACTACTTCGAGATCGAGAGCCAGTTGCAGTTGAGCACCTTCGACGCCAGCGAGAACAAGCTCACCGAGATCACCGGAAACGCGATACCGATGAGCGTCGAGCGGCTGTTCCTCAACGACAACCAGATATCCAAGGTGCAGAGCTACTCGTTCTTCAAGAAGCCCAATCTGACGCGCGTGGACCTCAAGGGCAACCAGATTCGCAATCTGGAGCCGTACGCGCTTAGAATCAGCGCGGTGCCGCCCGACAAACCTCTGCCCGAGTTCTACATAGGCGATAATCAGTACCTGTGCGACTGCACCATGGAGTGGCTGCAGCGAGTCAACAGGCAGAACCAAAGCCGGGTGCAACCGCGAGTGATGGACCTGGAGAGTATCTACTGCAAGCTCCTCTACGACAGGGAGCACGCTTTCGTCCCTCTCGTGGAGGCGTCGCATTCCCAGTTCCTCTGCAAGTACGACACTCACTGCTTCGCCTTGTGCCACTGCTGCGACTTCGATGCCTGCGACTGCGAGATGACTTGCCCGCTCAACTGCACGTGTTACCACGATCAGTCGTGGTCGGCGAACGTGGTCGATTGCTCGAACGGCGGTCACGTGAACAAGCTTCCCGAGCAGATACCGATGGACGCTACGCGGCTCTATTTGGACGGGAACGACCTGCGCGTCGTCTCCAGTCACGCCTTCATCGGCCGCAAGAAGCTCAAAGTCCTGTTCCTCAACTCATCCAACATCGAGATCGTGCAGAACCGATCGTTCAACGGCCTCAGGGACCTGGAGGATCTTCACCTCCAGGACAACAGAATTCGAGAGCTGCGGGGCCACGAGTTCGAGGGGCTAGACGCCCTGAAGCAGCTGCACTTGCAACGGAATCGGATCTTCTCGATCGGCAACGACACATTTTCCTCCCTGCGCTCGCTTCGCCTTCTGCGGCTGGAGAACAATCGGCTGACGACGCTGGCCGTGTGGACGCTGCCCGCGTCCATCGAGATCAGCCTCTCCGCGAACCCGTGGTCCTGCGAGTGCGATTATCTGCAAAGTTACCGCGAGTGGATCCGCGAGCCGAACGTGCGCGTGACCGACGCGTCCGCGTTGCGCTGCGTGTACAACGTGACGGAGTTCGAGGCGTTCGGTGACGAGGTGTTCGCGGACAACGAGTTCGGCTTCTACGTGACGCTCGGCGACCGCGAGACCAGCAACGACAGCATGTGCACCGGGGCGGCCAGCATCGACAACGACGTGCACCGCAACTACACCAAGACCATTATAGAAAAGCAGATCCTGCAGGACTATCTGCCGCTGCTGGTCGCCACGCTGGTCAGCTCTCTGCTGGTCATGCTGATCTGCATGCTGGCGTTCGTGTTCCGGCAGGAGCTGCGCGTGTGGTTCCACTCGCGTTTCGGCGTGCGGATATTCTACAGGAACCACGAGGTGGACCGGGACGATCGGGACAAGCTGTTCGACGCGTTCGTCAGCTACAGCTCCAAGGACGAAGCGTTTGTCGCCGAGGAGCTGGCCCCGGTTCTAGAAATGGGCAATCCGTCGTACAAGCTTTGCCTGCACTATCGGGACTTCCCTGTGGGCAGCTTCATAGCCGACACCATTGTCCAGGCGGTCGAGTCCTCGCGGAGAACGATCATGGTCCTATCCGAGAACTTCATCAAGTCCGAGTGGTGCCGATTCGACTTCAAATCGGCGCACCATCAGGTGCTCAGGGACAGAAGGCGCAGGCTGATACTGGTGCTGGTGGGCGACGTACACCAGAGGGACCTCGACCCAGACATTCGGCTGTACCTCAAGACCAACACCTACTTGCAGTGGGGCGACAAGCTGTTCTGGGAGAAGCTGCGGTTCGCGCTACCCGACGTGCCCAACAACCAGAGGACCACGCAGAGGACGAGGCAACCGCCGCCGGTCCGACGGCAGCACAACAACAGGACGTCCAACGGATCCCGCACAGTCTCTGTGCACATATGAGGCCTGGACACTCCAGTGTGTGCTGTTCCCTGTGCGCGTGTGTTCTGATGGTTCTCTTCCTATGGGTTCCCGAGTGGGCGTCACCGCGAATTAAACGGGACGGGTGAGCAGAGAGTGAGAGAGAGAAAGCGAGAGAAAGAAAGAGAGAAATAGAGTGAGAGAGAGAGAGAGTGAGCTCGAGATTCCCAGTGCGTTTCACTACGGTGCAATACGTGGCATAGATGCGTCCAGAGTGTACATATCGCGAGGATCTATATATGTATAAACGAAAAGAAAGTGCGTTGTAAATAGAGGCCAGAGAAGGGAAGTGAATATATATATTTAAGGTGCTTCCTCCGTGACAATGGGATATACTAGACTCAGCGTGTCCCCGGTGTCTGTACATTGCAGCGAGTCAGTGAGTTGCTAGATAGCCTAATGCCGTTGTAAATACGTCGATGTTTCGTCTGCCAAGACTGTTCTCGGCTCGCTCCCGAGATCACGGTGGATTTAGGGCCGAGAGTGCGCGATAGGTCTCGTATGCCATGTGAATTTATCTTCATCGCGCCATACCGCGAACAATAGGGACTTTGGAGGAATCGAACCGCGCGTGCAGTCTCCCCCGGTGCTTGCTCGTTACTGCCAGCAGCGTGTCCGCGGTCGTGAATCGCCATCAGTTTGTTGCGGTAACGACAGAGAATCGTCGTTGCGCGATCGAGCCTCGTTCCCCGCCGTTCGTTCGAATCCCCGGTGGCTTCTTTTTCTTTTGCGCGCGAGCCGCCAATCTGACCAGTGATACCTACCACTTCCTCTAATCGTAGCTATGTGTATTTAAATTGTAGTTGGACTGGGGCGTGCATCGCCCAGGTGATACGCTGACGCGTGGGCGCGACGACTTGTAAAGTATTATACACGCGTGCGTCTCAATTATTATTTATTTCGTCCTGCGCGTTACGGAGGCTTGGCGCGATCGAAAAGGCCGTCGGAGCCTGGCGGCTCTGAGCATCGGAACGCGATCATGGCCGCGGGATCGCGGCAAGTCTCCATTTGAATTCGACGGCTGGCTCGTTTCTCTTCGCCGTCGATGATTAATCACGACGAACGGGTTCTCTATTCCGGAGGAACGGCACGGCAGAATTCTGGCCAGGCGCTCTCGCGTCTCGCCGTAGCAACGATGAATCAAACTTCTCGCGCAATTAGCTCCCCTTAACTGGCGACCGTCGAATTCAAAATGCGCGTCACGCAAGGAAACTAAAGTGCCCGCTATAAATAATTGAAATATAATGTACAAACGTGGAACAATTCTCCCCTTTAGCTTCCCTCGCAACCGGCTCCTCTTTGTTCTCGCAGACTATCCCGATCAACGTGAAAGATATTATTAGAATAAATACCTGTGACTGAACAATAAAATGCTCTATTTTTATGTTTTTAACACCTACTCTTATTATTACTCTCGCTGACCCGTTACCCCAGCAACGCTTTCGCATCGACGGGTTTCGTCCGTTTGCTCTCCAGTGGATACTTAGAGCCTCGTTGATCGCCAATCTCCGCGACGGCCGTGCAAATTTATACGCGCAATATTTGGCGATGCGCGGACAAAATGGAAATGTCAAGTTAAATATTCGTTCTTGCCGGGACGCGAGGCTTTCGATTCGAGCGCGTAAAACTGTGCAAACTTCCGCCACCGTCCAGCCGCGGTTCGGAGAGAATTTCAGTACGAAACAATACCTTATGCTAATCGAGTCACGTCTGTTTACATTGTCATCACGTTTCGTTACCGTTACATCGACGGAATAAGTAATGCCCGCCTCATTGTAATAGAAATCAGATAGTTTGGTAAAAGACCGTCGCCGGGGGAGGCTTGCTCGCTCTCCCAGTGTCTTCGATCACTCGCGTCGCAAGAACAGCCACGTTATTCGCACGAAGCGGAACCGAACGGGAGCCCGGGTCGCTGAATTCGAATGGCGCAGCCGTCTGCTTGTTCGTCGTTTACGAATAATTAAATGCAGGAACGAGGAACGTCGACTGCACACGGCAATGACGCGAGGTAATCGAAAGGGGAATGCTAAGCATCCTCGCTAAATAATTCCCCCTAGATCCGAGAATTGATTTGAAAATAACTCGCGCGAGCAATACCTCTGCCAAAGCCCACAAAAGCTGCTACCTGCCGAGAGGAAACTTTACATATCACCACCCTCGACTATATAATTAAAGGACGGAACGGCGCTCAGTAAATTAGATCCTCCGAGTGTTTACATAAAACCGACACTCCTAGGCTCTCATCCAATCTTCGTAATTGAATAAGCCATGCCTCCGTAAAGTTCCATCTAGGTTGCCCATCGTCTTCGACGCGGTCTTTCCAAGTTCTCCGTCAACCTTTTCGCGTTCCACCGTGGTCTCCTCCATTTCCGAGAATGATCGATGGTTCGCGACCGCCCAAATGTCGCGCGATTCGAAAGTCAATGAGATTTCAGCCGCGCGGGATATAGGCTTTGGAACCGAGGCGAGAGTAGACCGGTATCGGTGTCTATGATTGCGCGTAATCGGCGTGTAATCGCGTGGCAATTGCATCGACGCGCGATGAGATATGACGCAAAACGCCCGACGCGGTTTGCCACGTGATATTATGAATAAAGCAAATATGTGTCACGGACCGGCGTGCAATCACGATTACGTGAATTATGGAAGAACAGAGGGAGAGTCCCGCCCAGACTGCATTGCGCGTTTTGCGGTTCGCTCCTAATGGCATTCGGTGTTTCGAGTTTCTCGGCCGCGTCATTTCCAGCGATAATTGTAAATCGCGGTTTCTAAGGCTCCCCTAACGTCTCTAGCATCGGTCGACGGAGGGAATCACGGTGGTCAATCAATGAACGGGGTCGATACCGTGCGAGCGTTATTGGTTCGTTGGGAAATCACGCCTCGGGTTAATCATTTGCTTCGGGGTTATCCTGCGGTGGAGCCAGATAATCGATATTTGAATGTACACACTAGTGAATACAATTGGAGGATCACTTGTTTGAGGATGGATTGTGAAAATAATCGTTCGCTGGATCGCTCGCGGCTTGGGAAGGCATGCGTTTGGAAAGCTGCCGTGCGTCGTGCGTGGAAAATATTCAGACACTTCGAATGTGACTGTTAATCGCGTAGGTACTCTTGCCGGGCCTCTGTATTCGTCAGACGTTATCCCCTCGGAATAACGTTTATCTCGGGACCCATAAAATTACCTCAACGACGGTGCATTAAACAATTTCGAAGAAGTAGCCGGTAATAACTCCCTGGACGACCGGGAGGACAGTCAATAAATAATAATGGAAAGCCCATAATTGAATGAGTAAGATTATTCGACGGGACACCTCGGCCATTCTCGCGTGCACTTTGGAAAAAATCGTGGATTTTCTCAACGATCCGAGCAAACGCACGCCGCGGAACACTTTGCATACGCGAGCCAGCCGCGCCTGCACAACTATGGAGATATGAATTGCAAATTTCGCGGATAAATTTGACCGTGGAATGATCGGGGCCGTGTATCTCGAGACCGATCGTTAGAATGTATTCGCCCGATTCAATTACTTATCTTATCGGAGTATTATTAAGCGTTTATGGCGTACGTCAGACATCAGGAGGGAAAATAGCGACGGTTGTTTTCTTCGGCGTTGCACGCAGAGCACCGTCGCGAGAGCAACGAGTCGTCCCGCTGTTCTTTCTATGCCCCTCGATCCTGTTCTGCCACTTTTGTAATTAACAAGCCCCCTAACAACGTATCACGGCCAGGAACCCCTCCGCCTCGCGTCGTCTCGGGTCGCTCCTCCGTTGAACGCTCCCCGTGCCCCCTTCGTGGAGTATAATTTACTCCGGAGGGGGAGGGAGGGAGAAAAATCCACGATATCACACAACCAGCCGCGACTACCGTGCGAAAGAGTCGAGAATTATACGAGCGAATCGAATGAGGCCCAAGCGCGATCTAAATGGAGCAGCGGCGCGCGGCTGCCGGTCGATCGTGTAGATCGATTGGAAGGCGAGCGGCCGATACCAGCCGAGGGGAAAAAGAGATCTGCGCAAGGAGAAACATGATTAAGAACACGCACCGCGGCCGAGGGTGGAGCAGAGGCGAAAGGGTGCGATTGACATTTCGTTGAATATTCAGATCGGCGCACGATAAACGGAAAAACCGTCGGCCGTACAAGAATGTCGGCGACTTTCTGATCACCTTTACAAGCTGCTCGCCGGTGTTCATCGATCAAGCGGGAGTTTTAATTGAAACCGTGCCCACGGTACGCGTGTGCGCATGAATCTTCCACTTTGGAGCACTGTCGAATAGATAGCGTTCGAACAGAAACCGGCAATAAGTGGAATTATGGGTGGCAACCATACGAAATATTAAACCGGAGGAGAAGGAGCTAGCCGCGGCCTCGGCTGGGACGGTAAATCGTGAGATTTTAAGGGTAGACGCGAGTTAATACAGCGAGAAGCGCGGGGGCTTACTAAAGAAACAGCCGAACGAAGATGAAACACGTCGAGAGGGAAAAGTGAGGGGACATAGTCGTAAACCGAGCAACCTGTGCGTCGGAAACTTTCGCTGGAGCGGGAAAAAAGCTGAGAAACGCAGGGAACGAAGGGATGGTGGAACGAGGAAACGAGCGCGTAAGGATATCCGCGGCTGAACACGCAAGAGGGAACGAAGAGGATAAGCCGTAATGGCGAAGCATAAAGCTAAAAGATCGTGGCGTGGAAAACAATGAATTAGGGACGATAAAATACAAAGGGGAGGGAGATAGTTTAAAGGGGCCGAGGGGAGGGGGGGGCGGGGAGGTGCAGTGGCGGTTATACTTGGAATATTTGCTTGGTCGGCGAGCTCCTTGGTTTAGCAGCTCGCTAACTCGTTCGCGCAGTAGTTAAGCAGCAAGGAGAATGCAGCTCGCATGCCTACCAACCTTCTCTGCCTTCTCTCCCCCGTGGTCGGAGGCTATTGGGGCCCCGGCGCGCGATGCTTTATGCAGTATAACGGAATTTCTGTTTGCACTATCTTGCCGCGCAACGGCACACGCGACTTCTGCTCCGTCGTGGCCGAGGCCATGTTAGGAAGAGGCCGATTGTGATTCGTGGCTCAGATTAAGACCAATGAGCGGAAAGGCATCGTTAGTCGAAATCGCCTGTGCATCGATGCATTCGAGAGATAGGTTTTGCCCCTTTTCGCCGTAACGGATGCCGCGGATTCGCGCGGTCTTTTGTTCGACTTGAACCGGGTCGATCGGGGCCTCGGGACACGTACAAGCGAGGAACGGTTCCGTGGGATGGACATGCGCTTCTATCTTCTTGCTAGATGCTTCCGTTCTTCGTGATAACGCTGGCTGGCGAGTGTCCCGCAATATTTCTCGACCCAAGGAATTTACACCGCGAGCAGCTGTGTTTGTATCGTTTAATCACTGTTATGTAGGCAAGCAGAAGCTGATTAACTAGCAAGTGAGCCACCGAATCCCAAAACAAGCGTCTGCTTATGCATAGGGTTCGATCACTTACGCAAGCAGCCAGTAGAACGTCCGCTTATTAAGCTGCCGCAGCAACTCTGTACAAAGCAACTCGTGCTTCACAGAAGCAGTTCCGCGCGACAAGTTGGCTCGTATCCTCCAGATGAGATTCATCAGCGCTCCTCCGAGAGATATCCCCCCTGGTCGGTGCAAGACGCAACGAGGAGAACTGCCCCAGCCCAGAAACGATTCGACAGCGCGAGGCCCCCGGTTGTCGAAAAAGGCCCGTATCTCCAATTACAGGCGCGCATTGGCACGTGAACTTTATATTCGCGTGTAGGATCGCGCGTGTACGCGAATGGTCGCCGCGTAGTTTAGTTATCGCGATTGAGAATTTAGTGTCCGGCCTGGCATTGTCTCGCGGAGCGAATGCATATTTCACACGTGCGCTATCCTTGCGCCGGGGCCCCGACGTCGTGTACCCGCTACGGCAGGCCCGCTGATTATGCGACTCGGGGTACAGTCGGTTACACCGCAATACCCCTCTTGCATATACATCGTCGCGATGCCGCGCGCGCCCCAACAAGTAACATCATAATAACTCGCAGAAATCATTTGGAGGCTTTGTAAGGGAACGATTCGAATGGCCGCTGAGTGGAGCGCCGACGTTAATCCAGGTAACGTCGCAACGATCCTCCGAGCTAGTATTAATTACGCCGCCTTACAAAACCGGCCGGCTCTGTAAAAAGACCGCGGGGCAACGAGGCCGTTGGGCGGCAGCGAAGAAAGGGCAAAGAAAGAGCAGCGAATTTTTCCTCCCCCGAACAAATAGCTCGCGTATTTGAATAGTATTAACCCCGTGTACGAATCAAGTTGGAAACTTGTCCGAAGTTGCTCGAGAACAACGATGATCAGGCGAACGAAAGATTCGCCGATGGGCGATTTTATTTGACAAGGAGCCGGAGACGATCTTTTCTCGAGTTCGAAAGGGTCGAGGGAGCAGAAAACGATTCTCCGTGTGACTGGAGCCTAGCCGCAGACGCGGCCGAGGATTTTATAAGGGGTCATTCCAAGCGAAATCGGACACTTTTCGGAGTAACATTTCGGATTTTGGTGCAACTTGGATATGTTGTAGTCTTTAGTGATATATAAACATATCTCGAAGGATTTTTTAAAATGTCATTTGAAATATAGTGTTTACTTTTTTCCAAAACTTGTAACTGTTGAACTAACAAACTGATAAAAATGACCTTTTGGGTGCTTACAGTGGAGATATAAGTGTAGCTAATACAAATTATTTCAATCAATAAAAACGAATATTTGACCATTTATTTAGTAATTCTTCTTAACAAATGCAATTTTATAATTGAAGGCACCTTTTTAAAAATTTGGAAAAATAGGAGGATATAGCCCTGTTTGTCCTCTTTACGGACATGTTTTGAAAAACATGGACACTTTCAAATTGACCAAATGAAAATTCGGTACTTGCAGCAAATGCAGGATTACTCAGAACACAGGTAGTAAAATGTTTCAAACAATAAGTGCCATCGACAGAGAGGGAGTTCTCAGTAACTATTAACGGTATTAAACCTTGCAGCGGTCCTCATTAATACCCTATATAAAAGTAGCAGATATAGCCGCTTGGCCGCTGCGAGTACCGCAAGCCCCGAGCGCACAGTGTTCGATGTAATGTACAAAAGTCAAGAATCTGAAGTGTTCGATCCACAAATTCTTGTATCTTAAAATGTTAATAAAGGAACGTAGGTTTTAATGCTATCCATAACTTTTGCTGAATTTATCAATTTGTTGTCAAAAATGGCACTAGAAATTTAATCCAAATCTTGGTGCATTTTTTTCAAACACGTGGCAATTGGTGGAATGTTTATGCTTTTGATTTGATTTTTGTAAATTGTGTTTCATACTGTCATACCTTCAAAACTGCCAATTCAGTTTTTTACAATACTACCAATTTGTACGAATTCTTTATGTTAAATTTTTATCAACTTCAAGGAGATTTTTAAAAAAAGTACCAAACAGCACCTCCGTTTTACTTCAGAGACAAGTTATTAATTTTTGTCCATTTCCCTATGCAGATGTGATTATAGATGTGACTTGACGCAACGTTACATTCAATTAATTTTCATTTGGCCAATTTTAAAGTGTCCACGTTTCTTAAAACATGGCCGTAAAGAGAACAAACAGGGCTATATCCTCATATTTTTTCCAAATGTTTAAAAAGGTGCTTTCAATTATAAAATTGCATTTATTGAGAACAATTGCTAAATAAATGGTCAAATATTCGTTTTTATTAAGTGGAATAATTTTTATTAGGTACCCTTATATCTCCACTGTAATCACCCAAAAGGTCATTTTTATCAGTTTGTTAGTTCAACAGTAACAATGTTTGGAAAAAAAAAGTAAACACCATACTTCAATTTTTGACCTTTTGAAAAATCCTTCGAAATATGTTTATATATCCCTAAAGACTGCAACATATCCAAGTTGCACAAAAATCCGAAATGTTACTCCGAAAAGTGTCCGACTTCGCGTGGAATGACCCTAAAGCGACTCGTTTGCCCGCCAATTGACAGTGCGACTAAATCGAGTTTTAACGAACCAGTATAAATGTTCGATAATTGGATTTATTAAGGAGGCATTGCGCGGCGAGCTGGCGAAGCAAACATTATGATAGTGACGGCGGTGGATCTGGCATTCGGCGAGAGAATGACACGAGCGGAAGAAGCGTGGAGCAGCCAGCCGCGTCTCGATCGATTACAAAGCACTTTCGCGGAACATTGAATCGGATCCAACCTCCGGCGGGTTCGAGAGGTCGAAAATACAAGTTGCATAGGACCGACCGGTGACTTTAATCAACTTCTTTGCAAGCGCAACTCCTCGGGAACGAGTCGCGCGGGGCGTGTCGGGCCCATTCCGGCTATCCTTCTCTCTCCCTCTCTCTTTCGCGCAGGGCTGTAAGCTGGCCCCCGAGACTTCGCTCATAATAATACCACGGGACCCCGTTGACACGCCTCGTTGCTGGTTAAACCTGGCTAACAGAGCAACGGGGGTTTAACATTTTTTTAGGCCACGTCCGACTGATCGTTAAGCACTCTTATCAGAGAGCCACTCGCAAGGAACCTTCGAAATCGCATCCGTCGTTTGAATTAATCAGCCGAGGCTACGCCGGCGTAGCCAGACCTCCGTGGTATTCGGGAAACTTTATTCCAATGCCGATTAGTTATGCGTAATCAACGGAGATAAAGTTCGTTAAAGGTTTCCTTATTGCTACTCAATTTATACTATTCGTGTATTCGTCTGCAGGAAGTGATAAGTCAATCCTGACCCCTTGCGGTTCCATGATCCCCAGAATGATCAATTTTTTGAACCGTGCTTTAATATCTACTCGCGGAAGACCTTGAATTTAATCGAATGATCCAAGCGTGCTGCGTAATAGGTGAAACGAAAGAAAGGGAAAGTCACTTGCGAAATTCAAGACGCCGAAGAACAGAGACTTCTCGAGTATCCAACCACCGTCGCAAGAACAACTATTATAATCCCTAAAAACAAGGCCCAACTCCTGGCACAAAAACACGGACACGCGACACGCCAATCAAAGGAGAGGAACATCTGCTAGCCAAGAAAATGCGAGCAGCTGCGAGCGATCGACATTCTCGGAGGATCGTTCAAGCTGATTTTCGTGCAGGCGACCGAGAACGAAAAAGATTACCGTGATTTTCGAGAGACTCGAGCTATCTGTACACGTCTACCAGAATTTGCTGTAAAAAAGTAGCCACGTTTAACGTTCCAGCGGCCGTCAGTTCCGGCTCGCGCGAAAAGCGGGAATTAAGTTATACATTGATCGAGATAAGTGGGACTTGGCTCAATGATTAATACGCGCGTTTACGCGCGGTGAATTTATCGGCGCGCGTCCGTTGTCCGAGCATTCCACGCCGGGTAATTCTCGTGCAAGTTCACGGCTCGTAAGGACGAGCGTGTAAGTACGAGCCAGCGGTCACGGCCGTGTCGAGCAATTTTCTGACCGTGGCGTGTACGGTCGCGGAATAAGAAAAACCGTCGAAACGGGGACGGTGGCTGACTGACGAGGGGAGGTCACTGGAGTCAGTTAACCGATTTCAATCAGCCTCCTCCTGCTGGCTCCGCGGCAAAAATTAGCGCAGACACTCCGATTGCAATGGAAATTACTAAAAAGAGTCTGTTCGCAATCTGCACTCCGGGTTCGCTAGAAAAACTCGAGATTATCTGCTCGGCCACTGTAATCGTTCTCCTGAAGAACCCAACGACCAGAGGCGACGGAGTCGAAGAGGACGCGGCGCGATAGCCGGGAACGCATTACAGTAAATCCAGGGCTGGCGATTAAACTGTTACAATTATTATAGATAACGTTCGCAGCCTTCGGTGGCTTAATGCGACGGCATTCTTCCCCGGACGACGGAGGCGTGTGTGGCGCACAAAGAAATCGGCGGGGCCGCGGCAAAAATTGCAACTCATTACCGCTACTTATTCGCCGTATATTTTAGACGGCGCGTCCAACCACGGTATCTGTTCCCACAAAGAATTTTCAATTAGCGATCAGGCCCCGTCCGTGGCACGGAACTATCGCCGTCGCATTCCCGGCGCTCCACCGAAAACGGCCGCGCTGCGCGCCGCGTTTCCGAACCCGATCCTTTATCTATTAACTTATCGTTCCTCCGATCTGCCGGGCTTCCCCTTTACGCCATATATGTCATCGAGCTTAGAACGTCGAATGCCGATCGAGCCGACCACTCGATCCCCTTGGCGCACCACGGTAGCATCCACCGCCGTGAGCGGTGCTCGAGAGGGCACAAGGAGGGACACAGAGAGAGGGGAGAGGAAGAGACAGAGAGGAGAGAGAGAGAGAGAGAGAGAATGAGAGAGGAGAGGCTGCTCTCTGAGGTTCGCGGGGCACAAGGCACAGCCATGCTGGAGAGAGCCAGGTATTCCGTCTGGACGTCCTCTTGCATGCTCGCATGCCTCGCTCCTCGCTCCTCTCGATTGCTCGGTTGCCCGGTTGCTCGGTTGCCTGGCTCCGGGCAACCATGCTGTATGGTGGGGACACGGTTAGCGCCCCGTCCACCTTCCTTCCAACGGGCTATGACAAGAAACGCGCTCCTCTGTCTTATATGCCCTCGAGTTTTCGTCCTGCTCCGAAGAACGTTGTCCTCGGAAAGCCAGCCTCTGGGCTCTCGCAGTCAAGTCGAGTCTTGTGCGCGCTGCTTATCGTCCTTAAGGCCGGTTTACAGGCGCATAAGCTGCGACGGTAATTAAACGACCCCCCCGGTTAAGGTTGACGCACGAGGACGCGCGTCTCGCGCGTCGGTCCCCTCGGTTTTTAATTGAGCACCGGCGAATCGGCACTCCCAGGCGCGATGCAATTCGTTTTACGGCCGGTCGATTGAAAGATTGTTGGGGATTCTGAAGTGGAATGTAAAGCCAGAGACAAATCCCACTCGGGGAGGCGGTAAGAAGCGGCAGGTATTTGCTGAACTGGGATTCGAAGCTGCGCACCCATTCCTTTACTGACACTAGACGCGAGAGACAGAGAGTAGAGAGCAGCTGTGTGTGGACGAGGAGCTTAACTTCGTTCCATAATTCGTTAGAATATCAGCTAGGAAATCGTTCCAAGCGGATCGATAATCACATTTGAATGCGCAAAGTTACCGAAGGTGTCCGAGGCCGAAAGCTTTCCTGAATCCGACGCGGAACGTGCAACAATGGTAGTTTCGGAGTCCGAGGGTGAATAATACAAGCCGGATAGCGGTGCATATTTCAAGGGGCCAAGGAACTTCTTAATAACACGAAGAAACGAATCAATCCGGGCCCAGCGACGATACGTGCATAATGCAATTCCCTGACTTGCATTTCTTTCGCCGCGCCGGTAAGCAACGGTGGGGAGTGCTCGTCGTGGGGTAGCTCCGGCAAGCGAACCGGCGAACAGTCGATATCCAATGTAAAGGAATAATTCAGCGGGGCCGTGTTTCTGCCTGGGAAGACCGGGGATCTCGGAGCCGTATCCTTCCCCTCGAACTTTTCTTTCTCGAGCAGCTTGTCTCCGGGCTAATACCATTCGCTCGGCGATATCGAGAAAAAGTATTCCCCGCCGGAGCACGCTCTCGTGGCTGCTGTTGCTGCCGCTCCGGCGACGAGGACAGCTTCCTGAGCCGCGACGGAAAAACCGTCTCACCGTGTTCTGTTCGCGGAAGAAGCGAAACAGCGGAAAGAACAAGAAGCGTACCAGAAGCGGGAGAGGCAGCGGCGGGTAGAAGAAATGGAAACGCTAGATCGCCCGGAGTGAAGACGTATCGGGACGAAAGCGAGTGCCTCCGTGTTCCATCGATAGGCAAGATCGCGACGAGGAGGGGACTTAAGTGAATGAAAATATCGCTGAAAGTTTGGAAGGGTGCGGCGCGACTACGGGGGAAGGGGGATGAGGAGGCAAGGTTGCACGAGCGGAGAGGAAAAGGCCCCGGTGTATCCGGTATTTGAGAGCCGAAGGTGTTGCGTGCAGCTTAACAAGCTAACGACGCCGTGCGAGTGCGATTTTCTTTCCTATCAACCTCAATCTACTTCTCGCGCTCTCTCCTTCGCTCTCTCTCTCTCTCTCTTTCTCTCACTCTATAGCCTTCCCACCCTCGCATCGTGCCTTTTTCTTCCTTCCCTCCTTTTTTTTATCATTCTTGCCTCTCTCCCTTCCTCTTCCTCGGCCCACGATCGTCTCGTCTCCGTTTTCGTGACTGCGCTTCTCGCCCTGCCCGTTCTTTACGTAATTCTCGCCGTGTGTGTCTTCGCATTCTCGCTTCCTACTGCGTCGGCCTCAGCCCCGATCCTTCACGCGTCCGCGGCCATTTCAGGGTAAAAAGTGAGCGACGAGGATGCCGTCGTAGCTTCTGCCGTTTCACGTTTCTCGAGCATGGATCTATGAATTCATTGATAGGACGTATCGCAGAGTCTCGGTTCGAATGGCCCGAGTTTCTCGCAAACGAGCTGATCCATCTGATCGCACGATCATCGAGGATAATCGATGCTTGCATGGGAGGGCTCGTGACGCGTTGGTATTCGAAGGAAGAGAGTCGCCACGGCTCCATGACAATTCTCGTGATCAACGAGCCGGCGATGCAGGAACGTCGCCGAGGGGCAGAGTTCTCTGGAAGTGGATTTCGATTAATTATCCGGAGAACACGAACACGACTCTTAATTGTAAATTGCTCGGCTGCTGCCACTACGTTGGCACACGAGGTGGGAAAAACTTCTTCCGCTTGTTGTTACCATTCACCGTGCAACGCGCCACTGCCCGTACACGGATACGTGTAATTCTATCGGTGTTCGTGTTGGTGGAGTGGTCTTGGACGGTACTGAGTCAGACGATCCTGGGTCGAAGAGTCCGTTTCGGTGGATTATTCTTCGTCTATTAATTCAGCGAGTTATCCGACATTGTCCATCTTCTACAGAATTCACAAGCGAAGAACTACACCCCGGAAACAGATTCCACCGGCACCAGGCAGCCGAAAATACACGTCCTCGCGGCGGGGTCGTCCTCCAGGAACCTCTCGCGATACGTATCGCGAGTGAGTAATCGCGGAGTGGCGAGTGGTCGTATTATGAATGAGTTTCCGTTCAGCAGGCCGCGTGTAACTATACATCAGCGTGTTAATTACGGGAATGAAATGTGTATTATACGAATGTCAACGGTCCACGGGCACGGTATCGGGCCTATCCTTCCTCGAACCCGAGGATCAAGGTCTTCTCCTCGCGACTCTCGCGTTACGTACCTCGTCGAGCAGTGATTCGCAACATTCTGACAGCGAACCGCCGACGACTTTCGCAATGATTCACTTCAGATCCCAAGGAGAATCGATGCTGAGCCGTGAGAACGGTCTTCCCGTCTGCAATTAACCGCATCGCGGAAGAGCACCGTATCTAACAGAGCCCAGCTGCATATTGGAACCGTCTAAATCAATCGGAAGGGGTTTTATCCAGGAATACACTTAGCGAGCCGGGAGAAAAAAGTGGCGGGCGGTAATTCAGCGTGCAGATAGCGCGAGCTCGACCTCCGCGCGCGATCCAACGCGATCCAGCGCGAGGGGAGTCTAACAAACGCGACGCGCAAACAAATCCAGCAACCTGTCTTCCTGGATTCAGCCGCGATAAGGTGGCAAACTGGAGGCTTCGAGGCCCGAGGCTACAGCCTCCAACATCCACTCGCGCAAGGCTGAAGGAGCACCACTGGCAGCGAGCTTGGGGAGAATATGGGCGGCCGATGGTGGGAATACATGTGCACAACGATGCTGCACGAAAATTCATATCCAGCGTGGCAGGCGGGCAGAGCGTATAAAGGCGAGCCACGACCGTCCAAATATATTTGCGCATACATTTTTTTTCCATCGCAGGTTATACAATCCAAGAAGTTACCAACCCGCGGTGCCCACCCCCTCTTTCCTCCCCCTGAGCCCTTCGAGCCGCGCGCGCAACAGCGCCGAAAAAAGGGATCGTTGGGGCTTGAAATAAACGTACGAGCCTTCAAATACATTATCGAGGGAATTCTTGTTTATGGCATTCCAAAAGGCGGGACACAGCGCGGATATCATTTACTCTTACGCGGCCGGATGCGTTCCTCCTCACTCTCTCCCTCTCTCTCTCTCTCGCACACTCTCTCTTCGTCGAAGTAAACGCGACGGGGTAGAGAGAGCCTCCAGGGAGAAAATTTGTTCGACGGGGACCTCGGAGGTCGAGGAGGAATCGGGGAACGCGCGCGCGTCGTGAATAATAAGCGGCCGGGCGATATTGTTACGAGCAACAAATAAACGCTCGCGGACGCGACTCCGATATTTCACGGGGAGGAGCACGCCTGGCGGGCCGCGAGGCGTTAAGCGTACTTTAGCGCCGCGGATCCGAACGACTCGTGACTAGATCCGCATCTTTAGAGCTCTTAATACGCGTGACGGCCCCGGCTTTTTGCTTCCCTGCTCCACAATGCTGGCTTGTCCTCTACGGTACCGTTATACAGGCTGTTTCATGAAAGGCTGGTGGAGGCTTTTGAGCGCGGAGTCCATAGAATGGAAGAGTGAAGGAAGTTGAGGCTGAAGAGGAATTTGCGAAGAAGACTTGATCAGGGAAGGCAAGGTTTTGGAATGCCTTGAGAAGCACACTTCAGCTGTGATAGATAAGACGCAGGGACTGATATTTACTAATACCACTGGATCAGTGGAGGAGGTCGCTCACTGCGTGGCCTTAGATTAGAACGCCTTAGATTTTCACTTGGGGAATTTAGAGCAATCGTGGTTTAGGTACTATTAGCCAGCAAAAAGAAGACGCCTGGCAGGCGGTCTCGGACGATGCAGCCCGACGCTGTGACGATTGGTCCAGTCACCTATTTGGGCACACTTCTAAAGACGGGGCACACGTATTTTGGTTATAGGCTGAAGTAGTCGCATACGTTGTCGCATCGCGCGATGAAGAGAGCGAACGGAACACATCGAGATCGAGTGGGATAGAGCGATCTCACCGACGAACCCCAAAGCAATAGCGTAGGCATCTCAGACGGTTATCATGATGTCAATTAAAAACAATCTCTGACTCATTTTATTCAGAAGGATCTCACCAAAGCAATATTTTCCTGAACGTATTGTGAAAAATAAGGAAATTATTATGTTATTTTATATTAATGGTAGGCAATAGAAAAACGAGTTACAAAAATAAAAATAATCAAATGCGATGAGGCACGGTTTCTCGTTCTCCGATCGATTTCAAATGACACATTATTTTGTCTCTCAATGGCAAAATCCAGGGGGGTGTCCCCACTAAAAATCTCAAAATTATTTTTCGACAAGAGTAACTAAGGTCCACCTTAATGTGGCTACTCCATCCAATAACCAAAATACTTGTGCCCCGTCTTTAGAAGTGTGCCCAAATAGTTGACTCGACCCGTCACAGCGACGGATTGCATCGCCCAAGCCCGCCTCCCAGGCGTCTTCTTTCCGCCGGGTAATAGTACTTGAACGATCCTGTATTCCGCGCGGAGGACGATTTCTCGAGCTACCTGAAGAAGAGCATCAGACGAGATTGGAGAGCATGGGAAACAGCTGGGACGGAATCGCCCGTACGTTTCCGTTGCCGGAGTGGAATGGCCGTTTCCCCAGGTCGAAGAAGCTGCCTCGTGGCTCCGGCGACCGCGACAGAGGATAATTAATACGTCGACTCCACGTAACTATCTATTTATATTCCAACGGACATTAACGTCGCGGTGATGGACGGACGCGTGCACAGCTATTGACTATCGGCGTCGTAATTGTGAGTTACTGGTAATCCTTTAACCTTTCTCTACTTTCCCTCCGCGAGAAATAACCTGTCGTCGCCGTATACCTACACGAGGATTCATGAACGAAGCTTGTCATCGCTTTCCAGGCGACGACGACGTATTGTCGGGGAGAACACTGGGCCCCGGGTGACTTGCAAATGAGGCTTTCTACGCGCGAGTTTACTCGGTCAGCCCGTGGACCGAAACGATCCTTAATGGACGGGCACCTCCGCGAGGATAAATCGCGAAGATGACTCTCGTTCCGTTGACACGCAAAGATCGCGAGGCACAGCTGACTTTCTTCCGTACGAGGCACGGTCCGAGACTACTTAGGCCGAGCGCGATGAACATTCGCTGTCGGCTGGCAGAGATCAATGCATTACAGACTCATTTCAGCACGCCAACGCGCTCCGCGGCTGAGAATTCAATTTTCGATGCCGGTTCGTAATTGATGAGGGCAGAGAGTATCGCGGAGTCGACTGCTCGCACGGCAGTTTCCTGGAACTAGACAGGATGTTAGGCTCGCACGAGGTCGCGGGTGAAGGACGCGCTAAGATGCAGGCGGCCCTCCCGGCGACGCTCCTCGCGTTTCCTTTCACTGACAACGGCGCCGTCCCACCGCGCGGTTATCATTTCTTTTGCAAATTGCAGCCAACGACCGAATACGCGCGCAGGTAACGGCCTGTTGGCATTTCTCTCGCGTCCACCGCATTCAAAAGCAAAACCCCCGCGACCCTGTCCCTAAACGAGCGTTTACAAAATGTCACCCCCGTAATTGTACCGTAATCAAAATCCGTCCGTTGGAATTCCAAGCGCACCCGAGCATAGAAAGAACGTCCCACGCGTCCCAGTTGCTCATTATCGGTGTCCATCCGGCGTTTCAGGGCGGGACCCCGTGACACGAAGGGCGTTGATCCTTGCTTGGCGATGATTGTGACACTTGGCGAATGCGAGTGGTCCAGTTGGGAATAGAAAACGGGAACGAAAGCGAAGGAATCCGCAACTAAAGATCTCTGATCTCTGAGAGGGACCGCCTGCATGCCGTTCCTTCGCTAATAATCGTAATTAGGCGACCAGTCAAGCTTCCCCATGGCCACGAGTTCTGTAGATCGTCCCACTTTCCTCTTTCCCTCGGTGTACGTGCCACCTTTCCACGGGCGATTCCCATTCGAGGGGAAAATGTCAGTTACCGCGAGGTTCGGGATGCAGCCGCGTTACGGACAACGCTCAAGTGTCGATGGTGCAGGATGGCGCGCAACGATCCGCTCCGTTGCGTCGAGGGGGAGGCTAAGGACGCGAGGGGCCTTCATAACTTATCGGCCGCGTCGGTGGGGAGTTTGCTATGCACGCTTTCTTGAGATAACCTTTCAGGCCGACAATTATTGGTAATATCGATACCGCACGCCCGTCGGCCGAGGAACTCACCTTTCCGTGCCTCGAACTCACGATCCGCTCGAGAGGCTCGAGCTCTCCTTGTAAATTACCCTCTGCCTCCCCTTCCTGCCCCCCTCGCCCCCGAGATCTCCGCGGCATGCCACTCTGGAGGCACACTCTCCGTCTCATCCACCGGGGCAGATCTGCCAGCCTCTCCTCTCTTTCTTCACCTCCTCCCTCTCCGTCTGTTCCCGTGGCACCCACCTCCCCCCGGTCGATCGCGTTGTTTACAATGGCACCGACCGCGGCCTAATGAATTTCCATTCGGATAAAAGCGTACACGATGATAATTATGATTTACGAGGGGACCTGGGACCGGGGCCCCGCGCGCGTGCAATCGCGCCGGGATTCCGATAATGTTGCGCTGGCGAAACCAGAGCTGTGGGCTCTCTCCATCTCGTATCCCCGACACCACCGCCGCCGCCGCCACGGCGCAACGGGCCGGGGCCGTTTAACACCGCGGGAATCAGATTTATAAGCAACCGTTGTGCATCTCGCGGAGCCCCGCCACGAGACCACGGGAATCGTTTTCGCACGCCTGCTCGGCCAATCTTGCTGGTGGCTGCTGACGAGCACCCGATATTAGGTGACACTCGCAACACCGATATGGGTCGCTTGGTAGATCCCTCTGCGAAAGGGCTGACCAGTAGGAGAGAATGGGTAATGGCGGTCACTTAAGCAATGAGTGTAATAAAACCAAGATATAAGGTGCATTATTTCTTGAAGATGATTTTTTTGAGCTTACACCCTATTTTGTGTGTGCTATCATTGCCCGCACACGTTTTCATTGATAAAATTGAAGATTACATAAATAAATTAAATATATTTATATTAAGTTTGATTCTAATCCTTTGCCTTGATAGTATATCTGTATTTACGTAAAGTTGAAATGTAAAAAAAGCTTAAAAATTAGTATTTATCTCTTACGTGGTGCACACAAAATATAACATCAACGACGTTTAAAATACAAAAAAGGCATACTTTTCTTGATTGCCTAGCAATAATTAAGGCGAGGTCCTTCGACAATATAGCGAATGATTTCGTGGAATGTAAAGAAAAGAAATTGCACATTTCAGACATGCCGTTTTATAATAACAATACTGATCACCATTGCCCGCTGACCGCGATTGCCCCATTCTCCCCTACCTTCTCTCGTTTCTCAGCTCCACGAAGCAACCGGAGTGACACCCACCGAACTTTGAAGAAGCGTCGAATAAATACAACGAAAGGTGGAGACGCCGGGGACCCCAAGGTTAACAGGAACGTTATCATTTTTTTACCCTTAACGCGAAAGGGTTCAATAGCCCCGCGCCCGAGTTCAATCGAGATCGCGAACGCATAACGAAGCGATCATGAAAGATCTCGACCTTCAGCTTGTCGATACGCTGCACTCTCAATATATAATTACACGGCTGTGGTCGAGTCCCGACAGCTGCTTCCGATGCCCGGAGTCGAGGTTTCGCGGGAAGCTAGGGAAGAACAGCGACGTCAGCGAGACGTCGACAGCGGGACGTGGAAAAAACAGTGACGGGGAGAAGGATCCGGGACATTTAAAGAAACGCCCGTGCATCGTGGACGCGTACGGCCGTCCAAGCAGAAAATTATTATCATAATGACTGATAGATCTATTCGACGATCGAACAGCAATAAGGAAATGCGGATCGGAATGTCTCTCGATCGAGCCTCGCTTCCCCTCCTTTATCCGCCCGCTCGCCGTTCGCCCATTACTTCGGGCGAATAGGAGACCGAGTCGGTGCATGCCTATTTGTCTGTAGCTTCGGTGATATCGATACACCAGCCTCCGCCAGGGATCCTGTAGAACTCGGCGGACGCATCCGTTTCTCGCGGGCAGCACGGAAAAATCAATTAACCTGCCGATGGGCAGGAAACGCGATGCAAGCTGTCCTGAATCGAATGGCTGAGTTTTTGCTCGGCTAGCAGCAGGCTCGTCAAGGATCATTGAAATCTTTTAAGACGCGTACACGATATCGTTTAGCATATTGCTATTATTATAGGCATTAGGGTGGTTAACGAGTCAAAGGGGACGCAAAAGGCGCGCGCTCTTTTCTCCGTCGTTTTCTCTCAAAGGGGAGTGTCCCTGGAGGATAATTTAAGGCTCTTCACGAATGGAATTATTCCCGCAGAGGCGCGGGGACCCGATCGAACAAAGTCTAGCACCTTTGTGTCGAACTCGTCACGACCAGGGAGAGGACGTCTTATAAGCCACGGGCGCGGGACTTGAAAAGAGTCCAATTATCTTGCACGCAACGCGTGTGTAGTCGAGGGCACAATTTTCCAGCGGCAGCGAAAAAAAAGAGAAGAGGAACAGAGGCGTGGGGAGAAAGGGAGGAACGAAAGAAAGAGGAGCAACGGTCCCAGCACGCTGCTCGAATCGAAATTCAGCGAGGATAGAGGTTGTCGTAACCGACTCGAGCGGGCAAGTCGATTACAGGATAATTGGACGAGCGTTCGACCCTTGACTTCTCTAATATCATTTCGGAAACCAATACTAGCCTCTCGCGGGTCGAACGTTCCGCTCGCTGCCCCTCAATTAACTCGGAAGATTACGCGCTCTCCCCCTCGGCTCGATTCATCTTGCTCTCCGACGAACAATTTCACTTATCCACGGGACCTTAGGTTTCGTTCTATGCAAACGAGAGCGCGCGGATGGTGGCCCGATAAAAAAAAAAGAAGCGGAAGAAATTGTAAGATCCCTCCAGCTGGTTCTGGAAAAGTACCATTTTATTCGATAGCATAAACGATAGGGGATGTTTATTAAACCGGCGATTTGAATTACGGCTCGTTAAAAGAAACGCGTTTCCACTTCCGGTGATCTTCGAGGGACATGCTCGAATCACGCTTGTGGATCGCTTTCAAGATGGTCAGTATTTAAAGTAGGCGATCGCGTGGCAACAACGTTACGGACCGCGGGGGAAAAAAATACACGTGGAAAACCGAATAATCGGATACCCGGCACGAACACATGCCGGCGCACGCACACAGACGGCTCGTCGAAGCCTTCAATTATTGTAGACTCCGCGAATGCCGCTATTTTTCTGCCAGCATACGCCTTTCGCGTGTGTACTTGTACACGCAGCCCTGTACGCCAGGCATGAAACTTGTAGACCGGGCACACACGAGCCAACCACTCGGGGATCATTGTTGTGTGTGTTCGTTCGCACAGGGTGTCTAGTAAATCATGATATAACGAGGGGATGATTCCTGGTGCAATTACGAGTAAGCAGCATAAAGTACATCATTTTGCTCGGTCGTGTAGTTTTAAGGAAATATGATTTTGTCCGCG
Organism: Andrena flavipes; assembly: GCA_963971345.1. NCBI lineage: Eukaryota > Metazoa > Arthropoda > Insecta > Hymenoptera > Andrenidae > Andrena > Andrena flavipes. Next base: position 51,190,033 of record OZ020480.1, read on the forward strand.
CAAGTATTATTCTGGAAATTCAGCACGGTTTGAAGTAGGTGGGCTTCTTAAATTCTCACGAATCCCGAAGTTCTTTGAACGCCGAGACAATTTTTTAATTTAAATTCAGAATTTATATTCCAGGTTTTTGGGTAATTTTGTCATTACCTGTACCATAATTTACTGAGCACCCTGTGCACGAAGGAAACCACGTATCTTCGCGGACCAGCTCGACTGTTCGCCCTCCCACTTAATCCGTACTCTTCGACCGGTCGTGCATACTTGTATGGGAAATGCTTATGAATTATCTATTATGTAGTACATCGTGTCCACGGGACGGCGTGTGTACTTTTCAAGCGTCCGAGTGGACCGGCCTCGGACGCGCGTTAAATCCTCTCCAAGGGGTCGCGGAATACCACGGGGTGGGTGCTGGCCTCTGCGATCACCGCAGTCACAAAATTGTAGCTACAAGAACGATCCGCGCCCTGGGTTGGATCGCGAAAATCACAGGTCACGCTAGGAGCTGCGCGAATGAACTTCTTACACTGACGAGGGAATGGTTGAAACCCCTGTATTCACCGACTCTCAAACGTGGGCGGGGTGAAACGTTGGGGTGCTTGGTTTTCGATTATTCTTCAAGGTGGAATCAAGGAATATAGAAGTCGTGAGAATATGATTACAAATTAGATAGATTAAGTCGATTCGATATTTTCTCGTGTAGGTTGACTGTATCTAATATCGCCACCCGTTATATCTCGCAAAGCAAGTTCTAAAATTTATCGGTTGTGCACTGAATTAGTACTTAAACATATGTAGGAAGACATACTGTAATTGCAGCATCATGTGAGCAACAATTACACAATTAAGATTTTAGTGAATCTTAATAGTGCAAAAATTTATTGGACTGCCACAATTTTATATCACATTCGGAGAAGGTAAGTCTAATAATTCCGTGAATGCAAGAATTTCTACTAGAAATACCGAATTAATGATGTACTTAAGGAATGAAATCGATTCAAATATTTTCCGTAATGAAAATAGTGTTTTTCTTTTAGCAGTATGGGTGTTCTCAATACCGATTACCGGAGAACAGTGGTTTCGATGTAATGTTTGTTACAGATGGGGCTACGAAATGTGCCGAACAACTGAAATAAACTTTATTTATCTAATATGTACATCGGACCGTAAAAAATAAAATATTTTAAAAATCTATATTCTTAAATCTCTATATTTTTCTAATAAAAATGAAATCAAAATCATTTTCACATGTGCTTTTATTATTTCTTGCTCTATTAATGTATTTTTATCCATCTTTGATTTCATATTTATTAGAAAAATATAGAGATTTAAGAATACAGATTTTTAAAATATTTAATTTTATTATATATTATTAGGTACACTTTTTGCAGAACCCGATTTTTGCATGTCTTACGTTTTTTATGTCCTAATTAAAAGTTTGTAGGTTCCAACGATTCTAACTTATACTACATGAAAAATGAATAATTTCTCTTTACTTTGAAACAAACTGCATGCAAAAATATCAATAATTATCAAAATAAGTGAATCAAATCAAAATAAGAATTTAAATCACATTTCTTATATCGCGATAGCAATGAGCATTCCGATCGTTCGTAGTACCTCATCTCTTTCACCCGCACTTACCGCAATAGCCCGTCAATTCTTTTAAGTAATTATTAGAGCATATGGTTTCAGTAAGATGAACGCGCGCGAAATATAATAATTAAATTATTAAGTATGATAATTGTTTATATACAAATGGTTTGTACGTTCATAAAAAAAGCAATCAGCGATCATGGTGTCCAAAAAAGAAATAAAGGAAGCTGTGATAAAAATTAAATCTAAAGAAATTTTCGGGGCGAATCGGATACTTCTCACTTTTTCTTACAATCACTCGTTTCTTATTCATATATGAAAGATTTTTCTATTTAGTTTCAATTTTTCAATTTAGTTTCACCAAAGGCGTACTTGTCATGAATATATAATAACAAATTGTGTTTTTAATATTTGACTTTTATTTTTTTTTTTTTTTTTTTTTTTTACCATCAAACACAAAGTGATCCGATTCGCCCCAGTCTACCCTACTTAGTCGATTGATAAATAAGGTCAATTGATTGAGTCAATCTATGAAATTATAGTGCCCGAGAAGTATTCAATTATTCACGAATGCTCCTCGATTACTCACTCGAATACGAAGGAGCTGCATAAGATCTCGCCTCGCATTTCAACGTTCCCCTCGCAGCCCTGGTTGGCGATTTGAAATTTTTCCATCGAGTTACAGGGAGCAAGGCGAAATATCACGGTGCCTGCCGACCGGCGTTCCACAGTCACAAAATTGTAGTCACGAGCAGCGTGCCAAAGGGTAGATTACGAAAATGACCGGTCTCGCGTCAATCCCCTCGTTTACACGCCGCAAGTTATACGTGTTAAACCGTAAGCTCCGCGGAACGGCCAGGCACCGCGCTACAATTCCTTGTTCCCGCAATAAATCAATCCCGAGCGACCCGGGCAAATATTTATTTCCTTAATTCAATTATCAGATACTTATCCCGACGTTTATCAACGCAGTCCGTTGATTTATAACTCTTTCTAGCGCATTACCATATCAATGTTCTTTGATAAGTATGTCGCGTAAGTATATCAATCTTGCCACGTGGGACAGGCGAGAGCTACTTCACTTGCGATCGTCGAGCATCGGTGATCGATGAACGAGCACTGGATGTTTATGAATTCAAATCAAACAGCACACTCGAAAGAATCCATAATAGAGTTGTATCTCAATCACTCTAAACGATCAAAAACGATAGCCACTCAACGAATAATTAGAACAAAGCAGAAAGAATTCCCTAACAATTATGCCTAATTGAACTACCAACAACCGGCTGCACCCTTGAACTGAATTTCCCATGGCAGCCTTTCACCGAGCACCATCTCCCCGCGTTCCTTTCGCATTTCGCAGAATTCACCTTGTTCCAGGGAATCGCGCCTCGGGGCATCTACGCATTTAGCGAGTATTACGTGCAGACTTTTCGAGGAAGCCAGGAATAGCTACAGCCACGCATCTTGGAGCGTCTCGCCCATAATACGATGGGGAAACGTGGTCGGTGGAACGGCTGCCATTGAAGAAGTTATCGCAACGGTTGCCTCTGCCAAGGGCAGGATTACGAAAATCGCCAGACGATCGTCGAGCGCGTCCTACTCTCGGAACGTACGAGCCTGGGCGAACCGGTGCCGGGCAATTTGTTGTCACCGCGATAAATCAACGCCGGCGAGCGAATAAATATTTGCGCTTCGACGGTTATAGTTGTTGCGCTCAATTTGAAGATTCTTATCTGGCGGCCGGGTAGGTGGCGTGTAGCCGCGCGAGCTATCCGCGATACCTCTAATCGATCGTTACCACGCCGCCGTTTTTAATAACCACCGTGTCGCTGGTCGGCTGAGAAACGAAGCCCCGGCCGCGGCCGGGCTAGATGATAAATAAACACCGAACCGCCATTAAACTCAGCAACCGTCTGTCAAGTTTGAACGACGCGCTGTGCCGGTGGTCGTGGCGGGGCGTGTCGGCCGTTGGGTTTCGCAAACACCGGTAATTAAATCAAAAGTCATGCTTCGTTCGTCCGAGGGGGCCCGTTCTCGCGCGCGGCGCGCGTTAAAACGCTCATCACGTGGGAGGACGAAATACCCCATTGTCCGGCGGCTCGATCAATCACGCAGGCGGCCGTTCGCGGATTCCGATTCATAATTCCCCAAAGCGACCAAACAAGCCAACCTTGCCACGTTACAGGATACTCCTACGTGCAATCTATACGTACGTATCCAGACATCGTCTCAATTACTTCGATCCTCCTCCTGGCTAGCAACATTCGATGTCAACGCGAATTCCGCCCCGTCGTGGCCGCTACGGCGTTGCATCGAAATGCCAGATCGGAGACGATCCCTGGTTACGTCTCGTCCGGATCGGCCACGATATTTCCCCCGCAAGGCTGGCCAGGTTATAAACAAAGTTAACTCCGAGCTGGTTGTCTACGAAAGACAATCCTCGCGACCTAAGTCTCGTTCTAATGCCCCGAGCTGTGTCTCGAGACTCCGCGGCCCCTGCATACATTAAACAGACGTACATACGCTGCGCAGCTAGCGGAGGAGTACTAGGAGGAGGAGGAGAACGATAGAACGGAGACACATGTGGCCTGGATGGAGACACGGGTCTCTCTCCTAGTCTGTACAGTCGCCTAGCTCCTGGAGCACTGTACACGCTCGAATCCTTTGCCCGGCAATCCGCGAGGGAACTGGAAATTATATGGTAATGAAGTGCTTCTGGGAGCGCGGAGCGCGAGCAGCGACGGCACCGGGTCGACTCGAAAGACAATACGATTTTACACGGGGAATTTAATAGACCGATGCAGGCGACGACGGCTCCGCTCGCGGCTGTGTGCTGTTGCGCCGCGGCGCAACGATGCAACCAAGCCAGCCGCTGCAGGCTGAGTGCAGTTCGTGGTATTTGATATCGACATAATCGGCGTGCCGCGGGCTCGCTGGTAAATCCGGCTCGCTAGCTCGCTCCCTCTCGGCTTTTCCTTTCACGAGAGAAAGAGATTCCACGCGGCCGAGCGCGAACCACGCGCGACCTGCACACAGGGCGCAACGCGGTATACGGGGCCCACTCAAGGGTTTCGACGGTTCGAACAATGAAATAACTCCTTGTAAACTGCTGGATGACTAGCGTCTTGTTAGCCCTGAGCCGCTGCTGAGTCTGCCTGGTGAGAGATGCCTGGCAGCTACTTTCAAAACACATCGTCTATTATCGTCTTCGCTAAGTAGCGTGGCTCTTATTTTCGACTTCTGAATTTTTTCGCGGCACCCCGCAGTGTTTCGCGTATATGGGCGTTCGGGACAGAACTCGTAGCTTCTGAACTAATCAGTTTTCGACCTAAGTACCCTAATACTATTTTAGAGAGAATAGAAAGATGCAGCGATAGGTGTATAAAGCATATGCAGTACCATTAAAAAAGAATGAGGTGATTTTGATTTTTTATTGAATAAAAAGTATTTTTATTAATTGAAGGGGCCCTTGAACATTAAAAAATAGTCCTCGAAAATAGAAATTACAATTTTTCCCGCCTTCACAAATAAAAACTGTACGAGAAGTATTTAATAGTTTCTAAATCTGAAAAAAATTGTTTTGATTTAGTTTTTTGGACTTTTTTTGAGAAGCGTTTGTCGCGCGAGAAAAAGTAATATAAAATAAAAGATGCTCCTTGTCTGGATCAACAACTTTCGTTTGACATGTTTTATTATATAATCAATAACTTGGAGTATATAATCGACTTTGTGAGCTGTAAAATAATTATTTAAACATTCAAGAGCCCATGGGCACCTTGTTCCCTTATCCGATCGGGCTCAAACTTTACACCGATTTTTTGTTACTATTTAGAATTATTTTGAAGGGTAACACGCAAAGAAAATCTTGAAAAAAAGTTTCAGTAAAAGTAAATAGTCCTCACTTTCCATTTCTCGGCTTCAACCGCGCGCAACCCTTCTACGAAAAACTCCCGGCCCGAAGTGCATCGCGTTTATTCCCACTTTCCCTTCGACGCAGTCTCCCCCTCGATCCCTTCTTCACTTCCATTCCGCTGCTTGTCGAGGAAACAGCTTCTCGCTTTATCCCCGTGTTTCTCGCTGGGCCTCGGCTCGGCCGAACGCGTCGCCATCCATTTCGATGGCGAGCGGACTCTCGCCGGCTCGAGGATCTCTCCGGCAGACGTATCGCGAGCGAGGGACGGGAGATTTGTACGCGGATCGTTCGCGTCGCCGTAAATTCTCCTGACCCCGGAGAAGATTCGTTCCGCGAGCTGTCGGGCCGAATAGGAGTCGCGGACGAACAGGGCACGGACTCGCGTCGAATTATAATCGCGCCCGTGGAGGTGACCAGAGTTTTCGGACGGAGAGAGTTCTCTCCCGTTGTAGGAATGGGACGCGGCCGATTAGCACCCGGGGCGGGAAGTTGGGCAAGACTTTGGTGTGCCACCGGTGCCGTATAAATTACCGGGGACTCGGTGAAAAATCGCCGGCAATCTCGCGCGGCGCGCGTTTTATTCGGAGGCATTAGCGTCTAGGTAATTTTCAGTATTCGCGCCGCTGATAAATGCTGCGACGATACACACGCATAAATCTGGCGGCGCGTTCCCCGGTGGATAGGCGAGGCGCTAAAAATACCAGCGCCGCGGACTTGACGGGGTCCCTTCGATCGGTTAGAGAAGTCTCTCCCTTGTCGCGGCAGAAAGCTGGCCCCCACCGTCCATCCGCAGGTAGGCAACGAAATATACGCGGGCCAAAACGAATTTATCGCGCGCCGGTTAATATGCGCGGTCCCCTTGACCCGCATGTTCTTCTTACCCCATAAATCCTGGCGGGGGGAACAGCCACGGAATACTAAAACACTTCGATCCCCAGTCGGCTCAAAGGAACGGACGGATCCCGCTCTACGGAAGAACATAACCGTTCCGCGAGCCTTCCCCATCAGCCCCCAAGATATCCGTACACCCACGCCCGGCCTCTACTCCGCTCCGCCAACAATGGCCGGCTTCGGAAAACGAGGATCAATGCGAGTGGATATCGCTGTAAGCTCCACTCCCCCCATCACCGTCTCGCTCTTTCTCCCTCGCCCAAGCGAGCTTTCGCCGCTCTAAATCGCAACGCGGCGAGGGGTATTCGAGGGCTCCGCTGCTAAAAGGGTTGACCGTTAAAGCGAAAACGACCGATACGGCTCGACGCGTAATCTCCTTAGCCCTCCGCTGAGACCCCTTTCACCCCCTTTCGACCCCTTTGACCTCTTTCGGGCCGCATTGGTTTCCTGGATTTTTTCCCTCCCCCTCCTCCCCCGTTCTTACTTCGCGACACGCCCTTGCGAGACAACGACTCGAGTGGCAAGGGAAGCGGTTTCGATGCGGTGTCGGAGAGGGAGGTGGAAAATTAGCCAAAGAGTCGAGGGCCTTGCGGAGGGCTTTCGTTCCCTTAATTCCAGTTCCTTGAAGATTCCACCCTTTTCGCCGTGTAATCTTCCGGGGAGGCGGGAAATTTGATTTCTGACGTATAGCTTGCCAGGCGAAAGAGGATAACGCCGCGGCGCGCAATATGAGGGAGCAATATATATTCCCCCCCCCCCCGCGCAAAAATGTATGCATGTATAACAATTACGTTAGAGTCGCGCGGGTCGCGGGACAGGAACGTGCAGAACCGTCGAGTGCGGAGGTTAAGTGAAATTTATTGCAAGACGTGCGGCGATAAATTTCACCTATCTCCCCGGGTCTCCCGCGAAACACTTCTTTAATTAAAAGCAGGAAGCTGTACTATAACCGAGTGCTAATTAATCGGGAGATTGTTTTATCTTATCGGCCGGGTATAGAGGCGGGCGGAATTCTAATAAAAACACGCCGACTGACGAACTTCGACTGGGGCCGGCGGCGGGCGCGTGCAAACACCACACGCCACGAAGAAGGAGGAAAAAAAAAGGAGAGCCGAGAAACGAGGAAACAAGGACGAGGGTAACGTGAAAGAAGGAAAGTTGGGCAATCCATTACACCGGGGGGGGGGGGGGGGGGACTGGTCGGACTCGTCGGATCCTGGCCGCCGTTCGAATCCTCGAAATCCACTCTCCGCGCCGAAAGTTCGGTGGGAGGGGAGAGGGAGGGGGACGCGAATAAATTCGCGGACGAGTGCCGGGCCGCGAGCGCGCGACAAATTCGTCCCAGCCGAAGGACAAGGCTCACCGGTGCCCGATCCCTTATCTCTCCGCCGTTTCCAGGCGATATCTCTTTTTCCCCCATGGCGCGTTCCCTCTATCGCCGATCCATCGATTACCCTTTGATACCGCTCATATTTCCCGCCGGTATTCCAACTACATACGAACAAAGCACGCGATGGTAGAGCCGAGCCGCGGCCGCTGGCCCTCGCGGAACGATGAATGAGAGTACGGCTGAATAAGAGGACGGAGAAAAAGTTGGCCAATCCATTAGCCAGGCTTACCGACTCGCTAGACGTCGGGACTGAAAACCGCGACCGGCTCACCCGCCGAAACTTCCGTCAAAGCTCAGCTCGCCTCGGTTAAAGACGCGCGGAAATCTCTTTTTTTTTCACCCAGCCTCTTCATTCGCTGATACGCGGACGGATACTAGCCGTGTCGTCGCGGACGCAACTCTAGGGTTAATCCGGGAGACGCGGTCGGGTCGGAGAGTTGGTCGAGTCGCTGTATTTCAGGCTCTCTACGTAAAAATGCTTTAAAGTGGAGATCAATTACTTCTCTAGAAGCCAAACAGTTGAATGAATAGCGTCATTTCGCTTCCTTCTGTGTTTTTCTGGATTTATAGGCATTAAAAAGTAAATTTAACCTCTTTTGTCAAACAGCGGTGTACAGAATGGTATTTGAAATATTCTTCTAAGTTTATTTTCGTTTAATATTTGGGATAATAAGATAGTAAAGATATTAAGGGACAATGCAGACGAAGTATTTAGCCATATTAACTCTTCCTTTCAAAGCTAACGAGAAGACCATCTCTCGCTGCGGAAAGGTGAGATGGTCGAGATATGATTTTTTTACTATTCTTGTTTGCTTAGTTTATTTATTCACTTTTGTATTAATTTGCCTTGCTAATCGCCAGTAGGTAGTTGACACTCATAGATAATTTTGCTTTATCCTTTGTTAATTTTCAATGAATAATTATGCGAGTGGTCTCCGCCAACGACGAATCAGCATATGTAAAATTCTGAACATATAGGTTTGTTCTGATAAAATAACTAATATCTTATCTATATTAGCTATAATAGCCATTTTACATTAGGTCGACCGCGTCTCCCGGATTTACCCTATGGAACATCACCGCGACCGGCTATAAAAACCGTGGGTCCGCCTGAATGTTTCGCCGAAGTTTGGCAATCCATTAAACGAATAGGCCGGAACTGCGAAGGCGAGGATGTAGCCGAGGCGCTCTCGCAAATCCTGTTACGAACTTCCGTCAAACTGTAGTTTACGGTCGCGTTAGGCGCGGCTAACTTTCCACCAAGACGTACGCAGCTCGACGTCCCCGCGGTTATCTTTGAATATCGCGACTCCCGTATTCATGGCATGACTGACAAACGGGGATGGCGACTTGGGCAAGCCTCTTTGGATGGAACGGGGCTATAACTGCGAGAGTAAATGTAGTTTATAACCCCTTCTCTGTGTAAGCAAAGATCATGCATGCGCCTGCGCTTTCGTCAAGGAAACTTCTCGAAAACGCACGCTGACGAAAAAGTTGCCGTTTAACTACCAGTCGCCGCGTGGCGAGTAACGAAACCCAAGTTTTTCCTCTAGGAGTCGATAAAAGCGTCGTTCAGCGTTTGCAAATATAACGCTGGCGCGAAAATGATGGCCGTGGCCGGACAAAAAACTCGATCCATAAAGATAGCTGGTTGCAGCGTTACGTCGCGAGCCGGACGAGGACTCTATCTCGTCGGCTACTTTACGACCGTGATATTCCAGAAATCTAAATGAATGCGTAAATTCCGTCCGGCATCAGCGTAATTGATTGAATCGATGAAAACACTCGGCCATAAGGAGGCTCGATAATCGCGTGGCAAATGGGAGTTTTATTTGCCGCCAGCCGGCTTTAAACGAACGTTAAATCCCGCCCGAAACGAGCGACACGCCGGGCACAACAAACTGTCCGACTATAGTCCGTGTAAATTTCACAATTTCGCGAGACACTTTCCCCGAGGAGTATCCTTCGGAAGCCACGACGATGGCCACTCGAGGTCTGCGCATCGTTCCGAGGCGGCGACGACGACGCTAAAATCGTATACCGCGTCACGCTGGACCGAGCAAACGGGGCTGCTGACGAGCAATTACGGGACGGGGACGTAACGACTTTGTCCCATCGAGCGTTTTACGATCCGTATCTTTCAGGATCCTCCGTGTCCCCCCCGTGCAGCCGTATAAATCTCGCTGCGTTTAATCCGCGGGCCGGCGTGAAAATAATAGATTGAATCGGGAGGAAGCTGCCGCCCGTAAAGGGAGGTCATAATCGCGTTGTATCGCCGAGTAAACAACGACTCGGTCTAACCGACCGCTTTATCGAGCCAGGATTCACCGGAAAGCCTGACGACCGCTCGCTCACTCGCTCATACTCGCCCAGTATTTACCCGAAGGTTCCCTAGGACCCGCTGACGGCGCGGTACCACGCGAGGACGAGCGAAAGCGTGCTCGCGCGAGAAGGAGAGGGTCGCGCCGCGCCGGTCTGATGAAGTGGTTCAATAAAACGTATCAATAAAAACGATTCATAGTCGTGGACGGGAGGGCACGCACGCGAGGGAGGGGCTCCGACCGCGGGGCCAGAAGAAACCGTAACCGTTAAGAAGAGGAAAGTTGGGCAATCCATTACCCCGGGGGATGGCGAGGAGTAGTCTCCGTGGCCGAGGCGCGGGCAGCTTCGAATCCGTGAGTCCCGGCGTGGATGTTGCGTCAAGGCTAAATCCGCAGGGGCGGCCCCTTTGTGGCCGATGTCCGCGCTTCTGCATACATTCTCGCCCGATAAATATACCCTTTGGCAGTATAATCCAGGCTCCGCGCGGATTCCTCCAGCACCGGTAGCTTCTGAGAACCTGCCCGTAGCTTTGAGCGAGCACGGGACAGAGATACCTGGGCCGGCCAGCCGCGATCCTCCTCTCCTCTTTCGCTCGCTCTCTCCCTCTCGTTCTCCACCGATGCACAGAACGAGACGCGCTTCCTCCCCCGTCCTTTCACCCTGCCCACAACCTTTCGCCCATATACGCGGCTTCGCCTCCTCCTCCCCCCCCCCCCCTCCCTCCCGCGCCCTTTTTTCCTGGCCCGCTCGCTCCTACGCTCCCCCGTGCCGAAGAGAGGACGGTGTTACGCGAGCCGCGTCGGTGGCCACGCACGCACCAACACGCGAGCCAGGAAATTGTTTCTATTCTTCCTCCCTCCTCGGTCTGTCGTCCGCCGAAGGAGGACTTACAGATTGCGTACAAATAATCCGCGGAATGGCGCGGAGACCTACCTGCCCGCCCCCGATTCATGCCTCTCGCGGCGAACCGGCTCGAGTCGCGCCGATTTCCTCGCTTAAACCTTTCGCGTATCGTTGATACCAAATCTGGTGGCCACTCGCGACTGAGAGAGACGGAAATCGCAATGCTGTTACAGGGATAGCTAGCGGTAGACACAGTTCGTAGGGATAGAAATGAGAAAACACGACGGAAGAGTCGTCGAATGAAGCAGCCAGGGGATAGTCCCCTCGTGGCCTCGAATGGCCAAACGTTTTTGTCCCGACTATAGCCACGCGAGACCATCGAAGGAGCGGGTGCTTCTGTAACACGGCGGAGTAATTCGTTCAGGCAAGTAACAGCCCGGTATTCAATGAATCCAGAGATTTTTTGCCCGCGTCTCGTATCTAGCCGCAGTAAATATCCACCGGGCGAAAACACTTTCGATATTAAAATAGTTGCACGGCCTTTTTGTTCGCCCAGGGGGAAATTACTCGGGCGGGGCGCGACGGTTTTTATCCCGTATTCAGCTAATCGAATATCCATTTCCGTTATTAATGGCATTCCGGTTAACTGGTACCGGGCCGGCGCGGAGGTCAATAAAGATATACAATAGAGGGCCGAAACAACAATTTATAGAGCCATAAAGCTTGTCTCTACATGCGTTGGCCGGGGCTTATGCTCCGGCAACTTAAGGGCCTAGCATTTGCTTTAACGGTCATTCGGCCCTTCGGCCACGGATATTGGAAAAAAGTTGCCAATCCCCTGCTAGAATTCCGCTGCGTTTTTGCGGCTGAACCGCGGGTACCGATGGACAATGTACACGGTGCACATCTTGTAAGATTAATGGCGACGTGTCTACACCTACGAACCACGTACTTTCTGCTCATGTCGCTGGGAAAGAAATCTGGTATACGGATTTGTAGCGGCACGCACCGGTAAAGGGAAAATCGACCAACCGTCGCCCTCGAATCAATTAGGCGATCGTCAAATCACTTTATCCATCGAGCCTCGATGCAATCATTTGCGTAGACGTTCTTCCCGCATCTATGGTTTCGTTCCCAGGTTCCACAGATATTCCTGCCTCAAAGGAGAAATACTTTGGGGACATTCCACGCGAAATTGGACACTTTTCGGAGTAACAATTCGGAGGTTGCTGAAATTTGAATATCTTGTAGGCTTTGGTGAAATTTAAACGTACCTCAAAGGATGTTTCAAATTTTAAAAAAATGTTGTTTGAAGGTAAGTGCTACTTTTCTTCAGTAAATTATAGCTATGGAAGTAGCAAACGGATGGAGATGAGCTTTACGATGCTTATAGACATTGAAGTTTCAAGAAAAAATTATATCAGTTCAAACCAAATTTTAACCATTTTTGTGCAATTATTTTAAACAAATGCTGTTTTTTAACATCGGGCGCGATTTTAAAAAACTTAAAAAAATAGAATATAGTTCTATACTTCCCCTTGATGGACTAATTTTCAAAAATATGGACATTTTAAAATTGGCCTTGTAAACATTGCCGAAAGTTGACCCTGCGTCAACTCACACCGGCTCGACGGGCTGAGCCTTAGGCTACTCGCAGCGGCCAAGCGGCTATATCTGCTATTCTTATAGTGTTCTCAAATGTGGTAAGTATTTGTAAAAAACTGAAGAAGGAAAACTCTTATACACAACATAATATGGTAACTCAATTTTTTGTGTTTTTTTTTAATGGAATGTTATATATTTGATTATCCAATATGAAAGCGTCTGTCAAGACAAATTCAACCATTTGGTATATGGCTATGACTTCCAAGGCTACGCATGGTTAGGAATGAAATAAATATATCGAACTATCTATCTAGTAGATTGAATTTCATCTTTCATTCCTAATCATGTGTAGCCTTGGAGGTCTTAGTATACTATATGGTTGAATTTGTCTTAACAGACGCTTCAATATTGGATAATCAAATATATAGCTTACCATTTAAGAAACTGTGGGTCACCTTCGTTTCAAGGAAAATATCGCGAACCCCAAAAATTGAGTTACCGTATTATGTTGTGTATAAAAAAAGTTTTCCTTCTTCAGTTTTTTACAAATACTAACCATATTCGTGAACACTCTATTAGAAAAGCAGATATAGGCACTTGGCCGCTGCGAGTACCGCAAAGCTCAGCCAGTCAAGCTGATGTAATTAGACGCAGCGTCAACTTTCGGTAATTTTTACAGAGCCAATTTTAAAAGGTCCATATTTTTAAAAATTAGTCCATCAAGGGGAACGATAGAAGTATATACGGTTTTTTCTTCAGATTTTTAAAATCGCGCCCGATGTTAAAGAACTGCATTTGTTTAAAATAATTGCACAAAAATGGCTCAAAAATTTCTTTTAAACTAAAATAACTTTTTCTTTAAACTTCAATGTCATCTCTATAAGCACCGTAAGGCTCATCTCCATCCGTTTACTCCTTTCATAGTTATAATTTACTGAAAAAAAGTTAGCGTTTACTTTCAAACAGCTGTAAAACCGACATTTTTCAAAATTTCGAAAAATCCTTTGAGGGAAGTTTAAATATCACTAGAGACTACAACATATAAAAATTTCAGCACCATCCGAAATGTTATTCCTAAAAGTGTCCGATTTCGCGTGGAATATCCCTTTGGCATTCGACAACTTCTAGCAATTTTGGGCTTTCCGCGTGACGCTCAATTATCCCGCGCGGGACAGTTCGCCCTTAATGTTTATTGACCTGAAACCGATACACTCAAGATACCGCGTTCTCCAGTGACCAACAAAGTCTTCCCGAGTAGCTACGATCCCCTATCTGGGTACAGCGCAAAAGTTGAAACTGAAACGCAAACGATTCGGCCGGTCGCGGTCGTCCCGTCCGAAAACTTGATAAGCGACGAATCTCGAGGCGAATTTGCATTATTGTGCCGACTGCAACCGGAGTTTGGGTAAACGAATATGCAAATTCCAGCTGCGGGAGAAGAAAAAGAAGGATCGGCGGTTGGATCGAGCGGTGCGAGGCGCGATCCGCGTACACGCCAAGAGTAGGTATACGGTGGGATCCGTGGACGTCGTGAGCGCGCGATCCTCTGGCGAGTCTCGTTAAATCCGAACAGGCGAAATTCGACGTACCGCGCAATATAATATAGTATTGTAAAGCAATATCTCGTGAAAGGAGGCGATGGTGGTGGTGGTGATGGTGGCGGCAGAGCAAACAGGTTTTTCGAGCGTAGCTTCGAACGACGACGACGAGGAGGACGGCGACGACGACGACGACGTATGCTTTGCTGCACGATGTGCAATAAAAATTTTTTAATAAAAAGCCTCACCTGCATCGCGCGGCCGATTTGTTAGCTTCTTTGTGGGGTCCCCGCGGATAGAAGGAAGACAGGAGACAAAGAGAGAAAGGGATGGTCGAAAGCGAGGGGGGGAGGCAAGAGTGGGGCCCCGGCGAGGTGGAAAGAGAGACAGAACTGGCCGAATGGAAGAAAGAACGGAGGCAGAGAAAGAAAACGGCGCCATTATGACGTGCGATTGGAGTTTGCTGCTTGTTTGGTAGGAACGTATCACGTGTCAATACTTTTCCTTTTCGTTCTGTATGTAAATTCGAGCCCCATGGGGGCGCGAGGGCAGCATCAATCAATGGCAGACGGCAGCTGATTAAAAATTGCGCAACACCATGAATTATTAATGCGACAATAAACGTGCAAATTCCGGTACACCACCCCTGTGTGAACATCGCCGCGGTCTTTCCTTTAAACGTTAAACCTTCCGATACCTCGACACTCTTTGTCCCTCCATTCCACAGGAACCCTTCACAGCAAAAGAACGACAAGAGAAATCACGCGAGAGTCAATCGAATCCATGCTAAAATTGGCGAAAATTGCCAAAACGATATCTCCCCCGTTCGTTTATCCCCTGGACCGAGTTCATGGAAAAAGGGCGCGTCTCAAGCATAACCGGACACCGCGAATCACGGTTTCACGGTTCGTCATGTTCGCCGAGGAGCGGACGGCGAGGGTACCGCGTGCATTTTGACGCAGAGCATTACCGAGCCCCCCGGCCCCGAGGATAAAGACAGAGATCCGACCATAAACCTCGAAAAACGCGGCTTGGCGCGAAGAAATACGCGTTACACGCCTCGAAATCCTGATCGGTACATCAGCGATGCTTCATATAAATCGGAAGAGGACACCGGCGTGTATATTTCCTCGGTGTGCTCGCGGTCACCGGTCGTACGCGCTTCCTGGAGAGGAGAGTCCTCTCGTCGACGCGTACACACACGCGAGCGCGCGCATGCACGCACACCGGGGGGATGTAAAAAAATCGGAATATTTCGCGAAACGACGAGGGAGCGAGCGAGTACCGCGCGCGCTCGCGTCGTCGTATTTTACACGAGGTCTGGTGCGCGGAACCTCCCACACAGGTAGTTATCTCGGTGACTTAATACCAGGTAATGTGCTCTCCAGTTACATCTCAGCCGATCTTGCTAGCTTGCCTCTCTCCTCTCTCGTTTCTCTCCCCCTCCCGTTGCTCGCCCCTTTTTCGCCGTTTTTCGTTCTCTCGGTTAAACTCTCCGCGAGGACCCCGGACCGGCGAGAGTCCGTGCGAGACGGGGGAGGGGCGGAGGAAGGGTGAAAAGGGTACAAAGGCGAGAGCGAGGGAGGAAAATTGAAGAATAAGAAGGGGAGACGGTGGGGGAGAGGTGTTGAAGTTACTCGATCCACGTTCCCGTAAACCTACGCGACAAAGCGATCGGGGGAGTCCACGTGCTGGCGTGGATAGTTTATTATCGACAGGCCTGCGAGACTATTCGCTGTGTACACATTTTCATTGTGGGAACGACGCGGAGGGGATCCCCCCCTGGGTAATAAGAATCCGTTCGTACGGGGCCCGTGTTGCAGGCACCTCCTCCGGGAGGATGTTCGAGAAGAAGCGATAGAAACGAGCAGTCTCAACCGAGGAGTCCGCTGCTATACCCGAGTCACTCGTATCGCGAGTAATATAACAAAGATACTATGCTAATCCTTTGAAGATGTACACAAGAATAACGAGCCAATAGAACGTAAGATAAACTGCTGCGTATAATGAAAAAGAACAGTCGCACCTCTCGTCGGAGTCAAAAAAAAGATCCGCCGTAAAGATAACAGGAGAAGCTTCTAAAATCGTCCCCTTAAAGTCTCCGCGATATACCTGGACTATGCAGAAGCTGCAGATAAATCGTTTTAAATCGATCTCCCCGACGAGACGCATCGCGGGTAGAGATCTCGCGAGGAAAGGAAACGAACACCGGGACCTGGCTGGAAGAAAATTGAAGGGGACGAAAAAGGAAGACCTGGAAAGGTGGCGAAGTTACTCGATCTCCATTCCCTACGAACCTAGGCGACGCGACAAAAGCGATCGGGGGGGCACCGTCCCCTAAGGGCGGTTTATCACCGACCGTCTAACCCTGTTCACCCTGCCTCGCATTTCGCTGAGATCGCAGCTCGTAAGAAGGTGAGTACTACGAGCGGGGGAAACGATACGCGAGCGAGATCCCGCGTATTCTCGAATTAACGGGACAATTAATCGCGCGACTCTCTTACGCGTGGATTGCGCCATTAGAAGGGAACACGGGGTAACACAAAGGAGCACCTGAGAAGATCGTAAACGGGAAGGAGATAACGACACGCGTTTATCGGGGCGCACTGTCGTTTTTTTTCCATCGAGACTGCAACGGTTTCCGCGCGAAAGAAATCTCGCACCGACCGTGGAAGGAAGTTGCGGAACTTGGGCGTCGAGCAGCGTTTCCCTTTCGAATGGTTTCAGAGGCAGGGCCTATCTCTGCCGGATCATCTGCGCGATTCTTAGAAGCTCGCGAGAGCTGCTCGGCCGAGATAGAGGGTCGCGGAAACCGCGGTTTCGTCCGTGTATCTCGGCGAAAATCTAGACGTGCCGCGAGCAAGCTCGTCGGGATTCCGCGGTCTATTTACCGGGCGACAGTTCACAGTATTGTTCCGTTTCGTGCTCGGGGATCGCGCCGTGAGAGCACGGGCGAGAGGATCGCACCTAATAAGAATCGAATCGTACGAGCCAGGAAGCAAGAAGGCGCGCACTTTAGACGCGCAACAGTGAACACACACCGCGCGTCGAGTCGTACGAGCGGCAGTTAACCTATCGACAGATAGAGTTTCACTCGGAGCGAGCGGCCGCGCGCGGCAGCCGGTTGACATTAAACCGCGGATATTTATCGTTACGCGTCCAACGTACCTACGAACGCGAGGTCCATGCAAAGCACGGTAACGGAACGTCGCGGAGGGGCGGTGAGGGAAGAATGGTTTGGCGGTTTTCAAGAAATTGTTAAATAAAACATGAGCCGGGAATCGAATTCCGCTCGACGTTCCCGAAGCAAATACAAATAGCCCGCGGTGAACGACGCGGTGCGGCGAGTCGGCGTCGTGCAGAGGCGAAAACTGTTGCGCCCGTGCGTCGACGTCGCACAGTGTAACGAGTATATGTATCGGACAAAAATTAAAAAATTAATTTTCCATTAAGATATTGTTAATTACATGTAATTGATATTTTAATCATATTTATACACAAAAAATATCATTTTTAAGGTAAAATAATTCATTAAAACATATTTTTGTACATAATGAAATTAAAACAAATAAAATATGTACATTTTTAAATACATTTATACATAAAGAAATAACAAACCTATGGAACACTTACAAAAAAATAAAATTAATTTTTTAAATAATTTGTACTGATAATACAATTTAAATTATTCATTTTTATTATAGATCTTCATCACTATCAGTTGAATCTGAAGGTATAGGAAGCTCAGTCTCTTTGACAACTAAATATTCTAGGGCAGATTTGTCTAGTTTCGTCGTTTTAATGTGTGTATTCTTCCTTATGTGAGATAAATGAGGATCTGATGAAAAAAGTAGCATTTTCATCAGGTCTTTGTTCGTATCGCAACGAGAGGTCTTTCGAGTATGGTGTTCTCTGAAGTACCTTACATCTTTATTGCCTACTTTCTAATGCTTCCTCTGATAATTGCCAAATAGGCGTAATAAAAAAAGAAATGATTTATCGTAATCTCTACCACATCGGCCCCATTTCGTTTGTATTTCCAAACAAATTAATCGATAAAATTTATGAATAATTTCCTTCACTTCGTCTGATAAATTACTCAGATTGAAAACACTCAATACCTTTTGAGATAAAACTGGCACGTCTTTTTTCTTTTGGCGTGTTTCGCCGTACGTCAAAGAGATCGTTAATTACTTATCGATTCTAAAAAATAACTCGGGAGCAGATAAAATTGATACCAAATTAACGCACGTAAAAAGAACTAATTATAGAAAAACATGAAAGAACTGATGTTTCGTTTTCTTTTTTAATTTTCTCCAAAAGTTAGAAGATGCGACAGAAAAAGTAATAACTCGAGTCACTGGTACTTACTCATATATTTAAATGCGAGAATGTTTGATTAATGTAACGAAAAAGGGTATATTTTACTTATTTAAAAAAAAAAAAAAAAAAAAAAAGAAAGATGAGAACTTATAAATACACAAAAATACAGTGGATAAATATTTCCTATGCATGGCCTGCGGCAGCTTGCGTTTGTTTATTCGATTTTGAATATTATTACCCACCTTAAATCTGTTAATTATGTTACTAAGTTACGATGTTCTTATATCGGAGAACTGTTTCAATTCCATGAAATGAAATATAAAATTTCAAAACACAATTTTTTGCTTTTTGAACACGGTTCGTGACACTGTGCATCGTCGAGATCGCTACCTGATGGCGACGGGAGGGCCGGGGAAAAAGATTAATGAACGCCGCGATTTCTCTCGCAATAAATTTCCGTTGCTGCTCGCTGTAAATTCGTCGTTAAGAAAGTAATTCCCTGGCAAATTTGGCCGCCATTAACGATATTAAGAGTACCCCTCCGCGCGACAGCTTCCGGTTTACAGGCCGCCGCGCCGTTCCAGGGGCGCTTGGCCACTTCGAAATTCATCATCGAGATAAACATCGGTTTTTCAGCGGATAATGTTTCACCGTTCAGAAGGATACACACTGGCCGATCGTTAATTATCACCGACGATGCGCGTCCCGAACTTTTCTATCGCCCCTTTAATGACCGTCGTTAGAACGAGCGGGGCTAAGTTTTACGAGCGACCATAGGGTGGCAGATTGAAAGCGGCTGGTCACCAGGTGCCGTTCGCTCAAAAGGCGACAGCGATCCATACCATCTGCCAAGTCGGTCTACATCTCCCCAGGCCTGCTCCAAATTTTACTTGGAATCATTACGCCTGACCCACGCGTCGGCCCGTGTAATGCCTCAAACCCCTTGCCTAGCTCTGATTTATGATTTGATAATTTGGAGAGAAAGTGGCCTCCCAAGCTCGAGTTTCAAGGACACTAAGGGAGCATAATAGCAAAGGGGACATGTTTAATAAAGGATAATTACGTAAACTTGCGAAGAGCAGCTAAGCAAACGACAATAAAAGACGCTGAGACTCCGAAGAATTCCCTCGGAGTGGGAGTGAAGGTGATAAACTGGTCTACAGCTGGGAAGACGTAAAAGAAGTCTTGAGAAATATCTGCTTTCAAGGAGGACGTTTAACTACTTAGCTAGATAGCGGGGACTGACGCACTACGTTAGCCTGAAGGAGGCGCGTGCGAAAACAGACATCATCGCCACGGCTGTTAAGTGAAAAGATAAATACCCGCGAAAACTGTCGGTGCCGAGGCCGATACTAGTTTTTACCGTCTGCAAATGGACCGCGAAGGATGCTGAAAGGCCGCGTAATCGTCGTATGCCGTGTGGCCGGGCATTAACATATAATGGTCACCGTCATTCTTCTCTCCGTCACGCGTAGGGCCCCGTTTAATCATTCTCGGTCACCCCGTCACGTAATCCCCGTTCGGAACGATTGTCAGGGAAGATTACCGGGGCATTAATTTGAAAAATGCAGCGACGTCGGTCGACGCCGAGGCGTAAGCTTATTAACCGAAAACACGAAGTACGCCCATCGTTCGACGATTACGCCCAGCGTTAAGGACGAACTTTTGCACTTCGAATTTATACGAGGTAGTTAGGCGGCGACGGGGACCGGTCGCAGGGCTCCGACTGCCCAGGGAACTGACTCCGGGCAAGACTGTCGGGCGGTGCTATATGATATCGCCCAACTGCCAATTCGAGTTCCCCGCTTTCCAATTTCACTTGCAGCCTCGCCCTCCACGGAAGGCCCCCGTCCCTGACACTCGAATTACCCCCGGATAACTTAAGTCCATCGTTACCCCCCCACACCGTGCTGCACGCCAGTTCGACTGGTCAATAAGCGTAAGTAAGGAAGGAGTCCTGGAACTTCTAATCAAGATGGGCGGGAACGGAGTCTAATTAAAACGGAGGATACAAATTGCAGATGCGAAATGGGAGATTATGACGAGGACCGGGGAACACACTTCCATCCAAGTTTTTTAGCTTCGAAGAGCGAGCGACTCCGCCGACGAGGAGCATCGTGGCAGTGTCTAATCAGCGCGTTCCTATCAACCCCGTCGGGTTGAACAAGCGTGTCAGACGGGCGCAACGAGTTTTCCTCCAATTTCTCGTGTCCTGTCCACCCACGATCTTCGAGAGTGACATCTTACGAGACCTCGTTATGTCTACGAGCCGGCGATAATCTCGTCTGCGCGGGATAATCAGGTTGCGGGGATGATTGATGAGCCGGCCCCGTCTAATTGAGAATGAAATTCGGTACGAAATAACTCGCCGGGCGACGCGCGATATCTGGTGGATCGCGCCGGGGCGAGGAGCGCACGCATAAATACGCGCGAGCACGGGGGATGGCAGCGCGAGCGGGCATAACCGATGACAGATTGGCAACACGGGTTATACAAAGTACACGGGGAAATAATTCGTCGGCTCGACAACTTCACGACCCTTAAGTTAGTTTCTACGACGTTACAGTACATCTATCGAGCGGAGGTAAGACTTAACGCCCGGATGTCGAGAAGATCCGGCCGCGAGGAAATTTAAACGCATCATCCCGCAATCTACGCGCGTATACTCGCATAGCTTTGTTATCGGGGCCAGTGCATCCCAGCCCTTCCCGCATAAATACAATCCCAGACATTGGCGAAGCCGCTGGGAAGTTGATTAACCCGCGTGGCTTCGCCAGACGAGCAACGCTTAATTGCCAATGGAGTGACGTGTTGTCCGCCTTTCGACGGTTTCCGGGTGCCGCGATCGGCACGCGAAACATCGAAACGGGGCATTTCCTCTGGCGAAAGGGTGGACGACTAATAAAGTCGCCACGATAAATAAGGCGGATTAGAGGTAATTGAAGGACTGAAGGGAACACGCCTTTCTCGTTAGCCGAGTGTCTCGGGAACGATTCAATTACACGGCGGACGTACGATTTTCCAGGCTGGCGTTATTAATCAACCATTCTGAGAAGCTCTGCAGGCCAGCCTCTATCTCTCGTTCGGGTGTATCATGATCTAATGCCCCCATAGATGACCTAATTACGCTCCAATCGCACATTTCATGCTGACACGTTGCGTCCCGGTGGAACCGACTTAATCATCGTCCGGCTACCGAGCTACCCCCTAATCGGAATCCCTGGATCCGATGGAAATTCCTTTGAGTTGAGATTGACAAAGGTAGCTCCGTTTTCCAGGAAACCGATTTAAAAACTCCTGGTACAGTTCGAAGACAAACTTTTTCTGCAAGGAATCTCTCGGATCGTGTTTCGAATTTACCCCCAACCCTGTGTACGCCAATGCAAGCGTACTATCCTTAATCAGCCGGGAAAACAAATCTGCACGCCATCGGGAAGAATAGACCGCGAGCGTAAAAAGGCCGAGACGAAAGGGTATCGGGGTACCGTGGAGGCAGGAGGACTCAATCCCGAGGACGCGTGTCGGCGAGCCATTTGTTGGAGGGCAAAGGAATGCCCGGCGCTAAGAAATCGGCCGGTTGACGCTTCACGGGCGGATAGGTGACGTTAAGAAGAGAAATCGCGGGGATCACGAGCCGAAGAGGAGCGTAAGCCCCAGATAGACTACATCGACAAGGTACCCTACCGCGTCGCCGACACGGGGAGCACTGTAAATGGTAAAGGCAGAGAAACACCGAGCCAGCGGCAGTACGTGTGCCCGTCGCCTCTCCTTGTGTACAGAGGCTTCTCGCTCGGTGTGCACAGATAGGCCGAAAGTGGTCATGGGAAAGGTATCGGTGCGTTAAGGCCAAGACAGGATTCCGCGGGGCGAGGCCGGCTCGTTGGCGGGTAGGAGTGTACAAGGTCTTCGATACCTCGTAAATTACCACTCGGGGCCCCCTCTGCACCATCCAGCCCTCGGCTCGACTAATGTTAAAGCTGCCTACGTTTTCGTCCTGCCGGGGAAACGCTCGGCGCGATCCGGGGCCTCGTTCGCCGTTGGCACCCCCTTCCGAAAAAACACTGGCCGACGCGACGCGATGCGGCGTTTCGACACGTTCTATTTTACACTTTTTTCGGGGGGGAGCGAGAGGGGAGAGGAGAGGAGCCCTGGCTTCGCCAAATGAGCCGAGGAACGACCGCGGCCAGAACCAACGTCCCCCCTCCTCCCGTTTATTTCCAGGGCCCAGTTCGGTAACATCGCTGGAATCGATCGGAGATCGAAAGCGAAAGCTCATTAAGGCGCACCCGGGACTGTATATTCCCTGATATTCTCCGTTCGTAAATTTCCTGCCGGCCCGACCTTATATTGGGAAATACGAAACGTGGCCAGGCCCGGTGCCCGGGCACCCCGAGCAACGCGATCCTTAACACGATCCTGATTTCGATCTCGGCTAGGGGAATTATTCGAGCCTAGATATTCCGGATTCCTTCGTCCCCGAACGTGAAGGGGCACGATGGTACTGTAATGCACCGATCCCTATTTAGATATTTCCTTTCGGGTCCAACTCCGCTCACCGTCGCTCCGAAGATCCTTAAAAACCAAGGAGATTCGAGTTCGAATTCGTAGCCCGTGAGCTCTCACGAGTCACAGCTCTTCTGGTTTGAACTTTTATGGTACGCAGTAAAAGTTCACTCGAAAATCGTAATGTTTTCGAAGAATAGTAGACTGGAGCGCTTTACAACCGCTACGGTGAGCCTTGGAAGTTGCTGAGTGAAGACTCAATCGAAGTTTCCCGATCAGTAGAGGGAGCTGACGCTGCATTTTTGCTCCCGCAATTATAGCCAGCTTGGATTTCGGTGAAAAGTTTGCCGTGAAAGAGCGCGGACCGCGGTCCGAGGGCGTTCGTTCGGCGCACGAACGGATGTAACCGTGTCGTGTAACCCTCCATAAGGTCTGTCGTTAGGGGGGAGCCGGGGAATCGCTGAGGTGCGCGTGAAGTCGAACTTTACGACAATATAATTTTGGTAGCGACACGCGGATGGCGTGGAATGCGACGATCGGAGTCAACGAACGGTATAGAAGTCTTCGATACGTCGTAAATGGCCCATCCCCGGCCCCCTTCACGGCCCTCGTATCCAGCTCTCCATCTCGGCTTGTACACGCGTGTATATACGCGCATAATATCGAGCTGCCTACGTTTTCGTCCTACCAATGGGAGAGACTGACAACGAACGACCGAAAAACACCGACGACGCGCCCAGTCCTCGCTCGCAAACAAAGCTCGGTAACGCTCTATTATACGACCGATCCCGAGCGGAGGAGGTAGGGGGGGGGGGGGAAGAGATCGCTGGAGACGGCGAGGAATACGAGTCCGTGTACATTCCTGAATTTTAGTGCCAAGTGTTGTCCGACGTGATCATGTCGCGACGGGCCTCTCGGGCCGAGACGGAAAACACGGTATCAAAAGAGATAGCATTCCTGCCATCATTCAAGATGAAAACGAACGATGAACAACGACCGTTCGACCCTGGGGTGACTCTGCTGAGTCTGCCTTCTCTGACGTCTCGGACATCTTGGGATTCGAAAGAGAAAGAAAAAACGAATTCGTACGATAGATAGTACGCGATGGCATCGAGACGCAAAGTCAGCCGAGGTAGTCCTTAACGTTCTCGGGCGCGGGGAGTGAACTAGAGGAGGCTAGAGTCGGCGACATTCAAAGAGAAAAATTATCCGAAAGAATATTTCAGCTTAAACGGTTTTCGGCCAGTGGCTATTAACCCTGGGAGCGGGATTCGTTTGGAGACGGGGAAGGAACCGATGGTCCGTAAAGCGGCGAGGAGGACCGCGAAGAGTCCGTGGCACGGAGGAGAAACCGATTACATCGGGGGATCCGGCGTTCCGGGCCCATCTCTCGAGCGGGGGAACTCGTCGGAGTGCCTATTGTTGTGCTTAATTTAGCGTTAAATCGTTTACATCTCATTAATCGCCGGGAAGAAGCTGCGGGCGGACCGTCATGATCATCGATGCACGTCAGTCATGGACTGTGGGCATCGCTTTAATTTCGAGCCTGACCACCATGGCCGCGCGTAAGAACGGAGTGGATCTCGCGTGTCTCTTGTTTCAACGTGTGCCAGGAGGAGAATAAACTCGCTCGCTCGCGCGCTGTGCACTCGAGTGCGTCGCTCGGGGAACGACGCCGACGTCGGAGCAATATTGGAACTCGAGCTGGACTCGACCGGTCCCGTTCGTTCACTGTCAGTCGAGTGCACTTCGCGGTAGCGACACACGCGAGCACGTTATTCCGCTGGGTTACGGTCCGCCGATACAAAACGTCCAGCAACGTCTACCTTGAACCGTACACGCCGCTCGAGTGTCCTCTGTTAACGCCGCGTTTACCGTTCGTTCACTTCGGACATTGTTCCGCGCTAGACTCCCATCGGGAGCTTTCACTTCCATTGATTTTTGCAATTAAAAGCGCCGGAGGTCTCCGGGAAGGACCTTTGTCAGAGATCTAACGAGACACTGATGTATCGCCTCGATTCCCCGTTTACCCCGTTAATTGAAGGAAGATGAGATAGTTTGATCTCTGGGAATAGCCGAGGATTGGGCAAGAGTCCTTCGCGGAAGTTTAATCATTGCGCTCGTAAAGGAGGAGGAAATATACTGCAATGGTGTGCGTTGCACCTGCTGAAGGTAATACGGTTTAACTCCCGCTTTAGCGCATATACAAAGGTCGTTTCTGGTTGAGAAATGACCGAGTTAACGATTTGATACCAGGATACGAGCAGGTTGAACTTGGTAGCACTTTGATATCAGTGTCTACTCGAGAACCTGACGGAGGTAGTCGAGATTACATCCGGAAGTCGCTAACAGTTTTAACTGCGCTATCTTGCGCAGTGGTATCGGAATGCCAATTATTCCCGAAGGGCTTTAGTTGTTTAATGTAAATACTTGGGGTAAACGATTAGAGGGGATAGTAAGCCACACCGTTAACGGCGGTGAACAGAGCCCTCCTCGACAGGGTAAAATACGAAACCGCTTGATTATCTACGCTCATATTTCCCGTCGCCTTCGTTTTTGTTAACGCATTAGTAGGCCCGAGCACGGCTACACGCCATGATCATAGTATAATTTCACATAATGAGAACTCTGGTAACCGATCGGTTAGGGGATACGAGCGACTATCTACACGGAATCTCATGCTATCGACTTTCAATAAGGTTGATAAAGTCAACCGCACCGGGCACAGACCGCGCGAGACTATCCGACGCCCGTAAAGGAGATGCAACCCGCGAATAATTCACCCGTTATCTATACCATCTACTGGCTGGTTAAGCAATTTCTCGAGAACGTCGATATAATGCCGTGTACGCGTTACCGGCGAACCGGGAATATTCCACGAATCACGCACGCCGCATGAAATTAGAATGTTTTCGCGTGCTAAACGCGCCTCGACGAACGACGCGTAACTATCGGCAATAATCGCAGCCAATTTAAGACCGCGATGCAACCGGGCTCGCATCGCGCTCGCGAACAGAGCGAACCATTAATTCAACGCAACAATGTATTCGTTTATGTAACAGAGTGGTGGATGACTCACCTGTAAGATGACTGCCGGTGAACTCGAAGTCGTCGTCCTGGTCCCAGTGCTTCAGGCTCAGGTTCGACAGCGAGGTCGCGTTGGCGAATTCCAAATTCGCGAAGTGCCAGTCTAGTATCTGACGATCCTTCGAAGACAGATACACATCACTGTGAACAGAACACAATTTCCTGTAGCAATAAAAATTTAATACGCCAAGTTCGGCAAGCGATGGAAATTATTGCGTAGGACTTACCTCGGAGGAGATGCCTCCAACTCCTGCAGTTTCGCTTCGATTTCCTTCTGTTGCTCCGCGAGCTGATCCCACTCCTGGTACATAGAAAATGAGTGACATATAATACACCGATGAGTATCACAATTGCATAAACATTGTTATCGGAAATACCTTGCAAGCATTATGAAGGTCGCGTAGTTTCGAGCGAAGCACAAATTCTTGGGTGATGTCGCGCGTCTGCAACTTACTTTCGGTCATTTCTTTGTACTGTTTGTTCAGCTCCACCAGACGGTCCATGATCGCTATCATCTGTAAACAGCATCGCTGGTCTCAATACCATTCTCTTCGTAGACCTTCGAAAGGCAGATATCAAGGATACGTACCCTATGCTGATTTGTGATAAGTCGTCCTTGAAGCGACAACACGGAACGCAGATGGGCCACTTGGCGTTGTTTAACACCTTGTTCTTGTAAACGTATCACCCATTCCAATGCCTGACCCAAGGACACGGGCCGCGTATTGCCACCCTGACCTCCCGATCCCGCGCTACCCACGTAATTAAAATCTAATTGATGCGAAAGATACGACGTTGCCTCCAATAATCTGTTGAATTCCCTTTCAACCATTTCATCTTTATCTTTCGGAACCTGTCCATGTTAAAAATATTCGAGATAAGCGACCTTTTAAAACACTTTATTGTTATTACGCTCGTAAAGAAATGGTTATATTAACCGTTTGGCCGTCGCTTTCGTACAAAGGGCACTTCTGTCGAATTTTATGCAGCTCCATATTAATTTGTTTACTAAGCGTCGTTACGGGATTACCACCTAAACCTGTAACGACCATAGCACCGAGATCGGCTATGTAGGAAGATTTACGGAACGTTGCGATACGACCACCAACACGGTCCTACAAAGCGCGAAGTATATTTAAAATGTGACATTTCATAGACGCGGAATAAAATTTGAATTAATAATTACCCTCGCTTCGAGCACAATTACTTCCAACCCGAATTGCTGCATCTGCTGAGCTGCAGCTAAGCCAGCAATGCCTGCTCCAATTACGATTACTTTACCTAACTTTTTAGTAGGTAATGGCTGTAATAAACAATTCAAATTTAATTATGGTATACAAAAATCTGGATAGCACGGAAAGTAAATATATTTAATATGTATTACCTTGAGACGTTTGAATACACCAAAGTTGATGAAACCGTGTCTTTCCAAAAATGCATGAATTCTACGCGCTAACACAGTGTCGCTATTGTAAGGTGATTCTATTCCTGGCAAAGCATTTTCGATTAGCAACTGTTGCTTGGGATTTTCAAGCCACAATTGCAGCTAAAATGAAGGGGGAAGGTGAAAAGTAGGGATGGAAATAGTCTATGAATATTAGATGTATGATATTGAATGACGTACAAGTCTGTTTCTAATATGAAGAAAAACTTTTTGAGTTTGCGGTGGACCACCAGAAACGTCTGGGAAACAAGCTGCTTCCGTAGAAGTCAGCTTATCGAATGGAAGACGACTTTGAAACGCTGCTCCTTCCAAACCGTTAAGTAATTCTTTTACTACAACCAAAATGTATATTAGGTGTCTTCTCTGTTCGAAATGAAATAACCTTCGGAGAAGAAATATGTATACCGTGCGGATCTTCATGGTCGCTATCCTGATCGTCTTCTTCCTTCACTTCGACTTTCGGCGCAGAAGACGCGGGAGCAGATGGCGGTACGGTACTATCGATATCTTTCTTTACGTCCGGCGCAACTTTCTTCTCTGGTGTAACCAGCCCAGTTTTAGATTTCTCCGATGTGTCAGAAGCATTCTCGTCTTCCAACTGATTATATTTCTCTTCCATTTCCCTGTACTCCACCTGATCGTAAATATTTCCACTTACAGTTTCCCAGTAAACAAAGCTTTATGAGAGGCACGCAAATTTTCTTTGACGTATAGGTTAAAAAGTTCTACAGCCATTTATGAATTAAAAGTTGCATAAAATACATTTCTATTCATCGAGACGTGTGATATTTAATTCGAATAAAAAACAGCATGCACGTGATTGCTGTCAAAATGATATAAACAAGAAATAATCCGTTTAATCAAAACATAACCTAACCTACTTATTTACAATAGGGGAACAGTCATTGTGAACGCGTGCAATTTATTTTCAACGCAGAACCTGATCTTCTCGCTTAATACTACGTCAAGGAACGTAGGAAAACAAACACTTGATTCATATTACGGGATATCTTTTAAAAATCGTTCCCTTTGAAATATTTGTTAGAGAAATATTTCCTGCAAGCATGTCTTTGATGCTATAGAAAATTACGAGTAGAGTGAAAAGCACAGGAAAACAAACCTTCGCTCTTTTCCTTCGACTCATGTCGCTGCAATTTGGTATACAATCCTCCTAAATGTAATCACTGCTGTGCCAAAACACACAGGTTTGTTTTGACTCTTCAAACCGGCGGCACATACAATTATGAAATCCAGAGACTACGGATAACGTAGAAACTACAGCTGGCAGAAACGCTGCTCGTCGCTGACATCTGTATCAAACAATTTCTACTGAAGTTTCGTAGTTAATCGCTGCAAATTATATTAAAATTCTTTTCGCACAGTCACGCACTGGAACTCCCCGCGTATATTACGCGGAATTTGCGTCACTTGAATTTACCAAATAAGTCTTCTAGCAAACTGCTGCTTATCATTTTGCAAAAATTTTGATACCTATTGAGGTATTTTTTCGCCATCTACCGGGACGTTCGCAATTTCGCCCCTTGTAAATTTACATAATCTCTTAGGACAGAGATGTGAAACGTTGATAAACGATATCAAGCGATATCAAGCGTTCGCGAAAGTAATAAATAATAAACAATGGCAATTCACGTATGGCTAAAATAAAATATCTGTGTCCTATATCCTTTGGGAGGTTGTAACTATACTCTTTAATTTCAGACTTTAAACAGATTAGGGTTTGTAGCTTCTCAAAGTGCAGGCAATCAAAGGAGATCATTTTTCTACTGGCTTACTCTAATATTCAATAGGTATCGCAGTAATGCATTGTTCTTTTGTTTTCAAAGCACGAAACAAACAGTTTTGAATATATAGAGATTTTGTTCCAAGAGTCGATGAGGATCGCATAAAGGAAATTGGACCTGATCTAGCTTGCGCCGAGTGGCTTTTGAAAAATGGGGCATTTGTTAGATGGAAGGATACCTCTGAACTGTTAACAGATTACAATGTATTATCATCTCAAAGGCACACTAGTCGCATCGAAGCTGTTGATGCTAATAATGCTGGAATAAGTCACGTAGGGTTTCCATACTTTGGTCAGTGTTGTGGTTGTTTTAATATGCGATGAAAAAGCTTAGTACAATCGCACTTGTTTATTTAAATTGTTACTTTAGAGGGGTGCAAAGAATTAAAAGAAATAAAACTCGAGAGCTGTAGATACATCACTAATGAGGCTATACCGTTACTATCAATTGTTAAAGATACGTTGACAAATCTGGAACTTATTGGTTGCAAAAGTATCGACGACGAAGGTCTACGTGATTTAAAACTGCTGAAGTACGTAATTATGTACTAACATTGAAAGAATAAATATAAAACAGGAGTCACTGTTTTGAAAATATACATTGGTTTTACAGAAATCTGAAAACATTAAAAATTCGAGGCTTACCATACATCAAGGATAAGGACTCCATTCGAAAGGAACTTATCGCAGCCTTACCCAATTGTAAAATTGATTTTCCATAATTGTGTATTATTTGGTGTAAATTGTTTGGTGCAACTGTTTTTATATGTATTTAATCGAAAAGTGTAAAACAATAAAGAAAAAGGAAAATTGAACCTCTACTTTTTTAATGCAATTACGAGAGGAGGTATCCGTCGTATTTTGTACAAATTGGGATGTTTTAAACGTTTACTCTGTCCCCAGACTTATTCTAAATAAACCTTAAATAAATAAATAACATCTTACCGCTTTTATCTTCCAAACATGCAACAAATTCGTGCTATTTCACTTATTATTAACAACGCGCGATACAAGCCGAAACTTTTCAACTGACCGGAAGCACCGGAAGTGGTTTCCTTGCGAACCAATCCTTCCCGCTATAGCTATTCTTGACTATAATAATTCGTGTTCAGATGATGGATATGCTTTATGTGTATTTATTAACAATATAAAATATATAACAATAAATCTCTCTACAAGTCAGTCTTATTAGTTGCGAGGAACAATGGCTACTACCCTGTAGTGATTTTAGTGGGGGAAGAGAAGATGGTTATATTTTCCGTGCTGCCAACCTGGTCGTGTGTATGTTGGTAGGAAAAATGTTTTCTCCGTCCGTCGGTAGAGGTGTGGCAGTGTGCTAATCTTGCGGGTGATCGCCACAGTACTCCCCCCAAGTCTTTTCAAGCGGGAGCTTTGAAAGAGACTTTCTTATGCGCGTATGTCTTTGTTGGTATGTTTGTGATAGATGTCCATTCATGTTCTGGCATTCGATCACTGTGTGTGGGTTCAATGTCAATGTTGGCGTCCGTTTTGGTAATGTATGCTGGTTTTAGTCTGTCTATATTTATGTTTTTAGATGTGCCGTCAACGTCTAATTCAAAGAGTATGTCCGTATGTCTTTTTATGATTTTGTACGGCCCTCTGTATGGTTGTTCTAGTGGTGCTTTTACGTGGTCGCACCGAATGAATGCATGACTACATGTATGGAGGTCCTTAGCGATGAAAATTCTTGATTTTACATGGTGGGCTGTTGGTGTAGGTCTCAAGCCTCTCATGTACTCGCGGTGTTTTTCTATAAAGATTTGTGGATCAGCCGCGAAGTCGGCGTTGATGAAGAATTCTCCAGGGACTCGTAGTGTTGTACCATACAACATTTCTGCTGGTGAAGCTTGGATGTCCTCTTTCAGGCTTGTGCGTAATCCAAGTAGTACAGTTGATAGAATTTCCGTCCAAGGCTTTGGTGTACACATCAGTGCTGATTTTAAAGTACGATGCCAGCGTTCGATGATGCCATTTGATTGTGGATGATATGGTGACGTTCTTTGCTTAGTGCAACCAATTAAATTTGCCAGTGCTTGGAAAAGTATTGATTCAAATTGAGTGCCTTGATCCGAGGTTATTGTCGTTGGCGTACCATAGTGAGCGATCCAGTGGTCGAATAAAGCGGTAGTAATTGTGTCAGCGGTAATGTCTTTGAGAGGAACGGCGACTGGCCATCTCGAAAATCGGTCGATGATGGTTAAACAGTATTTATAACCCTTGTGATCAGGTGTCATTATGATATCCAGGTGTATGTGTTTGAAGCGGTCATCTGGTATGTCTATGTGTTTGGGTTCAAGACGAGTGTGTCGTTGAATCTTTGAGCGCTGACATGGTATGCATTCTCGAACCCATGTAATGACGTCCTTCTTGATTCTTGGCCATATGTATTTTTCTCGGATTAGACGTGAGGTGACGTTTCGGCTTGGATGTGAAAGGCCATGGATGATGTTGAAAGCTGCTCTGCGGAGTGTCTTCGGAAGGTATGGTCGAACTATGCCCGTTGAAATATCGCAGTAAATTTCAACATCGTCAATGTTTAGTTCGTTGAGTTTCAATGATGATTTGTCGTCTTTGAGGAGTTGTGGAAGCTCCTTGTCGTCTTTTTGATGTTGTCGTATCGTGTCTAAGTCTAGTATCGTCGGCATATTAATCGTATTGATTCGTGAGAGTGTGTCAGCGGCTATGTTGTCTTCTCCTTTTATGTAGACTATGTCTGTTGTGAATTGTGAAATGTAGTCTAATTGACGGAGTTGTCGTTCAGATGCTTTGTCTAATCTCTGTGCAAATGCGTAAGTCAATGGTTTGTGATCTGTCCTGATTGTAAATTGTTGTCCTTCTAGTAAGTGTTTAAAATATTTTATAGCGGCAAAGATTGCGAGAAGTTCTCGGTCGTATGTGCTATATCGTGCTTCGGTTTCCGTAAGCTTTCTGGAGAAAAATCCTATAGGCCTCCATTCTCCGTTTTTCTCTTGTTCAAGGGCTGCCCCAATGGCATTGGTTGATGCATCTGTTGTTAGTCTGAGAGGTGCATTTGGTTCTGGATGGTTGGTGAGTGCCACGGATGACAGTGCCGTTTTGCAGGCTTCAAACGCTGATTTGGCGTCCTCAGTCCAGTCAATGGGTGTTTTGTCGTTCTTTTTTGAGTTTTTTAGGTATCCAGTGAGAGGAAGTTGGAGCTGTGCTGCATTTTTGACACATGGACGATAATAGTTGAACATACCCAGAAATTTTCGAAGTTCCATTACCGTTGACGGAAGTGGGTAGTCGTCGATGGCTTTGACCCTTTCAGGGTTCGGATGAAATCCTTCGTTGTTGATTTGATAACCCAGAAATGACACTTCTTCCTTACCAAAATTGCACTTGTTGAGGTTGATCGTAAGTTTGTGGTCTGCTAGTCGCTGAAAGACTTGTTGCAAATGGTCTCGATGTTGTTCTTCGTTTTCTGACATTACTATGATGTCATCCACATATATGTAAACGAAATTCAACCCACGGAAAATGTGGTCGATATACCTCTGAAATGTTTGTGTCGCGTTCTTGAGTCCGAACGGCATCCCAACATACTCGTACAATCCCCAAGGCGTTGTTATTGCTGTTTTTGCTATGCTGTCTGTGTTGACTGGTATCTGGTTGTAAGCTTTCTCCAGATCAATCGTTGAAAAAATGCTTTTACCATGAGTAACCAAAAAGAGACTTTGGATCAATGGGGGTGCATACTTATCTGGAACGGTAATACTGTTTAACTTTCGATAGTCACCACAGAGGCGTTTTTTCTTTGTAAGATGTATCGGGCTGGCCCATGCGCTGTTGGAAGGGCGAATTACCCCATAGTCTAGGAGTCGTTGTATTTCTGCGCGTGCCACTGTTGCTTTCTCGCCAAACAGCTTGCGAGCACGTTCGGTCACAGGTGGTCCTGTAGTGACGATGGTATGACCGAACTCGCTGTTGGCGTTTGGTGTAAATTGGATTGGTTTTGTGATACTGACGAATTTGGTTAGTAAGTCAGCGTATGACATGGTAGCATTAATTGTTGAAACGCTGTGAACGTTCGTCTGTATGATTCTTCCCTTGGACGTACAACCAGTAACGGAGTCGATCAATTGCTTATTTCGCAAGTCAATTAGGAGGTTATGCTGCGTTAGAAAGTCTGCACCCAAGATTGGTTCAGGAACGTCGGCTATGACAAATGACCAACAGAATTTTCGACGCAGTCCCAAATCGAGATCACCTGCGTGTAGACCATATGTTGGTATTGGTGTCGAATTTGCTGCGAACAAGGTTAAATTGGAATTACATGTGCGATCTTTAAATAGACGTGCAGGCAGCAAGGAAACCACTGATCCAGAGTCGATTAGGTATCGTTGGTGAGTTCGTCGATCATATAGGTGCAACCTGATGTCGTTGGATGAGATTGCGGTACTGGCTATGCTGTCACCGCTAACCGCATGAACTCGTGACAGCGCGGCTAGTTTCCCTGGTTAGGTGTTGCATTGTATGTACACGGTGTAGTACAACGTTTGGCGTCCTGGCCAAAGCGGCGGTGATAATAGCAGGGACCTGGCTGGCTCGTGCTTCGCTGGTCTTTGCTTCGGTTTCTCGAGTGTGATCGTCCTCGGCGATCTGAGCGAGCTTCATCAAGCATCTGCTGTTGTTGTTTTTGTATGTCCAGGATTGTCTTCATGCAGAAAGCCATAGCAGATTGTAACTCCGTCATCTGGGTTGTTAAGGCTGATGAGGTTGATGTATTCGACTTCTCGTGTTGATGATTTACTGCCACAACGGTACTTGGCGGGCTAGGCATAGTCGGCTCATTTAGTGTGACTGTTTCCATTAGTCGGTCAGCCATCTCCGCCACTGCGTCGAGTTTTAGCGTTTCTGAAATGACTAGTAGTGGTCGTATGGTGTTTGGAAGACGACTCACCCAGAGATTATGTAGCATCTCCTCGTTGATACCGTCGGCCGCCAAATCCTTCATCTCTCTTAATAGCTGTGACGGCTTCTTATTACCAAGGACTAGGTCATTGAGCAATCGGTGCATCTGTTTCTGCCTGGACTGTGCAACTCTTTTTATTATTGTTTGTTTGAGTGTTGCGTATTTGTCCGTTGTTGGTGGCGCAGCGATGATATCCGTTATCTGTTGTAATGTATCCGGATCCAGGGCTCTTAGTGTTGAGTTGTATTTTATGTCATCACTGCGGGTTTTCGCTGCGACGAATTCAGCCTCAATTAAATAAAACCAAATGTCGGGTCTGTCTTTCATGAACGCTGGTAACTGCGGTTTGCTCACCGCGGCGATATATGCTGCGTCGTACATGACTTGTTGTTTCGTGGATTGAGTAGCATATGTTGGATCCTCGATAGTCGTGGACGGTGGTAGTAGTTTTGGGTCTTCATGCACAACCGTGGAGGTATCACGGTTTGGTGAATGCTCGATCGGCATTATTTCACCACGTGGTTAACCCTTCTTATGAAATCCACTTAGATCACGTCGGGGTCACCAATTATAGCTATTCTTGACTATAATAATTCGTGTTCAGATGATGGATATGCTTTATGTGTATTTATTAACAATATAAAATATATAACAATAAATCTCTCTACAAGTCAGTCTTATTAGTTGCGAGGAACAATGGCTACTACCCTGTAGTGATTTTAGTGGGGGAAGAGAAGATGGTTATATTTTCCGTGCTGCCAACCTGGTCGTGTGTATGTTGGTAGGAAAAATGTTTTCTCCGTCCGTCGGTAGAGGTGTGGCAGTGTGCTAATCTTGCGGGTGATCGCCACACCGCTAAAATTCCATTGCCCTCTGGTGGCTAGACTGAGTAACAACTCGAGTCACCGAAGTTTCAAATAGTTTCGAAATTCCCGCGTATTCCAGAATTTATACCGTAACAGCTTTGCGGTCGTGTAGTGTTCTTTCCTCAGTGAAAATCTAAAAAGTGTGCAATAATGCCGCAGGAAATGAAGGTTTTGCATTGTTCCTCGTGTAAAATGTATCAGGTAATTCCCATACATATTATCCATTAAAATCGCAACAATGATGGGCAATTTCTAATACATTATTCACTGCCTCTTTTCCAGGTCCACATAACGAAGAAGGCAACCAAATGGCAATGCAAAATGTGCAACGTAAAGCAGTTCTTCGGGCGGGTGAGTTTATAATTATTCACTAAATGCAAATGTTCTTCGCTGAATTTCTCTGATAATACGAAATAAAGGGTAATTTTTGGATTAGTCAGATGAAGTAGCGGAGGTGTTAGGTAGTAGCGGACATTTCGAATTTCTAGGTTTTTTTCCAAGGGTCAGGGAAAGATTGTCGCATCCAGGTTCAAACATTAAATGCCATGAAAGCATATGAAAACGAAGGTAATGCATCTTTTGAGATGGGCGATGCGAATCGTAGTAGCTATCGTAATGACTGTTCCGATCGACAGCCTAGATCAGATATAGATGAAAACAAATGGACAAAATATTTGGGTACACATAAACAGACCCAATGTCGCAGTTCAAAACCTTCAGACGATACGAATGATTATTCCGAAGAGTATCATGATTCTGCGTGCTATTATAATGAGACGGAACATGACTGTTCACAGAACGATTATACCGTTATTAATCCTGATTGTGAAAATGATTTTGAAGAAGATTTCTGTTTCGATAATGGGGATAAAGATGGGGATTTTCAAATTGGAGATACAGTCGATGCTATGCCAAGTAACGATAACATTGACGAGAAGGATGATTCTCGTGGCAAGAATGTAACCGAGATAAAAGATGTGCAAAGTATTTTTGATGACAACGAAGATTTTGATATCGATATTGAGTTTTAAGTTTCATAAATGAACTCGAAATTATACTTACGACGAATAATTGTTTCCCACAAAATTCCATATCTTTTATGTATTTAAGCTGTGAAAAAGTACGAAAAATATAAAGTTAACGATTACTGAATATCATTTATTTTTGTGCCCACGCTTTAGCGTTGAAATGAATGATATATTAGTTATCATCTGGACAGTATTTACTTGTTTATTTCGAATGATTTCAATACATTGCTTTAGTTTGAAAAATCTTGAAGATACTCTCAGAATACTAACTGAGAACCTAGGTCATAACACAGACATATACTTGTAAAAAAATAAAATGCTAATGGAGACGATCATTTAGCTCTTGTATGTAAACAATATATAGTTTATGTGAGGAAAGATTGGATATTGTCTAAAACTTCTTTTTACATCCGATGAAGCAACTGCATAATATTTAGTGAATCCCCGAATTGATGTTAGATACATAGATCCATCAGCATTTCATTTCATGTAACAGAGATATTGTTGGGTGTAGCAATCACAAAAGATCCTGTACTGTTTCTATCGAGATAAGAGATCGCACAGAGTAAATGGCGCTAAAAGTTCCTTTAGTTTCATAGAAGTATATACAGTCTTAGCATTGCATACCTTTAGACAGTGGCTGGATTTACTTTTTTGTCAAAGACGTTAATAGAGATTGGCTGTCATGATTGTAAGAGATTTTGTGGCAGTGGGTTTTAAGAGCATTTTGACTCTGGAATCTGTTGTCGCTTAAAGGCAATAGAGAAATCAAATGAACGGCAGCTTCGGTGGGATAAAAGTTCGGCGGATGTACGAATATATAGGGATTGCTGCGAGAAAAGGGGAAATAGGCGTTTGGCAGAATGATGTTTGCTATTGTGTTCGTTCATTCGTTGTGCGTATCAGTCCATAGTCGCGAGTCCCCGAATTCGAGCTGTCCTAATGCGATAGACGAATACTTAAAATGCTTCCCTTCTCCTCGGACAGTCTATTGTCTAGAAAGCTACTGGGTATCGTTTATTCACTTCGCGAGGAAGCATCGTTACTAGCCCGACGACAATCGAGGTCTCAATATTGCCCTAAATCTCATTAGGCAGGTGTCGATACAAGTTATTCGCTCCTCGTACAAAGACCTAAAGAGACGAGAGTAAATAAATTATTATAAAAAATATCTGCTATTAAGTAAAAAAAAGATCGTCGTTTAGATCGTTTTCTCATTCCTCTTTACGTGCTCTAACGAAACGCATATAATACACGCGGGACTTGCTCGCCGACCAGTCGCAATAATCGTATATTCACGTGAAAAGTAGCATTAAAAATATGCACGGCGCGCACCCGACCGTGGACGTCTAATGGAATCAAAAACGCTGTCGATTAAATATCACGTTTCCGTTCATCAATTAAATATCACTAAATAAATTACGTCGTTAAATGCATCCGCGAAAATTAATATACATCTAAGGCAATGCGTCGCGCATCCATCCTCGGCAATAGATTCAAAGGGGAACGAAATGGCCCAGGTCAGTACTGATGTCTGTGCCGCCGTAAGTTCACCTCGTCCTGGTGATGTCGCCAACTGCTTTGCCAGCTTCTGCTGCGTCTGTTCCAAACACTGTTCAACAGGAAACACGAGCGTTAAACAAATGACAATCTGATCCGAAATAATAATCACGTTCATCGTTGCTTCGATAATATCGTGGGCAGTGTCAGGCTGTTCTAAGGCTACTTACTTTTGCAACTTTTTTCGTCTCTTATTAGGCGGACTACCAAGTTCACTTTCACGAATAATTTGCAAAGCTGACGGTACAAACATATCCTCTATGGAAATGAACAACATGAAATAAACAAGATGAATGACGAGTAATCTATCGCGTATCAGGCGACGAACACCTACCGAACGTGTTGGCGTATTTCCTCTTCGAGATCAGTCTCTGGTGCTGCTGCGGCTGTGGCAGTGCCTCCCTCGCGCCACCGACGGTACAGTCCCTTGTACCTTTGCAGCCCTTCAGGTGCTCCAATTGATCGTGGAGATAAGATCTCTCCGCGGTCGTCAGGGAGGACACTCTATTCCATTGTTCGAACGGATCTGAATGAAGAGAAAGGGTCGTATCATTGATTTCCATCAGCTCGTTCCAAGGAGCGCGTAGCCGAGGATGCAAACGACACACTCACCGATCCTCAGATTATAATAAGTGACCAAACCGGTAGTGAACTCGCAGTAGAGGAAATTATGCGTCGCGTTAATGGTACGGATGCACGAGTAGGTGTTGTTATTGGCGTTCATACAGAAACAGAATGGCCCCGCACTCCATAAGGGAGCGGTGCGCCAGTGGTCGTTATCGTGCTCGAAGCAGTTCATCTTTTCTGTCAAACATTCCTTCTCGAGCTTGGTCTTTTTCCTCAGCTTCCTCTCCTTCTTCTTCAATCGCTCTTCCTTCAGTCTTCTCCTCTCCTCCCTGGCTATCTCCTTCTCGTCCTTCTTGGTAAACGAGTCAGGCTCGCAGTAGCACTTGTGGCGGGCTTCTAAGGGGCTGTTCAGCATCGGTGGTAGCCGCCGATTGCTTGCTATATCTATCACTTCTGTCGTGAAAAGAAAACAGATAAATCCATGCTTCCGCATCATCAATTCCTAATCCATGTACTACCGATCCACCAACCTTGCCTGTTCTTCCTATCAGGGGACTCCAGAATAGTCACGTCTATCCTAGAAGGCCCAAGATTTCCCGTCGTTCTATTCTTCTGCACCTTTGGGTACTTCCTCGTCGGGCTAACTGTAACCGGAGTCGTCATGGCTGTCGTGGCCACAGTGGTAAGCAGCGACACGGTTCTGGATCGGCTTTCGGTGGTCGTTCTGGAGATGACGGGTGTCGTCCTTACCGATTCTGTCGATTCTGGCAAGCCAGATGTCTGTGACTCTGTCGATGCTGTTCGCGCATCTGTCACCATTGTAGTCTCCTTGGTGAAGCCACTCGTAGTCCCAGTACTGCTGGAAGATTCCCTCTGAATCGTTGTTTCTTTCACCGTGGTGGTTGGCAGAGTCGTGTATCTAGTCTGGTGGTACTGATGCCTCTGACTAGGCACCGTGCTTTGCGTAGTCACGGTGGTTTCCACGGTTTCGGTGACGTTAACCGTCGGCACTTCGTCGTGGACGCTATTCGTGAAGAGCGTATTGTTTCTGCGATGATGGTGCACCTTCCTGCGCCTTTGAGGCTTGTCGTCCTCCACTTCCGTTCGATTGCTAGGCGAGTCCTTTACCTTCTGACGGCGGGGGATCTTCTTCGGCTTGGTGGTCATCGACAACGTCGTGGCTGTCGTTTCTGTCGTAGTGATCGAATCGGTATCGGTGCTGTCCGCAAGGGTAACGGTAGATCTGGGTTTCTCAGTGGTCTCCGTGGGCGTAGATCTCTGTTCTGTGACCTCCTTCGCCTTCAAAGTGGTGCGAGCTGTGGTAGTGGTAGGATTAACAGTATTAGCGTGATCGTGCTTCTTGTGATGACGATTCACGTGGTTCTTGGAGGGATGGTGGTGCGGTTTGTGGGGATCTTTCGCATCCCCAGAAGCTTCCTCAGTGTCGACGATGAAGTGAGGTCGCTTGATCATCAAGTGACGACGTATTTCCTGGAAGGAACAGATGGGATAGATAGTTGCTCGTCGAAATGAATAAAACAGCTATCTCTGGGACTCACTTTCAGAGTTTCCAGCTGCATCCTCATATCTCGTATCTGCTGCTCGATTTCTCGCCTCGAAATGCGCCATTCGTTCGGGTCCTGGTACACAGTTTCCGAACAATTCACACCACCCTGCGGGAGCACCGAGCATTTTGGTGGTAACGTTCTTCGTGTCTCCGATTGGCGGGCCTGCGTCTCCTATACAGCACAATAACAACTTTAGACACGATTAAATAACACTCCGTCCACGATGACAATAATGCCCATAGTCAGGAGTACCTTCAAATCGTCCAACTCCTCCTCTATGCTCTCCATGATCTTCGTAACATGTTCCACGGTGTCTTTCTTCGTGGTACCTCTTCGAACCCTCCTGTGCCTCTTAACTACATCCTCGATATTCAGGCGACCCTCTACTGCCTTGTCCAAGCTAGTATCAAAATCGTCCATCGAGTAGTCGTAATCGTTCAAGTTATCAAACTCCAGCTCCTCGCTGTACGACGTGCGGTTATCAATCCTATTCCTAACAAACAGCTTCCATGAAGTACCTGTAGTTTATCACAGAAAGCATCGGTAGCTTTCTAAATCCTCTTACCTAGAAAGCAAACTCGTATACTCCCTCCTCACGTCCTCCGCGAGGCTGTCCAATTCCTGAAAGAAGTCCTCGTCGTCCTCTTCGTCAATAGCGCGCCTGTCTCGGTCACCGTCGTTGCTATCATCATCGTCCACGTTGGTATCTCGATAGACATCTTCGCTTGCACCAGCCTCGCTTGACACGTCTCGTTTGCCTGAGAAAAATCATGAACGATAACGACGACGATGAATCACGGACGATTAAGCAAAGCTCGATGCGTACCCCTTCTAGCGAAGTATCTAGCCATGTCCGTGTACATGACACCCGGTCTCCTGTCCCTGCCGAAGCCGTATCGATGGCTATCGTAATCGTTCGACTCCAATCTAGTGTAGACCACCCCGTTAGGCGTGAAGCAGGCGCATTTCTTCGAAACCCTCGGCGGTGGCGCGGCGTACTTGCACTTATGCCTTCTCCAACGATGGCCATCTCTCTCGCAACGCCACTTCTGGCCTAGCACGCAATTCGCCTGGGCTTCTGGCCGCGAGCACTCGATCGCCAGCCGCTCGTGCTTCGAGGAGAACGTGGCGGGATGCACCGGGTGCACTCTGTTGTCCAGATGCGGATCGGCGTCTGAAAAGGATCAGAGTTTCACGGTCACTCGCCACTATCTTCGCCACGGGCCTCGTTCCACTGGGAATATTAACTCTCGGCCCGCGGAACGACCTGGTTTATAGCCCCGGCTGTTCCAAACGAGAACGAAAGTGACGCGGGGGCTTTATGAAGGGAGCACGGCCCAATAAAATGGGATTAACGGTGATCGCTGCGTAAATCCTGGTCGAAACCCCCGGGAGATTTATGCTCGAACCGGGGATTCCAGCCCCTTTTATCGCGATAATCCAGACCGGCTGAATGGGAATTCATTTTAGCTAACCGCGAGCTTCAATTATGGCCCCGAGACCCTCGGCGTAGCGCGAGCGACGCGTTGCTTCTTTTGTGCCGCGTTAATTTAAACTTTACGCCCTGGGGATTCTATGGGAGACGCTCGCGAAACGTCTAACAGAGTTCATCGTCGGACATCGAGTTTAATTCCGGGCGTAATCCTTCCTGCGGATGGCTTGATTTACTTAATTAGCCGCGTTTATGGCTCGCTAGCGTGAAATCGAAGTACACCCGGCATCCTCGGTTAAATTGTTCGATTACTCCGCGATCTTTCGACTCGCCACAATTCCCAGAACTTGCCGTCCGCTTAATCCCGTCGCCAACTCCGCGGATCTGTACTTAAGGTAATTTCTCCATTGAAAGATTGGATCGTAACGCGAGATTGCGGCTCTCAAAGCGAAGAGTGGCTTTATTGCCGCGAAAAGGTCAGCGCGGCATCAGCGTAAAGTGTTACGGCTTCCTGGACGTAGAAATCGCGTTGGAGATGGAGGGAACTGTGTGCAATAAAGGGGTACAGGTTTTACCGTTCGCTATTCCGTTTGGGAACGAGAAAAGGGGGGGGGGGGAATAAAAGGAAGCTACTTGAATCGTCGATGATCGAGTCCTCGAAGTCCTCGTCCTCGGAGATGTCCTGATCGCTGCCGGTGTCGTTCTCCAGAAATCGATGCTCAGTCTCGTGCTCGATCTCCGGATCGGCTGTGTTGTCCTCTTCCTCTTCTGGCGTTGTGCTCGCGTGCTGTTTCGCAAGCGTGGCGTTCTGCCTCCTTGCCTCCCTCGCCTTCGACTCAGCGATCGATTCTGGGGTCTCCCGACGGCCAGAGGACTCGATCAGGAAAGTATCAGGCCACTTGAATTTCGACCTTCTTCCGTGCTTACTGCAACAGGGAATAGTTCTTTTTAATATCCTCGATCTCACCTCGACTCCACTCTTTCGCCCCGGTAGTCGATAGAGTGGCTTGAATACTCTTGGCAGTCTTTGTTCGCCGAAAATTTGACGTTTAACGTACGACGCGGTTAACAGAGGAAAATTGGCAAAGAGTGACTCACTTCTGAAAAAGTTTCTTGAAAGAACGACCGTCCATCTGCGGCGGCGTCTCGACGCCGGCTATGTCCAGGAACGTCGGCGCCAAGTCGATGTTCAAAACTATGTCGTCCACGCTGCAACGTCATATAGATGCTTTATCGTAATCCAATATCGGAGCACGTCCCCTTTCGGGGTAAACACCAGGCGGCGGATAAAAGCACGCTTTCCGACATCTCACTTTCCCGAGTCTTCCCGTTTCGCCTTCCATTCATAT
This sequence comes from Andrena flavipes, assembly GCA_963971345.1. NCBI lineage: Eukaryota > Metazoa > Arthropoda > Insecta > Hymenoptera > Andrenidae > Andrena > Andrena flavipes. The sequence continues at coordinate 51,232,613 of OZ020480.1, forward strand.
CCAATCCCCGCAGCATCCCACGATTAATGATACCGTTTACCGATACCCCCGACAAATATTTAGCAACAGAACAAAACACCAACGACGAAGCACCACCTACACAAACCCCCGAATGGGAGCACAGTTTCATTAAACGAAGCATCGATGACCTGAAAAACCGTAATCTTGAAAATCTGCCAGTGGCACTATGTCCGTCTCTGGTAGCCAAACAAGCTCGCCCCTCTGACATTTTGTTCTGCCGCCAAAAGCAATGGCATTCGATGTTTGCTCCCTCCTCGCAGGAGGGTTGGAACGCCCTTATCACCCCTATCGCCCCCCATCCACGAGTCCTCGGACCTTTTCCCGATGCTGCATCGCAATTTTTCGAATCGCGATGCGGTCTCCCTCGGATAGAACCGCGGCGCCGTTTATTAAATCCCTATCCCGAGGGCGGAGGAAAAAGGCGAGGAAGAGTGGACGCGGAAGTGTGCGCCGCGGGTACCATTAATCTAACGGCGATGTTTATAACAGGCACATCCTCGCGCGGTTCAATTTATACGCGAATGGTCGCGGGCCCGCGTTCACACGGTAGTTGGGCAAGCGATCGGTGTGGGCCGTCTCAGTTACCAGCTGTTTTTTCGTCGCCCGCTCGGGCCAGGCTGGATATAATTTATCGAGCTTTCGCGGCTGACCGTGGCAGGCCACGGTACCGTAATTCCAGGAGACGGCCAGACAACAGCCACTTACGCGCGAGTGCTCTATTTATTGCCGTGAAATCTTACCGGGCGATGCTGAGGGAGCGGGGAGGGATCGTATATACGTTTCACGCTGGCTAAACTTCGCATCGTTGCGGTTTAAATGCAACACGCGACCGCCACACGCTCATCGGCCGAAATTACCGCGCGCGCTTTTCCGCTCGCCCCCCTGTCCGCGGCAAATTTACGGGACGAGGGATTAATATACCTCCGCTCGTGTTAACGTACCGTGCAATCGTCCGTTGATCGTACAACAATGTCGAAGAGAGGCTCGTTGAGCAGGCAGGATGATTTAGATTGATCGTGCAAAATGGCAAGCTACGAAGCACGGGGAGGCTCGAAAACCTGGACGTTCAACGTCCTTGTAAATCCTGCCGTGCCAGTAAATCAATTTGACTAAATTGTATCTACCCGCGGCTGACGGTGACTATTCAACCGTCCACGTGACGTACAACCTAACGCCTCTTCACGTCACTTGACCGACCTCGAGATCGCTGATTTATTTGCGCTACTAGTTCTCCCTAGCGACTTTAACGATCGCTTCCGAGCACGGCGGGTCCGAGAAATCGAGAGTGAAGCTCATCCTACGCGGAATCGAAGTAATAATAAGCTTACATAGTGCCAGGCTCGATCCCAGGCCCTCTGATGAGGAACGGCACCCTCACGTCGGACTCGAACGGGTAACTCTTCCCTTTGATCAGCCCGAACTGGCCCAAATGGTACCCGTGGTCGGACGTGTATATTATGTACGTGTTGTCCAGCTCCCCGAGGTCCTTCAATTCTTGGTAGATCTACGAGTACGAGCATGGACATGAAAATAAATCGCCGTTTCGGCGAAGCGACCGTTCAGTCATTCCCTGACTCTTCGTCACGCGTTCGTGGCAAAAGATTGGATTAATATACGTGTCTCCAGAAACGTGGCTGAAACCGTGCATGAATCATTCGTACCCTGTCCACTGCGTCGTCCACGCTCTGCAGAGTTTGCAGCCGCTTGGTCATCAGCAGATCCGTGAACTGCTTGTGGATCGGCTGCATCTTCTGCGTGACTTGGAGGATCCATTGTTTATCCGGGTTCGGCGCGTAATCGTAGGCGGGCGTGCTGGAACAAAAGTTTCAGGAATCTTTAGAAGGATCTCTGTAGACGATCCTAAAAAGTGGAATCTTCTTCGGGAGTATAAAGAAAAGTGGCTCCGGGTAAAACTGGTTCAGGTGGTTGAAGGCTTCCTCAGGATTTGCAGTGGTTACCGTTTTTGATATTAAATGATTATGGAGCATGCGCGATTTTCGATATTCCCGAACGGATTTTCTTGAAATACCACTTGATCCTAAGCGATAGACGTTGGCCAGGTCGATTCATCGAAATATCTGCCCCCATTAGCGACTAATTGCCAACTAGGATCCGGCTTCCCAACTGCCGAAGAATCTCAGCGGATTAAGTGGCACGGTGGCTCGAGTAACTAGGATTTAGGTGCGCGGCACATAGTTCCCCGATTAGAATCCGAGCCGGCTACGGGAAATTGAATTAATCTTGAGTGTCTAGCGAGACGCAAGTGTTCGATGCAACGGGAAAGGCGGAGAAAGGTGGACCCTCCAGACACATCGTGTCGTCTCCCTCCCCCTTCCTTTCTCTTCCTCTTTCTACCTAGTTCTCCACCAATTACGCGAGACACGAAATTACGGGTAATTGGCCCTTCACCTTCCTCCACGTCCTTCAGGAACGCTCGCCACGAACGTGGAGGATCTTTGTCTTATTGGCGGACCTTCGTACGGGATGCGGGAACAGGTTTACCGCTCCGTTCGTTCCGTGTTTCATAGAGAACCGGGCGGGGCCAGGGGTTGAAAATTCGAGGCGTGGAGCGTTCGCTATCGAACTCGGCGAGGAGATCGGGTACCGCTGCCAATTTTCAAAGGATTGCGAAATATTACGCAACTTAATACGTGACTTCCCATCTTTACTCGCGCGGCCAGCTCACTTACCAGAGTCACTTCAATTCTACTTCATTGCACCACCAACTTTCACTCCCACTTACTCATATTTCACGATCTTAGTACCGTTCAAGCAACCCAACTCCTCCGCACTGATTAGAAAACAGTTCGTTTCATTAAATCACGCTACCTCTTCCCTCAAACGTAAACGTATTCCGAGAAACGAAACAGAGACGCGAGCCAGCGGTGCAATTGAACGAGCGTTTCGCGTGCAACGATGCACCCTCGTCATCCCCGAGCAGCCTCGTTCCTCTTGCCCGGAAGGCTCGCTGATTCCCATGAAAGCGGGGTATCAGGCGCCCGACGGAATCGTCGAATAATTACGTGTCCTATAAATGACATTTTCGCGGCGAAGGGTTCACGGTTCAACTAAAATGAAAGAAGCTTTTGGACGCGCAGATTCAAGGAAATCGTTTGCGATTAACAGGAGTAATTCGTCCAGAGGACCAACGAGCGACGGCCGAAAACTGCGGGCTTCGAAATGAGAGCGGGGGAGGCAGTGACGCGAGGGGAGGGGGCCTTAAAGAGGAACATGGTTCGCGTTAATTTCGCCGGATAGCCTTTTCGTCGGTTTCGTCACGGCTGCTGACGGGCGTAAAGCGGCTCGTTGCTTTATGTAAATTTAAAATAAAGCGCGCAATCTGACGGTGGCCCCCGAACGAAGAATACTCCTCCCGTCGACGCCACCTTCCCCCCTCCGCCCGCCCCTGCGTCAGGGCGTATTTCGTCTGGACTCCTTAATTGCGGCCTATTCTGCGTACACCGGCTCGCCACGGCCACTTAACTTTCCCGCGAGACACTCCACGATTATATTTGCACCCAGACACGTGCCCCCGCGCCTTCCGCCTCCCACTGCATCTCCTCTCTCTCTGGTTTGTCTCCTCCGGGAGGCATCCCTCGCGCGGCATTCGAAATCGCGGTTGTCTGGATCCATTGGCATCGTTTCGGCTTGATCGTGGACGCTTCGAGTCGACCTGTTTCTGCTTTTCGAGGCTTCAGGGTTTACTGTATTTTTTTTGTAATTTAATAAAGGGTTGGCTGAGTTTGTAGATTTCACGAGGAACTAGAAATGGAGACGTTCTAACGACCACGGGGATCATACTGCGATTGTGCAGTCACTTTCACTAGCATTTGACTAGTGGAGAGACGTGATATTCCGTGGTTCAGGTGCTACAATAGAGCCCGAATCACTGTCCTCCTTTCAAACGTCGATAGTAGAATAGAATTCTTCAGTTACGAACACGGTGGAGTCAAATTCATCGTCGCTTTCACATCCACCGTCGATGTTCCACGACTTCCTTCTTTCTCTTTTGGGCAGCTAGACAGGATAGAGAAGACCTCTGCTTACTTGGTTATGCAATTTAGCTGGACTCGATTGCATCACGAATGTTTGTCACTTCCGACGCTCCTCCTGAGCCCCGGGCGCATCTAAAGACCTTCAATATCCTACGACGTAGTTTACCCTCCCAGGGGCGACTGTTATGAAGACAAGTTTGCAAAGACGTTCCCGTTCGATGCAGACGGATATCGCGTACCGGGGGTAATCGATATTTGAGGGACTCCGAGTGCCTGTCAAGCACCCCCGAGTGCCACAGGAGCTGGAAAGGAGGCCATGTAAAACGAAGAAAAATATAAGACCTTGCCAGTAATAGCCTCCCTGGAAGACGAGCTTCCGAGCTTCTTTATCTTCTTTACGACAACCACAGTCTCGGTTTTCTTGATGGGGAAGAACGCCTGCACGTGACAGGGTATACGTGTCGACTCACAAGGAATCGATTGTCAAAGCGTCGTTAACACACTCACGTCGAATTGACAGTACAAATGATCCAGCTGTCTTCGTCCGAGTAGTTGGAGTATACAGCTTGCGTTCAATTATTAACGATCACCTATCAAACCGATCCATTACTGCCTGGCTCACGCTTCCGCTCTCCCTCCCCCCAGCTATAGAGCCTCGTCGCCCTCGATAGTCTAGAAACTCGGTGCAACCTCTGCCAGTGTCTTTGCTACTCGATCTATCCTCGATACACGCCCGTTCTGTCTCCCCGTGTTTACCTACAGGCTCGTTAATCAATTCCACCCGTACGGGGCGCCCGTTATCTCGAGATCTACGCAGATCTAACACTGCGAGCCGGCGTGATGCATGAACAGGCAGCACGCGATCGATCACGATCGCGCTTTCCTGAAAAAATCTCCTGGACCCGCGAATCCGATCGCGCGCTTTTAAATTCCTCTCCTCCCCGAAGCAACGAGACCCCCTGGTGCCTCTGACGGTAATCGTGGCATGAATTTCCTCCCGCTAATTAGTCCGGACGATAAATCCCGATTATCCGCGATCGAAGGGGGCGAGCGCGTTTGGAATTAAAAGAGCGCCCGCGGCGGAAGCCAGCGAACACGTGTTTAATACAAGCCAAATCTCTGATAAACTCGATTCTCCATGCGTTGCCCTCGTATTAGTCATGGTGAAAGGGCGCCTGTCAAAATATGCGTGCGCTCGTTGGCCGCGATAACGGTGGCGTGAGTGTTCTCTGGCCCAAGTGCTTCATTGGGAGACGCGTTGTACGGCCATTAACGCGACCAGATTAGAGTAGATTGACCGTGTTAATCGCGGTGAACGTCGCGGGGCACGTGGAACGGATGGCGAACCACCAGTTGACGGGATCGGCCGTCGATTTCGGCCACGGAAATGCCACTCGAAGAGGCTGACCTTTTTCGAGTACCCAATGGTGAACGATTAAAAGGAGCCGTTCAGTCGAATTCAATAGGTTCTCTCTCAAGACTTCATGTTCACTTCCAAGTGGCGCTCCACCATTGCCAGCGTTCGATTTCAATCGAACGTGATCGATACCCTGGAATCCAAGCGTCTAGCCGCTTATCAGATGTTACATAAAGCGAGTAAGGATCCCGTGGCTGCTTGCAAAAGCAAATTGCAGGGAACCGTTCCGTAAACCGTGTCATTCTACCTGTCACAAAGGAATTACGCCGGGTATCTGTTACACCATCAACGCGCCGCCGTTCCATGTATCGAGCCTTATTAAATCACAATTATCCCACTGCTAATTCATGGCAATTCCGCGCCGGGCAAACCTGCGATTAAGCGGGTCCAACGTGCTTCCACGTAAGTGCCAACGATAATAACCGGCACGCGGAAGTATTCGAGCCCCGCCGAAAAAAAGAACCAAAGTAAAGAAATTGAATTCAACGCGCCACCGTTCGGAGCTTCGCCATTGGCCGGGGGCTGGAAAAAAAGGGAGAAGCTCGATCGTGGAAACGAAGCAGGAGTCGTAAAACTGATTTCGCGCCATTTCGTGTCGCTTTAATCCTCTCAGCGGGTGAAAAAAAAAATATTAATTCGCCGGGCTGGCGACCCAGTGGAACCGCTGCTTAAAGGCGAAACGCTCGGTAAAAGCTTGGCGGAATGCGCGCAAATTGCGCGCGCCGCGGTGCGCATTAATTTCTCCCGATTAGCTTTTGAACGACGGAACGAGCTGATGCACGGGCGTGGAATTAAAACTGCCCTTTTATGGAATTAAACGACGCTTGGCCCTGTAAACGGCCGCGACGTTGGCCCGCGGTTATGGATCGCGTTTAATTATAATTTATGGCGCCGCGTGGACTCTCAATCTGGCCCGCGTAAATACTCGATGCCTGCCGGGAAAGTGGAAGGGAAACACCGAGGCGCCGGGGCAGATTTCCAGGAGCGTTGAATCGCCGCATTGGGAACGCGAGGAATGCCGTCCTTATTGGTAGAACGTCTGCGGAGGATAGTAATTTACGACCGTCGATTTTAACCCAGATAAATGATCAGCGCGCATTTGTTATTTCGACCGTTCTGCCGCTCTTTTCGAGGATTTTCGCGAAATGATAAACGAGCATTCGGGACAGCGGTCCAGATTCTACGAATCGCAGTGCGGAATATCGAGGATTTTGGCCGAGCTCGATCCGCCTGGAAGCCCGGCGATGAATCGTTCTGTCGCGAGCAGAGAGAATTGGGTCTGTTCTTTGCCCCGGGAAAGGGACGCGTAAGTGCAGCTGCGTCGTAACGACCTACATGCATAGGGGGAGGCAAGAAACGGGAGGAAGACCTAGCGGGAATGATACTTCGCCGGTAGTTTCTTTGCCCCCGTAATAGCATCATCGGAGGATCAAACCCTTAGAAAATTCTGCATTCAGGGCACGGGGCGTCTCGTGCTGCAGGCAAGCGTTTCGAAAAATCGATGAATGGGAAATGGTGTCTGGCTAGTAGCGTTCGCCGATACGGGCGAGGCAGAAGGATCTCTTTAGAATCGATCGCTGGCTTATCGCAGAATAGCGTCTAACAAAAATACCAGCCGCGGACAATGAGGCAATCTGTAGTCCCCCGTTCACAAAGGATCCCTCGCGAAACGTCACTCGCCTGAATCGTACTTGCAGGTACGCGCCGTCCAGCGAAACAGAGAGGCGAACGGTCGAGAGGGGGGGGGGGGGGAGGGGGGTGGTGGTGGTAGTCCGTGTCGCATCGAGGGGCGAGACGAAGAAGAAAGATGTTTTTTCCCCCCTTCCGTGGAACGGAGACAGGTGAACATAATACCTGCATCACGGTGGTACAATGACGGGCGTTGTCCAGAGGGGCGAGACGAGACTACCAAAGAGGGGTGCGCGTTTTTAGTGCTTTTCATCGTGCACACTGTCGTGAGTGTACGCCCCGCGTCTAGGGCACTCCATCACACGACGATGACATCGTGGCTGCAGTTATCTATCCGGTTGTCTAGTCTCTAGTGCCTCTGCGCCTCTTGTCCTTCATCCTCAGCCGTAGTCTTTCTCTTGCTCGCCGTTAAATCGTCCACGGGCGACGAGGGGGCCGTTCGCGAATTTCGACGATCCGCTCCGTGCATCCGCTTCCAGCTGGTCGAGGTTGCGCGCGGTTGTTAGAAGCACGTTGGAAGAACTTTGACACCGGATGGTAGGTGTGTGCATATACACTCGTTTGTCGGTTCGGAGAAACGAGTGTCGCTGTCAGGAAACGTCGTCGGGTTCTCGACATTGACGTGCACGGTACCGTTGCGCGTTGGCGTACGTCATGGTGAATGAAAATGAAACGCGACCAGAGGGATTGCGGAGGCCAGTCTCGTGCTGGAGCAGACTGACGTGTTGGGTCAATTGGATGTGGCCGGTTATTGAGATTTTTGGGATCCTCGGATAGTGTCCTATCGTAGTAGAATCATTGGTAGTAGGATGATCCTGAAGTTGGGTACTTCATCGGGGCATAAAATAACCAAGCGTCTCGTGAAAACTGGCTGGACGCAAAGGTCTGCACGATTGGAGCATGCGAGAGGTTGTTAGAATGACAAGAGGCTGTGCTAAACAACTGTCCAATCTAGTTGTCCGTGAAAGGGATATTACATTAAAGGCATTCAGCCTGGTTTCTTTTATGCCGAGGCTGGTAGACACGCGCAGCACCTAGCTCTATTCATAATTCAATGTCAACGCTAATAGCCAGCGCGAAGGGTGTAACACAGCAACGGCACGGAGAGATGCGATTCATTTCACGAGCCGCGTAACGCCAACCGCTGAAAAGATCATCGTTATCGTAACATCTTCAGAAGCCCCGGTCCAGCGAAAAGAAGGTAAATTGCGACTAATGCGTCTCCGTGAAAAGCGCGCGTAAAGAGGGGGCGCAGTACGTGTGCAAATAATAATGCAGCCAGTTGCCTGGAATTGCACGGCCTTGTGTGCTCCTCGAGACCCATTTCGCGAGACGGAAACGACGCGTCGTTTGCTGGGATGAGAGAGCGGTGAGTGCACACGCGTGCCTCTGCAAAAATCACGCGTTGCATGCAGCCGCGAAAGTGAAATTCCTCTTCCCAAGCATCCCGATCGATTTCCTCCGGCACGGTTATCCTTTAACGATCTAAATCTCCCGTCATCGAAGAGCAAAAGCGAAAGAAGAGAACCACCGTCGAACTCTAGCTGGCGCGTCGACGCGTGCATGCCCGTTGGAACAGGAGGCGAACGTAATTAATGCGCAAACAAACTTCTGATCCGGGCTAACGAACTGACCCGAATCCAGGACTCGCGGAGGCGGAGGGGTTGAGTTGCAGGGAAACGCAATGACAAACTTTCGTACTTACTGGTGAGTGGTGACGTTGAAGAAGAGATGGGAGAACTGGGGTGCGGAGTCCTCCGGTCCGTGGGGCGCCGGGAAACTCGCGACGAGCATCACCGGCTTCCGGGCGAAATTGTGTTTGCTCTGGCGCAGAAAAGCCACGCTGTCGTTCGCTATCAGGTCCGGGTAATAGTCCTTGCTGTACTCGAAGCCGTGCTTTATCTTCTTCCCGTTCATGTTGACGCTGTAGTTGTAGTACCGTGAATTCATTATGAGCCCTCCCCACTCCCGCCAGCCCGGTGGTATGTACGAGCCGTTGTACTTGTTCAGATACTTGCCGAAGTACCCTGAAACGTGTGTTTGCGATAACGCGTGGATTGAATTCGCGCGAGGCCTGGCGCAGTCGGTTCGACGAACCGATTTCACCGTGGGACGCGAGCGGGGATCTTAATGCCGGTTGTTGCGCGTGTATTTCAAGGGGATAGCTATTTCATGGGATGGTAGGTTCGTTCTTTAAAGGGTTTCAAGAGGTCTCGTAAAAATCCCTGAATCAGGGGCTCGCGATCGTATGAGTAATAGTCGCACGAGGCGTGGCCGGTTCGTTACACCCGGGCCTGACGAAAAAAGCCCTCCACCCTCTGACTATCGCAATAATAATTAATGTGCTATGGACACGCTCGGCTCGTCGCAGGAACTGACTCATGTAACTGATCGATTAACCGTGCGGCTGACGGTTCACTTTTATTTCCCGCGACTGGTATCGGCGACCACGATCAACCGTACGGAAACTATGCGCAGAATTTCCTCCGAGAAATCTACACAATACACCGGGAATGAGAAGGAAATCGACTTGCAAGAAGGCAAGGCTACCAATGGCTGATGTCCAAAGGTAGTGGCGGTTTAAAAGATATCCACTGCCTGATAGAGTAACGTTCCCCTAAGACCACCACGAGGCCTCCAGGCGTTTACAAATCTCGCGTCGTGAGTCCAGCTGACGCGAAAGAAAAAGGAGCCCTAAGCTAATGAAATTTGCACTTTCCCACGAGAACCCTCTCCTACGGAAGCCACCGGGCGAGAAAATCCCGAGGAGCAGCTTTCCTCGCCGGAGGGCCCCGATAAATCAAAAGGCAATCCCATTTTCCGCCCTCCAAACCCCACCGTGCACGCGTATAAAGCCGCGTCGGTCAAGATTCATCTCGCCGAACACGTTGAATTATTCATACGGGCAGAGCATCAAATAATTAATTCAAAAGTACCGGAGCCGCGTCCCTTTCGCCTGTCCCTACATACCTGCGGCCGGTAGCCGCGGTAGGGCTCGGTGTATCGAGCCTATAACCGAGGCTTATTTATAACAGTGGCGGGGACTCGGTCGTCCTGGGCAACTTTTTGCCGGGCCAGGACCACACCGAGCCGGGGACCAATCGCATTACTCTCTCGTTTTGCGTTAACCGATGACATCTCAATAAAGGGCCGCCTTGTCCGCTAAATATAAAGAACAGTAAATCTTCCTGGAACGGGGGTAGCCGGTTCCAGCGAAAATTCCGTGGCCGCGGGTCTCTTCAACGACCCCGGCGCAGGGCTGGACGGCTCCAGGCGGCCACCAGATGACGGTTGACATTTTGTCAGGAAAAGTCTCATCTAATAAACGGTCCTTTCATCCGGGATCGAGACACCGGACGTTCCGTTGACTAGCGATAGCAGCTCAACGACCGGAAGATGGGAAAATGAAGGGGTCGCGGATTAATTAGCGACGCGATTGAAAAGTTTTCTCCGTCGCGTAGCCGGATACTTTTGGGGAAGCCATTTTTTGAAATCGAGACACGTTTCTCACGGAACAGGTTTAAAGGATCACGGTGATCTGACCGTGGAATTTGCATAAACGACTGCTGGCCCAGAACCGGTGGCTGGCTGCTTCCAGGATTGCGCTTTAATTATCGATAATTCGAGCTTGCTCGGCGGCGTGCCGTGCATGCGTCCGTCCAATCACGCGGGGCACCGTGTTATCGCTCGGTTAATCGAATTAATCGGGCACGAGTTATGCAAAATTACGCTTCTCCGGGAGGAAGAAGATGACAGTGTAGCCGGCTGTTACTCCCTGGCAAGTGCCTAGCAATTTATCAACACAAAGTAACTGAAAAAGTATTACTCTATAGTTTCTACTGGTTTCTAGACGAGGAACTAATTTAAATATCTTAAACCACATTCATCCGCATCCGCCCGTATCGATTCGTTTGCTTCATCCGCGGGGTCGTTGCTACGATCGCCTCAAGTCTACTCCACCGTGCACGCTGACTTAGCGCCAGCCTAAAAATACCTGGATGCACTAGGGCAGCCGTAAATATCAATTAGATCCTTATCGCGAAGCGCGATGCATGCTAGGAACGCGAGCCCCGTGGTACACTGCGCTCCAATAACGATCGAAGCCGCCCGTAACGGGGGTCTAATTGGCGCCTCGTCATTCCAGTTAATCACTGTCCTCGTGCCTTTCATTCAGATACGCTATCGCCTTGAAAGAAACGCATTCCTCTGGCAGCGTTATTACGGAAAGGAGGAGCCGCGGGTCCGAATCTCGCCCATCCACGCATCCATCCCCAGCGGTTCGTTCCTCGCGCGGAATAGATCGCGTTTTCAATTATAACCGCGGCGTGTGCTCCGACCATTTTTCATCTCCGCGTATCCGCGCCACCCTCCCCGGCTTTCAGCTCGCGATATATATGGTCGTCGTTATCCAAGCACTCGTCCCGCGAAAACTGGTCTACGTCAGAGGAGCTGAACCGTCGTCGACGTCGCTCCAGATTCGACGCGGCCCGTTGGCTCTGATACATCCTTTTCACGTGTCCGTCGGTCGGCCTGTCCCATATTCTCCGCTGCATGCCGTCGTATATCCGCTGCATCGACCGCTGCGGAACCCACCCCTCGTTGCTCCCCACGTCCACTCGTTTTGTTTGTCCCGAGTGGAGCACGGGCCGCGCGACTGGCGCCAGGATATCACGGCTCCTCCTCCTTCGTCCTTTTGTCCCGTTCTGTCGGACAGGCTGATCGACCGTGCCGCTGCGTCCCGGCTTTTTTTCACGATCGGACGTCGCGTCGGCACCCCGGCCCCACTATTTCTGCATTTTCACTCGCGTCGCGCGCTTTTTCTCCGGGGGCCGCCCTCGGCCTTTCCGGCTGGCCGGGAAGCAACAGGTAACGCACACCGCGGCATCGGTGGTCTCGAATCGTTCGGATCGACACACTTAACCCTTTCGGAGGGAGAACTCTCGTCTGGCTGGCACAGAGACTTTCTGCGTCTACCCTTTGTGCCGGGAGCCTTTTGTGAGCGGAGCCAAAGGATGGCAAGTTACTTTCGACGCGAAGTGTACGTACTATGTAGATTTTCATGTAGCACAGTGGATCCAGAAGAATCTTCAGAAAGCGACAGGGTGCAAATTAGCAAGGATAAGCGCACCAGGTATATTTAGAGCATCGCGATGCACCAAATCGGGAATAGGACTTCCCAATTATGTCGGTCAGGCGTTTCGTGCACCAGGGGTATTAGCCCCCTTTCCCGGGTAGGCTCGTCGATCGTTTGCATGCGCTGCTGACTCGAGCCTACGTTTGTACGATTCCACGTCAGTCCTTAGACCTCGATTTAAAGGTGCATCGCATGCATCCTCGGCTCTAACGAGTCTCTCAACGATCAGCCTCGTAAAAAGAGGAGTCGTGTGAATACAAACGCCGAGGGAGACGAGGGTGATGGACACGCGACTGGTCTCTAAAAAAATAGCGCCCCTTCTTGCCTAAGATTCTCAGAAGTTTGCTCTTCGATTGCAAGTATACCGAACAAACACGAAGAGTCCGTCTTAAGAGTTCCTCAGAATTCGTGGAAAAGCTTCGTCCTCGATCGCAGGAGGGCTATAGGGGCGAACGAGTTCTGCGAGGTTGAACGGCATCGTATTATCGATGCAATTAGGTCCCTTTTATTCACCCGTCATTACAAACTATTATATTCAATAAGAGCAACGATTCCCCCGGACATTAATCATAGAAACCGTTCCTGACAACTTTCACGGTACCAACAGTCTTACGCCGAGACGGTCATTATGCAGTTATCGTGATTATGCAGATAATAGGGGTCGATTTGTCTTATTACTAGCATGAGCGTCTGCTGGGTCGTAAAGATCTTATGCGTCCCGGTCTTCCTGCTCCTCGTTTATTCTCGGCTGTCCATTTTCGCCGCGGCGAGTGGGTTTCATCGAACGGGGTGTGCGCGACGCGCTGAAGAACCGTGCCAGGCAGAGTTGCAATCACAATGCGTGATCCATTTACAATCAATCGCGAGTCGCGCTCCATCCCGGGGAGGAACGCCTCTGATTTGCAGCTGCACCTGAATCGCCACGACGATTATCTGTTCCCGACTCCCACGCGTGCCGCGTTGCTGTTTCATATTTCTTTTGGAATCCGAGTGGGTGCTCCTCGCAGGAACATGTTCTGCACGTGTCTCCCCATGGATTTTATCCGTGGTGCATTTCCGAGGGAGATTATCGAGGACCATGGACACGGATCTTGGACGAACTTTATCTGCTTGCAGAGTGGAAGGAACGAAGGTGCGAATGGGTCTTTCAAAGTTTCACCAGAAGGGTTGAACTTTTCTACTGTCCTGAATTCACTGGCCTCTGCTAGACCCATAATTCACTCCTTTGATATCGCAAGTCTCGCAAAAAAATCACAGCCCCCCGTCCCCATTGAAAAAAGTCCGCGGAGAAGCCGTCGGGGCGGCAGCTTAAGGTGTCACGCGTTTTCGCCGAATCGCAGCGAGCCTCGCGCGCCTTTTGACAACGCAGAAGAGAGGGTCGCGAAACCCCGATGAATGCAGCGATCCGCAGGGCTGCACCTGCACCGTGGGGGCCCTTTTGTGCACGCCGTGTGTGCGACCCTCGTGTATCTTCCAGCGAGCGTGTGGGTGCCCCGCGTTAGTCCGGCTCGTCTTCGACCTCCTCGTCTTCGACCTCCTCGTTTTCCCCTGCGAGCCTCGCTCCTCTTTTCCCCTCGTGTCCCACGAGCACTCGAAAAACTGGCGGCGCGTCCTCTCGAGCCGCAACAGCCACGAACAATGCTCTTCCAGGGGTCTGCTGCTCGGCGCGATTTAAGTTTAGATAATCTCACCTGCACCAACTGGAGGGAACTTTGCATCTCTCGCGCATATTCGGTTGCTCCTAGGAAAAGTACCGTAGACCGTTTCCGAGCATTTCCTGCTTGGAAAACTTGTACTTCTGTTGCCTGATGTGATTGAAATACCTGGCACGGTGTTACTGCACATTTCAGTGCGAAGTTGTTGGACTGGTGGATCGGGCAGGATTTTCAAATCCTCGTATGTATCACTGAGCCCGGTTGAAGTGGTAGATTCTTAACTAAATGACCATGAGAGGTCTGCTCACAATTCGAAACGATTAGAGGATTGATTCCTTCGGTATTCAGACCCTTTGGTTCATTCAGGTCACTGAAAATGATATATCAGAATTGCGAAAGCAGAGCCCCTCTGTTTCTCACTATTCAGGATGTCGACCACCCCCGTCCTTGCGCGTTGTATCACGCGCACGTCCATGTAGATGCCATGATGCGATTCAATGGATCTTCTCAGTCGCGGGGGAGAGTAACGGCTACGTCAGCGACGAGCCGCGGAGCAACAACAGCGACCTGGGCATCCTGATAACGCCCGGGGCTCGCTCCAGGATCCTCACGAACGGTCCAGCCGACTTTCGTTCGGCACCGCCGCATCTCTGCTTGTATCTATGTTCACTTCCCTCCGTCCCTCTCTTCAGGGTCCTACGATCGTGTCCATGGTACACAGCTTGAATAGCGCCAGATACCGTCTTCTGTATGTAGGTCTTTTGCTCGCTGGCCCCTCCGAATCCCCCTTCTGATGGAACCCCTCGGTTATCTCCGAACCGCGTCAGTTTCAATGCAGATTGAAATATCTTTCCCCAAATCTCGTAGATCCGGCCCACGCTTCAAGCCTAGACTCCATTAAAATCTGCTCGCGTGAAAGAATTCTGTACCGCGTACAGGTCTCGAGGATCTCGATTGATTTAGGAGAGGCCAGCTGATATTTACGAGAGACATCAAGGGCTAGACGTACAGAGAGATTCGAACACGCCTAGGGAACGTGGACCTGCAGCAAGCATCGCGAATTATGGGACAACGGGCAGGGAAGGCGAATCGTGCAAAGCGATGTATCGTTTACTAGGATCTCTTCAAGTCATCGGGACTCTGTGCCCCCTTCACCGCTCTCCCTGGTTCCCTCTCGCTGTACGGTTGTACCTGCGATTCGAGGAATATCCCATTCGATTGCCATATACGACATATCCCGGAACCGTGCGAACTTACAAGCGTATAAGGAGATTTGTTTTATTACCGGCCGGCCGCGCGGCCTCGTGCGTGAGGGTCGGGCATAGGCTCTTCGGGGTACGTCGATGCGAAAATACGGCCGTGGACAATCGAGCACGCTGGTGGGACGTAAATTCCATGAAAGGATTCGCCATCCTTATAGGTATAAATTTTCTTACCGTGGACGCGACTGCGCGACCAAGCGGATCGTCAATCGTGCAATTCAATCTGGCTGTAAATATTTAAGAGCAGGAAGCGAGTACACCGGGACTGCTAACTTTCTTTGAAGAAACACTGGGCCTTGCTAGAATGAATCAGAGCTCGCGCGCGGGCTCGCGAATTAATGGTGGCTCAACCCCTAATAGCTCGTTGCAGGAGCGCCGAATAACAGTTCCGAAAAGCATCAAAGGAGATATCCATTGAGCGGAAGGGTCGAGGAGCATGGTGTTTCTCGTGCATAGCCATTTCCTGCCCACACCGCACGCCCGCCCCGGCCGTGCGAAAATCTGATATCGGTGAATTAGGTTTTAAGCACACCTATGCGAAACTACGTAAATTACATGGTAGGAAATAGCCGTGAGATAAGGGGTGTATCCGCCCCTGCGTGCTCGACCGCCGATACGAGACCGCAAACCTGCAACACCTCGACTGTATCTGAGACTGTTAATACAGTAGAGAAATGGAAGTAGATAAATGCGAAAGAAGGAGAGGAAGGTCCACACTATCTCGTGTCGCGGAGCAATTACTTCTTCAATTGGTCCACTTTGGCGGGCCTTTTAAAATACCTTCTACCTCTGGAAGCTACCGAACCATCGCTCTAGGTATAAACATTACGAAACTATACACGATTCAACGGCGCCTCGTAGGTACCTTTCCCGAAGAAACTTTATGGAAACGCGCGTGCAACGCGGTAAAACGCGAGACCCGTTAATTATCGAGAGTATTTCCTCGGCAGCCTCCAGAAAACACACCTCTGGACCGCGGGAAAAAATCGTTCAAGGTATAAATGCGGCGCATAGACCTCTCCAAAGAGAGACCAACCAGCGACGCTATTTATCGAGGGTATCGTGCAAACAGACTCGGTTGCACTTCTCTCTTAACTCCTTCAAAGAGCCCGAACGTGTACTTATACCATTCGTACCTTTCCCCCTTTTAAACTGTTTCGTTGCACGCCAGGCAGGATCGGCTAGAACACGGTCGCGTGATATCCTTTCCGAGAAACCGGCAGCGGGTTCGAGATGCCACGGACGGTCGGGTTAATAAGTAGATCAGCGTTCGGCATCGTGCTCGATTTCCATAGGCCGATCGTCGCGGCCCGGTGTGGGAGCCACGGGACGTCGATCACCCTAAGCTTGTTCCTCCGCGAAATCCATTAAGATCCATCCAGATATTCTATTAAGATATCACGGCTTGGGCAGCGATGCGGCGGATAGCCTTCCCATCGACGCTGCGCACCGAGCTGCAACGATCGATCAGCTTGGCGTAGATGCATCTCGTATCGGTTACACTGTGCTGCACCGAAAGGTCCTTGACATTTTCGACGGCAGTGCGCTGAAGGAGTGCGTCGGGTTAGGGCAAACACGCCGTTCGTGTTTGATGATCGTTTCCCTCCGCCGTTAGGATTTTCAGTTAACAGGTCTGACCGGTGCAAGCTACGCTACCGAATCTCTCCCCTCAGCGCTCTCGCTTTCAACACCTCCGGACTCGTGGAATCGAGAGTCCTTTAGTTATCCCACCGGTGGATCTATTCTCTGACTGGCGCGGCACTCTACGACCCGTGTGTGGCCTTATCATTATACCCCGTGGGCCGCAAAGGGCGTCGTAAGGTGGAAAAACTGCGTCTAAAGACGCTGTCGAAACCCTTTCTTCTTTCTATTTTCATCGACTCTTCGTGTGAAATTTACACGCCTCGCAATCGCAGGATCATCTGCTCGAATGGTTCACTAAATCCACGTGGTGTATACCTACTCGTTCCTTTCTTCCTATCGACTTGGTCCTCCCGAATCCTTCCAATAACGCCTCGTAAATCAGGGTATGTACACAGGGAATCACCCTGTACACATCGAATTCATCGTCCACTGAGAAAAATCAATGCGAAAGCTCTCAGCGCGGGAGGTTCCCTTGTATTTACTGGAAGACAAGCAGAACACGAAAGTACAGGAACAATCGAGGCAAAATACCGTTGCCCCGGCTCCGCCTCGCGTTTACTTCCTGTGTGGCGTTCTACGTCGACCACGGAGTGCAGTCGATAAAAGAGACGCTGTCATCGATCGTCGATCGAATGCCAGGGTTGCGTGGGTTCCGCGAGATTCAAGCTTCACGACTTGCTTAGATAGAGCTTCGTAGAGTTCGTACGAAAGTGCAGCCTCCTCTCTAGGCGCTAGTATCCCCGTTTCATATCTGTTGGCAAGATTCACGCGCATGCACCCTTGGCTAACAGAGAGGAACGATCGCGTACTAGTTTCTCGGACCTAATTAGCATCGGCGAATTCAGGTCTAGTTTCACGCGTTGTGCCTAGGCAGCAGCCGGGTCTCGAACGCGGCCTAAAGGTGAGCCGTAACGTATGCGCGCGTGACAAGATCCTCTTGCGAAGATAGCGAGGAAAATTTGTCGCCCCGGCCTGCCAGCCCCGGTATTCTGGTCAGGGACACTCGGGCGTACAACGGGCGACGATAACGAAACCAGTTCTCTTTCTCTTCTGCGGCCGTTCCGTGCCGGCGATCGGGCCCGGCCGTCGCGGATCACGGCTCATAATTATTCGAGGGACGATGCAAAACGATCCTAGACGCCCAATCGAATATTCCCCCCAGTCACGGTCCCGTCCGAGGCGTGCGGAAACGTGACGCCAACGAGCTGTGAGAACAGCGGCCTCTTAATTTCCGAGACGGGGAAGAAGGTACTGAAGTAGCCAGGCGGTCACGAGCAAACCGGATCGCTAGGAGGTTTGTTTAATGCAAGCGTGGCCTGTGTAATTTCAACTCATTTCACCGAAGATGGATAGCTGTCCATCCTTCTAGGCTAATGGTGAATCAGCACGGAGCAAATTGATTAATTATCGCCCTGCCTCTCGATACCTTGTCTTTTTACTAGGGGAGGGACTGGGTTAGCCATTAACCAGTGATCCCCGCGACTGGAGCGCTATTAGGAAGAGCGTGGTGGTAATTAGCATACATTTTCCAACATCCGAACAGATCGATGGGCCCCGTTGCCTCGTCGGGTTGCTTCGAGGAAGCGCCATGGAACCACCGGGATTGCAAGATTTTTGGAAAGCCGCCAATCCCCTGCCGGATGTGGACGAGGCTTAAAGGCTGAGAAACCCGGCCGCGTTCAGGGAGCAACGTCCTGCCAGCTCTTCTCGAATATGGTCGTACGTAGAGAAGTGGATGTACGGGCAAGGAGAGACGTCGTGGTTAAAGGGAATGCACGGGGCTCGAAGGGCTCTCCCGCCCGACAGGAGCAGTCCTGTCCTGACCATCGAAGGGTCGAACTGTCACGATCGTGAGAAGATTTTTGTCTCGGCGATCGCTGCCTCGCGCGCACCTCTCCACCGCTCGTGATCTCTTTTCTTATGGCGCAGCTCCCGCCGTCGAGTGATCGACGACGATGTGGCGCAGGGAATTCGAATGCACGGGGCCTGATTTCTTCGGTCGCTTTCACGAATAATCTTCCAGCGAGATAGCCTCGCAGGATCTATGCGCGCTCCGCAACTGAGATATTGCAACGTTTGCTCCAATTTACAAGGATCCTGCTCGGCTGCGCCTAGGCTTTTAAGAGGTCATGATAGCGAACGTGGTCTGTCTCCTCGCGGGGACCAGGGTCCTTTTCTTGACAGGCTGAGAAGTGGGAGAAAGTGGCTGCTAGGGATGGGTTACTGGGCGGAAGGATATTTCTAGTTGCTATTCGCTGTTAGACAAACGATGTCGTTAGGGGTAATGGGAGTGACTGTTCGTGGAAGATTACGATGATAATTTTAGGCACAGGAATTTCTTATCGCGTACCCTTGCCTCGGTGGCCAGATCGGTTACTACTTAGATGGAGCGTTACGTAGGTATATGAAGCGTGCCAGCTCCCGACCGTAATTACTTATAATGGATCCGCGAAGGCAACAGCGGAGTAATTTCCAGCGTAATTTGGAGATAAGTCCAGAGATTCGGAGATAAGCGTTGGGCAAAGTAGGCTATTCGGGGCAGCGCACTTGAGGTTCAAGATAAAAGTGCAAAGAAGAGGAAGGCTTAATCAGTTACCGTCGACTTGAAGGGCAGCTTAGTCAGAGGTGGAGGTCATGAGTCCTCTTTCCTCGGGATTACAATGTTCCTGAGCGTTTTAAGGTCTCCCTGCTGGAAGTCCTCCTAAGTATGTTTCAAATGAAGCACAGTCGTGAAGATGGAGCTGTTGGAACGAGATGACTTATCCGGCGGAGCCATTCCTTCTACCCTCCCGCTTCCAGGCGACTGCTTCTTGGATTAGGAGTCTAACGTGCAAATACCCCCAGTTCCATGTTGGGTATCAGAATTCATCGGGCGGGTTAAAACTTCGCGCTCTCCCCCGGATCGATTAATCCTCAAAGCCTTTCCAAACCGTTGCCACGAGGTCGACCGATCCTGCTCGGAGCGCGCTCCGTGCAGCCTCAGATCGCTCGGAGCCGCGCAAAAAGGTGTCTGTAAACACCTGCATCCGACGGGAAGCCCCCTCGAAAAGGCGAAGGGGGCAGCGCTGAAACCTTACCGCAGATTCGAACGAGATAACTCGACCGCCTTCGGTGAAATTGCAAAAGGACGAGACGCCAGAGGTGTCGAGTATATATTCCCCGTCCCTCGGATGTGTTTACCTTGAATCGGGCTTGCTCTCTTCTTCCTCTGGTCTGGCTCAATGCCGAAGGATACTCGTTAAACGTCCGATTCAGCCGCTGGACCGTTCGTCCTCGATCATTCAGCGGCGTTTGAAAAAATAAGTCTAGCGCTAGATCCGAACCCAGTCGACCTGACCGACTCCTCGATATCTGGTAATTGTATCCCATCGATGCATCCCAGACGCGAATGCATCGACGAGAGGCTGACTCAAGAGCGCCGGCAACTAGGGAACAATGCAAACACAATCGACGATGCAGATGCAATTCATCCGCCACGCTCGATGCTCCGACGGTTCCAGAATTATTGTTCCCGATGATCGATCGCGCGGAGAGCGACGCCGATGCAACTTCGATTATGTTGCAAACGTTTTTGGCTGCGTCGAGAGGAGTTTCGACCGACAATGAGCTTCGACCAAGTTTCGCTGTGGCTATCCGCAGCGAGGAAACACGGAGGAAGAAGCACAATTAGGCGATATCTGAACCTCCAGGATTCTACGGGAATCCGTTGCCATATTTGATCCGGCGCGCGAGCGCGTTTCGGTTGACACGTAATTACGGACCTATGAATGAGGATAAAACGCAACCTGAGTTGCCGTGCTCTTCCAACGACCTGCTTCGACATCACTCGCACTTCTTTCGAACTTCGGAGAAGGAGTGTATTAACAGTTCCCTGGATATTGGTATGGTCGAAGATTTTTGGCATTCAGAGGAGTGATGCTCGCGTGAAGAGTGATATTATTATTATATGATTTATTACATCATTACAAATAAGATTACAATGGCGAGTGGGCGAGATTCAGCATTAACTGCTGCTCTACGAAATAACCTAAAAAGCCGTTGGGCGGTAAGAAAAGGAAAGAAAATAAAGTAAAGTAAGATTAAGACAATTACCTACATAGGAAACCGTGATAAGATGAAAGAACGAGCACTAAGTTTAAATGAAGCAAACGACGACAGAGAACGTATATTAGAAGGAATGAAGTTATAATAATAGGAAGATATGTAGGAGGACGCAGTGAATTTGTAAGAGCGGTGGTGTGGCACAGACGAATAAAAACAACGTCTCGTTGTCATAGAGCCGCTAGAGTGTATGGACAAATTGGAGCGGAGCAGATCATATAGATACCTCGGCGTACCTGTTGCGAGTACTTTATAGACAAGACAGCAGAGATGGAACGTCCATCTCTGCTTCATCTTTAGAGAGGGAGAACGTTGGAAAGAAGGCGTTATGTGGTTGTACTTGCGAACATTATAAAAGAAACGGAGACACGAGTTCTGCACACGTTGTACAACAGACGAAATCCATCTCTGCTTCATTTTTAGCCAGCCAGAACGTTGGAAAGAAGGCGTTATGTGATATAAAGGGCGGACAGGAAGGCTTTCGACCTGTCCCAATTGAAAAATCTCGGCCAGAGCGCAATGGACCGTTTCCACGGCGGTAATTGCTTATGCAACAAGGATTTATCGTGTCGAACGTACTTGACTCCAATTACTCCGCCGGAGCGTTGCGCTCTCGCGCAGAAATAAATACAGGCTTCGCTTCAATTGAAGGTGGCCAGATTCTCTCTCGCGTTCGCAATGTCAGAGGTCAGCAAATGCGCGGTGACGTACCGCGACCGTTCCCTTGACTAATCGCCATCGTCGACAAATGGCAAATTCCTCTAACCGAGCGGCGATCGTTAAGGCCCAACGCGCGACCGCTAACGAAGAAACGCGGGGCGATAAATAATTCTTCAAGAATCCCGTCGCGGATAAACGCTACGTTGACAACTACAAATCGCCTGAATTATTGGCTCGTCGATGCTGAGCGACCACTCACGCGGAAAACTTCGTCGATCCTCGCCCTTTTCGTGACCTCCATTGCACGAAACCAACCAGGACTACTTAATTTTCAAAAGCGTGGTGCAAAGTGGAAGGTGATCATCTGGACGCCATCTCTTGAGGAGTTATTTCGAGGGGTCCTTCGAATTCGTTAGTCGATTTCGTTGATAAATCCTGATGGGACTACTTTGATTACTCGAACGCGAGGCCTCGTGCACGCGAAAGCAGAGCCGCAGCTCGCGTGACTCCTTCTGTGGACGTGGTCTGGAAGGACACCTTCGAGGAGGTGCCCGCGATCGAGAGGGGGTGAAAAGAGATCGGGTTGATCGGCGAGTACTCACCGGTACGATATCCCGCGTTGCTCAGGTAAGCGGCGAACGAGTGGGGCTCGTGATCTCGTTGCCACTGGGGGCTGCTGCAGTTGTCGTTGTTGGTGAAGACCTCGTGATTGTGCACGTAACGGCCGGTCAGCAAGGAGCTCCTGCTCGGACAACACATGGGAGTGGTCACGTATGCGTGCCTCAGCTCGGCTCCCTCGTCCCTTATTCGCTTCAGGGTCCGTGGCATGAAGTTCAGCGAACCTGAGAGATTGGACCAACCGCAACAGGCGATCAAAAGATTCGTTCGTTCATTCGTTCGGCGGATCTACGCGCGCCAAAAGGAACTCGACCAGGATTGCGAGCCACATAGAGGCTTCTATCTCTCGGGAGCGGGATTACTTTTTCGGAGATAGGGCAGATTCTATCATTAGGGAGTCGAATTTTCTCCTTCGTTTTCCCTAACCACTTAGCGTCACTTCCTTTCATTCATATTCCAAGCTAACCGTATTCCAAAAATAAATATCTATTGATAGCAAAAGCTTCTACTGGAGCTTTGAAATTCAAATGCGGAGGTAGCTGCAGCAGCTAGGTTAAAAATAACAGCAGAACTAACCCAGTTCGACGTCCTGATCGTCCGTCAGAAGCAGGACTATGTTCGGCTTTCTCTCTCTGGGCTGCTGATATGGCAGATAGGGGGAGTTGGACTGGGCGTTGTAATTGTTGTTGCCATTGTAATTAGACTTGTGAAGGGAACCGCGACGCTGACCACCGTACACGTCGTCCGCAGGGGCGTCCGCGTCCGTTCGCCTGGCATTGACGCCCAACAATAGCAAGGCCAAAAACTGCAGTAACTTCCTCATGGTGGCGGCTGGTCGTCGGTTGCAGGCTCTTCCTCTCAATCGAGTGTCATATCATGGCTGCTGCTCCTGTAACAACCGAGGCGTGTCGAACGTTAACGAACCATTGCTTCTGACATTGATTGGACGGAAACGCGATAAGTCTTTCTTCCGAACTCAGGCCTTCCACAGAACCAATACTCTACTTCCCCCACAATTGGCTATTTCCACGATAAAATCTAGTATTCTGACGTATCACTTCTATCTCCCATCCCTCTCTAGATCCTATATCAGATGAGTCATTTCAGTGACATATGTTCGAGGTATACTAAATAGATAACGGTAGCAATAGCTAGGAAAAACATGTAGAGGCACAGCATATGGTACAAATTATTCGTGATTGCCCGCAGAGACCCTCGATGCTCAGGAAGTCTCAAGCACCCTCACGTATTTGGTGTCTCCCGAAGAATTCTCGGAAGAATGTTCCGTCCAAACATAACTCGATCCAGATTGACACACCGATGTGTACCTGTCACTGGAAGCTTGTAAGGTATCAAGCATTACAAGCGTCCGCCCGAGCACGTTCCGAGCGCAAACAGCGCGCGTACCTCGATACCGAATTATAGTTACCCGTGCTCGAACAGCCTCTTACACTTAGAGCCGTCGCTGTTCCCTATCTAACGTTTTCAAGTGCCCGTGGTCCGACACGGAAATCAAGTTTACACGGCCACGCTTTCCCTTCTCGCGCCACACAAGACGATCCAGCGACCACAGCACCGGCCTCGGACATCGCTCTGGGGGCTGAGTAACAGCTTATTGAATGCGTGGCAGGATACGCGTTCGCTAATTATCGCCAGTAACTCGGTAAATGGCCCCGGTATCGAAACGTACCGTGCGAAACAATTACCGAGGAACGCGATCGATCCCCAGCTAGAGCGCAACACTAGCCGAATACCTCGTCGTCTGGACGTGATCCCCGTAACAGAATAGCCCCGGACCAGGTCTTGCTACTCGGAGAAAGATGAAGGACGTAAAAAAGAATGGACGAGCGCGGCCTAACCGGGCTGCAGGCGTACAGCGCGACCATAATCGGATAGCCGGGGGTTTTATGGCAAACCCCCGGCGCATTCCGTCCGGCGGACATCTCGCGGACGATCGACGGCCCTCGTAAATAGTCGTTAGCACCTGAATTATCCGTGTCTCATCGAATGGATTATAGCCGTCGCTTAAATCAACCGTGTACCCAACGTCTATGCTTTTACTCTAGGACCGGGGGATGGATACCTCTTTATTACTCCTCATAAATAGCTATAGCCTGCTCGCAGAAATAATCCACTCGGCAGACCTTCCATCAGACGTCCTGGCGCGACGTCGTGTATCACTGTGGACGAGTAGATGGCCGGTGTTAGGGAAACTTCGAACACCTGCGGGTCTTGGAATTGGAAACAATCGGTTGTTTAGTAACAGCGAGTAATACACTCGGTGTTACGTTCCAGTTGATCGTTCTTTGTTGAAGATCGGACATGTTGTAGCTGAGGATAGGTGGATAGATTCAGCAGTGGTATTTGAAAGATAAGGCGAATATTGCTGGGTGGAGAATGCTGCTGAGTTTTTACTCGTTTTGGGCAGACATGCCGGGGCACGAGCGGGCAGGAGGCATTTCGGGATCGCTCTAAAGGCGACCGGCGATTTCGATCGAGGCATGGAAGAATGGGAGACCGACGGTTTCAGCAAGGAAACGGAACACGGGCGAATTTACGATGCGGTTCGATCGGTTCCCACGGGCTGGATGGAAAGGGCATTTTCGCGGAGGAAGGGGCGGTATTCGCGTCGCGATCTTTCCCGCCCGACCTATTTCCGGGGGTGTACGGCCTTTTATTAAATTTCTCGCTACGTGCCATTCTGTTCTCGCTGTTTCGACGACGCGACGGGAATAAGAAACGTTCCTGTTGCCGGTTGTTACCGCGTTTCGAGTGACGTCCTCCTCCCTCCCCTTCTCGTTGCCCCGTGGCGACACACTTTGCATCGGAACATTAATTTCCTTCCTCCCCGGCGACGATATTAACTCGGTATTTCACTCGAGCGCTCCCCGGATTTCATCTGGACGCGCCTTTAAATACGATCGTGACTGGGAATAAGTTCAGGTGCGAGAACCGCTGGCAACTACACGGGTACATGGGAATCTACCGTCGTAAAGTTCACGCGGGCAGAGGTGTAGCGCTCATAGATCCGGCGAAAGCGAGATTTCATCTTCGCGCGGCCACCTGGCGAGCGGTGTTCCGCGGCGAACAAGAGCTTCACCTGTCCTCGTGCAGTAGATAACGGCGATAAAAGAGGATCCACGGGTTGTCTAATCCCACCAGATGGATTTCCTGGTCCCCCGTCGCAGTCGTCTAACTGCGATCCTCTAAACCGTTTATCTACGCTTCTTGCGGACGCAGCTTTCAAGCGGACGCTTGAATCTTTAACTCTTCGAAGCTGCTCGTAATTTATGCAGATTAATCGAACCATCTGGCAAAACTTGGATTCGTTCGAGGATACATTCACCCGCCTCGAGAAACATATCTTTTCTCCAGCTTCTCTGACACGCTAGAGGAAGCGTCAGGATTATGGATCGCTAATTAACGAGTCGTACTAGCGGCGGAGAACAGCGAACCGACTTTAGCCGGCTCTAGAGGCGGCTGGAAAGATGTCAGGAAGTGATGTCACGGCCGATCTGGCTGGTCGATCCGGTGGCTCGGATCCCGCATTAATTACCGCTAATTGATAATCACCTCGCCTCCGTTGGCGGAGCAGGTAGGCAAATAAGAGCAAGCAGGAGAGAGAGAGAGAGAGAGAGAGGCTGGGAGGGGCTCGAGCATCGAAGAAACAGCGTGCTCCTCTTTCTCCTCCGTTCGCCGTGCTGCGCACGGGCCTTGCCAAAAGGATCCTCGCGCGATACATTATGCAATTTATCGCGTCGTAATTGGGTATACGGACGTCGATTAATTCGTCGAGCTTCGAGGAACTCGGCAGAATTCCCTCGGCGAACACGGAGAACGGTGTCAGGGTCGAATAGCAATCGAATTCGAATACACCATGTGTCTGACTTTGACGGTGCTGCTTCTACTGATTTTCTCATCTGGGCGTCTATTTTCCAAGGTTCTAGGCTCTCCACTCGATTACGTACCACGGCACATGTCCCAACGCGATCCTCGCCACACGGGTCGCTTTGTAGGAGCATTCGCGAATGCTCTTCCGAGAATTCGTTAACACCAGAAGAAACGCTGAAAGCCAACGATTGTTTTACCACTTGACAGTGGGCACGCGTAACTTGCACCTTTTCAAGCAAACCCCATCGGGGCATTGAACCATGGCATTCCATCTCGCGGCTCAGCCGACCAGCGCGACAATAGCTAAGAATAGTAAAACAATAATCCCTCCGCGCCCGTTTCGCAACCGCGGGAATTGAGTAACAGCGTCGCTCGGCTTTGTCGCCGTTCCATTTACAGCCGTTGCCATCGCTCAGGCACCAAGGAAGTGACTTCGACATCTCCCGTGCTCCCTCCGTGCTCCTTCACCTTGGAAATCAGTAATGTCGTTCTGCGACTAATCCAGACGCAGCGCAGACTTCTGGGCGACCTGGCTCGTGAATATTGCGCCCGCGGTGTCGAAGAATCCCGAGAACAGCTGCATAAAGCAGAAGCGCTGCCTCGTTTGCATTCGATCGGCGCGCACACACGCGTGTTCCTCCCCTCCGACAACTCTGCCCCTCCGTCTTCTTTGATTCGTTTCCACGGATCGTTTCCTTTGCCAGCGTAATTCACGCGTACGAGCCAGCACGTCCCCGATGGCCGCGTGGGTGGCGAGCCATCGACAGATGCACGCTATATACGGCGCAGTAGGTCGCAGGTAAAACGGATGTTACGTGTAAACCTGCGACGCGACCAGCTCCTCTCCGCCGCGAGTGTAGGTCGGTCCTCTGTAGGTCGCGTCGTCGCCATCGTCCTGGAGGAAGCGGATATTCATCCGAGGCGTTCGCCTCGCGTGGGAAGCGTCGCGATATTTACGAGCAGCTAAACGATCGTGCCCGTTGATCACGATAACGATCAACCGGCACAATACATGGCGTCGGAGACGCGGGCGAGAATCACGTACCTATCTCTGAAATGCGAGCTCGCGCGCTTCGAGAATTCGCGGCGTTATATGTTGGTACCTACTGGGGATACGTTGCTAACTCGGCGGCGAGCAAATGGGCATTTGTTCAGGAACAGAAATGGCACATTGATATGATCTACCGTTGCGTTAGCTTTCATATTTTGCAACCGAGACAGCCGTTGTATCGTTTCTGACAGTTTCCACTTCGACGCTAACACACTTGCTTTCAAGCTTCGCTTCCATAAGTCTGATCTTTTTTCTGCACGGAATGGTTTGAAGAATCGGGGACTCGATCTATAAGCCAACACTGGTGGGTGTAGGTAAGTAGGTAATCGATAATGTTCCAAGAAACCGCAGAGTGTGGGATTTTGGACAAAAATCTTGACCGATTTCAATAAATTTTTTTTAACATAC
Source organism: Andrena flavipes (assembly GCA_963971345.1). NCBI lineage: Eukaryota > Metazoa > Arthropoda > Insecta > Hymenoptera > Andrenidae > Andrena > Andrena flavipes. The sequence goes on from OZ020480.1 coordinate 51,260,159, forward strand.
TCGTAAAGGAGTCAGCAATATCGGAGCACTGCAGTAAAACCTGTATTAGTTGGTCTAATCTATAAAAAAGCATTATTTAGCATAACGTAATATACCAACGTAAACTTTAGAGATTACAGATATTAAAAATTAATTTCTTGTAAATTAATCATTAGCTATGAAATAAAAAATTTACTTCAAATTTACGAAATTTATGTTTTAAATAAACTAAGTATAGCAGATTTAAATCTTATATGTTTAAATAGTATTTCAATTTTATTAATTCTGATTTTATTTCTAATATATAATTTTTTATTTAGTAATTGTAATTACAATATCATTTTTGTAGTAACTAATTTTATATTAATTTTTTATATGAAGTATATGTGATATGTGACATGCATTGAAATGTTATGCATGAAATGTTACATGCATTATGGTTTATTTTATAATAACGTTTTTTCAGCTTCAAACGTTAAGGGTTTAACTTTTTTATTTTCCTTTCAGTCTGAGAGAGATAATTGAGGGATATGACGAGGTTAAAGAGATACTGTAAAATATCTTTGTTAGTGATTTGCCTGTCGCACATTCTGCTGTATTTAGCTCGGGCTTTACGAAAAATTTTATTATTTCCTTCTTGTGGCTCTTCTGATAGCTAGCCAGACTGTAAATCAAATGATTTGAGAATGAAGCGACATATAATTCATATAAAGAAATTATTATAAAATTTTTTACCACAAAAAATTCTATCCTACTTACAATCACTTAAAAAAAAAAGAAATATACATTAGAAATAAAATCAAAACTAATAAAATTGAAATATCATTTAAAAATATAAGATTTAAATCAGCTATACTTGCAGTTGATTTAAAACATAAATTTTGTAAGTTTGAAGTCAATTTTTTAATTTATAGCTAATGCTAAATTTACAAAAAATTAATTTTTAATATCTTTAATCTCCAAAGTTTACGTTTTTATGTTATGTTCTGCTAAATAATGTTTTTTTTTATAGATTAGACCAACAGTTATAGGTTTCACTGCAGTGCTCCGTTACTGCTGAGTCCTTTGTGAATATTTAAAAAAAAATTATTGAAATCAGTCAAGATTTGCCCAAAATCTCACACTGTGCGCCGCGGCGAATCGCTGCGCTAGAAATCGTTGCTCGCGCCATGATTATTACGATTCCCCGCTGCTAGCACCATATCCGATGTAGAGGAGATGGCCGTTGGAGAATCCCACTGGACGTGGTCTGATGATAGGCTCGAGGAGCCGTCTGGGCTCGTAACGGATTGCGAACGAGTCGCGGATTAGGCCATCTGCGGTGTGCAATTGGCCGCGGCTCGTCGAGCAAATAACAAGTCGGTGAACGGTCGCGATTATCGCGCGTCTACGCGAGCATGTAGGAGACTGACTCCTTCACCGGCGATTCCTATTTCCGTTTCGACCACTTCCACGCTCCCATCGAAAGCCAGATAGCCCGCCCGATGGAATTACCGCCTCGAGTGCCGCGCTCAACGATACGGCTATACCACTTCGTTATCGACGTCGATTATTGCACGGGTTCCCGCGACTTCTGCCATTCCGTTTCCTCCGGGAGAAACGGAACGCCGCTCGATCGCTGGGAAACGGCCGCTTCGATTGCCCCTCGAGGCGACGAAACCTAGAGCGACGCCAGTTAATCCGGGCCGCCGATTTAATCGCCGGCGAACGGAAAGGCTGGATAGCAGCGAACGCGCCTCGGATGAAAGGGTTGACGGTGTCGCGCGTAAATCCTGATCGCGAGTTTCGCGCGCCCACTGCGGCATCCGATCCCTGACGTCACTTCCTGGAGCAGAACAGTAGGAACGGCCGGCTGAATTCAGCGCAATCAGATAATGCGGCCGACGTGTGTACGCGCGAGAGCAGCCGTGTTTCGAACTTTACGCGACGGGAGCGTGTGTCCATCCACCGCTGGAATGCTCTAGCTCGATGCATCTGCCCCTGTGCACTATGCTGCCGTTGTACGCGGCCGCCACCCATGGGGGTATCGACAATGGCCTCGTAGAGCCAACGATCCGAGGAATCGGAAATTACCTCGCAGCTGGTTTAAGGCGCTAACGATATCGCCGTGCGAACGGCTGCGCCCATCGACGGGAATAGATCGTGGATTCTGCTGAATCGATACCGTAGACGAGAGGTTTATTCGAGATTCTGACAATGAGTTTCTATGTGAGCGATGCACCTAAGCTCGAGAAGTTTGGTACTCTATCGTCGTTATTGAAATACAGCCACCTGTTACTACTCAGGGACATAGTATCGTGCTTGTAACGGAATTTATACGGTTTCGTGGGGGAATTCGTAGGACGAAGAGGTTTCCCGTGGAGGCGTTAGAATGGAATGAAACGTCGCGTTTCGTTTGCTAGTATTCCATGAAGATCGAGAAGGAATTCTTCTACGACCCACGAGGCTCCTTGAAGTCACCCGTTACGTTTTGGGGGCGATATTCAAACACATGTCGAAAGCTGTTCGCCTATTCGGACCTGCGTGGATCTGGTCGCCACATGTGCTGGAACGAATAAAGCTTGTCAGTGAGCTAGCTTTCTCTGCTCGAAAGGTTCAATTTATTTCAACCTGTACCGTTTCGAATGATGGAAGGTGGGCTCGGTGACTTCCTCGCGCCGAAGAGCTACGTCCACTCGGGTCGAAGCGGTGCTCGCTTGAGATTCGACAGGTTCGGGGAGAAGGGAAATTTCCTGTCCCACATTGCACACCTAGACGCGTGTTTGCGAGCACTCGTGGCCCCGTGATAGCCGTTTCCTGCATCCGCTTGGAAATCGCGCGGATTCGTCGATTAATTACTTAAACTGCCCGAACGAAGCGGTGAGATTGAACCGCGAGCACGCGTGGTCGACGATTTGCTCGTGACTGTAGTCACGGTGAATCAACGGGAAGGATGTTAAAACAATTAGCGCGACAGCATTCGTTTCGAGCGTTCGCAGGCCGCTTTTAGACACATCTGCGCCGTGCATTCGTTGCGATTGTTTATTTGCAGCTTTGCGCGAGCGTGGGCTAACGATTCGGCTGGGACAAACAATGCAGAGACTGGAACATGGTGGGATTATGAAGCCGATTTCATTAATTCTGTTACGCAACGCTTGGGTCTTCGAAAGTGTTCCTGGAATCGCTTTCAATGACACAGGGAACACGGTTGCATTCTGAGAGTACAGTCGCGACCAATGACACCCTGTCCAAAAAGAATGAGCGAAGGGTGAAGCGACGACGGAGGCGTCGAAACTCGTAAGGGTGAAAGAGGTGAAGGGTGGCGTGAAAATGAGAAACGACGAAGGCGCTGTCGCGCAACGCCATATCGTACGGGCAGTTACTGTTCTCGAATGAGTGGAGATTTCGTGGGAAAGATTTCCAAGGGGGCAGCTTCTCGAGCGCGACGAGATCGAGATCGTATCGCCCACGTATTCGTAAGCTCGAGGACCGGGTGTTTCAATGAAAGCTGTACGTCGAGCGAGGGCGGGATGAAAACCAGGCTTTCTTCGCGGTAAATGTCGTGGCCAGGTGAACCAGAAGTTTCCCAGGGAAAAGAGGAGGTAAGGTGGAAAAAGAAATCATCAACTTTATTTCTCCATCCCTCAATGATCTTGAGAATTTTTAACTCAATTTCACGACATATCGCGGTATTCTAAAATCTAGCAGATTCGAAGCTGCCAAACTCCCCCAATTCTCTTCATCGAATACGCATCGGCAGTCATTCGTTCCTCAAAAGCCTTCCAACCCTCGAAGAACTTATCCCTCGCGGCGGTCCTCGTTACTACGTGTCGAAGTGACATTCGAGATCGCAATCGGGGAGCGAGCGCGCGGCAAGAAGTGAAAAGGTCGCGGTTCGATGCAGTGGATAACGCACAATTAGCGACACGTAATTAACGAGGGTTGGAAAGGGCGGGAATCGGCGCGGCGGAGTGTTTACCCGGGTGCACGCGCGCGGGGCGATGCAAAAGCAAAAGGGGGAGAGCAGCGAAAGACAAAGTTGACAGACGGCCGAGCCGAGGCAGACGAGTCCGAGGGTGAAAGGAGAGGAGGATCGAGGCAAGACGAGGACCAAACAACCGGGCAGAGTGCTAGACTGCTTGGCGGCTTGATGCTCTATCCACCCACGCACTCGAGTTCCTGCGTTTAACTTCTAATTCACGAATATCGCGGACCGTCCGCCTTTTAGAAAAGCCGGCAGACCTCGTTTCTCCACCAATCCCACAGGAGTTATTAAAAGATACAATCTAATTTTTCGAAGAAACTATGCAAAAGGTTCGAGAAAGTAATGAGAAGCGATTGATCAGATTGTAAATAAAGGGAGAATACACATGTCGAGAATAATCGAGATTAAAGGAGAATAAAGATTCTTACACAGAATACTTCGCTTAAAAACATGTCCAAGTGTCACGTACCCTATTAACACAGTTTTGTAATATGCCATTTTAAGTTAATAGCTGGGTTGTAAAAGGAGAGAAGGTCGCGATACCGATTAACCCGTTTACGATCGCGGGAGATACAAAGAAGTATCCCTCGGTGAAAAGAGAATGCGGTTAATCGCACTGTTTATGTACAATCGTTGATGCGAATTTGTTTCGTTTAACGCGAGCCGTATGAGGCCGAGTGACTTCATTTATCACGAGAAAAGCCACGCAATTACGCCTCCCATCGTTATCAACGTTTCTGTTTTAAACACTGTAATTCGAAGGACGTAAATTCAGCGTTCGCTGTATAATAACGCTGTAAATCCCGAAGATTTTTCTGCCCCGTAAAAGTACATCGATATCCGAGGCTCGCCTGCCTCCGCTTTATACTTTCCGTGGATTAATACGCCAGGAATATTGCCGCGATAACGCGTGCAGCACGTGGCCGTTGCAAGCAGATAATATTCCTCTCTCCATTCGTTCCATCCCACTCCGTTCGTTACAGCAATTAACATGCCGCTAGACGGCCGTTTTTTATTAATATTTCTCCGCTAGTCAATCCGCCGTTTAATTGCTTCACCTGTATCCTACGGGACCGTCGTCCTTTTCGCATTCACCGAGCACCGCGAATGAACTGCAACCGCGGCTTGGAAAAGGGTTACACCCTCGGTGCAACGTGCTCCTTCGAGGACGCCCCTTCCCGTCCAAGCGACGCGGAATAATTTAATAATTCGAACATTAATTGGGAATCGGCGTTGTCGGAAGAAATGTACCGGGTTTCGCAAAGGGTGGAGCGTGCCGCGCAGAATAATTGGCGGATATCAATTCTAAATAGGAGGGACCAGCAAAATGTATTTCAGACCGAGACGTTAACCGAGATACCAGGAAAGGAGCGCAGTGCACCGTGGGTAATAATGACGCTCAGGCTACTGCGGTGTTTATTTCGGTACCGAGCGTCTTGGTTTTTCCCCTAGCCCTCCGTTGCTGAAAGATGACGTTCCACCCGGGTTTTGTTACACAAGCAGCCTCGTTACTTCTTTTGACACCCCAGAAAAAGAAGCGCGTGCACCAACGGCTGCAATCGCGTTGCACAACGCTCGCGCTCCCCCGCGTGAAACGGGCGCGCGAAGCTGCGCTCTGCGGCTTGTTGCAACCGCCTCATCCTTGAGCGAAGCCGCAAGGTGGATTAATAGCTCGATCGAGCCCCGCCGCTCGACAGAGGCCAGCTGATAGCGTCACCATCACCGTGACGAGGGGGGGAAGAAGAAACAACGGTTGATGGCGCGGCGGCGTCGATGCGATATCGATGCACCGCCGCTGTCTTCGGGGCCTGCACTTTAGTTAATGCAGCGGTCTGCGGTCGCAATTTCTCACGGGCCGCGATTCCGTAGACGCGTACCACCGAGAATGGCCTCCCATCTGCTCCGAAACGCGGCGTTTAACCCGCGTCCGTGAGGCGGCGAAGGAATCGCCGAATAAAGTTTCACGAGCGATGCACTTCGCGGCGTTAGATTCTCTGGGTCTGAGTATGTATTTAGGTGTACAACTTTGATGAAACGGTGGAAGGTAGTTGAACATTTGAGTGGGAGTCCTGTATCCTTCTCGTCGTAGGGTGACCTGTCCAGGGAATGAACGTTGTTCGTGTAATACGAAAAATTAAAGCCTATTGTGCTTATTTCACGTTGAAAATTACACCGAAATTTGGAGTGGACATCCACAGACGTCTCGCAAAAGCGTTTTTCTTTTTACTTCTACCTTACATGGCATTAATTCCGTTTATTCAACAGTTGTCCTCGCGGCCGCTCGTTCACTGGCAAAACTGTGTTTATCTGCCCTTTTTTCTTTCTTGAGAAAGAACTTTCGCTGCCAGTGCGGAGATTAAGTTAATCTACTCCAGAAAATAAATTTCAACTTGGGTAAAGGACATTATCTTAGAGTTATATACTTATAGACATAAAAGTATATGTTGTTCTTGTTATTTATTATTGTTTAATGTGTTTACTAGATGAAACAAACCTCGCCCATATATCATATAATTTATGTAATTTATGGTGATTAAAGTCTTATTATTATTATTATTTAAAGATCTTTGGCTAGGGCTTGAATATTCTTCAAACGCAATCTGCATTTCGAAAATCTGCATTTTCAAAGTCAATGAATCCTCTGAACCTCGTTATCCAGCGAAGTAGAGCCACTCGCTTCAGCGTTATATATGAAAAATGCTAATCAAGGGGAATAGAGGCGCTCGGAATTCCTGTCGGCCACCCGATCGCATTAATTGGCGCAATATAAACAGGAATTGAATTACCAGAGCGAAACTTAAAACGTTATCGATACTTTCGAGTAAATTGGCTCCGACTTCGTGAATCTGCGAGTCTCGTCCACGGGCGATCCAGTATATCACTAATTCACGTCAGAATTTTCGCGAAATTGATAAGCGCTGAGCGGCCAAGTGGCTGTGGTAATAGTTTAAATGATTTATTTATGGTCGAGAGCACGTCCAGGGGAAAAATCTAATAACGGGTTGACCGCCTCGATCATAATACTTAGCCGGTTTCCAGCTATCTGTCCGGCCAATTAAATTCATTAGCTGGAAATTGCTGGCCTGAGATACGCGGGCGCGGAAAGTCGTTCTCCCTCGATTTCCCAGCCTATCGCACTGTCCCGGCGTGTAAACATATTTCAGCAGCTATCCCGCCGCTAATGACGATCAATGTTTTCGCACGATTCGTTTGCGGTCAGCCGTGAATGTCGCGAACGATTCTGTTTGCCTTTGATATCTTGCTCGTCCGAGGCGTGCTCGTGTGACAAATGACTCATGTGTTTGTCGCCGCGAATCTCATCCCATGTAATCGCTAGACAAAGGTCAAAGCGAATACGTGGGACCGTTCGTTTCTTTAATAACTCGTCCGATTCATGGATTACGCGGGTGGACACTCCCGAACCTGTATTACGCAAAGGCCTAAAAATACCCGGCGCATAATCGGCACGTCGAGGAGTCTTTTGATCGGGAACTGGCTCGGGCTTTCCCCTAACCGGTGTTTCGGCCCGCCGATTAACGCGTACCGTTCAGAATGAATAATCGGCCGTTTTAATAAAGCCAACGCTCATCAATATTAATGACCCCCGTGTCTTTCCTCTCTATCGAACGAAACCGAGGCCTGAATTTTAAGAACGTCTCGATGGCTGTCGAGAGGCCCCCTCGTGTTTCATCTACTGATTCCTTTTCGCGAGTCTCTCGTGTCCGTCGACATGTGTCCACGTTCTTCTTGGGGATTTACTGTGAACGTTGCTGATCAACTTTCTCTAATCCAGAAGCCATCGATGTTCCTCGATTATATTGCTCGGCAAAGGAGGAAAGCCCTCGATGGGGGACGGAATCGGAGAAGAATGGCAAAGGCAAGGAAGAAGGCTCTTCCCTAACAGGTGGCGACTTTCTCAGACGGTTTGACGGTCGCCCCGAAATGCTCAGACGCTGGAAACGACAGGATGCGAATAAGTACACGTTGGAAGCTGTATTCCACGCTCGCGGGACGTTTCAATAAAGAGGCTAGACGCTGTAGTTCAATTCCAACTTGGAGAGAGGGATCCCCATGTTAAGCACCCTTCGTCGAAAGGGAAAACCGTTTATATCGGGGATATAATTTAAGCAACACGTTATTACATCAACGAAACGAGTTTCTCAGAGTAGAAAGGCAGACGACATCTCCATCTTTTTCATCCGAAACATACGTAGCATTATCTCAAGCCACTACGCCGTACCTTGAATTGAAAATCTGTCCGTTCAAACCTTCGCCAGCGTTTTACTACCCCATTATATTCCCCCATATCTCTGCTACTCACTGTCGAAATTTAGGGCTCCGTGAGTCCGAAAGGGTGGCTGGCAACGTCCGTCTATCTTGTTCGTGCGAGCAGGAGGTCACCGTTGGCAATTTGTCCGGGGCCAGCGCGCACCGAAGAGCCCCAGGCAAACTTTTAACGTTTCCTCAACGCCCCTCGACTTTTGTTTAGCCGTCCGTTCTCTCCTCGTGAATTACACAGGCCGGAATGACTGTAACCGTGACCCGGATACAGTTAGTCCGACTATTTGCGCTTCAACTTCTTTTCGCCTGTTGACGGATTCGACACGGTGTCACGGTTAAACACGCCCACCGATCCGTGTCCCCTTCTGTCAGGAACAGTCTCGCCGACGGCCTCCAGAATTCAACGTTTTAATTACAACGCTCGCGGAGTCAGCTTCCGTCCCTGCCTTCGCTTATCCGTATTCTCAGCACTGGAATGTCTTTGTTTCCCTGGAAACGGCGTAGGCTATCTATGTACTCGGCGCGTAAGGACGACACGCACGAGCACCGACACGATCGCCGGCCGTATGTCTCTTAAAGCAGGCAGAATAAGCTACTTACGGAGGCCTGAACCGGTCAGCCGTGAAGATAGAATGCTATATACGAGTTCGGTGGGCCTGCATTCCGCGGGCTTGTCTGTTATCTCGGATACCTGGGGCGCGTTCATAGGCGGCGCGTCGTTCACGAGAGCGCATTTACGGAAGCCACTGGACGATCGTCTAACTAAGCGGAGCGTGCCATCGCGTCCCTGGGACCGGTCTATGAAGACGTAGCCACCTCGGCCAAGCGAACCTTCTCGCCTACCGAGCCGAGGGGGACCGCGTCGGAGGGACTGGGTTCAGCATAGGAGGAGCAAGAGGTAGCGATGAATGTGTGCCTTAATGGTATTCACTGTGAACATACCGAGACGGAGGATGAATGGATCTTAAGAAGCCCACTGCTAACACCTCGCGACACCATCGAGATCAGCGGTGAGACGGAACGCGAAGGGTCGCCCGAGTAGCTACCAAACGACCATCGGATGAACTGGTCGCGTTAATGACACCTACCCTGCTGGCGATCTCGGTGGCGAGGATTTTCGAAAACCGTCGCACGAGAAAAAGTAATAGAACATAAAATATGCTCCTTTATCTGGATCTACTACTTTTGTTTGACATATTTTTTGATCTAATCAATAACTTGGAGGATATTATATAAAATCGACTTCGCGAGCTGTTAAATAATGATTTAAATGTTTAAAGGCCCAGCGGCACCCTTTCCCGTTATCCGATCGAGCTGAAACTTTACACAGATTTTTTTTTAATTATTTGGAACCATTCTGGAGGGTGGGTGCCCCGAAGAAAATTCAAAAGTCGAAAATAAGAGTCACCCTAATGAGTACGCGTAGCTTGATAGTCCGATATCCTTTGGTCCAGTAGAATCTCAAACCTCCAAGAGTCTTCTCACCAAATCCTCCGCTGAGAAAAATATTCCCAGCGCATATTCCCACGTCCGTTTCCATCGCATATCCCCCGCCCAAGTGGATCTAGAATCCAGCGATAAAATATCATTCATCGTGGTGCAACTCATCAATCATCGACCACGACTGCAGCCGCGGGTCCAGCGCGTAACACGGCGGAAGACACCTGACCGTGTCCACGCTCTTTATCATTGCTCGGAAAACGAATCGATAACAGGCACCACCGCGGGGGAACAACAATGTCGACATTACCATTTTCAATTAGCCGGGGCGGGCCCTGCGTGTCAATTAAGACCGGTTCCAGGAGGCAGCGCGGCGGCAACACGTGAAATTGAACGCGTCGGGATCAATTACGCGAAATAATCCAGTGACTCGCGGTTTATTATACGCGTCCAGACTGTCGGCGAGTATTCATTTGTCTCGCGGCTCGGTCATTTAGCCGGAAATCCGTCGCGGAGGACTCGTCTGACCGGTGACAGCCACGCCCGTCATCCATGACGGGCACAATCGTGGATGCAACGGGCTCGAAACGCTTCGGATCGAACGTTCCGAATAATCGGTCTCGAAAATGCAGCTGATCCGAATGCTCGCTGCACAAGGATCCATCGAATTAGAGAGCCATGCTGGGAATTCATTTACAAGACCGGGAATCAAAGTTCCATCAGGGCTGGGAATGGCGAGGAGATAATTTCAGTTTCATAATCGAGGGGGCAGTAAAGTGCAAGGCACGAGCGCCAAGAGAACGAGATATCGTGGCTAGCAGTCAGACGTTACGCAAAGAGCGCGTTACATCCGATCTCATTAGCCGATTCGAAAATGAGCGAAGAGCAGATGGCGGGCAACGGGAGAACCTGATTCCGCGTTGCAACCATTCGACTCCTATCTAGATGCAAATGGGAGGTATAAGCGGTTTCTTGCATGCTGCGCTTTTCCAGCCACGATCTCGCGATACGCACGAATCGACGAGCTTCTACCCTGCCCTTTTGACGGTACTATTTGTACGTGCGCAAGGAGAATTGAAAATACCTCGCGGTGCAACGACCCTGCCACTATTTCGATAGTTTCCGATCGTGGGTGGAACGTCCACGGAGTAGCAGAGAAAGCAGAGGGTGCACGGATTAAGTCGTCCTCTTCGGGCCTCTGTCGATTCAGCGCCACCCGAGTGCGTGACGAGTCTTGGGAGAGTCGAGGGGGACATAAATATCGAGATTGCACGGGTAGATCGTGGGAAAAGTGTCCCCGAAGGGCAGGGATGCGATGTCGCTGTGGCTACCGCCGCGGAATGCAACCGGGCTCCTTCCTCGCGGTGCACTGCGATTTCTTGTTCGCGTGAAGAAGTTCGTTTCGTGACACGGGGAATTCCATAGATCAAAACACGAGATGTGACATGCGTGCCGGCTGCTCGTGTCGTGGGAACTGGTTCGTACACGAATCAGGAATGTCCCAATGACAGTACGTGTCTTTCCTCCAGAAACCAGTAGAAGGTAGAAGGATATTGAGAACCGCGGCGGAGGAAAAGTAGTATAACCCGCAACTGGGGCGACATTAGGGGATAGAGAAGCGAGGCTGCGAGAAACTGCTATCAAACTTGAAGAGAGGAAAGATCGATAAAAAGGAAGCTCGAGAGACTTAAAGCATCTTCAATCCTCTCGGAAAGAATTTAATTGAAACACACCCACTCTATCGTGCGGCTATCGAACGCGGTGATTTTCTTGCGGCAAGGGGATCGATAGGTGCCTACAACCGACAACAGCCTAGTATCCTAAGACGAGGGATCGATGGCCAATCAAGTCCCATTGGCAAAAATGTGCGCGAGATGTGGAAATCCAATTAAGATTCCTTGGCGCCACCCAACACGACTACCGTGGTCGCTGTGAGTTAATCAAGGAAACGCGTACACGCGTGTCGTTATCGTTTGTCTAATAACCGCGCGCGGCAGGTTCGCAACTTATAACGCATAAATAAGCCGACGGGCAGTGTTTACGACACGGTGCACGTTTCCCTCTGGCACGCATCCGTTGGTGGTTCGAGCGACTAGGCTGGCTTGCTGGCCGACGTGTACGCGCCGCAACCTCTCCCACGCGGGTCGAAGGGAAAAAATACCGGCCGTTCCTCTTCGCGATCGTTCCGTGGCGATCTCAGAACCATCCATTAGCCCAGCGTTCATCGCGATAACGACCAGCCAGCCAGAAGAGTTCATCCCAATTAGAGCGGGTCCGCTTATTAGCCCCGCGACGTCGCGACGCCGCGGCAAATCGTTTCCCTTTATCTCCGATGTATCCTTTCGTAAATCATATTTCCGTCGTACGTGTTGCCAGAGCCGCGAACCTCTAGCGACACGGAGCTGGAGTAATGTGTGATTCGAGACGGTCGTGCAAAGGTTTGCTTTTAATAGGTGCTGGGTGTCGAGGCGGTGGACTAAGTAGTTCTTCGGGTTGGAGAAAAGCTGTATATTCTGTAGCAAAGTGAAGGATCTCAGAGTGCAACGAAACGCGCTGTGCTAACTGTGTAACGGGGCAATGTAATTGCAGACACGCGTTTCTATGATCCATTCTTCTTACCCTCGAGGCCTGAATCCATTCCTCAGAAACGTCCCGCGCATCTAATGAATACCGCGTGTTTGCAGCGCGACAAAAACGAGGATCCTCCAGTGTCACCGACGAAAGCCTTCCCTGACATTGATTTATAGCCGCTCTGCCCGTCAGTCGGTGTGATTTCTTGTCCGTGCGACAAGAAAACGGCGGACACTTCGCGGTGGAAAAGCGATCGGCTCCCTTTGCCGTTTCTCTAATCGCAGTTGGAGTTTTGCCCGACGTTACATACCGCGTGTAATAGACTGCGATCATTACTAGCCGATTAGCTTGTCCCTTCCAACGTCCCATCGCCTGACACATTCTCCCGACGATTCATTTAGAATCCGCATGGGAGAGTTAATCTCCCGTTCCCTCAGAAAAAATACGCTCCTTTTTAAACTTCACTTTTCTGTCCAGCGTATCCCACGACAGTTCATCGACTCTCCTTCGTTCCACATGTCCTGTCCCCCTGTGTCTAACATCTATCGACGGCCTGTACGCGACACGGGGCAGCGCCAAATACAGCGGGAGAGAGCTTGTTCGTTTCCGCGAGCGTTTCTCAGCGGACAGATACCGTAACGGCGGTTTAACCGGCATCTGGCGGCGCTCGTTTCCTGCTCGGCCGTACGGACGGCAGCGGAATAAGCCAATTAGGAGTATCGCGCGGCGGGACAATAAAACGTGCGCGCCCGGCGCGACCAAAAGAGTAATAACGGCCGATAAGCGGGCGAAAGAGAGTTAAGTGCGATTTAATGTACTTCGCACGGGCCCGGACAGCCGACAAGTCGCCACCGCGCTAGCTGGCCCATTGTTCCTGCCTCCTGCTCGCCAGGATTTCCCTTACGCGGATTATCGTACCCTTTATCACCCGCCCACGTGTCCTTTTTCCCTCCTCGGCCAACCCCGCATGTCGCTTTCCAGCGCGACTAATTGCGCGGCCCGATTTCACCCGCTAGCATTCGCAGGCAAAAGCGTAGCACGCGAATCAAACCCCATCCTGCTGCGGGGAAATATAGTCGTCTCACGTACTCCGCGCCGCGAGTGTGTTAAATCGAATCGAATCCTTTATGGGTCGTAACGGTGGCGAGAGAACGGCCGAGGGAGAGCCGTCCACCGAAGGAATTCGTTTTTATGGATTCCAGAACGATCGCCGCGTATATTGATTTCATTTTTGTCGGGCAATGGGCTCTTTACTCGGCCAGCGGAGAGGGTATTGAATCGTTTTCCGCGGGGAGAGCTTCGATTCCTCGATTCTTCCCCTCGAGTGTCCCTGGGAGTCCTTTTCATTGGCGACTCTTTCCATAATCGCCGTTGGAGGGATCTCCATCGGAGTCTATTCTTCCAAGCTCTCCATTGGCGTTCGTTCAACGTTCTCTCTCGAGGGTGTGCTCGGTGACAGCGCGTGGTAGGACCGTATGAAGCACTCGTTCCGAGCAGCGGGTAACGAGGATGACACGGGCTACAAGTGTCCGCGGATGTCTCGCAATTAGCTGGGAGGGCTCCTCCTTTTTTTCCTGATTGTATTTAAATGGGCGATCGGCTCGGTGCACCGCTGGCACGAGCGCCGTATGACCTTTGCGAACAATGCCGCGAGGCGAGCACACGAGTGCGCGCGGTTATCGCTTATTGTCGACAATGTTACGAGATCACGCGACACCGTGCTCGTTTTTCTGTCACTCGGTCTGGCAGCGGGGCTGGCTCGATTGCTAACAAGTTGCCACCGCGGGACACGTTGTCCGTTCCGTGGTAACCCTGGAACGTTGACCCTATGGAAGAGGGTGAACGCCGGCTAATTGCAGCGACCGGCCCGTCCGAATCGTGATTAGCGTTCGACAGTAGCTCCATTTACCTTCTTAGTCGCACGAATAACGAACAGATCGCGCCTGTAAACTACTTAGACCCCAATACCGTGATCTCGTTGGAACAGAGAATGCGTCTAATTAGCGAGGAAAATGGGGGCGGTGGGTCGTCAATGCCTCTCCTTGATTCCCTATTTGCATCGAGGCAAGTTCGATTAAACGCGGGCGAATGAATCTTGGAATCGACTCGTGTGGGTGGCTGCGTCATCTGACGAGCCATTAAGTAGCAAGACGTGGAATCCGACGTGAAATTACGGCGAATGAAACGGCTGGTAATTAGTCGCATACATTATGCGGGGCCACAGCAGGCACGGAGTACCCTGCTGGGCCCCAGGGATGATCGATCGACCGGATTGAAAACGATTTCGTCGCTACTTCACCCCAACCAGCGCTCTCGTGGTTCAACGGGATTAACTGGTTACGAGGAACGATTTTTCCGGCTCGTTGCCGCAGAGGAAAGCCACTGGATTTTTATCAGCGCGATCGGGATTGTCGCTGATGGCGTGAGAAACGACACGGAGGTCTACCAGCCGTGTAGAAGTCATTTTACGCTGTTTCCAAGAGTGTACACTTGGTCTGTAGGGTAAACTCGGGTATGTCCGTGATAGTTTTAGAATTTGTATATTACTTAACTGCTAATATTTACATATTCTGAAGTTGTCATTACATCCTCTGGTTACTTCGTGATAGTTCTCACTAGCCCGTGACATCAGTTACTTTTTTGTATTATTTTACATTAGTTTACATTACTTTATATTATTTTATATTATTTTATATTATTTTAAATGATTTTACATTACTTTATATTATTTCATATTATTGTTATTTTGTGTATAATTAATCGTTTCATGATCGTTGGATGTTTGAGACGTAAGCAAACATTGTTTCTGTTATTGACCATCAGAATTTCTCCAACTGTGCAATCAGAAACGCAGTCTCAGGTACACGAAAAATAAGAATTTTGTCACTATTCATAAGCAAAAATAACACTGATGTCTTATTGTATGATAATATTAAGAGTAACACTTGTTAAGGTGCTATTTTACCATCATTTACTGCAGTTTGAACTTTCCATTTATCTTCTAAAGCATATATAATACATAATCAAGCGATCGTCTACAACCACCACAAAAAATTTCACGAAAATGCGCTGCTGGAACAAAATGCTCTCTCACTCTGTCACAATAACTTCAATTAACTAATTATTTTACCACCACATAAACTAGAAGATCAATCCTGTCTGTTAGTTTTTGTTCCATCTAAATTGAGTCACACAATTTCGAATTACAGATAAATGAGAAAAGTATCGCGGAGTAACTTGTACCACGAAATTACCCAAGTGTACCCTAATCTCACAAAATTCTCCACTACCAGCAGTTTTTAACCCTCCTTCGGGGGCGTCCTCGATGTCACGAAATTAATACGCAATTAAGTAGTAAAGAGCGAGTTGTTATTACTAGGTTTTTCTGAAGTCCTTCCGCTCGTGTAGGCTACGTTAATAGAGAGACTATAAATTCACCCCCGACTCGATGAACTTGCGTGATCGAGCGCAGCCAGCTGTTGCTGCACGTTACTTCGGAGGATCGAAGGTCTGAAATAGCTCGGGAGGCGTAATAATTCATTGGCAGGCTGTTTAGATTCCCTTACCTTTAATTAGGTGTTGATATACGTCGGTGAACGACGGATTTATACGCGCCGCGAGGAAATTCAGATAAGTGCATCTCAGGCCGAACCAATTACCATTTTCTGAAATTAGAAAGCAGAGTGAATTCCTGGCCTTTTCTCTCCAGAAATGATGCAACGATTTATCTCCGACCAGCGTTCGTCGACGCCACCCTCCCTCTGTTCTCGTTTCCTTCAAACGCAGTCTCGTCAACGACGAATCGTGCCATCGACGTTCGTCAACCCCCGCCCGTCACGTCACCGATAAAACAAGCCCTTCCCACCATCCCTTTGCTTCCCCCCTTGCTATGTAAAGGAACATTTCCCGACGTTGCATCGAGTGGCACACGAAATCGTCGAGTGTCTGCTTGCCTGAAACTCCGGCCGAGGAATCAATATGTCCCGTGGAACGAGCCTCTGTGTACAATAACCAATCGTTTCATTCGCCTACGATGATTGACGGTCGGTTCGTCGGTGACTCGACTTCCGTGGCCATCAATTTGTCCGTCCCTTGCTCCTCGAGCTTGCCAACACGTTCGCCCGTCCGCGCGATTTTCTTCCCCCATGCGAAAGCTCGAGGAAAAAGCGCCGACGGAACGCTGATTCACGACGCGAGTGAAAAAAAAAAGAGAACGCAAGATATGCGCGCTGATCGGCGCTCTCCCAACCTCGTGGAACACCTCGTGACTCATGTAAGCTGATGTAGACTGATGTAAACTGGTGTAGGGTACGTCGGGGCCAGCCAGGGTCACGCAATGTCTTCAAACGTCCAAGTAGCTGGGATCGGTCTGACGCGAGAATGGCGTGTAATTTTCAAATGAGCCATTGAAAACACATCTAAACCCTCGCGCCGGGCTACTCTGACGCGATCTTTGCACTCCGGGCACATTTCTCTCCCCCCGCTCCCCCCGGGGACATAATTGATTCCCGCTTTAGAGGCCCGTCTTACGAAAACAGGAAATTCTCCGACTCCTCGGAGCAGTCAAGGATCACTCCGCTCCTCGTCGTACAACAATCTTCCCTACGTAGTTCCTAAGAGGCCCTCAGCATCTCCGAGGCCATGACAGATGGGGTGAGTCCAATTGAAACGAGTCGGCCCATCAGATACAAAGGAAACGTTCCTGAGAGAGGCGCAGGGTACAGTTTATCGTTCGCAATCGCGACAGATATCGTTCCCCCAGAAATGCCTGGATTACTCCCCCTTCGCGATCGCCGAAGTCGTTTCATTTCCCTCAGTCTCCCTCGGCCTCTCCCCCGGCCGAATCGAACGTACGTACCCCTCTATGGTATCGCGAGGATCCAGAGCCGATACGGGCGATTGATAAATGGAGAATCGATACCCCCAGCTAGAGGGGACAGCTCGGGCCAACGTCATAAACAGCTGACCACGTTTCGGTAACATATGGTCCGACAATATTCCCACCGCGCTGTCCTTACTGGACACGCCGGACATTGCCTCTCTCTATGATTTTCCCCGGACCCACCCCAAACGCAACAGCAGCCCTGGCCGAGCACAATGACGCGGGCAGGAGGGGAAAATTAGCTGCGAGGATCTTGGCCAAAGGAAAACAGGGAGGTCCCTCGCCCCGAGGCGCGCTTTAAAGCTCGGCTTCCAAGCCTCTTTTGTTGCCTATAATTATGTTAATTCCAGGCGAACGGATCCCACGTTACCTCGATGTTTATCAAATACTGCTTAAATATTCCACCATTGAGGCGGGCCCACGGGAATGGGCCAACCCGTCCCCCCCGGTCAAGAATAATGGGTCCTCGAGCTTATTCGAGGACAGATTGAAGAATTCTGGTGGCTAGAAGTGGGAACCATCGGATGACCAAGAGACCTTTCATCAACCCCTATTCTTGAAGAATTTCTACATCCTTCTCCACACTCCGTTGCGACTGTTCAACTTATTCAAAGATTCGATGGCAGTGCAAAACCGCGTAGTATAAGCAGTTTGTAAATACCGCGGATCTGCAAAAGTAGCAAAATTTAGATTTCACATCACGGTTTCCAAGCGTTGTTTCGCTTTTTTTAAAAGTCACACCATTGATGTTAGAGGAAGTGCAGTATATTTGGAATATTGTTGGTAATTTGGAATACCAAAGTATCTAATAAACTACTAAAACTATTTAATTTGTACAAGGAGTGCTAAAACGGTCCCCAAAAAGTTCAGTCAAAGGAATCCCTTAAAATGGCTAAAAATTTTTCATCCCCCTGTAAAATCGGTAAAATGCAAAACCGCGGTATTTACAAACTGCTCATAGGTACACGGTTTTGCACTATCATCGATGATGTTGAACAACAAACCCATTGAAATTCAGAGACCTGCAAACTCTTTCTACACAATTGTCTCCTCCAAACTTCCACAGTGCGCAGAAGATTACAGTGCAGGGCAGAGCTATAGAAGGAAAGAATTCCAGGATCCGTCCCCTAAAGTCAAAGGACACGGCGCGCCCAAGCAAAGGGCGTAATAACGCGCTGGCCTCGCGGGACATAATTTTCGCGCGTGGAGGTCGCCGCTCGCCGTTATGCAAATCGAATGGCGATGACTTCGCAAGTCTCACCTCGGCGCGGCTGGGTTTTCAGCGCGCCGTGAATGGGCTGATGCTTTAATAAATCGCGCTGCAGCCGCCCTATGAATCGCGCATTTACATGGCCGCGAAGAAGCGCTTTTCACGCGCCTTCGAGCACGACGCAATCGAAATTTCGCGTCACGATCTCTCGTTAATCTCCATGACGGCTCATTCGCGCCCTTCACTTGAGATTCCTTCTTTCTGGCGCGCGAACAGAGATTCGAAACAGAGATCACGCCGTTCGCGGAATTGTCTCTTCGTTTCACGCCGCCAACCCCGAAATTCACAGGTGGGGGCGCTTTTCACGAAGCGAAAAACGATACCCTTCTGTAGCCAGCTCGTTCGGAGCTGGTCAGGCTCAAGCGGACATATCGCGTTTCGCGGTAAAATTATACAGGCCGCGTAGTTTCCCATTACATATTCCCAAGTTTCGGGATTCGCGATCCTAGGAGACTCCTGGCGTACTCGAGCATTCATGTAAGCTTCGATCCACCCTCGCTGGTGCGATATCTGATTACTAATCACGTGGTTCTTCTGCACCTTTTCTTGCGGTGATTACGCGCACACAAGCGCGTGACGAATGGTGCAATTACATCGTGCCCCGTTCGCGATACGACCAGTTGTTTCGCCTCGGACAATGGAGCCTAATTGCAAATCCGTCTGCCGTTTACCAGCCAGATCATTCTTGGAGCGGTGAAAGGGTACCGGTCGACTTATCGCACCTCCGTTATCGTCGCCGTTTATTTCTCGTATCACCGGTGATAACGGAGCGGCAACGTACTCCACAGTCTAATCTGGAACGGCACACGTCGCCGAACCCGATAGACTCGCGTAAAATTTTCTTATCGATGACTCAGTTTACCGCTTCTCTTTGGTATCGCCGTAACGCCACCGCTTCCGCGACGCCAGAAATAAGTCTACCACCGCGAACACTATGACCGGACAGTCTCCAGATTCAGGAAAGATTAAAATAGGAACGATGCTTGCTCGTTTCCTGATTCGACAGCTACTCGCCGCTTTCTTTCCCCTTAGGTGTAAGTGTTAAGACTTATAAGGTGACTTCTGTATCGCGCGCTTATCACTGCTTCGTGCACAGTATCAGTCCAGTGCTTCAAGGTCCCTCAAGGTCGAAAATCGTCTCCTTATCATCTGATTCAGTAATACAGCTGTATGCTATTAATTGCCCTCCATTTTCCGAGTCTGTTCACTACGAGCACTTCGAACCTTGTATATCAGATCGTTCGACTCGTCTTCCAAACGCGACCACCAGAAAGTCGATAGGGAAAGGTACGATATCCCATTTGAAGCACCTACGAAGAGCCTCTGCGGTCTATCTGCCTTTATCAGCGTTATCTCCCGCACCGAAGGGAAGCATTTCGGCTACCCTGTACACTTCGACGGCCCAGCGAGAGCGGAACGCCACTGGGGGGCCCGTTGAGCGGTCGTGGATCGCTGCGTGCTTCGATGAATTCCTGCTGGCGCTGATTAAGTTGTCGCAATGTAACTCGGTCCCGTTTCGCGGGATCAATCTCTCGCCGAGACTCGTTGCGTGTCCGATTCGATGAATAATAAATCCGCGCGATAGGATAACAGGAAAATTCATGCGCGAGCCGAGCGAGCCGGGGCCCCCTCGATCAACGGCAACGAGAGCACAGGATTTATAGAGTGGCGCGAGTTACTGCGGAGTTATTGTAACGTCCGTTGCCCAATCGATCGACCGAAGGAACGCCGATCTGTCGGCCAACGACAGCGACGCGCCGCGATAGCAACGAATCGTCAAGGAGAAGTTAATGACCGAACGGTAGACGGCTGTAACGCTTCTAGCGAGCGGCGGCGACCATTAGCCTTAACACTTTTAAGCTTCACGGTCGCCTAAGGTTGGCCGGTGCACGGCCGGGGAATTGGACGATTGCCCAGCAACAGTGTCCCCGTATCGCCGGGCCCCGCGGTATTAACATTCAGCGCCGCGTAAATGAGTTAGACGTACACATATATATTTATCATCGGCTAATGCACTTCCGCGAAAAAAGCTTCCAAGAGCCTCTCCGGCACGGCATCGATCGTAAAACGCTTTATATCCAACCCCGCATACCACGGCCTTTTCTTCCTCCCGTGCTGGGCATACTCTTCTTATTCCCGCGGTGCACGCCTCGGTCGTTTCTCCAGCGAACCTCTGTGTTTACTCCAGAACACGATACGTTTCCGTGATGCTGTTGAAAAAAATCGCTTTGCATAATCGCGTCCTCGGCTACCGTGCGGAATCGCTTGCGCAATCGAGGCCCAGCGCTGTCTAGCGATTCGAAGCTACATAGGCGCGGATACGAGGCTGGGAAAGGGGCTTCTCTTCGCGAAGACGATGGGTCGATTCTCGCGTGCCACCGCGCCTCGTGCCCCGCGAACGGAACGAACGCGACACACCTGCCAGATACGGCGCACGCAATTACCGCGTGAATTACGCGATTCCCACTGGTAACCTTTTTACCGAGGCGAATGCCAAATCGCCGGATCGATGCTGCGCCGTTGGAACGCGGATTTTCGTTGCGGGGACGGTGTTTGCCTCGCGAAGAGAGGCGAGATAAGGCGCGCCACGCGGAGCAACGATGATCGTGCATCATCAGCAATAGCGGGTTACTCGGTGTCGGGCTTAATAAGTTGCAGGGATATTAATTACCGCGATAACTTCGCGCGATACGCGCGACGATGCTCGCGGCTAGGCGAGCGCCCGTTTCGCCTCCGAAAATGGATCTATCTCGGTCGACGCGGTGAGTGTTCCTTCGCTTTTATCAGCACTGCGGGATTTAATGCGATAGAAGTTTTTTTTTTCCTCGGTATTTGAGACTCTAAGTGATTTCTGGGGGTGGTAGAGAAGTCTACTTAAGCGCCGCGTAAAGGCGAGATTACTTTTTACTCCCCGCCATCCCCTATCCTGGATCTTAATTATGTGTCTGCTGATCGTCACTCCGGTTCCCTGAATGGGCGTATTAGGGGAAGATTACCGCGACGGAGGAGGCGAAAGAGAGATATCATTAAAGATACTATCGCGACACCAGACGTAAAGCAATCTGAATCCTACGGAGAGTAGAGACACCGTACAAAAGCCCTGTTGAGTCACACTCCCGTATATCTAATACATCTGTATCTAGCCGTCTAAGGGCTGACCCTTGGCTCAAAGAAGAATTATGCGACAGCGTGGACGAGCAGATGCAGCGGCAGAGTGTCGGGCTGGTGCTTGGAGCCCCATTACGCTCGATTAACTTATAAATCTCCTCGAGACGAATGTACCTCTGCCCACGCGACTCCATATATTTAAATTCTCGCGATCTGCTTTCCTAATCGTGTCTGGTTAACGTCGACGGGACTCGAAGGCAATTCGTCTCGATTCCGAGCGTCAGGAAAAATTCAAGACCCCCCCCCTCCCCCTCTGAGAGTAAAAAAAAGTCCTCCAACGAGGGTCGTAAATCAGCCGTCGAGAGGAAGTGAAAGTTTCGTTAAAACTAGCTTTATTACGGCAATATATCTGAATGTTTGAAACGACCGTTCCCGCCATTCGCAGTCGCGAATAAGACGCGGAACCTGAATTTCGTTAATAGAATATTAAATGCGCGGCGGTTCCTTTGCATTCCCCGCGTTTCCTTCGTCCTGCGGGCCGATGATTTAGCTGTTCGAGGCAGCGTACTCCATCTTGCTCGAATACCTGGCCTCGGCTGGGTGGCACAGAACGCGGTCCCGAGTCCGAGGCGTAAAATAGCGTCGTTGACACGGTAGAGACGGTCAGGGGAAAAATGAATTACAAGGCCGGTTACGAATTAGTCGCGGCGCGTGCAAGCCGCGCTGAATCGTTGCTGGGTCCTATTATTATTCCGCGTTCAACGGTCACCGTCACTGCTCCGCGTATCCATTACTGTCCCAGGCGTAATACACGTGACAAATAAACAAGTGTCAACACGGGACAGCCAGATCTGTGAAAGGGAACGGGATTAAGTGGACAGGAAAGAAAGGTAACGCGTTTGGAAGGACTCGTTGCAGAGAACACGGAGGAACAATGGAGCATAATTCTCGGTACCGCTGAGGAAACGCGTGAAACCACCAGGGACATTCTACTTAAATTATGGCTTTGTAAATTTCGAAGTTCGCCCGATAATTTCCTCCGATACATTCTCGATCTCTCGATCTTCCTACCCTACGTCGCGACCACTGTGCTACCTGAAAAAGGGTGCTTACGTCAGCTGGCGGATAGACGCGACATTCGACGAAGCCAGAAGAAACTTTAGCCCCAGCTTTTGTTGGCATGCAGCTCTTTGAAATTCCTGAATGAAAATTCTACCCCGAGAAGTTTCATCTACCTGGAAAGATCGCTACAGGGAAACCGAGTTCGGGGAGCAAAAGAAAGCTCGAGGGATTCCACCGAGTTAAGCAAATGCTCTACAATGGCTGTGATATGAAACGGTGACAAGTTCGGTACAAACCGAGTCCTTCCTAGGTTTCACCAGACAATCCTCTTTCACTATTTCATTTCCTCCAAGTCCATAATCAAAGCTACAGTCACGTACAGTCGCCTAAGGCTCATTCCACGTGAAGTCGGACACTTTTTGGAGTAACGTTTCGGATTTCGGTGCAACTTGGATATGTTTAAAAAATTGTGGATGTTACAGCTCTTTGAAATATAGTGTTTACTTTTTTCCAAAAATTGTAACTGTTGAACTAACAAACTGATAAACATGACCTTTTGTTTATAAGTTGCACCAAAATCCGAAATTTTACTCCGAAAAGTGTCGAACTTCGCGTGGGATGACCTCTAAGTATTACACACACGTGACAAAGTGACTGATCCATCGAAGAAATCGATAAGGAAACGGCGACCGGTTGCTGGGGAAAAACGCGGCAGATGTTCGACGGCGCCCAGGCGTAGACGTGGACCAGGGTTGTCGTTCCCAGTTCCCAGACGAAAAGCACACCCCCCGTGTCCCCCGTCGACCCTGAAAGCCATTTAGACGGGCGAGATGTTCGCGGTGGCACTTGAAGGCGTTCGTGGCGCGGGCACAAAAAGCGACGGGGGTGCGGTCGGTGGTTCTGGTGCCAAAATGAAGCGGCGAATGCGCCGTCGAGTGGCTGGGCCCCGACTCTGGGTACTTAAGATTCTTGTGCGTCCGAAATGGCTGCTGCGCGACCAGCTAACGACCCTGCCACCTCTTCGCCGTCTTTTCCGTTTGAATTTGCTGGGAATTTCGCCCGGGTGAAAAACCGCTGGCACGCGTTCGAAGGATTTCGCGAAAACCAGCCGCGGGTCAACGTTCCTTTTGCTCGCCCTCGAAATTACGGACGTGATTGCGCGAGCAGAAGTCGAGGGCAAGGAACGACGACCTTGGTCGCGTCTGGATGCAAGGCATCGAAGACTTCACGGCGGTAATTCGTACGAGGAGCGATGCACGTGGAAAGTCAGCGGAAGACGAATCACAGCTGCCCGGTGGAATACGTTATTCGAGTCACAGCTCGCGCCTGATTAATCGCCGCGCTCTCACGACGCGTTTCTAGCAATTTGATAACCCCGTGAATTATTCCGTTCGCTCGCTGTTGATGATCGATGCGTTTGTAGGGGAATTCGTGTCGCCCTCGGAGGCAGCTGTTAATCGCCACGGACTCGCGAGTCCGAAACTTTCGGGCCACGCGGACCGCGAAAACCCAGGAACCACGATCGCGAACTGGCGCAGGGAGGAAGGAAACTCGTCGGCGGGGTTTCTTCCTTGGTTCGTGGCACTTTCACGACGATAGTCGCCGTGATTAACGATCGAGAAATGAACCCGCGACACGTGAGAATGAAAGAGACTCGGTCCACGTTTCTTGTCCCGCTGCTCCGAGAGGATCGCGATCCAGAAACGCGATTTAAGGGAGCTGTGGCTATCAAAAGCCCATTAAACTTTCGTCTTTTGTTAAACGACCGTTCAGCGTCTTGTTATACCAGTTTTTTGTCCGTGCTCAAGCCTCTGCATCATCTTGGACCGGTCGCGCCGCAGCGATTTATATTCACTGACAAATTTATCTCACCGCCTGATGACGCCACGTTTTATCTGCACTCGCGTCGTGTAAATCGCGGATGGGACTGTGGACGAGATTCGCCGCTGTCGAACATAGATATCTTTCGGTTCCTCGAACAGAAACCGATCCCTCTGACACTCGAGACTCGGAGAGGGAACGGAATTCGCAGTGTAAATCTGGCTGGCCAGAAATCTCGCTTCCTGGATGCGCGAAATCGGATGTGTCCAACTGGCTGAAAAGCTGTTAATCCCATTTGCGTGAAATGCGACGGCCTGGTGCTAAAGAAACGCGAGCAAAGGGCAGCAGGATGGATATTGGGCCGACAGCAGCCACAATGGGTCACCATGGGCGGTCTGAGGCCGAGTTACGACCATGGGAACCATCAAATGGAATCTAACACCTACGGTGCGGTAATACGGTTTTAACTCACCGCTGGCGGGCCACAAATCTGCATAAAATATCGAATTTCGGGACGCCGCGCGAACGGATTAAGCTTTTCGAGGTTTTTAGTCTTCGGCGAGCTCGTGGGGGACGCATACTGGGAATCTAATGTAAGAATCAAAAGAGTGGAGGGAACAGAATGAGTTTAAAAGAAAAATGAATTTCGACCGTACGGTGCAGGTTTTATACAGCGTGTCTCGAGTCGAGGCCTGTGCAATACTCACTGTTCTTGACCGGGAGCAGAGATAGGCAAAAAATTATTTCAAATAAAAAATTGATTTCGAATAAAAGACAAAAATTTTATTCAGGACTCATCAAATAAAAATAACCCAGATTTATTTTTATTTCACATAAAAATAAGCCAGAGTTACATTTATTTGAAACGTTACAAATAATTTTTTTATTAATTTAATAACTCTGGGATATTTCTATTTGATGACAAATGCAGATGAAGTCTCATTTATTTGATACGTTATTTAAATAATGCCCACCTCTGCCGGGGAGTCCTTGTGTTGACGCTATCGAAAATTTCTTATGGCCCTATCTAATTTACGACGGGCCTGGCATCAACTGTCCGGACCCGGCGTCGCCGTGCTCGCCTTTTGGTAAACATTCGCACGCGGCTGCGCCTCGTTCGTTTAGCGGTGTCGGATTTTCTAACACTAATTATTCCAGACATGGGAGTCTATACTCAAGCTTTTGCCAGTGAACTATCGTGGAATAAATCATCGATCGACTCGCAGCACACCTACCCGTTACAGAAGAAACTTCCAAGCAGCTATCGTTTTATAACCATAAATATATATCTTCCCTTCCATTTGCTTTTCCAATCTTCGTCAACAGATTGGGGCCAGGAATTCCCGGGAATCCTTCAGAGATTACGAACGGAGAAGTGCCTTCAATCTGCTTGTCAATCGTCTAAGATGATAAAGACGTCCACTCGTCCCCGTGCTTCGTTACGACAATGTAACGATCCCGGGGCGATACGATGCAATCAGCCCCGAAGGACCATCGCTGGAGCGCAGTGGCTGAAGAAGACGAGCAAACACGAGGTCTTACCGATCGGCGTGCCAAAGATCAAGATACCTGCCCACCTATAAATAGATCCAGCGAGATCGGCCTCGGTAATGAGCGAGCGCAGTCCGTTTATCAATATTTATCGCGAAATATCTGGCCGTATAATAGAATCGATTCCCCAACGATAAGGCGAGCCATCGGAGCAGCAACCAGTGATAGGCGATGCTGGATCCCAAGTTCAGATCGCATCCATCTCGATCACAATTCGATTGGCTCATTTATTCCTCGCTGGAAATTATTCCAAGCCTATAATGGAATATATTTTTAAGTTAAAATACGCTGGGGTACTCCAACAACTTAGCTCCGTATTTAATTCCTCGCATTAAAATGGGAAACGCTCTCTCGTCATCGAGTTTCCCCCATTATCTAACTTTGCGACTACAGCGAACACGTGGGTGTCCGCGGGTACTATGCGTCGCGAATAATTAAAGGGACGTAGACAGGCTACGCGCAATGCTGTTTTCTCCGGCACAGTGACATAAAAACCGTTGTAAACTCATCCACGATCGGCCACATACGGAACAGACACACAGGCTATTAGCATCAAGCCGTGTTATTCAAGTACCTGGTGGCCGCCTACCAACTATCCTCGCAGAAGTAGCGATCGTTCTATCTGAAACGAGGGTATAAAGTTACCCGTCCCGTGTCGTTAACATACTCGAGAAAGTTACTCGTCGATAAACGCGCGGCACCGGCCCTCGGATATCTGGATCGTTAACAATCGTTCACGTCATACCACGCCCGCTAAACGTCCCATTATACTGAGATCGTAGTTAATTCATTCAATTGGAGTTGCTTGGTTCCAACTCGGTGTAAATTCGATTTAAAAGCGATAACTCCCGTCGGAGAATATCGGAGCAAGGAGCGCTGGGGTTAAAAGCATGACAGCCTGGGAGGATCTCGCGGGAGTTGGAGTAAATACTTGGGTAGGTATATTCGACGTTCGAAGTCGAAGATCCGCAGCAGCAGAAGAAATCGCGAAACTTTTACCGCCAGCCAGACAAGATCAATATTATCGAAGCCGAGAGCAATACCACGAAACTGGTAAACCATCGTCAGATAACTCTTGGCTGGTATCAACTTCCGTTTGGCAGTAGCATATTTCGTGGAAGAGCTGGAGCATCTCGACTTTGATGACTCCAATAACGAGCGCCCGTCGACATTGCCCTATCACCTTCACCTTTCAATGATGGAGCTCGATAATGATACACCCTGGGCAGAAGCCTGGATCAATGAAACTAATGAAACCGCACTTAATAGTTTTTTTGCAATTTTCGCAGTCACAATATTCATCGGTCTAGACAAGTGCTTACGCATGGACGAAAAAATGCAAGTAACGAGCAGAGCAAACTGTCTGCTCGTCTCTTTTTCTGACACCGTCCTCGACCTCGCGCGCTTCCTCCAATATTTATTTATCACGAGTACCTACTCCGAATCTGCCTATCGAATTATGCGCTACTTTATGCCTCGGCAGGTGATTTCGAAACGCGTTCTCACCTTAATTCTGAATCGCCAAATGGCTTTAAAACAGGCGTTAAATTCGCCAGCAGCACGATGGCCCCGTTTTCCAGACGCTCGCCGCCGTACGCGCGAATCGAACTGGCTAAATTCGTTCTGTGAGTGCCACGTTAGGAAATGGACTCGAAATTTATCGCCGTTTCGCGCGATAGAGCTTTACAGTCGTTTTAACGCGCGCGTCTGCGCCAGTCGTTTCGTCTTCAATTAGAGGATCTTTAATTTTGCGCATTACTGTGCCGAGGTTTTACGACTCCCACGGCGGGAATCGATCCTCCGTGACCAGTGAAACTCGAACCGGCTACCCCGTATGGAGCGGCTAATAGTGGATCGTAACTCCGTTATCAATTAACGCGACGTCCCCTGCGATGCCGAGCGAATCTCCGCTCGCGATTAAGGCTGAACCGATCGCGGGATCGTTTAAGTTCTACCCCCTATAAATGTGGGCTTAGCAGTTGAATCGATTTCGTAGATAAAGGCAAGGAGCATCCCCGAAGGATCCTCGAGGAATCGTAAAACGGAAAATCACTGGCAGGTGGTCCGTTCGTGTGCGCCACAGGAATCTCAGCACATCGATGGTCTATAGTACCGGGGTTCAAGCTTTAATAGAAGCTTTCCCTGGCCAAGTCGTTGAACTCTCGTAAAATCGACTTCATTTAGTTTAACTCGTTCATTCTATTCACGAAATGTACGGGGGTGGTCAAGCTGCCGTGTCGATAGCACCGAAATTATGGAAGCCAGGTTTGAATATCGAGAAAACTTTCTCTGGGTCAGGGAGCAAATTATTGGTGCAACGGAGACGTCCGTGCGTCGTTATCCCGCTCGAAAGAGTGTGTAAACCTTCTTTACTGCTCCAAAGTCCCAAGCTGCGCAGAAGAATTTCCGTTTTCGATCTGCTCGTCCTTTCGAACCTGCCTCTATTTTAAGCCCGCGCCGAGTCGCGAGCGGGAAATAAACATTCCTCGATAGGGGCTTGCGCGGTGTTCGAGATGGAGCTTGCTTTTCGAGGCGAGCGCGAAAGCCCTCGGTGACGGCCTCTTAAATCACATTATAGAGATAATTCTGGCCCTGTACGGCGGAGGACTAATTTACCCACGCGACATGTGTCGCCAGTGGAATAATTACACCGTCCGCGTAGCTCCGGTTACTGCAGCGTCCGCAAACACTTCGGTCGCGATACACCGTGCAGAACGAGAGCGGGACAGAGGTGATCTCCCCTTGCGGCCGCTCCTTTTACCAACCAACGTGTACAATAAGCCGTTAATCATGCGATCGAGCCACGGGGCTATGAAACGCAGGTGTCTGCGATTCTGGATCAATCTGCAACCTGTCTGCTCGCGTTCCGCGAATTCCACATTGATCTGCGATCGCACAGGCAATAGAGAAACTGAGGCGCCAGTGATCGAAGAGGATCACGAAAAGATATATCCATATACATATGTCACACTTTGCGAGCAAGGGCTTCTCGATCCATCCTCGTTCAATCCTGCTGATGTCGAGTGATTGAATTTCGATAGAACAGCGCAATAAAAGGTGATGCATCGCGCGAGTATCGCTGAGGATGCTTCGGTTAAAGCACAAGTTCTGCGATGTTTCCGAAAATTTCTTGATTACTCCGATACAACCGGTCGCGATTCGAATTCGACTGCCGAGGGTTCGGCAATGCGTTCGACGCATCGGGCAGTTAGAAGAGGCTCCGCCGGACAAATGGAGTAGCAGACAAAGGGTAAAAATATTCCGAAGAGGTCCGAATTCCTCTCCGTGCGGCGGGACGGCACGTCGGCGTGAAATAAAACGCGCGTCCCGCAGAATATTCGAAAGTCGGCCGTCTCGGGTCCCCCGAAGCCGACTTGCCAACTCCCAGACTGCATATTGACCCAACCGACATATGCATTTACCGTCTTTTTGCGATTCCTCGAAGTGACCAGCGGATACACGCGGCCTGGCCGGGACCAGGAAAGCCAGACACAAAGGAACTACGATTCCCGAAGCGGAGGCGCAGATTCGGTGGTCGAAAACTCAGGCTCGACCAGGTCTCGTTCGCGAAACGACTTTTCAAATTGCCTGCGCCGCGCGATGAAAACTTTGACGTGGTTTACGTAACATCCGAAACGCGGACGAGAAACAGACGCGTCGATGACAGGGAGATTGTTTGGATTTCGACAGGGTGGATCGCGAAAGAATTTCTTCACAGCGTACACATTGCTAAACAGTAAGAAACTTCATAAAATTCAATAACCTTACAGAATGGAATATAAGAAACTCTCATCTACGCGTACCCACTCGTTAACTCGTGTCACAATAGTCAGGTATGTGATTAATGTTCACGCGAACAGGGTTCTCCAACCTCGAAGGAGCCCGTTGAACGGAACTCGGTCAATTTCTACAGAATTATTTGCACTACCTGCGAATCGAATGGAAGATGCCGAGAGATTCAGTATTCATGCAGAACAAAGTCCCGAATGCAAATGTGCACTCGTCAACCTACAATCGGTCGCGTAAACTCGATTCTCCAAGGTTCCCCTTACTTCGTAAGCAGCGAGTCGCGATCCCACAATGTTAATAAAAGTATGCGCTCTTGGTACTCACTCTTACGGTCTGGACGTTGTTGGATCCTCCGGAGCGGCTGGTTCCTGAGGCAGAGTCTCCTTCCGCCCACGGAAACGGTGCAGGTCGTGGATGAAGGCTCCGTTAGCAGATGGGCTCCCCGGGATACCCAAGATTCGGTTGCCGAATATGTGGCACGGTAGGCGAAGAGAGGAGGGCGGAGAGTGCACGTGGCGAGAAGGTAAAGCGCGGCCGCGAAAACGGCTGGCTACGACACGACCTCGCCGACGGTCGCAACGAGACTGAACTTTCAGCCCGCTACTCCAGCCTGGAAACAGCTGCTCTGTCTGCCTGCCAGCCAGCCAGCGCCAGAAAACTACGTTGGCCGTCCGGCACACCGTGCCAAGTGCATCTTCTGCGTCCCGATCGGCCGTGGTAGGGGCACGCCGCAGAAAAATCACGTTTCACCCTATTGGGGACCCTCGGCGAGTCGCCCCGCTTAGGTAAACCGCTTTTACGGCGCGTCAAGCGAGAGTTAATTGAAAGTTTCTCCAACGTCGCTGTCCGCTGTTTCCACCAATCCTTTCCTTTCATTTTAATCGTTAGGGGTTGCACGTTGCCGTTGCCGTTTTTGTGGTTCTTTGATAACAAATAGGGAGCAGTGATAGGTATCTTCCTTCATGCTCTTCAAGATTACAAAGTTGATAATGATTCCAAATTAATTCTCCTGTAATTCACTCTGCGTTCCAGAAGATTAAACATGATTCTTCCTCGCCAAGGGTACGAAGATTCACGAACGATTCCCCGAAGTGGGAATCATTACCTGAGCCAAGGAGTACCACCCCTCGCTGGCAGCTGTTTTCACGTGTAAATGTTTACATTCGTGTCCGTCACGGGGTAGTTCGCAAGGGAGGCACACGGCTCCACTCGACGTCCCGCCTGTTCATTACGCGGATGCGAATTTAAAAGTGAGGATCTATTTTTAAACGGTCACGGCCGGCTGGTAAACTCCCCCGTCGTCGAGGAAGAATGATCATCGCCAGGAACGAGTGATACCGCGAGCATCGGTAAACGTTGATGTCCAGGCGATCCTCCCGCTGAAAGCCGCCAGTCACCAGGATCGTAAATTCCTCGTCGCCGTGGCGCAGCTGAAAAACACGGCTGGCCAGTAGACGACGGACTCGGTGAATTCCGCGTGTATATGCACATGCACGGAGAAAACACGGAGTGCGACACAGTACCGGTCTTTTATTGGGCGAGCGCTAATGCGCCTTTACTACGTTTACCCCGTCATTTACCTACCGTGCGCTGTAAAACGGCACCTGTGCCAGAACGTGCAACGGCAGTCAAGCAGGGATTATTACGGAACGTATCATTTGAAGCCCTGGCTGCCATGACGACCACGTTTACTGTGCCAAATCCGAGAGGAAAGTTTGGACAGTATTGGGGTGGTTGAACGACTGGCAGAGATGTATGCGGTTCGAACTCGAACGACCTATCTGCCAGCAGCGATAAGACGAACTTGAGGAACACTTCGCAGCAGCGTGCGTAATGCCGAGAGCTCGTCAACTCGTAAGTAGGTACGATTTAACTCGGCTTTTTGGGATCGCGAAATTACGCGGCCTGAGTAGCTCCGACTCGAGTGTTCCATTTCTTGGTGCACGTTGACATTCTCAGTTCCCCGTTATTCTCTGGTAGCTCCATTGTCAAGGAGTTTCGAAGACCTGCCCTTAAACACCTGCATAGCATTACCACTTGGAATTCGAACCACCAAGTGGTGTTAATCATTTAATCCCGCCTCGGCGAGGCAGCTGTCTACGGTTAACGCTTGGCAGCCGATCGCGACTCGCCAAGACTCACGAAGGACTCGCTCGGTCCTCGAGGCTCTCTCCGCTGAAATTATTCAGCCAGCCGTTCTTTTTTCTACCTCGCGTCGCGGCCTCTTCATTCAACAGTCCGTCTCCGCGTGTCTTCTCGCGAGAAACAAATCGTGGGCTCTTCCCCGCTGGCTGAAGAGCAGCCACTTGTTTGGCGCGGACGACCAGCCGCTTCGAGGCGTCCACGTTTCCCTGCCGTCGTTCTCTCCTCGCCAAGTGGCATGCATAACTAAGCCCTCGTCGAACGCGATCGAGTATTTATTTAGACACCCAGCTTCAGAGTCTATGGCGCCAGAATATTTGCGATATTGGGGTGGCCGCGTCCAGTGGGCGGCGGTGGTTCAGGTGAAATGTTTATGAGCTTCGTAGAACCTGTATGCTCGGACCTCCTTCTTCCAGGTGCGAGTAGAATTCTCGAGAATAACCCGGCGACTGTAAAGCAGCCGGTGAAATATACCTTTAAGAACATTGGGCCATAAATGCGGGACCAGGTATTAATATCCACAACTTTCTTGCAGTTTCGTTCAGCCGTAGGCACTAGATATCGGTATGTAGATATAGTCGAGGTGGAAGTAGAAACTCGAGGAATTCGCGAAACAAAAGTTGTAAGGTGAATCAAAGTGTACCGGGGGCCGATGAACGTTAGCCGAGGTTCTAACATTCTCTAGCTTCTACTCCTACTGTAATTTCATTCGAGAACTTCTTATTGGAAAACAATCAGAGATCGAAGCATGAATGGCGAAAACTTTTGCAAACTGCCACATAAGCGATAACAACGGGCATTCAAAGGTAATTCAAATTCCCATTGCTCCAAGTTCGTTTCCATTTTAATCCACGTTGAATACGAATTTACAGAAAATACGTAGTATGCCTAAGGAACGGGAATTTGCACTTTGTTGCTCTTTGAACGAGAGAAAGCGATGAGAAAAGTTCAAGTTTGTAATTTAATAACGATTATTTCCACGTCCAGTGTACATAAAGCAGAAGTGGCAGCGAAATAAGAAGCGAAACGCGCATTACGGGTTACGAGGTGTACACACGCGCATTTGCATGCTAATTTCTCGGGGTCTTCCGACGAGCAAAAATACGACTCACTTTCCGCGTGCTTCGTAATTATTCTGTGCTGCCTGAACCAGTAAGCCGTCAGTCGGCCACTCACGTGAGTACTTTCGTCTATCGCGTCTACTTCTCTCCAGGACCCCCTGGGGGCATAATTAAATGGTCGTAGATCATGCGTAAACGTAACCTGATGGCGTGTAATAACGATGCTTAGACGCGATTGTCATGAAACGATCGCTCGATCTGCTCAAAGACGATGTCACGTTAACGTTCCACAGGACTCATTGAAACGAACACTCAATGGATGCACTTCTTCTGCTGTAACTTTAATCTTTTGATCAAAATCTCGAATTTATATGAATTATATTAGAGAGTCCACGTGGAATGGCACATGTTTTACGCATCCTATATTTTTTTCAAGTTGATCCGAACCTCTGTTCATTTGCAAATACAGCAAAACCAAGAGAAAAAGATTCGAGAAAAACACGTTTAATGTTTCTGCGCAAAGGCGACGCTATAAGTTACCGCTTGACCTTTTTAACTGCCAAATCAACAATTTTGCGAATTTTAATATAAACCAAACGGCGTTTTATTCAGAAAAGATAGTAGTTTCGGAAAATGCGATAAAAAATTATTTTTTCGACTGCCTAAGTAGTCCCCTTAATGGCTCACAGTTTACGACACTCTGGCACATACATGAAGCAATTTTATTGCTCTTGCACGGTATGTTCTTTCGTGAAATAACCCGTGGGGTCCCCCATGACCCGTCTTTGCCGTTATCATCAGCTACGAAGACACAAGAATGTCGGCCGACGACGTGCTAAAAGGTGGCACATGAGGTAACGTTAGAGACGTCAGATGGGAAGATGTGTGTCGAGTAGTCTGCCACCCTTCGAATCCGTAACACACAACGTAGCTGGGAAGCTCGCTGCGCCATGCATAATGCACGGACACAAAGTAGAGATGAGCAGGGGACCTGCCAGTAACCCGGGGGACGCTGAATCCGCAATGCAAATTTCGCGCGAAATGTTGCGATCAGTTGTCGCGGCGGTATCCCGAATTTTCCTTTTCTATAAATAATTTAGGCCCGTCGAAGAAGGGAAGGGTATCTTGCGTCTTCATCTCGGACCTGTTCTGTTTTCTTTCGATGAGAAAAGAATATATTTATGAGGACGGAGCAGATCCCGTCGAGATCTGGCGCGGTGTAGCATCGCACACGACTAGACGGAACGTGCATTGCAAAGTCAAATTCTGTTCCGAGGGATAAAACTGGAACAAGGAAAACTGCTATCCGCAGCCGTGGAATGCAGCAGCTTCGATTTCTTCAACCACGACGAAGCATTTTGTAACTGACTGCGTTGTTAATACACCCATTTACACTCACCCTGTGGAATATAGAATTCGAGAAGTATCGGTATATCGGTATACCATATTTAATCAGCCACATTTTCCTCGACTGAACAAGCACCCCTTTCGTTCCCCCATGATGGTCGCAGGTAAGAGGTGCTCAAGTTAGACGAGCAATCCCCATCTCATTTACCAATAGACGATCGGGTTACCAGCGGACCACCAGAGTAAGAGTTACTTCACAGTGAATTGGGTCACCTGTTCCTCCAGACAGGAAGTCGTTGAAGTTCGTCGCTCAGATGACGTGCTCCTCGCGTACTTCCGACGTTATTCGTTAATAACGTGCACGTCGAGCATCTGCAACGAGCAGCCGTTTCGCAAGAAAAGAGCTGATGCTCGTGCTCCTAACAGCCTGCTCCAAGAGCACCGGCTATTATATCCTGGCTATTTACAGAAAGCGACGTCCGCGAGAAATGAAACCCGTGGCTCGATTAAGAAGAAGCGTGACCGTTTGCGCGAAGAGGGCCGCTGGTCGAGCTTATTTCCTACGTGCTCGAGATGGAGTCTGGCTCCGTAACGATTAGGTCATCTTCACCCTTGCGGCATTTTCATATGCCGCGACAAAGCTACACCATATCCCGGATGCGATGATTATCGTTAAGAACCACCGCGAGTCTTGCCCTCCCCCCTTACCCTCGCTGTCTCTGTCCCTCGTTTTACCCCGCGTTCTCTTTCTGCGGAGACAGGACGACCACGTGCGCCCTGTCAGGGCCCACGCGACACCCATTACGACCAATCGGCCCTTCAAATACGCTTTAAACGGCGCGGCCGATTCTTCAATCCCGCCCTGGAATGCGTCTTCAGCAAGTGGCCGCGGCTTGCCGGAATTATAATATTATCTAGTTGTATTGCAACCGGACAAGAAGAATCACGAGCTCGTTATGCAACAATGTGTACCCCGGTGGCTTGCTCCTCGTGAGTTATAACGAATGAACCCGACAATTTGTTGGCCGTGGCTCGACCCCTTTCATTGTCCGCGCGATGGCAATTTCGAGAACATGTAAATGGACAGAGGATTTCACGCTCGGTTTAATGTGTAAACATTCATTTTGTATTTCATATCTACACTTGGGAAGCGTGGGCGTTTCGACCCGCGCTGGATTATTCGTATATAAATTAAACGCAGTACGGTCGCTGCGACCGAAAGGAGATGTCTTTACAAAGCTGTTACTCGCGTATACGTGTACAGTTATTCGAGTATAAAATTACTTTCCCGTTTACACCTTTCTGAACGTTACAGTACCGTGGCTTATATATGATTTTATATAGTGTATGTATATCACACAATACGACTGCTATTATGATACAAACGCTTCTCGAAAAATTGACTAATTGTACAGGTGCACATTGATTGCGTGATTATGACGCACGCGACGTGACTATGACGAAAGGCAGAGGACATGTACAGTCGGAGGAGTATTGAATACATAGAATTATTAAGTAAAATCAGCTTAATGTACTGAAGTTTGTATAGTTTACCCTAGTAATCCGCAGAGGAAAAAGGATATGAATATCATCCTCCGCAAGCACCGTCGATGGATCGTGAAAAATGAATCTTTCGTAGCAAGGACTATGCGAGCAGAAGTTTTCTGCATAACAGAACACAGATTAGAAACACGATTAGCATTTTCCATTTCCGTCACGAGACGAGCGCAGCACGTTTGAAAGAAACTTTGGCCATTCGAAAATGAACGCTGCAGTCGCCGGGAACGGATAGAATTGTGCATGGAACTTTACATTGGAACACGGTTTTACGGTTTCAAAGAGGCTGAAATAAAATTGACTGTGTAAATACGAGGTATGAATTCTGTTACGAGAATTTTTGGATTCGTTAAATGAACAATATGTACCCGTCGATGTATTAAAAAATTATAGGAAATTCAATTTGGACGGGGAACAGTTTGGCACGTAATGGTCCATAGCTTAATGGCACTTTCAAGCCACTCTTAGAAGTGGACAAATCAATCGCATTGACATTTCCAATCCCTTAAAGTTGTTCCACTATATCGTGATCGTTTTTGTAAGAGGACACCTTAAAGCTACTTTTCTGCGAGTGCTTTGTTCTCTGCAGTTCTTTCGAAAAGTACATTATCGTTTTCTTAAGTCCTTCGGCTAGAGGAACTTTCGGTTCCCAGTTCAAATATGTTTTGGCTCTGGTAATGTCGGGTCTCCTTCTCTGAGGATCATCCTCAACCGCGGCGAGCTCGACAATTTTACTATTTGTACCAACTAGATCCTTTATTATAAGTGCAAACTCTGTAACAATCGAAAGAATACATTCCCCGTAAGATATCCAATTAATAACTCCGAAACTTTCTGTACTTTATAGCATACACTTACCTTCTATCGTATGCTCCACAGGATTTCCGATATTCACGGGTTGAGTGTAGTTGCATGCCATCAAGGAAACTAGTCCGTCGACTAAATCAGATACATATTGAAAAGACCGCGTCTGCTTTCCGCTACCATATATCGTAATCGAATCATTCTGTAGTGCTTGGAGAATGAAATTCGAAACTACACGGCCATCGTTCATATGCATTCTGGGCCCGAATGTATTAAAGATCCGAGCGACGCGTACCGGGACACCTTCTTGCCTCATGTAAGCATAGCTGAGCGTTTCAGCAACGCGCTTCCCTTCGTCGTAACAAGCTCTCGGCCCTAAAACGACGCGTCATGGATTATCATTCTCGTCGAATACTTTGTGCCACGACGTTACAGACAATTCTCAATGTACCTATAGGATTCACGTGGCCCCAATAGGTCTCTGCTTGAGGATGCTCGTTAGGATCTCCGTATACTTCAGACGTACTAGCTATTAAAACTCTTGCCCCTACCCGCTTCGCGAGACCTAATATATTTATCGTACCTAACGTATTCGTCTTTATCGTTTTCACCGGGTTAAGCATGTAATGCGGTGGACTAGCTGGGCTAGCAAGGTGATATATTTCATCGACTTCTAAATAAAGGGGCCTAACAATATCATGATGGACGAGCTCAAAGTTCTCATGGCCAACCCAGTGTTCGACATTGCGCTTTCTTCCCGTGAAGAAGTTGTCCACAACTATCACTTCGTGGCCAGCAAGCATCAATCGGTCGACTAAATGTGACCCGACGAAACCTGCTCCACCTGTGACCAATATCCTCTTCCTGTTCTTATAATTAAGAAACTTGACCGTTGGGAAGTCTTTCGACACTCTGTTCTCGATTTTAGCCTCGAGATGCTGCAACTTGCCCTCCAGCTCTCGGATCCGTACCTTCGCTTCCTCGATATTCTTAATATCGGTGTAAGGAGTATCATCGTCTACCTCTTCAACTTTCTCATCCACAGGTTCGATGGCGTTTACGTATCCAGGCCGAGGCTTTCTATCGCGAGAGTGAACTCGAGGAAAGGCTTGCTCTTCCTGTGGATTGACTAACGTTTTGTAGAATCCCAGCACTGAAATATTTGGAAAACCGGCATTCAAGCACCCCTGTTTACAACCGATCGATCGTAACGGTCAATAATGGTAGGATTTTCGTTAATCGTGAAACATTTACCTAGTACTACGCAAATGACAGAAAGGGCAACCTGTTTCATCTTTCGTGGAGTCAGAACCATACTTCAACATTGCACATGTCTCGGTTAAAGTGATTCCAGCTAATTGCCCCTCGACTTCTCGCAGACCGTCAACATGACGTTGCACAGCGAAAGCGTTATCCAACGTTCGATCGTGCGGTGCGTGTCATTTTCTGGTGTGTACGTGATTAAAGAACATAACCTGTCGCATCACTGCAGCATTCTTAACGCGAAACTCACGATTTCTCTGCCAACTTTCGCTTAATTATTGACGTAACGTCGGTGCTGCTATCTGAGCAGAGTAACGCAAACGTTTCGCAGATTTTGTTTCTTATTCACAGGTTTGACCTGACGTATCGTGGGCCGATAACTTAACCTCAAAATCTCAGCGTACAGGCGCACGCAGGCGCAGATCCTGTTTTTTGATTGATATATAAGGCTGTGGCAGTACAAAGGAAACATCTCAAGTAGTTTTTCTGGAGTCACGGTGGCAGTGGCATTTGAAACATGGCAGACGTCATTGATTGTAATTTTCCTGTTTGGGGCCTTCTGCCTAAAAACGAGACTGGTGTCACTCAATTTCTCACCAAATATCCCGAATATGACGGCCGTGGAGTGACCATTGCAATTTTCGATTCAGGAGTTGATCCTGGGGCTCCTGGTATGCAGGTACGGTAAGCTTTTATACAGACACGCCTCCGCGATTCTTCAAATCACCGATCTTTCTCATGCTTCCAATTTTCAATAAGATTCCTCCGTCTCTTCAAACCTCCGCTCACCTCCAAAACTCTCGGCTCGACGAACGCGATCATTTTTTCATTAAGTTCCTGTTTATTCTCGTGAAATATAGAGAAAAAGAAACTTTCGATAAGTACCATTTCAAACGGTAAACGCGTTATAATTCGCCTTTCTTCGCCTACACGTCCCCGGAACATTTTCATTCCACTGTAATGGAATAATCGATTTCTTTTGTGTATCCATTCTCTTGTCATGTTGCACGATTATGTATTAATAATTCGCCTTTTATCATTAAGTATCTGTAAATCCATGTTTATCATTCTTTGTTGTACAATAACCTTTGAAGATGACACAGCGATTTTTTATACGCGAAAAATAAATTACCTTTAAACAGAATTAAGGGCTCTGTTGCTAACAACTGTGCTTTATATAGGTAACTTCAGATGGGAAACCAAAAATTATTGAGAGATATGACTGCAGTGGAGCTGGAGATGTAGATGTTAGTAAAGTAGCACAAGCACCTGATGGATATATAATTGGTTTAACTGGCCGTAGATTGAAGGTACATTTCGGTGAATAGTTTGGATACGATGAAGTCAATAATGCTCGTGTTCTTTGAGATGTATTATGCTTCTTTCAGGTTCCAGCCAATTGGACTAATCCTAGCGGACAATATCAGATCGGGGTGAAGAACCTATATTCATTGTACCCAGGCAAATTAAAAGAAAGAGTGTTGTTAGAACGAAAGAAACGTCTGTGGGACATCTGTCAAAAATCATCGCTCGCAGAAGCTACTAGGGAACTACAAGTAATTAACTGCATTAATCATATCTTGACATTACTCATGCCCAGTTAACGACACTTAGGAGCAAGTCAGCTGAATTCTCTACACAAAATACCTTTGTTGACACTTCATTTTTGGCCGTCTTTTGAATTACAAATTTTTACAACTTACAACGACCTATATACATGCGCAAATATTCAAGAGCGAGGTTGTAAATAGGATTGTAGTCCATGTCATCCAAAGATAGGGTTGTTGTTAGTATGTTAAACCATTCAATCAAATGAGGCCAGTTTCACAACGTGTCACAGTGATCTGTATCTAATGCTATATTTATATTTGGCAGTTTGATCTGCTGTAAAGCCATTGATTCGTTACATAATAGTACTCGAACACACACGACAATGTTTTATTTTTTAATTTCTTAATTTCTTCTCCGCTCTTACTTGAATTTTATGTCATCTGTATAGGAGTTTGAAGCTAAGAATCCGCAATTAACGACGTTGGAAGAGAGACTGAAGAAAGAAGAACTTGAAGCAAGAGTAGAAGTACTGACTAACATTGAAAAAAAATATTCCGATGTGGGACCTACTTACGACTGCGTTGTTTTTCATGATGGCAAAGTTTGGAGGTAAGGATATACGTGGGATTCCTTTGGGCTTGCTACGTGCTTGAGAGTTCGATTTTCGTAAATGTCTGTTTGCAATTTAACGCTTTCATTTCCTATTGCAGGGCATGCATCGACACTTCTGAGGTAGGCAACTTGGAAGCTGGTGTGTGTCTAGGAGAATATTCTGTGACAAGAGAGTTTGCGCCTCTCATACCAGAAGATCAACTAAATATTAGTATTAATGTTCACGACGATGGAAATACGTTAGAAATCGTTAGTTTGTGCTGTAAGTACAAATAAGAGAATAATTTTTCCTGCGATGCAACTACAATGAAATTACGATTCATTTCTTTCATGTTGCAGCAAGTCACGGTACGCACGTAGCTTCAATTGCGGCAGCGTATTTCCCTGAGAGTCCAGAACTAAATGGAGTAGCTCCGGGCGCTCAGATAATTTCTTTGACGATCGGAGATGGTCGGATTGGAACGATGGAAACCGGGACCGCGGTGGTGCGGGCAATGATACATGTAATGAAACACGCAGAAAAGGTGCACGTAATAAATATGAGTTACGGGGAACATGCACACTGGTCGAACACAGGGAGAATAGGAGAATTAATGAACGAAGTGATCGACAATTGCGGCGTAACGTGGGTAGCATCTGCTGGCAATCTTGGCCCAGCTTTATGTACCATTGGTTAGTTCATTAAATTCGGAAGACAAGTTCTATACGCATTTGGAGAATTTACATTTTCTAACTTTCGTTTGTCTTGAAATCATATAGGAACGCCACCAGATATTAGTTCCAACAGCATTATTAGCGTCGGCGCGTATATTTCTCCCGACATGATGGTGGCTGAATATTCTCTGAGAGAAAAGATGCCCGGAATGCCGTACACATGGTCATCCCGTGGTCCAATGATCGATGGAGGAGCTGGCGTTACAGTTTGTGCCCCAGGAGGAGCTATAACCAGTGTTCCCAATTTTACATTAAGAAAGAGTCAACTCATGAACGGCACAAGTATGGCTAGCCCGCATGTGACTGGAGCTGTTGGTATGCACATAATTATTCATACCAAGAAGTAAGCACTGTGTATTGGTAAATGAAAATATACTTTAATGTCTTTCTGATTTTAATTACAGCTGTACTTATATCAGGGCTTCTTGCCAAAGGTTGCCCGTATTCTCCATACAATATAAAGAGAGCTCTTGAAAACACAGCTCTGTACATAGCAAACTTAGACGCGTTCGCGCAAGGCTCCGGGCTGTTACAAGTCGAGCGTGCATTTGATAATCTTGTCACGTATTGCAACATACCGGAAAGGGATGTAAGATTTTCTGTCAGCTGCGGCGCAAATAACTCCAAAGGCATTCATATGAGAACCGGTGTCATCAATCGTCCAAAAGATTACGCTATAACTGTCGAGCCAGTGTTCCTTAATAGTCAAAATACTGACCCAGCACGCAAGATCGCTTTCAATTTGAAATTGACTTTGGTATGCGATGCGTCCTGGGTTCAGTTCCCAACGCATCTCGATTTAATGCACATGGCTCGTGCATTTGCCATCAGGATCGATGCCTCCAATTTACCAGAAGGTGTTCACGCAACTAGGTAACAGATCGGCACAAAGTGATAACAGATTTGCGGCAGTGGATGTTACACGTGAATATCGGCGTTCGTTGTCTTTTTACAGTGTAAGAGCGTATGATGTAACGGACATTGCGAAAGGTCCCGTGTTCCAAATACCTATTACCGTAGTGCAACCAACAGAACTGTCAAAAGCTGCCATCCTTCCAGACTTGACGTTCATGAATGTTTCATTTAGCCCGAATACGATTCATCGACACTTTATTGTGGTCCCAGAAGACGCAACGTGGGCGGGTAAAGTTTCTCTGCGATATATTCCTAAGTGTGTGTATATATAATTGAGGATGTAACGTTAACGTTATATCGTTCGATTTAGTTGTCAGATTAAAAAGCTCGGAGAAGGAAAAGGTTGGAAGATTCGTCGTTCATACCATTCAATTGAAGCCCCGTCTGGCTTGCAAGACTCTCGAAGCTAGCAAAACGGTCATTGTTACTTCCCAATCTGAAACTGTTCAACCGTTCGCTGTTCAGGTATTGTAAATCACTACAGTATAGTTCAATTGAATACATATCTGTACTCATTTACTTTGTCATAATCGCGTGTACAGGGAGGATTGATCCTGGAAGTGGTTATTGCGAAATATTGGGCCAACTTGGGTGTCATGTTAATCGATTATTCTATAGAATTTCACGGTATACATATGATAAATGGAAATCTAACTATGCAATCCGGTGCTGGAATAAATCGCTTGGAATTGCGAAGCTCTCTTAGGAAAGAAGAAGTAGTTCCTAGTATCTCCCTCAAATCGTCTGTGCAAATTCTGAAGTATGCAGCACCTCGAGTATACTGTTTGGTATTTAGATTTACTTTTAGTTTTAACTATGTACGTTTGTAATGTCGCAGACCCAACGATGCAAAGATCTGCCCTTTACGAGAACGAGATATTATTCCACCATCGCGACAAATTTATGAATTGCAATTAACGTATACGTTCCACTCGGCGAAAGCGACCGAAGTAACTCCAAACGCTGCGCTGCTCAGTGATTTATTGTATGAAAGCGAATATGAGAGTCAGATGTGGATGATTTATGACTGCAACAAGCAACTTATATGTTGCGGAGACACCTATCCGTCTAAGGTAAATTTTATTTATAATTTGCGCAATTTGTATCAGATGA
The DNA here is from genome assembly GCA_963971345.1 of Andrena flavipes. Classification (NCBI taxonomy): domain Eukaryota; kingdom Metazoa; phylum Arthropoda; class Insecta; order Hymenoptera; family Andrenidae; genus Andrena; species Andrena flavipes. Next base: position 51,302,956 of record OZ020480.1, read on the forward strand.
TGATAGTAATAGTAACATGTTTTCTGCTACAGTATACAATCCAGAAATTAGAGAAAGGCGATTACACTTTGAAAATGCATGTACGGCACGAAAAGAAGGATCTGCTCGACAGGTTGACGGATATGCCGTTACTTCTAAGTCAAAAGTTAAGCAATCCAATTACTTTGGACGTGTACGCGAGTCAGTCGCAAGCCATTATTGGTGGCAAGAAAATGGTGGCAGCTTCGATTTCACCTGGTCATATTCTCCCTCTGTACGTTGCTCCCATGACCAACGAAAGCAAGTAAGTTTATCGTCAAATGACGAGATTCCTCTTTATTATCTGTTCGTAATATTTTATTTTACAAATTAAGCATCGCAAAACATTTTTTATTATCGCGTTCGAGAATACAAATAATATTGGTTTGCACTTACTTTATATTTGTTCTTAAAAATACTTTACACATATTTCAAACAGCGGTACACGTATTAGATCCTCTTTTAAAATGTAAGTAAAACAGTGCACGAGCGAACTTTGTCATAACTTCGAAACGGATATGTAAATGTTCAAAAGATATTAGCTTCAAGGCTCTCTGGTAATTTATATTACTGTTCGCTTTTCAAGGATAGCTCTTTCAAATTACTATTTATACAGTATTCTTTTACATAAATGTATGCGACTCGCTTTTAAAGAGCTACTAAGATAACTTTCTTCTTTTTCATCCCACATTGCAGCACTGAAAACAAGTGAGTCTATGGTACCATTTTTGTAAACATTTTTGCACATTTACATGCTTTGAACGTAGGTGAGAAGGGCGTTAATTTATGGGTGTAGATATTAGACAGTGAAACACTAATCTTCGATGGAATACTGCTATTACTTTTATTGTGAGATTAATCCTATAATATACTGCTTTAGAACGATACTTTGATACAATTTTAAGCGCAGACGAATTTTCATGTACTGTTACTTCGTTCTGAGATTTCCTTTTCTTCGAAAATAATTGTCTGCTTTGTTCATTCGAAAATGTTTAACGATGTAAAGATTAGCAGACGTAGTTGAACCCTTTCGATTTAGCTTTCATTAAGTAAAATTTCATCAAAGCATTGTCTACGAGTGTATAAATACGAAATTGCAGAAAGTTTTTCTTAGCTATAACAGCTGTAAAATATTTGGCTTATAATACCTGGGTACACATTTTTCGCTTCTAACGAATGCTGTGCATTTCTCTTCTCGTTTGAAAATGCTTTATTCTACGCTTTGTTTGTAATGGCTCTCAGTAGTATCTTATGCAACATCCAACCCCGATTCATTTTAATGGAAATTCATTTAATTCCGCTTCGTTTCAAAGAATTTCCAAAGGCGCTACCCTGGGTAGTTACCTGCAGGGTACATTGACTTTCTGCAAAGACGATATCGGCAAGAAAGTGGACTGCCACGTGTTCAAGTATATCTTATCGGAGCCGGCCAAAAAGAGTAGCAATGCTGTTAATAAAACGGACAAGGAGAAGACTACGAAATGGGACGAATATAACGAAGCACTCAGGGATCTGAAATGCACTTGGCTTGGAAAACTAGGTAATCAGACATTTCACATATTTAATACTATTTACATCAGAGCAAATGTTAAGTACATAAACTACATGAAGTATCATCATTATCACCATTCATACTTTTCGTTTCTATTTCCGGTTCCGATTCTACAAATAGCGCCGTCTACGAGTAAGTTGTATCAGTGTGAGACAAAAGTATTACAAAATTCATGTTTTAGAACCCCATGCATCTGAATTCAGAATCGATTTATCACCAATCATATTCCAATGCATGTATATGCAACGTATAACATAATTTACATTGACCTGTTTTGTTCGTTGTAACTGATATACGACAGAATTGATTAGCAACGGTATTTGTTACTTGTAAATGTGATAATATGAAATGATTCATTAATATCCAATATTGTATAATATTGAAACAATTGTCGCATTACGTGCTCGTTTCCTCCTGTCTGTTTTTGTTGTTTCGATAATATGATTAATCTATTATTTTTATTAACAGAACCTGGAGAATACGCGAATCTCTTATACGGAGAATTGAAGAATCTCTTTTCGGACCATTTACCCGTTCACACCTCCATGCTGACTTCTTTGGATTCTCCGGAAGCCCGACGTCACATGCCTCACGACGATCTCTCGGAAAGTGCCGTTTCCCTTGCAAACCAAATAATAACCGTCGCTGACGCCGTTATTACCAACATAGATCAAGATAAGTTGTTAGCGTACTATGGCTTGAAGAACGACCAGCGTCCCGACGCGGCGAAAATTAAAGCAACTATGGAGAAGCAGAAGAGTAGCTTAATAGAGGCACTAGTAAAGAAGGGATGCGCATTGGCACGATTGTACGTGCACAGCATGCAGAAGAAAGAGGGAGATCGTGCATCGTACGAACATTTATTAGAGAGCGTCACAAATCACTGGCAAGAAGTACAGAAGTTTGCTGAACCAACTGACAATAAGGCAAGAGATTTTACGATTTCACGTATAAAATATTGTTTAATTAACTACTCAAGGGAACTGTCCGAAAATAGAATATTTCTTTCTGTCTGTAGGTGATTTTGCTCTCACTGTGGCACGCCCATGTTAACCAGCATTACGGCCGCTATTTAAAATTACTGATGCGTTACTTCGAAGAGAAGCCGCTGAAAGAGATCGACGAGAAGTGCATAGAAATTGCAAGGAATTTAGGGTGGGAACATTTGTCGAATCACATTAGCTCGAGCACACCGACACGTTATCCTCCTTCGTACAGATCATTTTGATCAATGGTAAATAAGTAAATCACGATAGTATTCTAATGTTTATATAATTACAAAATATACCGCGATGTGCATAGTAATACTTTTTAGGTATTTTAAACTTAAATGTCTGACGTCCTGATGAGAGGAGATTAATCACGGAAAGCAGTTTCCAATGCAGCTCTGTAACGGCAGAGGTGTTTGTTTATGTTGAGCAGCTCGGGTGTATTACACCTTCAAGAGAACACAATACGATTCACATTTAAAGAAAGGAAGAAGAAAAGAATCACTCTAGAAAGATATTTTACTTTTCCAGTGTAAAAGAATAAATCGCATTCGTACGTATGTGACTCACTTTATAAACACGTTGAAACAAACAGTTTGGTCGACACGTGAAATGTCTTGAATAAATGAAGCGGATTGTTCATTCTTTTTTACTCATCAAGGAAAACGTTAAAAGGCGTGACAATATATGTATAAGTAATTTAAACGAAGAAGACGTTAAATCGTTTTGTCAAAACTGTCGTTGTTTAATACTGCATTTTTATGGCGTTTATCATTTGAAGGTAGAGAGAAAAGGGGTCAGAGTATCATGGAAACTGTTATCAATTTAGAAAGTGAATTCTTTTAAATAACAAATGTGTTAATCGAAAGCATTCGTTTCAACTAACACAATGTACACCATCCAAACTCATCTAGGTTTTTCCTTTTTTACAATACATTGAATGTAAATATATATATATACATATGTATACATACATGTATTTTATTTACATCCACGGGATTATACTTTATTCTATTAAATTCTGTTATTTCTAATTATGTACACGACGTATATGATAATATATCGGAATGTATGTAAAATATATTTTCAAATTTCGGTTCCTAAACGAATGCTGCATAAAATTTATGCGTCTCACTTTTGCGAAATGAGTGCTGTACACGCACTGATGTACATAGCGAAAGAAATTGATAGTTAAGGCACACAAAATTTTACAGTGAATGCTGACTCTAAATAGGCAGCAGACTATCTATTCTTACAGAACTCTGTAACAAGGAAATACCAGGTACATAATCACTTACGAGGATATAAGAAATCAATATTCGCTGCACCGTATTACAAGCTGAATACAAACGATGCGTTTATCATAGAAAAGAGTAACACACATGATGCATAAAATTTGTTTTCATTAGAGAGATGTAACTGCAATAAATATATCTATGAGTTAGTCTACATTTTAATATAGACCCATTATTAGAAAATAAAGCTTGAGTTAATGCTTCAAAAAAATTGTACTGTTTTTATGAAATGACTGAATGTGAATAATAAATATATTAATGAGAGTATCTGAAGTGCAAATCTCCTTATCTTCCCCTGTCGATATATTAATCAAGTAACTGCTCTAATTTGCAAATGAAGAAAACGCTGTCAAGAAATTCTGCTTAGTTGACAAGAACATTCGATGAACAGTGTCCATCGATTTAATTAAACAAAATGTAAATGTGATAAGCGTATAGATATTCTACTAGGTACAAGTACTTTAGACAGTCCTAAATAATTAACAAATTTGTTAAATGTATAAAACTATAAACCGTTAGCAAGCTTCCACAGTAGATATCATACACCCTTTGCGTAAAAATAAGTAGTTATTAACTGTTTTTGCATGCGGTGATGTTCTGTTA